>OZ022331.1:43555043-44805043 GCA_963989225.1 Dromius quadrimaculatus | reverse complement strand
CATTCACCAGGGTCTTACCATCTACTAGTAGTCTATTAGCAAAGATTTTAACGTGTTTACCCTTATCTCTTTCTTCTTTTGCTTTGTTTCTTATTAACACTTCCTCTCATCCTTGGTATAATCATTATCAATGTATATGTTTTGTCCTTTCAATTTATTTTTGTTTCTCATAATCCTGTTCTTATTTTCATAATCTTCTAATTCTGCTACGATTATTGACGATTTTTCTTTACTTCCGATTAGTGTAGCTGATTTTAATGGGCACTTGATATTCAACTCCTTTTCCAGCAATTCACTTATTGCTTCTTTTGGAACCTTCTCTTCAATTACCAAGCCTTTCACTATTATATTTTTATTTCTACTTTTCTTATCCTGTTCTTCTACTCTTTTTGTTAGTGCTGCTATCTCTCCCATCATTATCTCCTTTTCCTTCTGCCAATTTTTTTCTTTTTCCTCATATTCTTTTCTAAGTTGATCTATTGACATAGTGTTTTTGCTAATCTCCTTTTTTAGATCCGTATGATTGGTGTCTATTTTAGTATTAACTTCATTTACCGTCTGGATCAATCCACTTATCATGCCCTTCAGCTCTTCCATTTCAGTTTCACTACTATTTAATTTTTCAGGTGTTCTTGTCACAATTTTACTTCTTTTGAAAATATCTCCTTCTCCTTCCTCTTCCTTCTTTTCCTCTCTTTTCCGCTTATCCCACGAGTTCTTTCGGTCTCTAAAACCTTTGTCCATTCTCCACTCACTCCGCCACTGACTTTGCTCCCTGCCTGACACAGCGTGCTTGTGTCAAAGCTCTTACACACCTTGCACTGACTTATCACGTGTACAAGGCCACTTCACGCACTCACTTTAGAAACGATTTTTTTAGCACTTTTGGCTGGTTTTACACTAATTCCTTATATTTATCCGCGTTCACTATCCTTTTATACCGTTCTTTCCACCTATTTTATTTTTATTTGCACAGTAATTTCCGAAATATCAGAGAAGATTGCCGGTGCTCATAAAAACTAAACTTACTTAAACGCGAACATAGGCGTACCCACCCAAAGTTTTAATAGTTTTAATAGTACAAAATTTTTGAGCAGGATGATGATTTGATGACTCATGTAAATATTGATTTGTATGGGTCGGCTTCCTATATACAGAATGGATAAGTTTACCATTATCTTGTTTCTCCAGGTGAACGTCCAGAAAAGGAAGACAGTTATTCTCTTCACCCTCAATACTAAATTTAATGTTCCTATGTTGCATGTTTAGATGATTCAAGAAAAAACATTCAATTCATCTCTACCATGAGGCCAAACAGCAAAGACATCATCAACGTAACGTAGCCAGACAGTAGGTTTCTTCATAGCAGTGTTAAAAGCTTTTTGTTCAAAATTCTCCATGTAAAAATTGGTGATAGAACAAACCAAGAGGACTGTAAAAACAAGATTGAGAGAGCATTCTTGTCATACAAGATTGAACCATCCAGAAAAATCTGCAGTGGCTGAGGCAGCTATTCAAGAATCACATGGCATTGACTTCAAGAATACAAAGCTTCCGGTTAAAGAGAACAATTGGTTCAAGAGGATTATAAGAGAAGCAATTGAAATAAAAGAATCACCGAATAATTTGAATTTGAATACCGGTTATGAACTTAATCGATCATGGCTACCAATCATTTGTTCATAATTTCAAGTTATTTTTATCTACGAATCTACTTGCAAGAGTTACTTCATCACCACCTCCTGAAGATCTGTGGATGGTTCAGTTATGCGCCAAACCAAAAACAGTAGAGCCAGATTGATCTAGAACCACAAGGAGTTGACAATTTTCCCTATTTAGACCTTCATTATTATCTCCTGAAGACCTGTGAATATTGCATCATCAATCACAGGCAGAGCTCTACGATCCTAGGAATTGATATTTCAAACCAATCTAGTTATATTTTTGTTGTCTTGACAATTTTGTTTATTTATTTTCATATTTCCCTTCTCTTGAAAAAGGCAGCACTTTGCTGTCAAAACGTTGTGTTTCAAATCAATTTATACAGAACTGATATACCCAATAAAACATATCTACAATTATATCATTTTTTATTTCAGAGAATATTTTTTGCGTGATTTGAAGTAAAAATTAAGTCTACAGTTATTATTACTGGGAAATGCAGAAAATTTTGCCTTTTTTAACTACTGCAATGTTTTGCTACGTATATTACATCACAATTATAATCTCAATAGACAGCTCATAATAGGGGGCATAGCAATTGGGAAGAACTATTTTTGACGTATTTGCTGCAAAAATTGTGTTCCCTTTCCTCCATGAATCTTTCATTTGTTTATATTGCCAATAATATCCATCATATTATATAAATATTTACAATATTTTCGTTTCGTGCACACATCACGCGGAAAGTACTTGACGGATTTTGATATAATTTGACTTAGTGAAAGCTTATATACAGGGTCACCGTTTAAGATACATGGTGAATTTCCAACAATAAATAAAATCGTAACTTGCTTCGTGTCTGCATCAGCCAAAAGGGTAGCCCTACCGCTGCAGTTTCAGCTTAACTAAAGCAACAATCTAACGAATGAGCATGACTGAGGCGAAGAGAGAAGAGTATACTTCTTTTGATATCCACATTCATATTCAATAGGAAAGGAATTTTATTCTATCAATATAAATTGTATCATCATTATATTAGTAATATAATAACAGCGATCTGCATGTAATGTAATAAACGGTAGCATCTTGTAAATATTATTACACACTTAAACAAGAATTGAATTAAAAATCAATGGAAAAATCGGTCGCCCCATCGATGCACTCTTATGCGTGCATTAAGGGAATATTTTGCTGCATAATTCAGGGAGCAGGTAAACGCGATCATAGAATATTAATAATAATAAATTAGTAATATACGTAATCAATAATTTTTCTCCGAAATGTATTACTGAATACAAAAATCAACTTTGTACGGATTTAAAAAAAAATTAGTTCAGTGAAAGTTTGACTCTCCTAAACATGATTACATTCACATAATAATTGTGATACCAAGTTTTTTTTATCCCTTTTTTCACGAATAAACAAAACTTGGACCATCTTCAAACTTTTTACGACAATTTGATTGGAGTAATTTTTAAAATAAACAATTATCACAGCCTTGTTTCATCTAATGAGCTTTTTATAATGATTCACGAATAAAGAAATATAAATCTACTTTCGTACTTGTATTGCTTCCAGAAATAATCAATCTTTAAGATTCTGATATAAATATTAATTGGGAATTTCTAATCTGTATCTTGTTAAACTTACAAATCAGTAATTCGATCACCAGCTAACAATAAGACTTCATTCAAAAATTAAACTGTTCCGTATTACCAAATTTATAGTACAGTTTTGATATAACGATTGAAACCTTACAAAACGAGCTTTCTTATTTCTCGGAGTAAATTAAAAATACGTCAAACAGATAAGAAAGCATCTTGTGGTGAATCTAAAAAGCCATCAATGTCTGGTACATAGCTGTCGAGAGTTTCCTGGGACGTTGAAAGAGAGTGGCGGCCAAGGGAAATTTGACTGCCACTAAATAGCTGAGCCTGTGGCTTCAGGAAGCTGAGTTAAATAGCCTCGTTTGAGTAAAAAGCATATCGGAGACAAGCAGGAGGTGGAAGTCAGCATTATCAAGTGCCGGTGGAGATGTGTAGATGGACGTAAATCCACAAAGCTTTCGCAAATGCATCTGAGAAGCGAGTTTAATTTTGCATGCAGTGTTTAATACACTGCTTTCCTATACTTCTACTAATTCTGAGTTAAATTTTACAAATAGGCAAAATCCAAGTGATTACCGCCGCAAATTAAGGTAATGTAAAATATAATATTCTATAACCGCAACATATTGTTGGAAATGCATTAAACTGTGGCATTGCCAATAGTGTCATTTGAGTACTATGTGATATATAATCTATTTTTGTTAATTAAACTGTGAGTAAAAATTCGAAAGAGATATTTTCCATAACGCATTGTAGCTTCGGGATATCTTGTTCAAAATTAATTCACCGCAAATTGTCGATAAAACTGCTGCATAGTGATCAAATTGGTATCAGTTATATTTTCTTTCAAAAGGCCTTTTTTGAATCATAAATCTGTGGAAACAAAATCTACAATACTTTTTGCATTTCTAGAACCAATGGAAAATAAAAATTCAAGTGAAACTCTCAAAAGTTACAAAGTATTTAATAAAATTGAAAAATTTTTCGGTCGGCAGTTAATGGGACATTTTAAGAAATAATGAATAAATTCACTCAATGTTAGTTCAACAAAACTTATATCAAGTGTTTTTATTCTCTGTTCATTATGTATCTACTCACAATCGATGAACTGCTGTTCTATCTAGGAGATCGGTATTTATTTAATCCTGTTTCTTTTTTTCTAATTTACAATTTTAGGAGTTTCCAACCACTGTCCCGGTATATTTTTACAAAAAAATTGAAGAATCATCTAGATGATGAAAGCGAATTTTTGACAACTCATGAATGCTTGTTATTTCAGAGATTTCGCAAATTCCCATCTCCCACAATTACTGAGCAAAAAACTACGGCTTATGCTGGATTTTAGAATCATTAAGCTGACTGCTCGATTTACAGACAAGAAAATACACCAAAACTAAACAAATTTTCATGCAATAATGATAATTCATTCTAATAAGCTTCAAATTCCCGTCAAACAAATCATTGAATGAATCCCGGACAGATTTGACAACTGTACATAATAATAGTGACAGCCGCGGCGAAAGTTGTAACTGAATTTTTATCTACTTTAATAAATTTTAGTTGCGATATCCCTAATGTCATATATATCTATGAGCATTGTTTCACTTGAAACAAGTAATTGAATAATTTATTCTTCCACAATCACTGAGCTTGAATTAAAGCAATTTGTGCAAACCTGCGAGTCAGCAGCTTTTATTTAGTACCAGTTTCAAGTCTGTAAACAGTATAGTTGCTGAGAACTCAGCGTCACGCCAGCCAGCCAGCCAGCCAAAGTGAATATAATAGCGCTTTTTTATAAAAAATGGAAGAATCATCTAGATGATGAAAGCGCATTTTTAACAGCTCATGAATGTTTGTTACCTCAGAGATTTCGCAAATTGCCATCTCTCACAATTACTGAGCTTGAAATCAAGCAGTTTTGGCAAACTTACGAAACAGCAGCTTCCATTTAGTACTAGTTTCAAGTTGACAGTTTGATAGGTACATAATTTATGCATGTACAAACTCAAAAATACCTTTTATTCTTCATTGTTTAGTTATTGACTGACAGGAGGTCAAGTGCTGTGCCTTAAAATTAAAATTTGCTCTTTATCAAAGCTATATAAAAAAAAATACACCAAAATTAAACAAATTTCCAACCAATAATAGTGATTCATTCTAATAAGCTTCAAATTTGCGTCAAACAAGTCATTGAATGAATCTCGGACAGAGCTGGTACTACAACGACTTGACATTGACATTGACTTGATTTTTACTGTCAATTTGTCATGCAAATTGGACATGTGTCCAGTTAATATTTATCATAGATCTTATTTTAGTAGAAGGATAACCTGATCTAGTCCCTATCATGTCCCTATTACAAATATTAACTGGAAATATGTCCAATTTTTGTAGCACATTGACAGTAAAATTCAAGTCAATATCAATGTCAAGTCGTTGTGGTTCCACCACAGATTTGACAACTGTACATAATAATAGTGACACCTCTGGCGAAAGTTGTAACTAAATTTTTATCTACTTCAATAAATTTTAGTTGCCATATCCCTAATGTCATATATATCTATGGACATTGTTCCACTTGAAACAAGTAATTGAATAATTCAATCTTCCACAATCACTGAGCTTGAATTAAAGCAATTTGTGCAAGCCTACGAAATAGCAGCTTTTATTTAGTACCAGTTTCAAGTCTGTGAATAGTATAGTTGCTGAGAACTCAGCGTCACGCCAGCCAGCCAGCCAGACAGCCAAAGTGAATATAATAGCGCTTTTTTCCATAAAAATACGCTATTATATGCATTTTGGCTGTCTGGCTGGCTGGCGTGACGCTGAAATCTCAGCAACTACAGCACTTACAGACTTTAAACAGGTACTAAATGAAAGATACTAGTTTGTAGGTTTGCACAAACTGCTAGATTCTGTCATTCATACACCCAATTTTGGGTAAAAATTGAAACAAAAATTGAGAAGATAATAACTGCTGAACTATTCATAGTTGAAATCTGAGAATTGTTGCACAGAATGAGCAACATATCAGTAATTGAATTTTATACCCGAAATTTCGAACCGATATGCGTTAGTACCCATTTTAGGGTAGAAACTATTTATTTCAATATCTCGCGAGTTACACAAGATATTAATATGCGGTTTCCGATGAGTTCGACTTTTGTTTTTACGATCAATTTCGGCGAGTACATGATCACCCGTTACTTATTTTCTGTAGCTTTGGAGGTAATTTTCAAGGTTTTTTTATATAGCTTTGATGAAGATCAAATTATTATTTTAAGGTACAGCACATGACCTCCCGCCAGTCAATAACTAAACAATAAAGATTAGAAGGTATTTTTGAGTTTGTACGTGCACAAATTATGTATCTATCAAATAGTCAACTTGAAATGAATGAAAGCTGCTGTTTTGTAGGTTTGTCTAAACTGCTTGATTGCGGAAGATGGTAATTTGCGAAATCTCTGAAGTTACAAGCATTCATGAGCTGACAAAATGCGCTTTCATCATCAAGATGATTCTCCAATTGATTTTTTTACACTTTTATCTCATAAAAGGGTTATAATTATCATTATATTATATTTTGCAGTAAATATTAATGTTTTTTAGGTGGCTTAGCAGTTTTAGGCAGTATTCTTGTTATTTCTGTATCCTTGGGCATTCTTCTATTATATTTCTAACACTTGAATTTTTATTACAATTTGGACATTTGCTTTGTTCTTCTTTGCTAATATGACTGTGGGTTAATTTTTTATGTCCTATTCTCAATCTTATTAGGCCTATTTCTTACTGTTGGCTCTGTATCTTCTTCAATTTTTAAAGTAAGTATTGTGCGTGCGTTCGTATGAAACTCGCTAATCTCAAAGTCCGTCGTACTTAAAATATTGAAACTTTGTATTTAAGACTGGTCTAGGGTCTAATTGAGCACCTCGCACTATGGTTGCAATCGTCTGTACCGGAAATGCACTTTACTTTGAACTTTTTTTAAATTTTTCGCATAAATTCAAAACGGTTGAACATAGAAAGTTGGAGTTCAGTATTTAAGACGATTGTACCATTTTGATACTCATTTCCTATTCTCATTGAGATCAACTGAGCCGGAAGTGTAATTTATTTGACAGTCTTTTCGAATTTTTCGCATTGAAGCGATCGGCTGTAGAATATTGAAATTTAGTATTTCAATCTGCTGTAGTATCTGAATTATTGTCTACTATTCTCATTACAATCGACTGAACCGGAAGTGAGGTCATCCATAATCAGCTCATGTAGAAGTGAAATATTATTATATCATTGGTTGAATTTGAAGTAATTCTATGGAAAAAAACATCACAATTTAGACGTTGAATCCAGGAAAAAACTGAACAATGTAAGCTCATGGAATTTTTTGATAAATGGCATAAATCATCAATCCTAATACTCAATAAAGTCAATAATAGTAATGCATTTGCCTTATATAGTTTAGTTTTTTTTTCTTCTGGTTATAATTTCTGAATTGTGATTCATAAAACTACTTCAAATTTAAGCAGCAATAATATTTCAACTCACACATGAGCTGATTATGGAGGGCGTTTCGGTGCCGGAACGTCCAAATAAAACTCATTTCGAATTTACTGCTGATATTTCGATCCCTTGCTACAAGTATTATCAAAATCGGTCTTAGTTGTATGATAGTTATGGCATATAAAGATTTTAGTGTTCCTTGGAGAGTGGAGGGCCGACCGTCTCTAAAATGTTCGGGTCGGCTTCAGGTCTCAGTCCGGGCCTGCAGTGTTCTGTTCTAAAAACTATCTAATGACTCAAAGTAAGTTTTTTTTACAGTTTCGTATGCAGTACAGTCTTTTATTATATTCCATCGATTAGTACATTCTGTCTTCAATTCTAATGTATGTTTTTTTCCATGTCATCTTATTGTTAATATACATTCTCAAAAATGTTGTGATTTTCGTGAACTCAATATCAGTGTTTACTAATATTAGTTTTAGTTGATGTTTGATTTTTCTTGAATAAGTAAAATGCATTGCTTCTGTTTATTCTGGCGCAATCTTGATTCCAGTTTTATTTGTCCAATGCTCTAGTTTTTTAAGGCTCATTTGGATATGTTTTCCTATTGTTTTAGATTTTTGTCATTGCAGAAAAGAACTACGTCATCTACGAATAAGACAGTTGATTTGTTTCTGTATACTGTTTATTACTATTAGAAACATTGTAATATAGTATATAATAAGTACTGTTCCTTGCATTAAATCGTTGTCTAGCGTTTTTATTTCTGATTTATATCAATAGAAAGATCTGTTTGATAGATTTTTCTGATTAAATGGAACATATTTGTCCCGATGTTGTCCATTAGTTGTGTTATAATGTGTCTCCAAATTGGGTCATAATGCTTTTTGCATATCTAGAAATACTGTTATGAAATGTCTATTTTTAAAGGCTACATGTGCTTCTGCTGTGAGGTGTTATGTGGTCCGTCGTGGATCTTCCGTTTCGAAAGCCACATTATGTATTTACCAAGATGATATCTGTCTCCAGATATTAAATAAAACTTTTGTTCATAATTTTTCCTAGTATTTTCCATGAACAATTCAAGAGGGCGATTGGGCGATAGTTGTTAGTGTTTGTTTTATCTTTTTTTGATTCTATTATTCGTATGATCAAAACATGTTTCCATTGGATAGGAAACGCCCTCTCAGTCCATATTTCGTTGTATATGTTCAAGATATGTGAGTAAGGATTTTTTCTGAAGTTATTAAATGCAATATGTTTTTCTAAACTGAGATATTTTCTAATATTTTCATAAAGTTATTGGTATTTACCTAGTGATTGATTTAAAAGTCTCAGTATCGGTTTCGATTACGAGACCTATAGTAATACCGATACTCTATTTTTTCTAATCGAGACTAATATCAAGTGTTTTGAGACTGAGATAATCCCAAAACTTCGAAAAAAAATTGGCTGTCAGAAGAAGCCGCCAGATGGCTCATTTCTTTCCAGTTTCCTAAAATTATTCGATTTTTATTCTTATGATTTTTTCATTTCCTACCTACTGAAATCTATTTTTCAATAAAAACGACTTTTGATTTGAAATTCTGTATATTTATTTGAAACTTAGACGTTTCGATCTTTTGACCATGGTTTTTCTGAAATAGATCTTCGGTCAAAATTTAAAATCAAAAGTCGTTTTTATTCAATAAAATTCTGAAAAATGGATAGATTATCTATTTTTCACCTCTTGGAAAAGTTGGGTCGAGTACTGACGGGAGTTGGAGTGAGGAAGAACCTCCCATACTGAATGTACACTGCTTATTTGTTATTATCAACGTGAGGAGAACAAAAATTAATAAATTAGATATTTATTGTTAAGCAAGAGTGAAAAGCATCCGATTGAGAGAAAACAAATATATATCAATTGATTACAATTGATTTATATTTATTCTATTGTAACGAACAAGGCTCCTACAGGTTAGCCTTTTATTGCGACTCAACGGATAATCGAATGACATATGCGCCAAGGACGTAGTAAAGTCTGGTGGAATCTCTGGAAACTGACTGGAGCTTTCTAGAGATTTCGAGAAACTCCAGACGAGGATATTCAAGTCCGGACAAAGTCAAGCCGAGAGAGTATTGCAGTCCAGATATGGAGCGAGAAAGATTGGACATAAATGAGAGAACTAGTTCAGATAAATGAGAAACAGCGAAAATAAATAACAGACAGTATTACTGTTTAAATAGTAAACAACCCACAATCAAGTTGAGTTTTGTTACACTATTTTATTTGATTTTATAGAAGTTATAAAGTATATAAAATCTTGTCAAATGTAAAATTGGTACTACTGATCTTTGTACGAGTGCAAAGGAAAATGGATCTAAATAAACAAAAAATATTTTGATATGAAGGTAAAAATTTGTTAGTCTTGTGAAAAAGTGTTGTCTCTTTCTTGTATTGAAAATAGAGATCAATGTGGTTTTACAAAATTCCAGTGTTATACGCAACACACGTATTATAAGCGGTGTAACCGTTTCTGCTTTCATGATGTCGGTATAAAAGTAATCATACTGCTTTTTCATAACTTTAAGCATCAATATTCAAAAAATTATAGACGCAATTTTGATGACGATCATCACTAAAGTTCTATCAGTATGTAACTCAAATATAAAAACTTTTTTTATAGCTATTTCAGTTGTATGAAATGATTATTCATTACCATATTCCAAAGTTATTATTAAACCCATCTTAAACATGATGTCGAAATGCTAATTTTGGCAACTTTTCTTGCAGAAACTGTTAACACATACAAAAAACCCCACGAGTGCATCATAAACATTTTGGTTTTCAATATATATTTCTTTCGGAGTTTTCCTGTCGTAAAAAAGTACATATTTTGAAACTTCTAAATGTATAATTATGGTTTTAGTCGAGCAATTATTTTTTTCTCAACCAAAAGTAATACATTAATAATGTTATATGTAATCATATTCTACTGTTATATCATTTATCAAATTCTGGTGAAACAGAAACGATATATGTGCGATAAAATAAAACTGGAATTAATGGGAGGTAATATGCTGACCACATCTCTTCATTTATTAATGTGAACAACACAATAATTATCATCATATTGTACCTACTAATGACATTATTTCCCATTCGATTCGTTTATCTACCTTTATTAATTATACATATCTCAATTTTTATATTAAATTTCATCGAATCAACTTTTACCGGAGTTAATGGAAACATTCATGTAAGAAAAAGTTCAGGGGCTCATTATTAAGTAATAATATTTAGAAAATTGAAAAAGTTTTGAGTATTACCAAACAAATAATGTTCAAATAATGAGTTGTTAGAACTTCTCCATCGCATTCTTGTGATAATCTCCATTCTTAAGGAAATCATATTTTATTATGTTATTGAGTGAGGAATTATTTATTTTTAAGATTATTAAAATAGGAAAAAAAATTGGACAAGTACAGGTTTTACTTGCCCTGGGTTGTTTAACTAACGGTTTTTTTGACAGGATTCAGAGGATTGATATTTCGTTGTTCTTTTGCTTGATGATTTCCTGTAAGTTTTCTTGTATCTGTTATGTGACTGTTTTTCGACACTTTGAGTCTGAGCATATGATGTAGTGTTTTTGGTTTTATGTGTTGTGTCGAATGTGTTCAGTGGCTTTTTTAATTGCGTATGTTTCGGTGGACTATGGTCCAGTAGGCGGAAATTTTTTATCATTTTCTCTGTTGTGAAACTTGCTCTAGATTTATTATTGAATATGTACTTTACTGTTGGATTTTTTTCTTGAAGGCTCTTAAAGGCCTTTTGAAAGAACTTAGTTGGGGTCTCATGCTAAGTAAATTTTGTGAGGTCGAGTATGTAATTTCGTTGTGTATCCAGGGGGGTTTTCTGTGTAATGTTTTTGTTGGATCATGGGTATGTGGGTTTGTAGGTTAATCAGGCATTCGTATATTTTATAGTCCCTTTTTGTTGAAATATGTTGCTGTAGGTTGGGTTTTCTGGGTTTTTGCAAGCTTTGTTATGTAAATATGTTTTATTTGGAAAAGTTCTGTATATAAAAATGATTAGAAACATAACGTTTCAACAGCAAAGTGCTGCCTTTTCCAAGTGTAAAAGTATATATGTAGTTCATGTCTAAGTATTTCCTTCTGAATGATAGTGGCTGTTCTCTTGCTTATTATTGGGCTAGTTCTAGGCACCGATTGCTAGTATGCTAGTTGCTATATATGAAAAGAATTAATATGATCTTTTTGTGTCTCGACGTGAAGTTTATAACTTGTAATTGACAATCCTGTGGATAAAGCTTTTTTTTCCATTTCGTTATCTCAACAAACCACATACAAAATTGTAAAATTTTCAAATTCTGTCACGTGATCGACGAAATACTGTTATTGGCCAAGGACCGCTGTAACGTCATCACGCAGTACGGCGATCAGCATTTGGTGCTTGACAGATAGGGACACTGGAATAATTCAACTTAGAATAGAATCAGACACAAAATAAGTTCTGATGTGTTCATAAAGGGACAGTCAGATAATTTTCCAGAGATTCACGAGTTAATTGTTGCCGACTTTTTCTCGAAAAGTGTATTTTTAAACGCAGCTGAAATAAGTGTTGTCAAAGCTCAGAAATAAGTCATTATTATTGTTCTTTTTTTAGACATATACCGTCAGATAGTCGTAGATTTGAGTGCCCCATTTTGTTTTCTCTGCCTCCAAGAGTTTTGATAAGTATGTATATTTGGAGTATAATAATGCCAAAATTAAAGCTTGACCGTGTGGCCAACATGATAAAAATTAATTTTAAATTTTTATAAAAGAAACATGTTCTGATCCAATTTTCTCGCTTCTGCCATGCTTACGAAATGAAATTTATGGAAAAAAGAGTCAGCGGAAAACGATAGGCAGAAGTGATCCACTTAGTTGAGGGTTTGGAATGAGAGCTCGATTGTGCAAAAAAATATATCAATTGTTCATGTTCTTTTCGTTTCTGCCGTTTGGCCATATGAAACTTGATATCATGAGTATCTCATAGAAACGATTGGCATAAGTTTTTCGAATGACTAAGTCAAGATATGCACGAAAACATTCAAATTTTAGCAAGATGTTTTCGTTGTTGATTTTCATTGTAGGGTGTATGTGGTAAAAGTTGTTTTTAGATCTTACCAAAGATAACAGATTTGACCAAAAAAAAGACTACTTTCACGGCCTTAATAAACAAATTATTATTGAACTACATTTCAATAACAAAAAAAAAAAAATTTGAAGCATTTGCTGATACCGTCACATATAAAAAATTAGATAAAAAAATCACCTTCACATTCATAGGGATTCTGCAACCAAGCGTTAATTCACGTCGAGCGTTAACGTGAACTTAACTCCCGTTTTGTCATTTTCGTATTCTGAACCTGCACGTTGATTCAAGTTCACGCCGATAGTCGACGTTAAGTCACGCTAACCATTTGACAGTATTAAGTGTTACGTTTTCAGGTTATTTATATAAGAATAGTAGAAATATCCAACTACTTCTACAAAATAAGTTAAAGAAACAACATTTAGCGATAAAGATGAGCAAATTCGACATTGGTCCCACATAACAAGATCATACTTTCAAGAATTGAAAAATTCTCTCAGACGCAAAATTTGAATGATTACTCCAAGGCCAAATTTTACAAATCAAGAAGTATTCCAAATTTTTCAGTGCGAGTTTGAAAGTAGCTCGATGTTTTAATCACTTCTATTTGAATCGTAAAAAAAGATCAGATAATCATATGAGTCTATCTCATAAATTGAACAGTATATATTCTAGGAAGACAACTAAATTTGTCAACGTGCAGATATGAAGTCTCAATAAAATAAGAATGAAATCTTATTTTTTAATTTAGATATTTATTGATGTCATCAAGAGGTTGATTGTTGAAATAAAAATTTCATATGTAGATATCTTAACGTATATTCCTCATTCCGTTGATTCCAGCCTTTTTGTTATTATAATAAGATTTTACTTTCCAATTAAGATATTTACTGTTGTAATCAAGAGATTGATTGTTGGAATAAAAATTCAAAATCTTCTAACTTTAATTTTTCTTCGCTCTGTTATGTTCTCACTAAAATCGATTCCCTGCACATATAAATACATAGGTAATACTATTTTCATTAACAGCTTCATCAGAATGAAACGCTTTGTCTATTTCAAGTTAATTTTTATAATCGATGAACTCAACTTTCGTTGATCTAGTTTTCTAGTACAAACATCAAATCAAGATTTAGTTGAGCTTCTACTTGAACCATTACTGAAAAATCGGCATACACTATCGCGTTCTTGATATATATCTTGCTTTTTTACTCTACTATTCTCATTTATGAAAAGAAGCTGGAATATATGCTGGAAAATAAATGATTTACAGTTTGGAAGCTTGTGTAACATTTTATATTGATAGGGATTCTAGAACCGTGCGTTAAGTCACGCCAGCGTTACTTAACGTCAATAGTTTTCACGCCCTAATGTTAAGATGGTATTCTGAAATGTCAACGTGAAAGTTGGACGTTGATTTACACTGACGTTAGATTAACGCTAGCGTTAAATAATTCATTCCAAATTCTATGAAATGCGTGGAATTCAGCCAATCAAATTACAAGAAATTGAACAATTTGCTGTCATATTTCATTTTGACATTTCATACTTTTTAATCTTCTGGGTGAAAAATGTATTGTGTGATCTGGTTATCATGAAGAAAATAGAGGAGAGAAAGTAGTGTTATTTAGTTTCATAAATATTAAGGAAACTATTTGACATATTTATTCAACCAATAAATGCTTCAAAAAACTATTTCCGATTTATATAAAATATTATACAGAGTGATCAAAAATGATTGTCCGTGCCGCTTTGTTCTGATTTTTTCTTTGCCGCCTGCTTGAGATAGTGTTCTTCAAGTGACAGATGACAGTTCCTCTGAAAACACTATTCTAACCTAATAATTTGGTAGAATAATAATAAATTCTCAATTATCAATCAATAATACAGCTATTTACTTACTTTTTTGTTCATTGAATCAGATTATGGATGAATCCGTCATAAAATATGCAAAATATACGGCATTGTGTTCTTGAAATGTCGGTAAAGTAGTTTTCAAAATAAATAAATTTTTACTAACCTTATTTCATGAAGATAGTTTTGACCATAATGCGAACTTTTGCCTGTCATCTGTCAGACAATCATTATTGATCACTCTGTACAAGCTTCCAAACTGTAAATCATTTATTTTGCAGCATATAATCCAGCATGTTTTCATAAACGAAAATAGTAGAGAAAGAAAGCAAGATATATATCAAGAACGCGGTAGTGTATGTTGATTTTTCAGTAATGGTTCAAGTAGAAGCTCAACTAAATCTTGATTTAATATTTGTACTAGAAAACTAGATCAACGAAAGTTGAGTTCATCGGTTATAAAAATTAACTTGAAATAGATAAATCGTTCCATTCTGATGAAGCTGTTTATGAAAATAGTATTACCTATGTATGTATATGTGCAGAGAATTGATTTTAGTGAGACCATAACCGAGCGAAGAAAAAATTGAAGTTAAAAGATTCTAAATTTTTATTTCAACAATCAATCTCTTGATTACAACAATGAATATCTTAATTGGAAAGTAAAATTTCATTATAATAACAAGAAAACTGGATTCAACGGAGTGAGGAATAAACGTTAAGATATCTACATTTGAAATTTTTATTTCAATAATCAACCTCTTGACATCACTAGATATCTTAAGTAAAAAATAAGATTTCATTCTTATTTTATTGAGACTTCAGTCATATCTGCACGTTGACAAATTTAGTTGTCTTCCTAGAATATATACTGTTCAATTCATAAGATAGACCCATATAATTATCTGATCTTTGTTCACGATTCAAATAGAAGTGATAGATACTTTAAAGTTTAAAACATGGAGCTACTTTCAAACTCGCACTGAAAAATTTGAAATACTTCTTGATTTTACAAATTTGGACATGGAGGAATTATTCAAATCTTGAGTCTGAGGGAATTTTCTAATTCTTGAAAGTTTGATCTTGTTATGTGAGACCAATGTCGAATTTGCTTATCTTTATCGCTAAATGTTGTTTCTTTGACTTATTTTGTAGAAGTAATTGGATATTTCTACTATTCTTATATAAATAACCTGAAAACGTAACACTTAACGCTGTCAATTGGCTAGCGTGAATTAACGTCAACTATCGGCGTGAACTTGAATCAACGTTCAGGTTAAGAATACGAAAATGACAAAACGGGAGTTAAGATCACGTTAACGCTCGACGTGAATTAACGCTTGGTAACAGAATCCCTATGATTAATTGGAAATAGTTTTTTGAAGAATTTATTGGTTCAATGGATATGTCAAATAGTCTCCTCAATATTTACGAAATTCAATAACAATCCTTTCTCTCCTCTATTTTCTTCATAATAACCAGATCACACAGTACATTTTTCATCAAGAAGATTGAAAAGTATGAAATGTCAAAATGAAATTATGACAACAAATTGTTCAATTTCTTGTAATTTGATTGGCTGAATTTTACGCATTTCATAGAATTTGGAATGAATTATTTAACGCTAGCGTTAATCGAACGTCAGTATAAATTAACGTTAAACTTTCAAGTTGATATTTCAGAATACCATCTTAACGTTAGGACGTGAAAACTATTGACGTTTAGTAACGCTGGCGTGACTTAACGCTCGGTTCTAGAATCCCTATCATTATATTGCCTTTTAGATTATTCTTGCCTTGATACGCTCCAGCATAGTATTAATAATTGATATCCAGC
Source organism: Dromius quadrimaculatus (assembly GCA_963989225.1). Classification (NCBI taxonomy): domain Eukaryota; kingdom Metazoa; phylum Arthropoda; class Insecta; order Coleoptera; family Carabidae; genus Dromius; species Dromius quadrimaculatus. The sequence goes on along the minus strand of OZ022331.1, from coordinate 44,788,441 downwards.
AATAATCTAGAGTAAAATTCGGTAAAATTACTTTCAATTTTTCGGAGACGAGCATGTATCTCTGGAACTTTTAATTAGGGTTGTCTTTTACAGGATGAGCCCAGCCCACTGGTTTTTTGAAAAAATCCAAAACTCAACACATTTTTGGATTCTCCAAAATGAAAATTTGTTATATTGTCGTTGAAAATAATTACAAGAAACACTGATTTATTACATTTTTAATTCTCCGATAGTATAATAGAGGAAGTATTGAGATCATGATTTTTTGACAGTTCGAGATTTTGATGAATTTTCACGTTTTAGATCCTACTGAACCCGAAAGACATAATTTTAAAAAAATTCGGTCTATCGGCCTGTCTATCTGGAAGCACGATAGTTTGAGAACGCGTACGAATTCTCGACCGAAATTATATATTCAGGTTTTTTATCAGAAAACTAGGTTCAAGTTCTTAGATGACTTTTTTTCAACCATTGGTACCAAGACAAACGGTAGTATTAATCATAAAATATGAACTAACTAAAACTAAACCTTGAATGATTTGGCACAACCTTCACAAAAAACATTTTTTGAAACTATCATTTGTTTTTATCGAAATCTAAATTATTATTAAATTCGTTATATATTTTTCTGAGCCAAAGAAATAATGAGAATCGTAATATGGATTTGGAATTATTATCACTTATATTTCCATATCACATGCAAACGCTCGTCAATTGTTTTTTAAAAATAAATAATTTGGCTCTATCGTGTTCGGTATCAAATTAAATCTCCTGTGGTGATAATTCTAGTAGAAGTGCCAAAGAGGATATTTAAACGATTGTCGATTGTTTCTTTCACAAATCATTTAAATAATAATATTTAGTTTATTATCAACTTTAAGCTCTCGGGGAGACTAGCTTAGTAGATATCAAAAATAAATAATTAGGTAGTGGAATCTACGTTACCATATTTAAATTCACTTACGGCGATCAAATGTCAGAACTGCATGTTTCAATGAATTAAAGACCCCGAAAATCCAGAAAAGGACTCTTCATTCACAAAAATAATTATATTATGTAAGAACTAAAAAATAACCGCCATCTGTCACTTTAACAGTGACAGTTGTCACTTTGACAATGACAGAGCTGTGACTTTGACAGTGATAGCTTTCACTTTGAAATATGCAACTAATTGATGCGACACTCTATATTTCTGAAACAGCATTGAAACTTGGCATGAAATGTATGGTTGGGAAAGTACTGTGGTGGCCACATTGGATGTAATACGATTTTTACTAAGCTGTACAAGTTTATTTGTGAAATTTTTATGCGTATTCTCTTCTAGCGAACTTAACCAGCTCACCGTGCCGCTTGTGTCTTGATTTCCGGATGAACATACTATGAAGTTTGTAGTTGAATTTTAAACATAATAGTCAAACTGAAAGCACAGGGTTTTGGGAGAAATTTTTCAATTAATTCATAAACATGCCTAAATTTTTATAATAACTAGGTTTTTTTCACGGGTTTTTTCATGACAGCCCTGCTTTTAATGCGAAATGTGATCCGATCTTTTTTTTTCATGTCATGCTATATGGTTTCGATCGACAAAAAGTGTGGACTATTTGATGTTCATTCTAAAAGTGGCACATCCAATCTTCCACGATTCTAACCGAATAACAAACGACATCATCTAGTTGGAAGATACATTTGATATTATTTCAACGCATCTGTTCAATTTGTAGTTTGGAATCCTTTAGAAGCAGGATGTCTCAGAAATAAGTTCATTAATTTCAACCAGTAATAGAACTCGTCAAATATAACAATTTTTCTCAAAAACTTCTTTCGAATTCTCATTATTTTTAGCATTTTACCGTCTTATAATTTAACAAGTCGGTCAGGAGCATAATTATTGGATCCAGTAGCAGTAACAATGAAACAATTGATTTTCAGTTATGTGAGTTGTCAACTACTTCAAATAAATTCTGAAAAATTCGATTAAATTATCACAAAAGTTTAAGTCGACGATTCTGCAGGCAATTTAGGTTTAGCTCAGCGAATTTATTTGGAACGATATCTGAACTGTCATTTTTCACTAAAAATTAAATTATTGTAGCTATGTTAACGTATTCCTTTTCTCATACTTATTACAAACCTCACTATTGGTTGTTTCAATAATATGTGCCCTGCGAATTGATCTATTGAGTAAATAAAACGTACGTAATCTAGTATTTCAGAAAACTTTTAAAATCATTTACCAAATTTAGTTTGTAGGTTATGTTTTCTGTTCTTCAAGAATACAAGCTTTAGAATTGTAGTAATATTTTCAATTGATTTTTCACTAAATTCATTATTTTGGAATTGAATTCCAATTAATACTCCACCGTTTTCTTCAAATAAAACGTTGAAGGATTTTCACTTGATGTTAGAGAACTCCTTTTTAAGCCGCTCATGGATGGCAGCACAGAATTTAACTGTATTCAGACTGTTCAAAATTTAAATCAGTTGATAATTACAAAAGTGCCAGGGAAAGTGCAATGAACTAATGAAAATACAAATATTCTTTCAGTTTCAAATAAATGATTGACATGACTACGATGGCTCACAGTTACAAAATAATTATTTTAATTGACATCTGTCATTCTTCTAACAAATGAGAAACATTTAGTGTGAACCATAGGCGCACTGTAAAATTTTTGACAAAAACAATTTTTACTCGTTATTCAAAGGAATTACAGGAAAGAGTTATCAAGAAAAATTATTATAATTAACAAGTTCTAATACTGGTCAAAATTAATGTACTTATTTATGTTACAGCCTGTATATCATGAGTCCCCAAATTATCACAGAGACCGGAAGTAACGTACGACTGGACCTTGATTATCAAAAATCCTTCATATCATAGCATGAAGTGACGGAGTCCCATGCTATTGAAGTGACCCAATTAGAGGTAATAACCGAAACAGAGTCGTAAATAATAGGGAATGAATCTATCAGACTGAGTGGCTTCGAAAGAACTTTGTTTTCGGCCTGTGATGATTTGGTAATCAATGTCAACTTTCAACTGAAGAGGGCGGCAATTTACGCTTTGTAGATGACATCATGAACACGGATAGATACATTAACTTCCTTCAAAATCATTTCGCTTGTCATACGACTGGAATCGTGGGAGAATAGAGGTTAAAAAATAATATTCCATTTTTAAAAACAAATTTTTGTCCTAGAAATATTCGTAATTTGGTGTTATAAGGATGTCACTGTACTTGCAAGGATTTAAAGTTGAATAAGAATAAAATCAAAAGATTCTCATGTGGCTATAATCATTTAATTTTGTAATAAAAGTTCAATTTCATTAAATTCAGCAGCCATCCAAATTTCAAGATTTGTTATTCAAATGTGAGACACACTGTATTTTTAAAAAGTAAGGATACTTAATTCAGGAAAAAGAATGTAATAGTATATATCCTCGACAGTCTGTAAATTTATGAAAACATTCAAATGTTTGTCAGTTTCCAATCAAGCAAAAACTTTTTCAAGAGTAAAATTCTCTGTCAGATGGAGAATTAAATTGGTTGTACTCTTGGAGGCTCAGTTCGCGAACATTTTTAGTTACTCACTTCTTCGTTCAGCTGAATAAATAAAACATGTAAGAAAATATCTTATTTATGGAAAAAAATTAAGAACAAGAGTGAAAATACTAAATCAAACTTTCCGGAATATATTTGAGAAATTCCAAAAAATAAATTATCAACTTGTAGATATATTTCATATTATGATTGTGACATGTTCAATAATATGTTTCTAATTTCAAAATTGAACAATCAAAATAATGCTGAAGAACTTCCCATTATAAAATTCTGTATAAAAAAGAAACAAGAGTATTTCATTACTCCCCTACGACTCAGACACCACTGCAGTCACTTTAAAATATAATTAGTTACGGGTCACGGCTCGACGTTTACTTTGTATACAATATAAAGATAAATCCGTGTAATCCCGGATTTATCTTGCACCAAAAAAAAATCATAAATAATACTAAACGTGGAACGCTGCGTACTCACAAACTAAATCCCAAGTGTACAAATAAAATTATTCAGAAAAAAAAATATATTTTTGAATTACTCATTGCGCTCGTTGATTCTTGTTATATTGGAGTCAGCGAACCGGTAAAAATATTTGTCACTGTTTAGAGCGCATTGTCAGTTATTGATTCAAATTTAACATAATTATTAAAATAAAAACATAAAAATCATTCGGCATTGATTTATCAAAAAATACATGTTCATACTGGTTTTCTCTGTAGATGTTTTTATAAAATGTTTACATGACTAATATTGATAAACAGTGCCTATACGAATAGCTTCTAAACGCTTTAACCATTCAAAATAATTAGAACAATTAGTTTTAATCATCTCAATAGAATATTTACTCACCTAAATTTAAGCCAGCAGCAGCTAACGCATAAAAAATAAAAGTCTTTAATTATTAAAATACCGAGTTCAAAAGCACTGCACCAAAAAAAATTCAGTTAAAAAATCACGGACACTGAGCTCGTCCTTACCGGCGATGTTCAGCAAAGCGATTCGATTTATTTTTGTTTATGTGTGTGTAAAATACCACAGGACATTTTAACATAACTTCTATTCGATAACGAAGCTTTTGCTGTACTATTCGCTATCGTGAGGTGCTTCGGCGAGAATCGGCGGCTCTCGGTGTACACCGGCGTACAGATGAACGCTGACGTCATGCCGCACGCGTACCACCGCAGTAGAAATGGTTGCCGCGCAACGGATATCGCAGTAGTTCTTAAACTTTTTTTGGCCTGAATAGATTATTTATTTATTTAAAGCAATAACATATCAAATTTATTATTGCAGATATTGTTTAGCAGCCTAAACTAGGCCAAAGCTATAAATCTTGACAAGACAATATATCAACGTTTTTAATTTATTGAACAGATAACTTTTTCATCCAACTGTTTCGAACTATCGTAATTTTGAAAGTTGCTTTCAATGCCCCTGCTTTCATTTATAGATTTAAATGCGGTTACTACGTAGCACAAGCATTAATGTTTTATTTCATTTCCATGCAATGGCAACCCTCAAAATAAATCAAACTGTATTCGTTTGTGTATCCAAAGGTCGTAAAATCGACGCCGTGTCGCAGGATGCAGGAATATTGAATTTTATAATAATGAAGATATGAAATACAAGCCCTGTCCAAGTAAATTTGATCCAATCAACGGAAAAATATTTTTTTAAGAAGTTTTAGGAAAATGTATATACATTTATGCACGGTTTTATGATCGAGAGTTGAATTAGTCCGGGTTTAATAGATCATTTCTTTGGTAATAATATCAATTGTTCCACTTTTTGTATCACTGGCCATTCAAATTAATTAAAAAAAATTGAAGCTCATTTTATTTATTAACTCCCCGTTACTTTAAATCAGGTTAACTTAATTCTTTTCATAATAAACTTGAGCATATTTTTCCATGAAACTCGAAATGAGTTGAAAGATAGAATAAGGTAAGAACTAGAATGTTAAAATTGATTTATTTTGCGTCTTTAAAATCAAATTGGTACCCTAATTTACTTTATTTTTATAACTAAAACGGTATTTTTCACATAAACTTACACTCAAATCACTTATGCTCGGTTTTATAAAGGGCAGAGTAATTTACTTCCAGAGTAAATAAAATTCACATTGTTAAATGACAGTCGATTTTTTGACAGCAATGATTCTGTTGTCATAAAAGAAATTCAAAACGATTAGAATTTGTCAAGTAGAATAAATTTATTTTGAGAGTAAATTTACTTGGTCTTTTATAAAACCGGCCATTAAAGAAATAAATAATAATAATTGCCTTATTTAATAACCACCACAATCAATGATGTATTGAGCAAGCTCATCTGGCTTGGGTTTGGGTTTAAGCAAATCCAGGATATCTTTCATGGTCATTTTGCCAAGGACTCCATCGGCAGCAACAGTGACCTTAGAACTCACTACGGCATCGATCATATCCTGGAAGGTTACGATTAGATCGGGAAGACTTTCTGAGACCATTTGACTCAAGAGTAAGCTCAATTGTTCGTCCTCCATTAGACCAGTCACGGAGAACTATTAAATTAACAAAAATCATTAATACAAGGTCTAGAAAATTCAACAGATTTTGTCATAAACAACATAACATTCTAAAAATATCGTAGTCTCAATTTGAAACCCTTTGAAAATACTCCTCTACGGCAATGATTCACGACAGAATATTGAATTTGTTCATCTCCGTTTTTCATCACAAGTTTTGATGAAACAAAAACATGACTTTGTTGATCTTTTCCGCGCACAAGTTTTATAAGTGAATTCGTTCCTCCATTGGTTCCTAAGTTACTGATATTGTGAAATAGAATCCAGTCTTTTCGCTTATAAATATTATCGTTCCGAATCAAATAGCTCATCCAAAGAGGATGATTAAAATTCAAAAGTTTTCTTAGCTAATGACAGTTGAAACTTTCAATGAATATATTCTATTTTATTGTTCTTATATTATAGACTATTCATGGATGTCCCCAACAGTAATTTGAGTATCAAGGGCGTACAGTTAATCTTTTTTGGTCGAATTCGTTATTTGTGGCCAGAGCATCAACTGTCAAAAAAAATATCAAGCTTTCGGCTTTATTTAAGTCTTCATCAGGACAATTTTATGTGAGAGAACAGTCGATCCACTAATTAATGTTATTTTTACAATTCTCTCATAGAATTGTACTGATGAAGGTTTAAATAAAGCCGAAAACTTGACTAAGTTTTCCGTCCCAGAAATATAGTAAATTTTGATAGATGTAAACAAAAAAGTAGAGCAGCAAAGGGACCACAGAATCAACTTTTTCCCTAATGATCGCCAAAAATATAATTACTGCATACAAAGTAACTATCATTACCGTAAAAAATGATTATTATACTACATGAAGAATTGGAAAACAATCTAAGAAACAAAAATGTTAAAGGGGAGAAAATAGGGAAAATTAAAAGATGAATAAATGACGCTGCTCAAAAATGGATAGGAAAAGAGAACAAAAATGCGAAAAATAGAAAAACTTGGTTTGATGAAGAAATTCCAAAATCCATAGAGGAAAAAAGGCAGGCAAGGTTGAAATTTGTAGCAACAAATAAAAGTGAAGATAAAGACGAATACAAAAGGTTAGAAAGAAATAATAGAAACAAAGAAACTCTATAAGAAATAAACGAACAAAATTAAACATATCAAGATAAAACATACGGAATAAAGGACAAAATTGGAGTTTCGTCAGAAAAGACTAACTATATAAGAAAGTGTGGATGGAACACTTCAAAGATCTATTAACTGAACCTGACCATGAAGTAATAGGTGATACCCCAGAAGTAAACGAAATAGAATAACCAGAACCTGCTCTAGACGAAGTAAATGAAATAATAAAAAACATGCAACACGGTAGATCACTAGGAAAAGATGAATTTAACATAGAACTGATAAAATATGGAGGCAAAATAGTCCTATAGCAAATACATGAGCTTATAATAGAAATAATGAGAAAAGATTAAATGCCAAAAGGTTGGGAGATAGGACAAATAATAACTATACACAAAAGACGAGTATTTCAAAATTATAGAGAAATCACACTTTTAAACACAACTTACAAAATAATGTCGACATTAATACAGAGAAGGACAATAAATGTAACAAGAAGGACCATCAAGCAATATCAGTGTGGCCTTGTGAAAGAGAAGTCAACTACGGATGCCATACACACTATAAAACAAATAATTGAAAACACACTAGGGTATGAACTAAACATTGAGATACTATTTATTGATTTTAAACAGGCATTCGACTCAATTGAAAAAGGAAAATTAATGGCAGCCTTAAAAGACTTGCAGGTACCAGGAAAAACCAATAGCTATGACCATGAGAGGAACAAAAATAAGCATCAGGACTCAGAAACAGAAGAAATAATAATAAATAAAGGAGTAAGACAAGGCGATGCCCTATCAGCCACGTTATTTGATTTGGCCTTAGAGCACGCAATGAGAAATATAACAAAGGGAACACTCTGAACAAGAGGAGGACAAACAATAGCATACGCAGATGACATAGCAATTGTAGCAAAGAATCAAAAAATGATGAAAGAAATAATGGAGAAAATGATAAGAGAAGGAAAGAAAATAGGGCTAGAAATAAACGAAGGAAAGACCAAAATAATAATAATTGAAAATAGGAGAGTTAAAATACGAGCAAGTAGATAAATTCAAATATCTTGGTATATTTTTAACGAACAAAGGAGACAGAGAAACAGAAATAATAGAAAAAATGACAGCAGCAAATAAAGCTTTCCACGCAAACAGAAAACTTCTAGAGAGTAAAATTATATCAAAAACTACAAAAATGAGAATATATAGAATCACTAATCACAATAAGACCAATATCATTATACGCAGCGAAAACAATGTCAATGACAAAAAAGAACGAAGAACAGTTGAGAGTAACTAGAAAGAAAATGATAAGAAAAATATTAGGATCCATAAAAATAACAGATACAGAATATAGAGTAAGAATGAATCACAAGATTGAACAAGAACTAAATGAAGAAGACATAGTAACAATAATAAAACAACAAAAGATAAAATGGCTTGGGCTTGTATGGAGAGCTAGAGAGCAAGATACAATCAAGTCAATAATGCAGTGGGTCTCTAGAAGCAAAAGAAAAAGGGTAGGCCAAGATCAACGTGGGTAAAAGAAGTAGAAGTGCATATGTTTAAAACTGCAGTAAGCTAGAATGCGAAAAAAGGAAAAGATTGATGAACAACTTAAACTTAAAGGTTGCCTCAAAAACAAATATTTCTTGACATTTAGAAAAGCTTCCCCACCCATAAAAAGTTCAGAAACTGATTCAATTTGAATAAGATATAATACAAAAGTATTCGTTGCAGTAAATAATTCTTTGTGAAATGAATAACCTATATTTTGATGGTATTTTATTCTTGAAATATTTATTATAGCTCTCGAAACTTATAGCACAATTTAAAAGTATTTCAAGTGCAACTGATAAGCTATAAATCAAATAAATTCTATTTTCATCATATCAAATTCATTGCGTTTTAAATTACAAGGAATTTTCAAGTCATGTTCAACGAGTGCAAAACATCAAGAGGTCGAAGAAGAAAATAGACTGCGTCACAATCTAATAATTATTTTGCTAGAAACAACAGTGTCATAAATAAATATCATGCACATTAATCAACTTTATTTCATAGTAGTGCCGGCTCATAAATCCGATCATCTAATGCTTGATTAGACTGTACTGAAGAATCCCAATAAAGATGAATCATGTGTCTACAGTTGCTGCCGTATCTAGGATGATGGTACCAAAACCGACTTCCAAATTTTTAATTATGTGAAACATTCAGGCTTTGAATTTTTCATAATTTTTCAATATTAAAAGCTATCAATTTCTGAAATTCTGCCCTACAAAACTTTGTTGGTCACCTTGGTATCAATTTAAATTTTTTGTAGCAGCCCAGATAATCGTTCCCTTAATATTAAAATTTAATAAAAGCAACACCTACCGTAAACTTTTCAAGTGATGGGGCAATACTGAAATTCTCCAAGAATAAGGTTTGATTTTCTCCGCTTCCTCTGCTTCCAATTTTACCGTCACCAACTATTTTAATATTTTGAGCTTGAACACTGAAAAAAATAAACATTTGAAAATATCATAAGGTATATAATCTTTCATTGACAGTGGAATAGTAACTTGACAAATTATTTTTAGTATCCGACATTCCGACCAGAACCAAGGTTTCATTGACTGTAGAATAGTATAACAACGTAACACATAAATATTTCCAGTATTCGCTCGTAACATCATTTAGTAATCAAAACCAGAGTTTAATTCCGGTTCCGGTTATAAAACTGAATCGCACCACTCAAATGGTTGAAAGTATAAGTGGTCAGGTCTTACCACTTAAGTGGTAAAACTTATGTAATGAAACTTTAGTGGTAAAAACCCAAATTGTAACTTCCATGATTATAGATTTTTTGCACGATTTAAGTATTAAGATCAGTAAGTTCAGCACCGATTTCGCATAATATTTGGAAGCCTCGCCAAGGCTCGACCTGCCAACTATTATTCTTAATCGGTAAACTGTACTTACTGATCTTAATACTTAAATAATTATCATATGCATCCCTGGTATGGACTATAAAAATCTGCAGTTTCAGAAATTTAGAAAGTTGCATCAATTAATTGCATATTTCAAAGTGAAAGCTATCATTGTCACTCTTTGACACTTCTATTAGAATTATCTCCTTAAGAAATTTGATACCAAATACGATAGAGCCAAATTACTCATTTTAAAAAAACTATTAAAGTTTTAGTATCACGATTGAAAAAAGCTCATTTACGAACTTAGACCCAGCTTTTTGATAAAAAAATCTAAATACAAAATTTCAGTCGAAAAATCGTACCGTTCTCAAGTTATACTTCCAGACAGACCGACAGAATGACTTTTTAAAATTATGTTTTTCAGATTCAGTAGGGTCTGAAACGTGAAAATTCATCAAAATCTAAAACTATCAAAAATCACGATTACAATACTTCTCCTATTAAGTCGGGGAAAAAAATAGTAGATTATGTAACAAGTGCGATAAGTTGTCGATTGCTCACGAGAGCGAAGTTGGGCGCACGAACGAAGTGAGTGCGCTCATTCGCCCGCATGAATAATAAAAACTATTTTTTGTATTCAAATTTTGCACAAACGAATATAGTTTGATAAAGATGAAAATATACATCCCAACCTCAAAACTTTGATGTTCGACAATTTATTTATTTTACAATTGCAAGGGGTATCGGTTACCACTTAAGTTTTATCACTTTTATTGCAAGACTTTACCACTTACTATCACTTCGACCTTACCAGTTCAAATTGTTAAGGATACCACTCTAAAAAATTGTCACTCGTAACACTTAAATTGCTACCCTTACCACTTAGTTTTCTTATTGTAACATTTATAGTCTATTCTAGTTAAGAACGATCCAAGGATCTCATGAGACTACAATTTTTGCTCTCTGATAAGTAGAAATGCAAACACAATTCACTCATATTGAATGCAGAATTTAGAAAATCTGAATACTCAAATAAGGTTGCCAACCATATCATTTTTGCCTGGAGACCCCAGTTTTGGTAACATTTATCCAGTTTCCAGTTTTACTATTAATTTCACCAGGAATACCTTAAAATTAAGTCAGGCATACGAATTAAAATTAATTTCGACGAAGCTTTTTATTCTTATCTACGTCAAGATGACCAAAAAAAAATATTGATTGTAAGCAGCTAAACCAGAGAGAAAACTTAATTTTAAGGAATGAGAAGCATCATAATTTTCATAGAATAATGTTAACTATGTGTGTGTGATCATCTAATTGAAAGCGGACACGATTTTAATATTACTAAAAACTTTGAAATTTTACACATACGCAAAAATGGCAAGATTCTTGATTTCTTGGAAAACTTAGAGATTAAGAAGTCTTTAAAAAAACCATGCCGATTTTAGTTTGAATGACCAAACGAACCTTAGACACACCCCACTTTTAAATCTTTTAATTTAATTCGCGGGTTACATAACTAGTTCTTACGAGACTTTTTGAATAGTTTTCGAGTTTTTTCAGTTTTTTTCAGTTTTGTTGAACAGTTTAGATATATCTTTTTATATCATTTTACAATTTTTTTGGTGCTTTTTACCGCTTTTTTACATTTATTCATTTTCATTTACATTGTTTCATTAACATGGCACTAGTGGGCTACTTGACGCCGTTTTCTTTTGTGAAGCTCCTGTAATTTTATTGTGTAAGTTACCTTTTTATATTTTTTTATATTTTTTGATTTGTTAAAATTTCTACCTGTTTGTATGTTTGTTTGTTTTACGTTTTATTTCCTCTCATTGTAGTCTCTCCGGTAGTCTGAGGATGATCACCCAGTGATCGAAACCGGTTACTAAATAAAAATTAGAGAACAGTGTGATCAAGAATTTTATGGTTTTTTCATTAAAAAAGCCCTCACCAATTCCTATTATATATAAGTGGTTTGGAACCCTTTTTTTGCCAGTCCTTCAGGCGAGTACTTGGCAAATTTGGCAACCCTTTACTCAAACTGCAGAAATTCATTTATAATGACATGTCTGACAATTGATGCAACTGACAAATAGTAAGGTTCTATTTTTGTAAAATTGGTTCGCATTTCAGTCAACCAGAAGGTTTAAATCGTAGTCCAGTAAGAGCATTGAACCTTTCTCAACTGAAATGGAGTATAGTTGTGTTTCGCTGGCGAAATAGACTATATTTACTCACAATAATACTACATCATTAATAAATTCCATAATTCAGATTACATTACAAGAGAATGGAATATCTCAACGAAATCCACACCTGATGATATTCGAGAGAATGAAACGCGTTGTGATCAACATTATGACAATTAATAAGTATTTTGTATGGTTCACTTTATTGAATTGTACTTTCTATCAATCTTTGTCACAAACCCTACATTGAGCAATATCTCTTTTACATTACTGTCTGAAGTCTGAAGAGTTCATAGAAGGTAATATTTTGTATAGGTATTAAATTGTTATCAATCCCGAACAATCAATGAATATTCCACTAAGCAGTTACATTTCTTCTTCTAAAATTATTTGCACTTATTATTATACTACTCACTTAAAATCACCAGAGCCATAAATGGGAAGTACATCAACAAGAGAGCCATCAATCTGGTATTTTCCTTTGCCTTCTACATTAGGGAGGACAACTTCAAAACTGAACTTAAAGCCAGCAATCGAAAATTTAATTTTATCCAAATTCCAAGACATTAATCCATTGATAGAACCATCCATGATCCAATCCAATCTGAAATATATGTATGTGAGATTTTCGTACGTTCACTTATACTTTTAATGTTTATCTGTAAATTGAGACGAAAGTAGGGGGCCTTCTAATAACAACGGATTTGGACATTCAAGGATTAAGGATAGTTGGGCTTGGGGAACCAGGCTTTAAAATTTTGGCTCATGCGGACCACTACTGGCTATATTACATACCAATGTGCAGTATTTGACAAAGAAACTATGCCGAACAGGTCTATTAATATAGTTAGGCGAGTTGTTAAATTTATCGATGAATAATACGCCTGTTGCATGATTAGAAGTATTCTTGTTATGATTAATATAAAGTTTGACATTCATTTCATTTGATAATAAACTATCTTGTGATTGTAGAAATGGATAATAATGATATTACTCTACAATAACATACTCTTGAAAACACAAGCTTGCCTGACGGATTTGTTTATAACTTTTTACAGTCAAATGTATGTAATATGTTACAATTCTCATAATGTAATGTTTCTGTTAGCAACAAGGGACAGAAAATTGAAATGTACTTGTATAAATCACAAACGACATGCAACGTAGAGGAGAGGATCAGTTAACCATAAGATACCAAACGTCTAAAATTTGCCTCTTTTATAAGCAAATTTTAAATTTTTCCATTCTTATTTTCTAGCGTTGGGCTCTTTCAATTAGATTGGTTCATCAATTTAGATGCAGAATTTTGAGCCATTATAGTAATCAAGGTATCAAGGGTGTTAAAAAAACAATAATGCTTGAAGTCAACAGTATACTTTTCGAGGGCCTCCGACCCGAGGTGTGTATGTTGACCGTAGGCATTATCGTCCGTCCAACTCCTGTGGTGCCTTCAATGTTTAATGTCCGATTAATGTACGATTTTAATCAAATTTTTAAGCAATGTATGTCCTGTCATTGTGATTTCTGTCAGAGAGATTATTCTAGTTACTTGCTGTAACTAGGGAACGTGATATTCTTGTTCGTTATTTTGCAAAATTATACCCTCGTGCTTCAACAACGGAGATTATGGCGCTCATGGTCAGTTGCACCATCGGCACTTAACTTTAAGTGGAGTTTAATATCTATGGCAACTATTGTATCGACAATTGTTACTGCGGTTACTATTCCTCCCTTAAAGTTAAGTGAAAGTGGCCATTAGTATAATAATGTGGTTATTACAGATTCGTGAATCTTTAGCTACATATTGTATAATTACTTCATTTTTATATGTGTTCGAATATGTTTATGTGTTTTATAAATTCTATTATTTTTCTGGCTTCATCTTGGTCTTCCTTGATGTCGTTTGGAATATTGTATGATATTCTTTGTTGCGAGTATTTAATGCAGTCTATGATTATGTGTTTGACTGTTATTTTCATATTGCATACATCGCGATCTGGTAAGAGAGTTCTATCAAACAGATATTTGTGGGTTATTTTCGTGTGTCCTAATCGAAGTCTTGTGTAGATTATTCGGTTTTATCTGTTGTCTTGCATTTTCCACGGTTCGTTAGATTCTTTTATTTCTCATAGCTTATTGTTTCCTGTTCCGGTTCATGCTTGTTGTTTAATTTCTTCAAATTGCTTTTTTATTGTTTGTTTGATGTTATCTTTAGGGGCATGTAAGTTGTTGGTCGTTTCTAGGTTCATTGCTTCTTTCGCCTGTTGGTCAGCTCTTTCATTCTCTGCAATTCCCTTGTGAGATAGTTTCCATACGAATGTTATTTGTGTGCTGTGAATTTTTAGTTGATGGAGTAGTTCTCTGATTCGGATGATAATAGGACATTTGTGGTAAGAATTCAAGATATATTTTATAGAATCTGTTAGGACAATATAATTTTCCTAGGGCTTTAAGGATGGCGTAGCTTCCTACTGCCTGGATACTGATGAAATAGGGAAGTCGAATCTTAGTAACTTCTTCTCCTATAGTTATTGCTATACCAAGTCTGTCGGAATTTTGGCTGCGTCAGTATATATATGGGTTCCAGTGTAGTTCCTCAGTATATCTTTTAGTTTATTTTTGAATGTTTCTTCCGCAGTTCGTTTTGGAGTGTTATAGGATGGTTTTTGTATAATCCATAGTGGTATTGGAGAAATGGTTTTTGGACTTATTTGTTCTAGGTTTCGGTTTATTGTATCCAAAAGTGGATTTAGATAAAAAGGGATAGGTGTAGTTTTAGTTGAATGTTTGTCTTTGTGGGTCTCTCGTAGATTTGTCTATGATTTGTCTTCGGTTGATTAGCTATTTGCGTGACGTAATTATATAAATGCTTTTTTCTTTATGTCTGCAAGTGTTGGTTCACCAGCTTCGATTAATATACTCGCTGTTTGGGCTTGTGCGATATGCTCCTATCATCGTTCTAATTGGCGCGTTGTGTATTGGGTCTAGGACTTTTCAAATGTTGTTTCTTGCATTTGCATAGATAAAGCACCCGTAGTATAGCATCGCTCGTATTATTGCTCTATATATGGTTAGTAATATATCTGTTCCCGCTCCCCAGTTGTGATGTGTTAATGCTTCAATTGAATTCAGTCTTTTGAAACATTTGGCCTTCAGTTCTAATATCAGTGGTTTCCATGTCATTTTATGGTCGAAGAGAACCTTAATTGGTCTCCTTTTTTTATGGGATTATTTTGGATGGTTATTTTTATATCTTTTGCTACAAATGTTGATTCATTTTGTCTTTGTTGGTGATAGCTTGAAGCCAGTTTGTTCTGTCAAGTCTTGGATATTATCTATTACTTTTTGGAGATTCGAGGTAACAGTATGTGGGTTTTTTCCAAGTATAATTGGTTCATTGTAGAGGAAATAAAAGCGTTAAAAACCAAAGTATTACGTCTGAAGATGGTCACTAAATAGTCGAAACAGGTCACAAAATTAAAATTTGTTCAGAGAACCGTGTGATTAAGGCTGATTTCCATTTCTTCTATATTGATTCCTATATATGTATTTGAATTCTTGGAATAATAAGAAATCGAGATATAGAGTATAATTCCACAAGTTAAAATTGTTATTTGAATGTTTGAATCATCAGTCAATATGAAATTGTATTTTAATGGTCAAGTGCTCATTCATTCTTATTTACTTTTTAAATTATAAATAAAAAAATAAAAATCAAACACGCCTTCTACCCGGTACGCGTATGGCAGACACTTATAGTGCACTTGGTAGATTCATTGATATTTCCTAAGCCGTAGAGTGCGGTTACCAGTCGTCAAAATACAGGTACTCTTAGCTTTTGTGGAGCGTACGCTACTGACTTTTTGTCCGTCGGTGGAATTTGACCTTGCGACCTTCGGATTACGAAGCCAGCATATTTACACTGAGCTATGAATACTCATTTTGAATTCTAGTTCCGCTAAATCCCATTTATTTACACACATATTAGCATTTCTGTATAATTTCATTATTCTGTCAGTAAATGAGAATATTCTTCCAATATATTCATAAATTTATTCCTAAAAAGTTCTGAGTTTGTCTTTTGAACTAATACCTGTGATTGACTGGATTTCCAATTAAGAACATCTGCAATTGTGAATCAAATTCTTCATAAATCGACTCTATAATCCATTCCAGCTAAAGACACTCTAAGGGCTCTTATAGAACTACAATTTAAGTATTTTAATTGGCTATAACGCAGACACAGCTCACTCACATAAAATGCTGAAAAGAAGACAAGTTTTCTGGAAATAATTCTGATCAGAAGGCTTAAATCGTAGTCCCATAAGAGATTGGACCGCTCTTAACTGGAATGGACTATAAAAATGTAATCGATAGTAGTTTTGTGACTATAAATTTCGTAATCTCAGAACGCAATACAGAATAAAAAATATTTATCATATCAGAATATTCATCAATTCATACGTGATAAAAAGATCACTAAAATAGAATCCAACTGATAATTAGCTTCAAATTTTATTTATTGCTGATATAAATATCTGATAAATGCCCATTCCTAGCACGCTCAACTAAAGGTTAATATAATTGGAAAGAATTTATTTATACAATCATAACCAAACTTGAATATAACTAAAGGGGCCCAGGCCCATACATTGTCAAAAAAATTGCGCAACTCATGCTGCTGCGCAATAATTGGCAGTATTTGATGCGATGCACAAACGTTTGACTAGTTTCAAACATGTTTGAAATCCGTTGTGCATCGTTTTGTTGTGCAATTTGTTTGACAATGTATAGGTCCCTTAACAGTAGTAGAAACAAACATTAGGGGTCTATGTTGAGGTCGGTTTCTATTTTTTTTTTTTAGATTCTATTTGCTACTATGATTTTTGTATCTAATCGAACTTCTTATTATTTATTGAAACAAAATACTTATATAATAATGCCTAATAATTGTAAAAAAATAATTGTTGAGGCAATAAAATTCAAATAAATTTGATTGCTTATAAATTTTTCTCATAAAATAAATTGTATTGCAATAGATACATTAAAGTATGTAACGAGTAACTTCATGCATCTGCATAGAGCTTTTTAATTTTTTTTGT
Source organism: Dromius quadrimaculatus (assembly GCA_963989225.1). Lineage (NCBI taxonomy): Eukaryota > Metazoa > Arthropoda > Insecta > Coleoptera > Carabidae > Dromius > Dromius quadrimaculatus. Next base: position 44,771,035 of record OZ022331.1, on the reverse strand, counting down.
GCTTGTGTAATATTAATCTAAGTGATGTGCTTTTAAAGCCCAACGCAGGATAAACTGAGTACATTAGGATCGCTATAAAACTTTATCGTTTTCTCTTACAAGTAATTACATCTCCTGAGGATGTATTCAAGTAAATAATAAATCCTCTTATATAAAAATTCAATCAATAACAAAATACAAGGCGTAACAAAGGGATCCAAATTATTATTATTATCAAAAATATTAAGAAATAAACGGTACGGCATGCCGCACACAGTTTCTTGCTGCTTCAGTGAAGCAGAGGACAAAATTTTCATCAATTATTAGAAAAAGAAACTTAATTGAAATAGGATTCAATCAAGATTTGAATATATTTCAATAGTCCTTTCGAAAACCTGTAATTCTGTATAAGAGATTTACGTTGAATTGCCAAGGCATTAAATACTATACTATAATTCCTCAAAGTTTTCTCAATTGACTTACTGGATATAATTTTTTTTTCTAACCTTAATATTGGGATTATGGATCCTGAAAATTATCTTTTCAATATTTTTAAAAATTCTTATGACAATGCGACGCTATATTCAAATTGAGACTTCAAAATAATCACTTGTTTCTCAGATTATCTCTGTTTCAGCTCTAATCAATATAAAAAAGAATTATGAATAGAATTCTTGATAAAAAATAATCTTAAAATAATCAACCTTCAAAGGCTTGCTTATCTATTTGGTGATATGTGATATGCGTACTTACTTCGCAAAATCTTCCTGAAGTTTAAGATTAAAATTATCCATGACTAGAGGATCAAGAGGTGGGATGTTTTTGTCAGGAATGCCGGCTTTCAACTGGTCCCTCAAACCTTCTACTAGTTCCTTGATACGACTCTCGTAGATGCGGGTTTGGATGCCACTGAAGCACTCAACTATAATTTGATTTGTATTAGTAAGAATTATAATTTTTCATTATTAGGAGATGTAGGGGGAGGGTACAGTGTTTATCGAAGGATGCAGTTACACCAAGAGTTTTCATCAGAAAAACAATGATTCAAAAATAAACAAGACAAGTTTCTAGATTATTCAGAAGGATCTGAATGTCAATAAATTAATAAATATACCTAATTTAAATATTAAGCCCTGCCACCCTGATAGCATAAGATGCCTCTCTGATGCCGCTTAATTCTACGAAATCTACTCTCTTATCATACTGATTCTTAATTTTCTGCATAATTTCTATAATATTGAAAATATTGACTTGAACCACTTTTCCTGAATGTTGAGATTCTACAATTCCTAGAGACTCTTCAAGCCACGAATATTCTTTTTGGTTGTTAACATGAGTTTGTCACTTTATTTACCAAAACTTGCAGGTCTCTCCTAAAGAGGTGCTTCGAAAAACAGCTCATGTTAAACAATCATTTGAGACTCTTCCAAAAACGCCTATGCAATTCCCTACCTTAACTGTGAAGTCAAAAATGTAATATTGTTAGAGAGAGAAGGTAACTGAGAGATAGCTAGAGGCAGGCCCATGTTTATATGAAGGTAAATGGCGAATTTCGCTCTATTTAGTATTTTCATGTGGCAATATATTGTAAAATAGCAAGAAAATGCTTTGTGGTAAATTGTAATAGTGGGTACAGAACATGTAAAGTTCTATGTTAGAAATTGAAAGGTTATATCTATGATTCAAATTATTAAACGTATCTATCCAAGACTTTTAGTGAAAAATTCAACTTCGACGAAACTTCTTATCAATAAATTCATAAGACTTGTAGATTTACACAGAATTGCAACATTAATTTCTTCACTTTTCATCAATATGTAAAAGTGAGCGAAGCAAGTATTCTTGGTAGCCCTGTGGCATATTAAAACAGTTTTTTTATTTCTCCTGTCCTGTTTCCGAAAAATTGAAATTTAAAATAATATATTGTGCAACAAGTGCGATAAGTTGTCGATTGCACACGAGAGCGCAAATGCAAATACTATTTTTGATTACGAATGCGGGTAAATACTATTTTTCGCTTGTTTTTTCCGGGCGGTAAATTATACTTGGCGCACGCAAAAGCCAAAGAGCCATTTACCGCCCGGGGAAATGTATGCAAAATAGTACTTATCCTGCATGAGTAATAAAAACTATGCTTAAAGTATTGATATACTTACTGATAGAATAGAGTTAGGTAATCAAACTTTCATTACGCAGTTTAATTTAATAACTTGTTTTTTCACACCAGAAATTATGTCAAAAACTGTTACTTTCTGTGAGATCGTAGATGTATATAATATTTCTGTTAAATTTTCCGTTAATATTCAACAAACAAAAAATTTTTACAGAGCAGCATTTTTCATTTCTACCTTTCTTTTAGTAAGTAAGAAATTGTTTATGTATATTTTTTCAATTTTATTACGCCCATTTTGAAATAAAATATTCATCAAATTATTTATGTACCTATTGTAATTCATATTCAGAAAACTGGTGTCCTAAGAAACGTTTATAGAACATGTTTCATAATGTACTAATTCATTGTAGGTTTTAATTAATAGAAATGCCAATTTTCTTTTACTTCTGCCTTTTATTTAAAAAATAATCTAGTATTCAACTTATTGAAAATAAGAAATCTATCTGGCAATTGTATTTTATTGAAAATAATTGAAATATAATCTTATTTCTGCATATGAAGCACGCAAAGGTGGCCCCGCTCTCGCTATCTCTCTCGCACCTGCCGCATTATATTTTAGGCTTCATGTTTTTCAACTGAGTGTCCGCTCCTTTATTATTTTATTTCATGCTTCTAACATATATAAACCGGACTATTTGTTGACATGATCATTTTATGTAAAACGTGCAAATTGAACAAAAATTTAGGCTATAGCTCAAATATATCATTTGTTGTAATAATTCAGCGTACATATTGTAACATTATTTTCCATTGTAACAGCTGATGTTTTGTGTATCCTTATTACCTTTCAGCTGAATGCAAGAATATGGCTATATAATACATTTTATATATCTACCTCTACCCTGAATTACGATGTACACACCTTTGGGAAAATTCACAAAAAAAAATCTTTCAGAACTTGAAAAACCTTCGTTTCTTGTTATTTTGACAGTTGGAATAAAACTTGTTTATTCATAATTTTTTTGTATCTTGTATAAAAATATGAAACTTTCAGACGTATTATTTCGCAAAAACAATACCTCTTCAGCATTTTTCTCTTGACGTTTCTAAAAATTCAGGAACAATTCATTTATTACTTTTGACATATTCATAAAATATAATTAAATATGATTTTCTTCTGGAAATATGTTATCAGAATTACTTTCGTGATGAGACGCACTTTTTCTGTACTGAAAAAGTTTTTCATTCGAAGTATTCTGAAAAAGATACAGCTCTATTCGTAAACTGCATCCCTATAGATTACAATTCAATTCTACGTTCAATATGTAGAAGAAATTTATTTCAACTGACAAACTATTAGTCGCACAAGAAGTTGGAAGAATGTTTTTCAGGAAAAGAACTATGTATATAAATAGTTGGTATTGCTTAGAACTTACTTCTCTCGACGGAACTTTTAACAGCGGCATGACTACCCACGAGTACGCTGCAAATAGCGAAAATTGTTAAAAACGTCTTCATGTTCTGAATTCACTGCAAACTTTACTATAAGTGAAACTTCTATAGATCTTTTTCGTATATATACGAGTAGATATTGCGAGATAATATTACACCTGATACATTTTTACAGTATCGGCTCCAATTGAGAATAATATAGTTTCTTAATTTTTTCATGAAAACACAAAATTTATAATCAAAATCTTTAGCAGAGTGAAAAGACATTTTACTCACCATTTTCTCTCTTTTTCCTCTAGAGCTTTCTGCAATAACGTCCCAAAATACTAGGCGAAATAAAATGTGCTGTCCTTCATGACCAATTCTAATTTTTGGAGACAACTTCTTGACGTCATTTTAGAGACTTTCGGCACATGTACCATACAGCGCAGTCATTCCCAAAGTGGTCTATATCGACCTTTAAGAGTCGATTCCAAACTCCAAAGGATCCATGTCAGCAAAAACAAAAATCTGACGTTGACATCACGTGACTTACTTGTACATCATAGGATATATATAATCAAACACAACATCTCATCATTCCACGGCTAATCGGTTTCTATGGAAACAGTAGGTCATTATTTTCATGCTACAACATTCCTAAATACTGATTTCCATAATTCTACGGCTAACAGTTCTGAATTTATGCGCAAAATTCCAAGATCGTCAAGTATAGTGCACTTTCGACTGAGTCGATCTCAATGAAAATAGGATATGAGCATCTAGACAGTACTATCATCTTGAATACTGTATTCTAATATTTTACGTTCAATCGTTTTGGATTTATGCGGAAAATTAAAAAATGTCTCGAGTAAACTACACTCCCGGCTTATCCGATCACAATCGTAATGCAATGTGTGCAACTAGATGCTATAAAAGTGCTTAATACGAAATCTTAATATTCTGCGACTGATTATTTTAAATTTATGAGAAAAATTCTAAAAGTCTGTAATATAAAGTGCACTTCCGGCTTAGTCGATTAGGACGAAAATATGAGATGATCATTTGGATGCTACAGCAATTTCAAATACTGAATTCCAGTATCCTACGGCTGAACATTCTAGATTTATGCGGCAAATTCAAAAAAATCTGGCATGACTTGCACGCTAGTGGGTAGATATATATATATATATATATATATATATATATATATATATATATATATATATATATATATATATATATATATATATATATATATACGGAGTCCTTGCGGGGGGCCTGGGGGGCGGAGCCCCCCGACAAGACCACTTGCAAAAAAAAAGATATAAATACTCGCAAAAAAATAATTCAATATCTGTAGAAAGTAAAACTGGAAACTCTTATATAATAATTTATCTGGCAAGGAACTGATTGCAATTTGCCTCGCCTGTTTTCATACGTCAACTTTCGATGTTTTTTTAGAGTTTTCTGTACTCAACGTATTCATCAAATCCATTTTTTATAATAAAATTATCGGTGTCATCGTATATTTTTGTTATTGACAGAGTGACAGTTGCTAAGATTTGATCATTTTATATTTGTAGAAAGATATAATGTATTACCGGCAGACAAAAGAAATACGGTATTTTCCACGTCGTTCAAACGGAGAAAAGGAGGTATTTTCCACCGAGTCGGAAATAAAAAAACTTATTGTGAATAATACAATATTACTTACATTTTTATGCGAGATTATTTTTAAGAAAAACATCTGTTAGTGAATCGAACAATATACGAATAAATTTAGAAAAATCTTTTATTTTATTGGCCAAAAAAAACCTGACTGCTAAGCCTACAAAATTTACTGTCTCCTTAACTAATTGCAGTCGCGATTAATCCTAACTTATATATATATATATATATATATATATATATATATATATATATATATATATATATATATATATATATATATATATATATATATATATATATATATATATAATACGATGTGATTTTGTGTTTGATCGAATATATCATTGGATATATATAATCAAACACAAAATCTCGTCGTTCTACAGTTAATCGCTTTGGATTTACCCAAGAGATTCTAAGAATCTGTCAATTAAAATGCGCTTTCGGCCAAGTCGGTTGCTATGGAAACAGTAGGCCATTATTCTTATACAACAACATTCCTAAATAATGATTTCCAAAATTGTACGATTACCAACAAATCTGAATTTATGCGCAAAATTAAAAAATAAATCCTTACTGAAGTGCACTTCCGGTTCGGTCTATTGTTATGAAAATAGTAGACAATCATTCAGATGCTACAGCAGACTGAAATACCAAATTTCAATATTCTACACCTGATCGTTTCGAATTTATGCGAAAAATTCCAAAAGACTGTCAAGTAAAGTGCACTTCCGGCTCGGTGGATCTCAATAAAAATAGGATATGAGCATCTAGACGGTATAATTGTCCTAAATACTGAATTCTAACAATCTACGTTCAATCGTTTTGGATTTATGCGGAAAATTCAAAATGTGTTCCGGATAAAGTGCTCTTCCGGCTTAGTCGATAGCAATCATAATGCAAGGTGTACAACTAGATATTATGAAAGTGCCTAATACAAAATTTAAATATTCTACGACTGATTGTTTAGAATTTATGCGGAAAATTCAAATAGTCTGTCATAAAAAGTGCACTTCCTGCTCAACCGATTGTTACAAAAATAGAAGATGACCATTGAGATGCTACAGCAATTTCAAATGCCAAATTGCAGTATCCTATGGCTGATCATTCTGGATTTATGCGGAAAATTTAAGAAAAGTTTCAAGTAAAGTGCACTTTCGGTTTAGCCGATCGCAATCATAATGCAAGATGTACAATAAGATGTTATAGAAGCTCTTTATATAAAAATTTTAATATGCTATGGCGTATCATTCTATATTTATGCAAGAAATTCAAAAAAAGTTCCAAGTAAAGTGCACTTCTGGCCTAGCCGATTCTTACAAAAATAGCAGATAACTATTCTGATACAACATCAAGTTCAAGTACTGAATTTCAACATTCTACGGTTGATCATGCTGGATTTATTAGAAAATTTGAAAAAAATTTCAAGTAAAGTGCATTTCCGGTAGAGACGCTTGGAACCATAATGCGAGGTGCACAACTAGACCCTATACCAGTCCTAAATACAAAATTTCAACATTATACGTTCAGCCAGTTTTGAGATTTGAGAGTTACGCACGCACGAACGCACGCACGAACATACGTACCGACATCAAGCCAAAAATAGTCAAAATGGATTCAGGGATGCTCAAAACGGATATTTTCATAAAAATCTCGATAGATGAATTTTGTCGGTTTTACAATACTTCTTTGTACTAAGTACTAATAAGTAAAAATGTGTTGGGTACAGATACGCTATGGAGAAAAAAATCAAATATGTTACCATTCGAATGCTTGTAATCAAAACAAATAGAGGATCAGATTCTTCACTGGTATTGATAGACTGTTCAGAGAAATTTATAGGAATAATTTTATGTACACTTGAATATAAAAGCCGAACGCGTCTAATTTTTACTTCATAATTTAATAATCCTCATAATTAAACACTGATCTCTATTTAATAAGATATATATCTCTATATTTGGATATCTTATACTGAAAATAACGTCGAATACAAGTCATAAAACGACGCTGAGCTGAAAATATTACCTTTGTCACAAAATGATGTCGGATTTAAATAATAAAAAAAGGAACTCAATCAGCTAGAATCGTAAGAGCAAAGAACACTGACTAAAGAATTATATATATAGCATGAATATGATTTCCCAAAACGTTGAAACATAACGTCAAATTATGACGTTGGTTCAACATTTTATGACCACAATTTGACTTGAAATGTGACGTCGAAATATGACCGTCAGTTTATGATTTCATTGTGACCAAAATCTAACGTTACATTTTGGTCGGCGGTTAGTCATAGTTACTTGGGGAGGAAAGTCGAAATTATGCTTTCATTTCCTCGTGAAGCTCCCAATATCAACAAATTTCTTATTTTGATCCGATTCGCCCAATAAGTTACGATTGTGTGCTTGTGCTCAAAATATGACCAAAATAAAATTAGAAAGAAACCACAATTGCTGACAATCTAAAGGAGATTACACAATCTGGTGGACTATTTCATTCATAAACTTTTAAGAACTCATTCTCATCTTCAAAAAATTATTAACCAATACTTTTTTTTAATTTTTAAGCTTTCTATACCACCACATGAAGTACAATAGAAGTAGCAGCAGAAATCACAGTGCTTAGATGTCCTCCAATTAGACTTGATCTAAAATGTTCTTTAATAATGTGATATCAGTTTCGAAAGTTATATCAACCAGCCGGCCCTGTTTTTTTGTTATCAAAATATGTTTTATCGTAAATAAAAATAGATAATTGAATATTTGACAATGATTTGATCTTGATTAAATATATCGTATTTACTGCATTTATAAATTGTTGTATTATTATTTATAATAGGGCAGATGTCAATCAATGATAAATTAATGATAAAGCGTAGATCAATGATATATCAGATTATTGATAATTATTACTAACTGGAATTTTACCTTATTTATTAAACAGTAGATAATGAAGAATCTATCAAAAAAGGCAGCCGTTAGCGTTACAGAATGAAATAGAAGAGAACAAAATAACACACCAAGAATATGCTTGTAAAAAAGCAACAAATTTTCTTATCGAACATTTACGCCAAAAATATTTGGAATAAAGAAGCAGGGCCAAGCACATCTTCCGGAAAAAACTGAGCAGTGTTTAACGACTGATTGTCTCGAATTTATGCGGAAAATTCGAAGTCTTCAAATATATGTGGTACCATCTATGATTCAAAATGGCAACTAATAGCTGGACTTCACCCATTGATTTTGATTTAGACCATAGATAAGCAGAGGCGGCTCTAGCCTACTTACTGCCGGGGTGCAAAGATATATAAATTGCGCCCTCCCCTCACCCTCCCTCTCTCCATTGTACTTCTCTTTTCTATAGATTTCAATCCCAATCCACAACCCACAATTTGAATCCTAGTTCAAAATTTCAATGTAAATCCACAATCCACAATTTGAATCTCAATCCACAATTTTAATTACAATCCACAATTTCAATCCCAATCCAAAATTTGTCAACCCCAATCCCAATCAAAAATCCACAATCCCAATCCCAATCAAAAATCCACAATCCCAATCCCAATAAAAAATCCACAATCCCAATTTCAATCCAAAATCCAGAAACCCAATTCCAATCCAAAATCCACAATCCCAATCCCAATTCAAAATCCAAAATCCAGAAACCCAATCCCAATCAAAAATCCACAATTCTTGATCCAAAATCCACAATTTTAATCCCAATCCAGCAGCAGAATCAGAACCCAACAGCGGAATCAGAGCCCAGCAGCAGAAACAGCCCAACAGTAGAACAAAAGTCCAACAGTAAAAACAGCCCAGCAGCCATCCAAGAAATCTTCCAACAGTAGCAGAACCAAAACCCAACAGCCGTCCAAGAAGTCTTTCAGTAGCAGCAGAACCAGAGCCCAGTAATCTTCCAAGAAGTCCTACAGCAATAGCAGAACCAGAGTCCAGCAACCATCCAAGAAGTCCTCCAGTAGCAGCAGAACCAAATCCCAACAGCCGTCAAAGAAATCTTCCAGTGGCAGCAGAACCAGAGCCCAAAAACCTTCCAAGAAGTCCTCCAGTAGCAGCAAAACCAGAGCCCAATAACCTTCCAAGAAGTTCTCCAGCAGCAGCAGAACCAGAGCCCAGCAGTCGTCCAAGAAGTCCTCTAGTAACTGCAGAAGATCAACACATCAGTAGCAACTGTTCCAGGCTCCAGATTCAACTCAACTTCAAAAAAGTCAACTGATTAATTTAGCCCGCCGCTTGCAAAGCTAAAGTGAGTTCAATTTCTTTTTGAATTTCTCGACTTGTAATAATTATTTTGCTGTTTCAGTTGCAGCGAGCGAAGAAGCCACTTCTGTGGTCTAGGTTTCGCTGGGGTTTTCCTAGACCCAAAGGAAGAATTCTCGGAGAAGAGTTCGTCTCTTTCCCCTTAGTCATTGCCTGGGGACGAACAAGGTTTATAACGCAACAGCATCGCGGACAAGACTTCCAACAACACAACCAGAGGTGTCTCAAGCGGGAGTGCAAGGGGTGCACGGCACCCCGGCGCCATGTCCTTGAAGGCGGCAATTGGGTCCCGAACATCATTCTTTAAAAATAAGACCAATTTCTTCAACAAAATATTTTTTTAGAGCTAATCCACAGTCCATAATTTGCCATTCTATTTTGAATTGGGATTCAAATTGTGGATTTTGGATTGGGATTGGGATTGGGTTTCTGGACTTTAGATTTTGGATAAGGATTGGTATTGGGATTGAGATTGTAGATTTTGGATTGGGATTGGGATTGGGATTGTGGATTTTTGATTGGGATTGGGGTCATAGATTTTGGATTGGAATAAGGCTTCTGGATTTTGGATTTTGAATTAGGATTGGGATTGTGGATTGTGGGTTTTTGATTAGGATTGAAATTGTGGGTTGTGAATTGGGATTGGGATTAAAATTGTGGATTGTGGATCGAGATCAAAATTGTGCATTACGGATTATGGATTGCGGATTGAGATTGATATTGTGGATTCTACTTGAGGATTTGTGGATTGTGAATTGGGATTGAAATTGTGGATTTTGGATCGGGAATTGTGGGTTTTGAATTAGGATTGGGATTTTGGATTTGGATTGGGTTTCTGGATTTTGGATTTTGAATTAGGATTGGGATTGTGGATTTTTGATTTTGGATTGGGATTGAAATTTTGGGTTGTGAATTGGGATTGGGATTAAAATTGTATATTTTGGATTGGGATTGTGATTGTGGATTTTTAATTGGGATTGGGATTAAAATTGTTGACTAGGACTCAAATTGTGGATTGTGGATTGCGATTAAAATTGTAGATTGTGGATTGAGATTTAAATCTATAAAAAAGAAAAGTGCGATGAAGAGCGGCAGGCAGGAGGGATGCAATTTATATATCTTTGGACCCCGGCGGTAAGTAGGTTATAGCCGCCTCTGGATATAGATTAATAAATATTCAAATATAATTTGGGAATCATTTTTAACAATATATTGAGTTTTTGAAATATAATTTTAAAATTTTGTATTTTTTATTGAAATGCAGTACCAAACTCAGAGATAATTGTTTCGATTGTTTCAGCTTGTCTGGTGTGTGACGTAGATGAAATATTTCTATCTCTTTTTAACTCATTGTAGCTGTACTGTATTAATATTTAAATTTGTTATTTGAATAATAACAATTTATATTTGTTTATAATAATATTGATACAATATTTATTGAATATTTAACAATATTTCTGCACTAAAAAAGCTGCTTAAATTTTATTTATTTTTAATTCTGCTTTATTATTTCTTATAATGTTTAAACAATTATTATTAATAATAATTTATTGTATTTACAACAATTTTACAATACTTTAAATAGTTTTATTCCAATATTTTTAAATTTTTATTTTAAAGATTCTTTTTCAATTACTTCGTCGAAGCAAGTTAATTCAATCAAGTACTAATTGATGGTTGCAACACGTTAGAACTTTGGTTCGATTTTTGATAATTCTAGTTCCTTTTAGCATATCTATCTCTTTTTAACACATTGGAAAACGTAGTATACTTCTTAACTCGTATAATTTATTTCTGAAGCTTGCTGTTTCGTTTCGTGTGGTTCACTGCTGTCGCAGCCTTCGTAGAAGCTGCATTTGCGTCGTCTTTGCTCTCGTGAACTGCGTTTAAAAACTATTTTAAGAGTGCTCTGTGGTATATTTGGGGTTGTGAATTTTGCTTATTAACGTAGAGGTCAAAATTTTGTGTATTTAAATATGTAAATTGGGGTGAATTTGAACCGCATTGCGTGTACGTTAGGTGCAGGTATTTGCGATGTTAGTCTTTGCTTTTATTATGAAATAAATAAATAAAATGTCTTGGTTTTTTTGCAAAGGCCTGTAATAAAAGGTCCAACGTGGGAATCGGTGCACACGTAGGTACCGCTACGAGAGGCACCCCCCCTGGTGAACACCACCGCGTGAGTTTGCAATGAGTTCTAGGGCGAACGAGCGAACTAACTAGGGAGTAACGGCATACTCTCGATATGTACCTATCGGAAGTCGGAAAATATGGTAGCTGGCGGGGGTCCTTGATTAAGTTCAAGAAACAACATTAGCTGAGACCGATACTTAAGGTTACCATATCGCGTAATTAGGCGGTATCGCGGGCCTCGGAATATGCATTGGCCACGTATTCAAACAACGTATTTTTTTTTTGCAAACGACGGGCACACCGGTGCCATGGGTGTCTGAGCGCTCAGGCACTCATTGGGGTAGTAAAGTAGAGTCAAACAGTAGCATAATATACCTGAGCACTTTTAAAATAAAATCGCGATGTAGTATGGCAGCAGTCACTCATTGCGTAGCTAGCTCTTCAAGCAAAAAATTAAATCCGTTGAATAGGCGCGTAACAAACAAACCAACACACAAAACACGTTTGAATGTTGAACGAATGTTGAATGAATGCACCTAATCAAAAAAATTCCCTTTCAGCTTCTTCATTTCATCATTACCACCTCCAACATATCAACAAAAGGACGTAAGTTGACTAATAAAATTTGCTTTTCAGGTTCTAATCTATTTTTCTTACAGCTATTTTGTATTGCTTTTTCTCAGATTCCTAATTGAATTGTATTTTTTCAGATCACTTGCTGAGGATGAGCCCAGCTGATGAGGTGGACCGTGGACAACGAGGGAATGGACATCGTGGAAAGAGCTGAGGATGAGCCCAGCAGCCAAAATCAACTCTCAATATTTGTTTTGTTGAATGTGGTTCACCAAAATTTGTTTTAAGTTTCTGTTTCAGGTCGCCGGCCGTAGATCTTCATAACATCACCGCATCATCAGCTAGGTAATATAATATTACTCATTATGTAACTGTTTTCAACTACTGCTAAACACGTAAATTACTTATCTTCAATTTATTGATTTATTTGTATTTTTCATGTTTTTAGATCATCCAGCCGCGGAACCAGAGCCCAGCAGAAGCAGAATAAAAGCCCAGCAGCAGAACTAGAGCCCAGCAGCAAAATTAGAGCGCAGCAACAAAATTAGAGCCCAGCAGCAGAATCAGAATCCAGCAGCAAAATCAGAGCCCAGCAACAAAATCAGAGCCCAGCAGCAGAACCAAAGCCCAGCAGCCATCCAAGAAGTCTTCCAGCAGCAGCAGAACAAAATCCCAACAGCCGTCAAAGAAATCTCCCAGCAACAGCAGAGCCAGAGCCCAATAATCTTCCAAGAAGTCTTCCAGCAGCAGCAGAACCAGAGCCCAGCAGCCGCCCAAGAAGTCCTCCAGTAACTGCAGCAGATCAATACATCAGTAGCAACTCAAAGAAATCAACTGATTAATTTAGCCCGCCGCTTACAAAGTTCAAGTGAGTTCAATTTGTTTTTAAATCTTCCGACCTGTAATAATTATTTTGTTGTTTCAGTTGCAGTGAGCGAAGAAGCCACTTCTCTGGTCTAGGTTTCGCTGGGGTTTTCCTAGGCCCAAAGGGAGAATTCCCGGAGAAGAGTTCGTCTCTTTCCCCTTAGTCATTGCCTGGGGGCGAACAAGGCTTGAAACAACGCAACAGCATCGCGGACAAGATTTCCAACAAGACAACAGCATCGAGTAATCAACAATTAATCTTCGAACCCTTGTACTCTTTCCTAATTCCCAAAATAAACTCATTTCCACATCATTTACAGTCGTTTTATTTCTAAAACCTATTTTTATTATTTTCAGAAGTAGTTAGGCTTAAAATGGTCCTTGCTCTGTAACTTATTTTAAAATTAGCAAATAAAACCTTTCTCACAAAATCAAATGTATTTTATTTATTTTAAAAACCTGTATTTTTTTTTTTTTCATTCAAAAATAAAATAATACTTAATTATTATATTTGTAAATTCAAATTGAAAATAAGTAAATAGGCGGGCAGCCCGCAATGCAAGTCTTAGAAAGATTGAAAACCCTTTTTTCGTAGGCCCAAAGGGTGCTAGTCATTATAAAAATCATTAATTGTATGAATGATAAAATAAATCCTGCAACAAAACATTAATTTTGTTTTAATTATTTTTTGAATAATTAGTAAATGTAGTACAGTAAAAAATAATATGCTTATCTGGTAGACATCACATAATAAAATTGAAAGTAACTTTTTCGATAAAATCAGCCGTTTGGCCAAAAAAAATTATTTAGTTTTCATTATTCAAAATGAGCTATGTAATGCCACCTGTGTAGCGAAATGTAGACTAATAACTGGACAACTATAACAGTTTACTCAAAAATGAGTACGACAACTAAAACAAAGTTTCAAGTAAACTCACATTATTTTCAAAAAATAAATGGGGTACTTCATTTTCTACTTTTTGATTAGTACTCTCGTTACGTCAGAAATAATCTTTTTACAAATTAATAATTCCAAGTGAACGCGGGCACTAATCAAAAAAAGATACATGAAGTACCCCAACTAATTTAAAATAATAATATGACCCAACTTGAAACTATTTTTCGGTTGCCCTATTTCATAGATTATGTACCAATTACTCGAAATGAGTGCAGGAAGCGAAAAGTCATAATAATTTTAAAGCCCTTATTGGGCTCCCTGCTAAACTAATACTAAATAGAAAATTTGTTTTATGCTCAATCGATACACAATTATTATAATTGAGTATTTCCGAAATAAGTTGCCATTTAGTCACAAGAAAAATAAAATTACTTTAAAATTTCTCAAAACAAGATACATGCTGCCATCTCTTTGATTCTCGTGAACTAACAAGTAATCAGGTCATAGAATATAACTGCTGAACAGATAACCGTAGTACTAAACGTCAATTTGTACTAAAGAGTTTATATTTCTTAAATAAATGATTTTAGATTTAAGATTTCATTTTCAATAGGAGGTTTATATTATGTTATTTCTTTTAAAATTAAATCCAGTCCTCTATCGATCAAACCCACAAAGAATAAGGGGTAAAATAATGCAAGAAGAATTTGGTCATATTTTCTATCAGCTTCTCCGCAAATTTTTAAATCAATTTGTAGTAAAGGGTTTATATTTGGAAAACTGTTGACAAACTTGAATAAATGATTTTATGGATCAAAATTCATATCAAAATATATTTGGTAGCAAGTCAATAACAGTTATTTTATTTCATATCTCTTTACCGGGAAATATCAGGGCTATCAGATTTAACCGGCGATCGACGCGTCGCTTGCCGGCATTGTGTTTATCTGAATAAATCTTGACTCATTACTTGAATAATAATTTTAAACAAATATTTATACTTGTTCTGATTAATTAAAGAGTATATTTTGATCAAAAATAGTGTATAAAAGCTCGTACGTCGAAAATAAACACATTTTTAAATAGGCACTAGCTTGTTTAGTTAGTCAGAGATGGCAGCACCTAGCACGTTTTTGAACTAAATTTTTTAAATAGAAAAAGTAGCGATTATATAGCATGTTTATTTATTGCAGAGACTTTTAAATAACTTATTCTGATATTTTTGAATAGTTAAAATAGTAAAAATAAGTTTCTGAACTTTGTATTCACTTTAAAAATAAAACACAAGTTGTTATAGTAATTAAGGTATCAAGGGTATTAAAAGGACAATAATGCCTGAGGTCAACAGTGTACTTGTCAATTAATGTTTTGTTGAAGGATTTATTTTATCATTCATACAATTAATGATTTTTATAATGACTAGCACCCTTTGGGCCTACGAAAAAAGGGTTTTCAATCTTTCTAAGACTTGCATTGCGGGCTGCCCGCCTATTTACTTATTTTCAATTTGAATTTACAAATATAATAATTAAGTATTATTTATTTTTGAATGAAAAAAAAAATACAGGTTTTTAAAATAAATAAAATACATTTAATTTTGTGAGAAAGGTTTTATTTGCTAATTTTAAAATAAGTTACAGAGCAAGGACCATTTTAAGCCTAACTATTTCTGAAAATAATAAAAATAGGTTTTAGAAATAAAACGACTGTAAATGATGTGGAAATGAGTTTATTTTGGGAATTAGGAAAGAGTACAAGGGTTCGAAGATTAATTGTTGATTACTCGATGCTGTTGTCTTGTTGGAAATCTTGTCCGCGATGCTGTTGCGTTGTTTCAAGCCTTGTTCGCCCCCAGGCAATGACTAAGGGGAAAGAGACGAACTCTTCTCCGGGAATTCTCCCTTTGGGCCTAGGAAAACCCCAGCGAAACCTAGACCAGAGAAGTGGCTTCTTCGCTCACTGCAACTGAAACAACAAAATAATTATTACAGGTCGGAAGATTTAAAAACAAATTGAACTCACTTGAACTTTGTAAGCGGCGGGCTAAATTAATCAGTTGATTTCTTTGAGTTGCTACTGATGTATTGATCTGCTGCAGTTACTGGAGGACTTCTTGGGCGGCTGCTGGGCTCTGGTTCTGCTGCTGCTGGAAGACTTCTTGGAAGATTATTGGGCTCTGGTTCTGCTGCTGCTGGAAGACTTCTTGGAAGATTATTGGGCTCTGGCTCTGCTGCTGCTGGGAGATTTCTTTGACGGCTGTTGGGATTTTGTTCTGCTGCTGCTGGAAGACTTCTTGGATGGCTGCTGGGCTTTGGTTCTGCTGCTGGGCTCTGATTTTGTTGCTGGGCTCTGATTTTGCTGCTGGATTCTGATTCTGCTGCTGGGCTCTAATTTTGTTGCTGCGCTCTAATTTTGCTGCTGGGCTCTAGTTCTGCTGCTGGGCTTTTATTCTGCTTCTGCTGGGCTCTGGTTCCGCGGCTGGATGATCTAAAAACATGAAAAATACAAATAAATCAATAAATTGAAGATAAGTAATTTACGTGTTTAGCAGTAGTTGAAAACAGTTACATAATGAGTAATATTATATTACCTAGCTGATGATGCGGTGATGTTATGAAGATCTACGGCCGGCGACCTGAAACAGAAACTTAAAACAAATTTTGGTGAACCACATTCAACAAAACAAATATTGAGAGTTGATTTTGGCTGCTGGGCTCATCCTCAGCTCTTCCCACGATGTCCATTCCCTCGATGTCCATTCCCTCGTTGTCCACGGTCCACCTCATCAGCTGGGCTCATCCTCAGCAAGTGATCTGAAAAAATACAATTCAATTAGGAATCTGAGAAAAAGCAATACAAAATAGCTGTAAGAAAAATAGATTAGAACCTGAAAAGCAAATTTTATTAGTCAACTTACGTCCTTTTGTTGATTTGTTGGAGGTGGTAATGATGAAATGAAGAAGCTGAAAGGGAATTTTTTTGATTAGGTGCATTCATTCAACATTCGTTCAACATTCAAACGTGTTTTGTGTGTTGGTTTGTTTGTTACGCGCCTATTCAACGGATTTAATTTTTTGCTTGAAGAGCTAGCTACGCAATGAGTGACTGCTGCCATACTACATCGCGATTTTATTTTAAAAGTGCTCAGGTATATTATGCTACTGTTTGACTCTACTTTACTACCCCAATGAGTGCCTGAGCGCTCAGACACCCATGGCACCGGTGTGCCCGTCGTTTGCAAAAAAAAAATACGTTGTTTGAATACGTGGCCAATGCATATTCCGAGGCCCGCGATACCGCCTAATTACGCGATATGGTAACCTTAAGTATCGGTCTCAGCTAATGTTGTTTCTTGAACTTAATCAAGGACCCCCGCCAGCTACCATATTTTCCGACTTCCGATAGGTACATATCGAGAGTATGCCGTTACTCCCTAGTTAGTTCGCTCGTTCGCCCTAGAACTCATTGCAAACTCACGCGGTGGTGTTCACCAGGGGGGGTGCCTCTCGTAGCGGTACCTACGTGTGCACCGATTCCCACGTTGGACCTTTTATTACAGGCCTTTGCAAAAAAACCAAGACATTTTATTTATTTATTTCATAATAAAAGCAAAGACTAACATCGCAAATACCTGCACCTAACGTACACGCAATGCGGTTCAAATTCACCCCAATTTACATATTTAAATACACAAAATTTTGACCTCTACGTTAATAAGCAAAATTCACAACCCCAAATATACCACAGAGCACTCTTAAAATAGTTTTTAAACGCAGTTCACGAGAGCAAAGACGACGCAAATGCAGCTTCTACGAAGGCTGCGACAGCAGTGAACCACACGAAACGAAACAGCAAGCTTCAGAAATAAATTATACGAGTTAAGAAATATACTACGTTTTCCAATGTGTTAAAAAGAGATAGATATGCTAAAAGGAACTAGAATTATCAAAAATCGAACCAAAATTCTAACGTGTTGCAACCATCAATTAGTACTTGATTGAATTAACTTGCTTCGACGAAGTAATTGAAAAAGAATCTTTAAAATAAAAATTTAAAAATATTGGAATAAAACTATTTAAAGTATTGTAGAATTGTTGTAAATACAATAAATTATTATTAATAATAATTGTTTAAACATTATAAGAAATAATAAAGCAGAATTAAAAATAAATAAAATTTAAGCAGCTTTTTTAGTGCAGAAATATTGTTAAATATTCAATAAATATTGTATCAATATTATTATAAACAAATATAAATTGTTATTATTCAAATAACAAATTTAAATATTAATACAGTACAGCTACAATGAGTTAAAAAGAGATAGAAATATTTCTTCTACGTCACACACCAGACAAGCTGAAACAATCGAAACAATTATCTCTGAGTTTGGTACTGCATTTCAATAAAAAATACAAAATTTTAAAATTATATTTCAAAAACTCAATATATTGTTAAAAATGATTCCCAAATTATATTTGAATATTTATTAATCTATATCCAGAGGCGGCTCTAACCTACTTACCGCCGGGGTCCAAAGATATATAAATTGCATCCCTCCTGCCTGCCGCTCTTCATCGCACTTTTCTTTTTTATAGATTTAAATCCGAATCCACAATCTACAATTTTAATCGCAATCCACAATCCACAATTTGAGTCCTAGTCAACAATTTTAATCCCAATCCCAATTAAAAATCCACAATCACAATTCCAATCCAAAATATACAATTTTAATCCCAATCCCAATTCACAACCCAAAATTTCAATCCTAATCCAAAATCCAAAATCCACAATCCCAATCCTAATTCAAAATCCAAAATCCACAAACCCAATCCAAATCCAAAATCCCAATCCTAATTCAAAACCCACAATTCCCGATCCAAAATCCACAATTTCAATCCCAATTCACAATCCACAAATCCTCAAGTAGAATCCACAATATCAATCTCAATCCGCAATCCATAATCCGTAATGCACAATTTTGATCTCGATCCACAATCCACAATTTTAATCCCAATCCCAATTCACAACCCACAATTTCAATCGTAATCCAAAACCCACAATCCACAATCCCAATCCTAATTCAAAATCCAAAATCCAGAAACCTAATTCCAATCCAAAATCTATGACCCCAATCCCAATCAAAAATCGACAATTCCAATCCCAATCCAAAATCTACAATCCCAATCCCAATACCAATCCTTATCCAAAATCCAAAGTCCAGAAACCCAATCCCAATCCCAATCCAAAATCCACAATTTTAATCCCAATCCAAAATAGAATGGCAAATTATGGACTGTGGATTAGCTCTAATAAAATATTTTGTTGAAGAAATTGGTCTTATTTTTAAAGAATGATGTTCGGGGCCCAACTGCCGCCTTCAAGGACATGGCGCCGGGGTGCCGTGCACCCCTTGCACTCCCGCTTGAGACGCCTCTGTAGATAAGCCAAAACAAATACCCATTCATTTCGAAACAGTTACAATATTACAAAATTTAATAGTGTGCATCTGGTGGGCAATTGAAAACTAGCATTAAAAATTTTCTGCAAAATTTTTTTATACAAGCGGCCATTTATTTATATTCAATTTTCATGTGTTGCAGACAATGACGTATTATTAAGGTTGTTAAGAAGAGGAGTGGGGTCAAGCTATGGTGGCAACCCTGCTCTATGCTAACTACATAGGATAAACATTCATTGCCAACTTCAAATAAACAAAATTTTAATGATTAAAACTAATGAAAATGTTTGTTTTTGGTTGAAAATACATGATTTTGAATAATTGTGTTCCTTATTCTATTATTTTGAAGAGCTTCCATCCGTTGAAATATTCTTTTTTCATATTTTAACTAAGTTACAATATGATATGTACATCGCGCAACGCTGTAGACTTTCAGAAATATTTTTGACATCTGACGTTTAGTAGTGGTACTGCGTTTCATAACCAAACAAACTTATTGATGATAAATCTACATCAAAAAGTAATATCGATGGAAGAATAAATGGGTTACTCAATCAGTGTACCATTAAGTCAGGGAAATGATAAAAAATCTTGCTTATTCTAATCACACACACTCTTCTCATTTCATCTCATGCAGCGACGTTGCCAAGCGTATGATAACTTGCTAAATTTCAGTAGCTTTTGTACAATTTTTTTGAGTAATAATTCAATTTTCTCTGAAACTATAAACAAGACTTTTTTGAAACTTGGTACACATGTTTATAAGACTTTTGTAGATATCTTGACTATTTTTTGTATTGTTGTCATTTCAGGTAGTCGAGATAATGACGTATAAATCAATGTGAAACACGTCGCGTGCATTAACGCAATGTAATAACATGTCACTGAACAGCAACTTTGACATTTTTTATCTCGATAACTAGAAACAAGATTGAGTTCAAACTTTGCCAGAATATTCTTCACTAAACAAATAATATACTGTAAAAATTTAAATGAATTCTCATATACTTTGATTTCCTTCTCAACAACCTTAAAGTAGACCCAGCGCGTCCTATGGCTGTCCACAGTTTGTTGTGATGTTAGCACTAACAAGGTGAGGGGTTCTGAGAAGCGAAGGGAGTAAACATGCTTGTTATGCGGTTTGCCTGCTTTTATTTATGTTTGAGAAGTGCACGCCTATACTGTACTGTATGTTAATATTTATTAAAATAGAAGTAATAATATATTAATTGATTCAAAATAAAAAAAAACTAGATTTTTTTCACATCTCACAATCGATATTTTTTCAAATGAAAAACGCAACCTGCGATACAACGATGTTTATCCTCCTCACCCCACTGTTTATTCCTGCATCAAAACAAATGCCGCGTGCTGGGTCTACTGTTAATACGTCATTGGTTGCAGACGAGCTACGTGGGCCATCTTTGCAGCAAGATGTCAACTAATAGCTGGACTTGAATTATAACAGTTTAGAGTAGTGATAACTCAAAAATGAGTTCGACAACCAAAAAAAAGTTTCAAGTAGACTTACATTATTTTGATTATTACTCCCGTTACGTGAGAAATCATCTTTTTACAAATTATCAATTTCCAAATGAACATGAGCACTAATCAAAAAAAGATATATAAAGTACTCCAACTAATTTTCAAAAATAGTATGACTCAACTTAAGACTATTTTCCGGTTGTCGTACTCATTTTCGAGTTATTGGTACCTACATCTTTCATAGGGTACCTATTACTCGAACTTGAGTATGGAAAGCGAAAAAAAGTTTCAAGCAAAGCCATATTATTTTTGGAAAATAAGTGGAGTACTTCCAAGGATGACATATACTCTAGATGAATTATCCCATATTCCCATAACTTTGTACATTATTTGTTTTGAAGCCGGCAGGACAGAAAGAGAGGTATAAGGATAGAGATATGTTTGATCTACTTCAAATATCTGTCACAAGATGTCACTAAACCATCTGTCAGTTGAAATCACTATAAACAATGAATATTGAGGTTAAAAATATGCATCATCATTCAGTTAGATAGTAAGTATAACACTATGACATAGAAAATATCAAATTTATGAATTATATGAAGTAGATTTAGTAATTTCACAATTTTTAGAGCATTATTTGTGTTGCAATCTATCATAATGGTCCGAACATGTACAGCGTATTGGTGTAAGTGCCAAAATGTGAAAGAAGGATCAGTATATTTGCACGTGTATGTACATAAATTTGAATAATTTAATAAAGAGTTATTTTAATCCATCATACTCGTGAAAAACGTATTTAACAGAATGTTCACGTAGCTGACATCTAGTGAGACAATACTAAAGTAGATCAAACATATCTCTATCCTTGTACCTCTCTTTTTGTCCTGCCAGCTTCAAAACAAATAACTATTTGCTTTGTCCAGAGTATATGTTGTTCTTGGGTACTTCAAAAATAAATTTTTTTTATTATAGAACTTTTGGCTTCTCATCAGCCTTTGGCTCATTGTATTACAAAATATCAGTTTTCAAAATTGTTGCAATACTCAGTCCTCATTACCGGTGGGATTGAAAGATGTAGGTTTAAAATTGACTTGATAATAAATGGGCTTTCTCTTAAAGCCACATTCCCACCTCTATCATAATCATAATCATAAGTCTTAAGTCGTAACCTTGAGAGTTTGACACACACGAAAACATTGGAGCGTTTCCTGCTCTTGTCGTAATCATAGTCATAAGTCGTAAGTCTTAAGTCGCAATCATAAATAGAAAGAGATATATGTAGCGCTATTTCATTTCATGGAATCGTTATTAATTTCACTTCTGCTATTTACTTTTGTCATAGAAAGAAAGGTTATAAATATAAAAATATGAATAGAAATCAAATTATCAAATACGACACCAAGCAAACAAAAACCAAGATGTCGAAATCAACATGAAGTAAATAAATTTAGTGGCCTAGAAATCACTACTCATCACAATATTCTCTCAAATAGATTAAAATAATATTGTTTTAAATATTTCTGGATATTTTACAGCTTTTAAAGTAATTCTATATGAAATATGATTTATTTCTTATATTCATATTTTGAAGAGTTATGGTATGTTCAAATACAATTGAGTATATTTTATATATGCATTTATTATTTGTTATTCAACATATTATTTTTTTCTTTAGCAAAGTAGTATTATTTCTATACAACAGTAAAATCTAATTATTAATCATTTTAAATATATCTCACTACTTTTCAAATTTAATTGTGAACAAAATATTATGATTATGATAAGAGCTGGAAACGGTCGGATTTCCTTACGACTATGATTATGACGGAGGTGGGAATGTGGCTTTATAAAGTTCAGTTCAATATTATTATTTTAGAACATATATTTCATGAAACTAACATTTTTGGTACCACTAGACCACTGGCAGCGCTTTGCATTATTCTGTAAATAAAAACATAACTTTAATACTTGAAATTAATTTATGTAATGTTTGTGGATAATCAAATCTTCATTATTTCTAACTTAATTCAATAATTTGAGAGTTCAATTTTTAATTAGTTATTTATAAAAACAGCAGAAACAAAAAGTTTTCTGAAGAAAAGTCTAATTTATTTTTTTCGAATTTAAAATTTTTTTTCTCTGTTTCGCGATCCACACATGTCATACTACTCATCCTTAAATTTATGACATTAATATATAGGTTAATATCTCTGTATACGACAAACAAAATTATTGGCCGTCTTGGTACGCCTGGCAGATGTGAAATATCTTAGTGAATTATCAAATCTCTAATGAATAAAAATCAAAAACCATCATGGAGTGGTTATGCATCTGTTATTTATTTTATAACAAATCATTTGAGAAGAAAAAAATTAACTCATTATCACCAATAACAAAATACTCTTCCTGTGTGACGCCATGAGAAAGCGTCATGCCATTTATCGTCACGGCATACAGTTCGATTTTACTGTCAAGGCGCGCCTATAGAAGTTCAACATAAAAAAATCATACGCTCATTCGCACAAAAGTTTCTTTTTTTTATTTCAGTACACTCCAGGCTCAAGTTTACTCGTAGTATTCCATTTTTTCCAATGATCCTAAAAATAATTTCGACATCCATCACCACTCACCAGTTTTATTTGGTTCTCAATGTGATTGTTAAAGATATGGGCGCCAAATTTGATCCAAAGTTAACTTTCATCTCTCGTTTTTGTCATATATATGAATCAATTTGTATGTTTGATGTCGTGAAAGGATCAATCGTGATTTCAATAAAGTTCCAGCGATAATAGGGAGCTTTTGCAAGTCCCCGCTAATGACTCAAACGTGAGAAATAGATTTTTAAGCGCTATTCATTATTTTTCCAGATGCCCATCAGGCACCGGAAAACATCGCTCATAGTCCAGTCCAGTTGAAGAACCAACAATGGATCCAAAGCTTGCGCGATATTTGAATCGTCCAGCAACATAATTAAGGCCCAAGAAAACGGCGTCATTTCCAGCTTGTAAATCAATGATTTCCAACAATCTAAAATCACAAGTCGAAATATTTGTTAATAAATCTCAAGCGCAAATTCGTATACCGATGAAAGTGAGAACCCGCAATCTTCCCCTCATTCGATGGCATTGTCCTAGCAAACTCCTTCAGATATTTTTTCGTCAGATTCAGCTCCTTCGAAATTTAAAAATTAAGTGAAAGTAGACATATATAACAATAAAATTATATTTTCTGTTCCTCTAAGCTCTAAGGAATAAATCTTTCAAAAAATCACAGTACATAATTTAAAATCGATAATTAATTCATTACATTATACAACACCCTGTTAAACAGAATTTTTTTTATCTTATACAATGGTACAAATAGTGAAATACATATAAACAAATATGATGACGCGTGATCCATAGAAGCAAATGGTTATATATAAATTATAGCTTCTCATCCAAACTTAAGAAAGTGAGAAAGAATTTCTAATCTAAGAATAGCCTCATTAATTTTCTGTTTAGACCCAAATAATAATCTACATCAGACTTTAAAGATAAATTGATATTATTTAATGAATTGATCGTTCAGGCAAACAGGTAGCTAAGACCCTGAGCGGCCTTGGCGCGGACTTCAGGCTGTTCATCCTGCAAAAGTTGCATGAGACGGTAAGTAACAGTGTCAAGCTGAACTGTATCCACATCTGAAGGAATGGGTAGCTGGGCGAATAGAAGTCCAATGAGGAGAGCAGCATTGCCACGAATCTCCATCCAGGGACTCTTGAGGAATGATAGTGCATTTAGAACGAAAAATGGAAAGCACTCACGAACTTCGTCCGTCTGAAATTTATTTTTAAGACTTATTAATTAAATTTTAATGAATAATAATAATAAAAGCACAACTAAAAACGCTAAATTTTTCAAGAGTTAAAAATATAAGATTATGGATTAAAACGAGCGTTTTATCATTTATTATACTGAGCCATGATAAGCGATATTCCTTTTTTGCAACTGCGAAGAAAAGAAGCATTGCCATGAAACAGTAGTATCAAATATCCAGCATCGACAGAGCAAAAGATCAATTTAAAAGTGAAAATGAATAATGAATATATTGAATGTAGCTAGAAAATAGTACTTACCATAGTTTTAATCAGATCTGAAATAAAATTCGTATAATGTAAATTTCCTTCATCAATTAAATGGTCTTGTATCATGATGTTCATATTTTTGGCTTCCATTAGAGGGACTATCTGTCTTAATGTGTATTTGCAAGCCTGAAAAAAAGATATATCAATGATTTACTCCACAGGATGGAATCCTAATTAAATTCAATTTCACCTTGACAACATCTGGATTCTCATCAGCAAGATGCAACAGTAGAGTGATAAAATTTCCATCCACTTGTTCTCGAAAAGCATCCACGCGAGATCCATTTGTCAGCAAATGCGCCAAATCTCCAAAAAGATGCAAAGCTGCACAGCGTAAGTTTGCATCGCTGCACGCAAAGAATGGTTTAATGCGCACTGCAGCCGATACTTGCAATGTTGACACGTCTACAGCATGCTCTTTTGCACCCAGTAACATTGCAGAAAACGAACGCATAGCTTCTAGTGGAATATTTGCTTCAGAACTACAAAAACATATCAATGAGAAATATTTATCGTAAATTCGTATTTATTCAGTATTAATTTCCCTTAATGCAGACTAAGATACTTATAAAACTCGTGTTTTCGCTTTTAATAGTTTGTGAGGGCTAGAATATTAATTTAAGCAATTGATTTACCTTGATTCATGATCATCAACACCTTGCATAAGTGCCGTAAAGACAAACGTGGCATGTCTGGTGAATTGATCTTCGTCAAGACGAGATACATGACCAAGTCCCCTCAATGCTAGTAATCTTACTAAGGGCTCTGGATCTGTTTGTCCATCCAAAAGTGTACCAATGACAGTTTCCACTAATGCTGTTTGTCCTACACCCTTGTGTTTTATTACCTGAAATTTCCAACACCATTTGAATTAAATTTTTTGATATAATGAATATTGACTTACCTCTACAAAGAAAGCATTAACAATAATTCTTTGCGGTTGAAAACTACTTTTGGCATAAGTATTGAAAGCTGTTACTAATCTTGCAACAGTTCCAGGAGCATGCGTGAATATCTTTTCAGCCAAATTAGGCATAATATCAATTAATGGCACTAAATTGCTGCATGACTCCAGCATATTTCCCTGTAAGAAGACCTCTACCACTCGATCCTGTTTAGCGCATACTAGCAATAGTTTTAATGTTTCTAGAGCTATTCGAGAAGGCACCAATTTATAAGCTTCACGATTTGGGATAGAATATTTGTCTCTCTTATTCATTTGCTGTGTCTGATGAAAATGAATTGGTGGTGATGTACCAATGTATGAACTGAATACCATTGATAAAATAACGAACAGCTCGGGAAATTGGTTTATTACTAAATCTTGCATTTGAATGTTCCGTAACATTTCACGTAAGGCGCATACTGCCTGAAACAAATAATTATCAAATATTGAATACTTAAAATACACATTTCTGTTTATATGCTAATCAACATTTGTTGATAAATCCATACATAAAAATCCCGCCACCTTCTCAAACATACTTTATTTATAATAGTTATCTCTTGAATCAAATTTTATAATTATAATTTGTCGTCGAATGTTAATTATTATTTCACATTCAATTCAATAAACATCCAGTAAGTGGCCAAGTAAATAAAGCTATCATTACACATTTTTCATTTCATCATTTCCTTAACAGTTCTTCCATCCCTTGAATATTTCACCATTCAAATGCACAAACTCATTTATTTATTTCAATTTCAGATCTTTCACCACAATTTTGGAATCAGTTACCATTCATTTTACATAATCACAAATCTTTATGCTTATCATTTATCAACATTCAAAAAAAGATTAATTTCCTTTCGACCAATTATTCATAACTTACACGTATTACAAAAATAACGATAGGAGTGTTTTTACGGAAAAATTGTTAGTTGAATATTGAATGTGGTTTTGCTAATTTGAAAAGGGTGCTGGGAATTTGGATATTTTGGATTCGCTTTATGGGAGAAAACATAAAATGAGCAATGCTTTTCGTAACTAACGGAGGTTATTTGGTAAACAAGGGAATGTAAACATTTGATAATGCAAAACAGTGACACACTTATTGAAAGTGTTGTTTAATCAATTAAATATAATAGAGTTGATAGTCGAGAGCTCATCAGGCAGTACCTCATTAGGAATGTTGTTCCACATTTCTTTTCACATGTGAAACGGAATAGCATTCACTTGAATCAAGTTGGATTCAGTTAGACGAAAGCTCTATCATGAAAGCTAGAAATATTGCAATCAAGAGAAATTTGATATCATTAACTTAGCAAAATTTATGGTAAACTGGTTATCCTTTGAAGAGAAACTATAATTACATTGGAAAATTCCTTATGTTTTGGATCCTCCTAAATCTTCGTAAGAATATGGTACCAACCTTAGGATTAACAAGGTAAATAAATTACCCTTCTTGCCAAAGCCAAAGTCTATCTCTTATATCCAAAATATCGAAAGGGGATTCGCTCTATTTTGGTATTTTAATTTTGAATTTTAAATCATAAATACACACAGTCCACTAAAATTGGCTTTATTTAACAAGAGCCTTATTACTATCAGTTGTCAGACATCTGAGTAATTTATACGATTAGTCCGCTTCATGCATTCTCAAGAACATTAGATAAGGGTATATAGGGTGTATCAAGATAATAGATCAATGCATTTTACTCGTTTATATGAAAAGATACACAGAAAAGTGATAAGAGATATTTTGTAAGGCACAGAAGGGACAAATTTTAACATAAATATTATAATTTTAAACCCAGTGGTACTCAAACTATGGATTAATATTATATTATTTCAAAAAGAATCATATATTTTTGATAAAGTTATTAAATAGTGATTTTTCTTCTGAATTCAACTACCTATATGATAATATTGTACCCTCACATTGTAAAAAATTTGATAAAAATCAATTTCAAGTGAGTATCTCATTCTATTATAATTTTTTATGTAGTCTGCGCAAACATTCAATCGTTAAGGCTGTCGTTTACCTAAATTTTATTTCTGTTCAGTTCGAACAAGGGGTTTTCAGTGCATGCAACCCAAATATCTTGCTCAATCGCTTGGTAGTCTATATTTGAATTTATTCAACAGCAGGTAGTTCCCCTAATAGAAAGATTTATGACCTAGGTTTTGGGTTCATTATTTGCCGACTCAAATAGTACCTGAACTTAATCTTTAGTTCAGTAAATAAAATGTTAACTGCAGATATTTTAAAATATTTATTCTTGAACACCATTTCCAACTTAGGAACAAGATATTTTGTGAATAAAACCATTAATTGAATATCCAATCAACGCTAATATATAATATAAATTATCAACTGAATTTTCTAAGAAAATGATAATCATGCAAAGTAATTTTTACCAAATTTATGAGGATATAAATAATTTATTATAATGACTTCAATCAAACTTGATTCTATTAGAAAATTGAATTATTCGTAATTTATAATAATTGCCAAGTCCAGATCGTAATGTGGGTAATAACCTAATTTAATAACTAATTTTATGACATATGCAAAAAAAATTACAGTTTTTTGTTGCTTTTCTCGTTCACGAAATTAGATACTTTCACAAGTGTTTCAAAATTTGCTTGAGATTTTTCTAAATTGATTAAATAAAGGCTTAGAAACTTGCTTCGTTGAACAAAAATATTTTCAACTTGATATTTCTTCCGGTTGAATTAGAAGCCGGCAATAATTTTCTTATTTTAAATAGAAAATCTCTTTTATTTTATCATTAGATTATGGAAATAATTTCGCTTATGGAGTACCAGAAGTAATATTTTCTCTATATAATCTGTAACACGTAGAGATTTCCAGATTGGTACTATCATGTTGTAATAAAGATTCTGATGCTATTTTTTTTAAACTCTGCTCCAATTTTTATATTTTTAGCAAAATGAATCAAATTATAACTCATATTATGTAATTATGTATGTAAAATGCAATGTTGTAATTTGAAGACAATATACATGCGAATGTTTAATGATTTAATATATTCTATACATCCACACTGTGTTCCAATAAGAATATGATTGTGCATTATTTATATTGATTTAAGTGTTTTTCAAAATGTTTTATCATTCTCTATTTGTTAATTTCATTATTTCTTAATTTTGTTGCAATAAAAATATGATAACGTTTCACTGTTTTCTAAATCCATGTGTTTTTTTTTCAGTATAAGATTATTATATGTAGAATATATATGAATACAAACTTACTGTTGGATAAATGAGCAAGTTCAGTGATTGAAAGTATTATTTTAAACATATTTCAAAAAATATCAATCGTGGAAAGTGGCGAATAAAAACTGTGACATTTTATAAGCTAATTGTTTAATAATTAATGTCTTTGCATCATTATAATTATAGATAATCATAGTTCACTTTCATGTGATAAAAATTCATTTTGATATAATATGAAAGTGGCAAGACGAAAATAACCGAATGAAACACATAATAATAAATTTATTTCTTTTGCATATTCGACCGCTCTGAGAAAGGTGTCTCATAAAAGAACAGGTAGTAAGGGATTATAAATATGTGTAAGTCACAGATAATATTAACAGCTCCAAGGAAAATGTCAAGCTGGTTGCAGCGGCTGAGTATAACAGGCGAAATATTTTAAGAAATATATTCTGTTTTTTGGCAACAAATTTTTACGTTTATTTGTAATTACAGTGAAATGATTGAAAATTGGAGTAGTACGTTCTATAGACTATTCATGGAGGTAGGCATATGTAAATTTTTGCATCTTAAAATATGATAGAATGTCGTAAAATATCATTTGTTTATTTCAGTTAATGTGCTTATTTCTCGAAAAATATAAACAATTTTGATATTCCGCTCACATGATTCCATAGATATAGTGATTCACAATATACTGAGAAAAAGTTTTTTAATACAGTAGTCTCATAAAAGCAGAAATTTGATATCCGTGAGAAGCTCAATTTTTTAGTTTTTTGTTCATATATTTATAAATAAATAAAATTGGAATAATGCATACCCATTTTCATATACTATCAAGGTATATACAATATATTATCGAAAAAAATCCAATGAAATAATCATTATATGCAACTTACAGTAAAATGATTGAATTTATATGAGAAATATATGCGTAAAAATTGCAAAATGTATAACTCTTTTTACAACAAATGGATGAAAATTTTAAAAATCGGGAAAGCAGGTTCCATGCTTTGAAGATTTATCTATCAGAAGCACTACTTGATCATTCAAAATAATCTATGCGACGAGAAATAATTTGATATGCGTAAACCATGTTTCCATGATTTAGGTAAACGACACCCTTAAGACAAATAAAACTCTATTTTTGTTTCATCATATTCAAGTAAGCGAAGATTTTGGCAATAAATTAATTACATTACATGAATATACTCTTCTGTTTCCCACGTGCTTTTTCCGTAATGTTCAAAAATTTGTTATATTTTTTTTTTTGAGTCTCATGAATACTTTACAATCTGTTTTAGGCTTAAGGTTCATTCACAACCTAATTTAAACATGGCACAATTTCATGCTAGCTTAAAATTCAAAGCTAAGCGTATGAGCTTAGTAGCAACCATTCACAACTAAAATTTGTAGTCTGCGTACTTTACGTGCGGAATGCAATGTTTGCAAAGTGCAAACTTCCACTTCAAGTCGCTAGCGAATTGGCATGTGCATTGCATCTTCCGATGATTCAACATGTGTTTTTGATGTTTAAAATCAAATAGAATAATACGCTGGGTGCGTGCTGAAAATGCCCTCTATAACGCATATCTTTCCGGGCTTGTTAGTATGTAACATCATTGATATTATTTGTGAATATAAATGAATAACATTTTTTTGAGAAGTCAGTAAATTTTGAAAGCTATTGAAATCGAAGAGCTGATAAATTAACTACTATTGTTCTGAAGCAGAAGGTATCAAAGATGTTTTTAGGCATGTTATGTATATTATTTTGCATATGTTAAGGTTAGGTTATACGTCAAAAATTTAAACATTTATGGCCAGTTGCACCACCGTCACTTAACTTTAAGGGAAGAATAATATCAATGGTTACCATTGTAAAGACAATTGTTCTTCCCATGGTAATTATTCCGTACTTAAAGTTAAGTGATAGCGGTGCAACTGGGCATTAGAGAGTACCAAAAGCATATTCAAAATTGATCTAAAAATTTCTGGAACTATAAAAGTGAGTAATATAAAATACTGAATAATGATATAGTTTATTGGAAGAGTTTTAGCAGTTTTCAGCTATAATATGATCATAGTTATTTTATTTCAACCTCAGACAATGCAGAAGGGAAAGCTACCGGTAACAGCAGAACATCATGTCAGAGATGTGAAAGAATAATTTTTTTTTGCATGAGTCATTTAATAACATGCAAAGTAATAAGGTAAACATCAGTTACTCTGAAGGCTCATTCACAGTCACGAAATCTGCGACTTGAAACTACAAATTCAATCTTGTGCAATGCCCCTGTGCAAGAAATTCAATCATAGCGTTCACACTTCCGAAATTACAAAAGCAATCAACGCGATTTTGCCGATGCTGCCATCTATTGCGCTATTAGAAATTTTTATTTATTTAAGGTGGAATCATTTAGATAAATCAGAATAATGGTAATATTTGGATTTTCTAAATTCCACAAAGTTTTGCGACTTGATGTATAATAAGGAATTTTACAAATCATTTAATGAAGAATACTTCGAAAAATATTCTAGTTTACAGTTAGGGTAAAATAAGAAAAAAGAGATGATAATTTTACTTTTGATGAAATTGTCGCACATATTTTATTTATCTATATCCAAATCAGAGAATATTGGAGTTTAATATTTGTCTTCTGTGAACCAAAAATATTTAAAAATTTTATTTTTCCTCTATTCTGGAAGTAATTATAGAAATTTGTAACTATCAAAAAACTTTATATTTCTCATATTCACTATAAATATTCGCAAATTTATAGAAATAGGTTATCCATCTGTCAATTTATATTTCTTTGCGTTCTGATTGGTGCAATCAGCGACAGCCGCTCTGCACAAGATCGAAAAGTTTGGAGTATGCATACTTTTCGTTTGAAACAGATTCGTTGCACGAATTTGTTGCACGCGCGTTTCTATTGGTCAATCACTTGCACAAGGTTGGAATTGTTGTTTCAAGTCAAAGATTTCGTGACTGTGAATGAGCCTTGACTTCTTATGAAACATCTTTGTACACAAGTTGAATTGCATTAGGTATTTTTTAAATTCTGTATTTAGGAGGATTGAAATTTTATTTGTAGATAAATGCTTGATAAATAGGTATTAGGGTTGTTTGACACGGGCAAGGATAAAATTTACATTCACTGATGTTTCTGCTTGTATTTTTGCTATTAACGACACAACAACTATGATGGTCCATTTTTTTGTAATACTGTACACACAATATCAGCCCATAATATTGCTTATTTTGTCCACTACTCACGCTGCAGTCAATTTAGTTACCCCCACCACGTACTTTGCACCCTGCGTATGAAGACAGAGAATTGACGGTGATAAAGCTTGGTTTAATATTTCATTAATCAATCATTTCTTTTCTTTAATATGGACGAGAGATTATTGAATTTAGATGTATAAAGTTTCTTAACTTATTATATTTATTTACCTTATAACATTCTTCAATAAGAACTGAAATTCAAGTAAATAGATAACTGTAACTAACAACTATTCTTCATGCCCCGCAAGGAATTGACCACTGAATTTGAAAATATATACTTTAAAACGAAAAGAAGAAAAAAGTATTTAATATCTGCATTATTTTGTATTTGTTTTTATAGATGGCATTACAAAATTTCAAGCAATGTTGAAAATGGTTGTGAATGCTACAAATTTTAACCCTGCGTAATTTGAACTTCAAGTGCAAATTAAGCAGAGTCTAAAGTAATTGTGAATACAGCTTTATTCGGATATTTTTTAGCAATTCAATTGCATTTTGACGGGTCTCACCGTAGCATATCAATAAATCGAAATAATCAGTACTTGTTAAGCTGCCATTATTATTAATTATTACAAAGGAGATCAAATTACCGTTATAATGATAATACGTAAAAAATGCATGGAAAAATGACAGATTATCATATTAATAATTGAATTTTTGCAGACCACTTAAGGATACATTATATGATATGGTTGAATTCAGAAAAAAAAACTATCCATTGATCTAATGAAATACATGTAATCCTATTTGAAAAAATATAATATTGATCCATAGTTTGAGTACTACTGGATTAAAAATTATATTATTCATGTAAAAATGTGTCCCCCTCTGTGCTTTATAAAATATCCCAATCATTTTTTGTGTATCTTTTCATATAAACGAGTTTTTACGCCCTGTTCCATTATCTTGATACACCTTGTATAAATCCCCGTTGACCAGTAGAAAAAGTCAAGTAGTGACGCGAGAAATGACAACTAGCGATTTCACATTGTGCGACAAACAAAGTAAAAAGGGTACTGTAACCTGTGTTATTAAGTTATTAAATCAAAATAAAATTTTTGACAGTATAAAAGTGAATGTAATTTGAGTTCAAAAATTAGAATAAAACGAGATATGTTCCTATTCGCTTGCTGTGGCTACAAATATCTGCACTTGTGAGATCACATTGAATACCGCGAATTGTTTTTATCGAAATTATGATTTTGTTTTGTATAAAAATGTTGAAAATTAGCATTTTTATTATAGTCATAATAGAAATAGAAGTTTTTTTTTTTTATTATTTAGAACAACAACAGACTAGAACTTTTGTTAATTTTTTTTTTGATATAAAAGTACCGTTCCACAGTTATTGGCAAAAAACAAGCTAAAAACTTTTCTTCTCTCAAAGAGTTGAAACATGGGAATGCTTTAAAAGGTTGTAATTCAATTAATTTTGGTTGTAGATTAGCGTCAAAATATACAGACAACGAATAATTTTCATTAAAAAAAAATTACTACGGCTATCTAAGACCCCTTTCAATTATTTGCGAAAAACATGACAGTCAACACTTCAATACTCTCAAAAAATAAATCTGCTCGGGAATATTAGGCACTTTATTTAGTTTCGTAGATCACATGACGTAGTGAACCTTTCTACAAAATTTCGTCTTTTCCCTAATTAAAAACCGAACGACTGGCATTATTGTCTAGGATAGCATAGCTACGAGCAGCCAGCTCCATCCGTGACAATAATGACGGTCGTTCAGTGTCCGTGTTGCATATTATGATACTTTTCGCAACAAGTGTACCGAAGTTTTCCATTATTGAGCTTTCTAAACAAATCTGGATGTATTGAAACTATCCTATCCATTTTACAAACAAATTTTTGCAATTGCGATCACATTTACAATAAACTAATATTACGAAACATAACCCACATGACTTATTTTATTGATTGATATTTTTCACATTTTTCGTACTATCACGCTTACAGCAAATGCAAACACTATAACGAACACATCTCATAATGAATATTTTTTCCAAATGACAATGAAATCAAAAATGCCAACAGCATCCATGATCCATAATTTTTTCCGTTTCCGCAGGGAATTAACATTAATTAATTCATCATATTAGTATATTGATAACTAACTTACTGCAAGTGGCTGCAAAGTGCATATCTTCAATTTTTCAGCATTTTGTTGTTCTTGTTCTTCATATAAAGGAATAGTGTTGAATAAAGATTTAAACTGTTCCAAGATATCAGCCGCTAGTGTCTGATCTTGTGCTAATGACATCCAACACTCACTTACACAACTATTAAAATAAAACATTATTATGAAAAATATTTCAGTCATTTTTTAAATACGCACCTATCATATGGCAACGGATTTGTAAGTAAAACAGAAACAACAGCTTTTGGATGATGCACAGCTAATACCAGCACAGATCTCACACTACTTGTTCTTGTCTTATTCCACGTCATCAAATTCATGTAGTTTAATAACTTCGCAATTATATCACCTACATGCTGATACAATTCTCCTCCTTTTAATTTTAAAAACACATTTAAACTCACGCTACCTCCGCTGGAACTGGAAGGTTCAGGATCTAGCAGCCCATCCATCAAGCTCTCAACAAAATGCGTTTGTTGATACTGAGGAAGAAACTCAGCAATAATTCTCGCAATATCCGATGTGACGGTATACAACACTTTCGGATTGCTTGATATTAAATCATTCATTAATGCAACTAACTGATTTCCAATTTCATTGTTGTAGTCGGACATGTGACCTTCATACCTTGCTGCTATACATAACACCAATCGAACGCATTCAATCGCTACCAATCTGATTGATGTATTTGGATCCGTGCAGCGAGGAATTACCCTTCCCAAAATAAAGCCAGTTTGACCAAACTTACTTGGTGACTCGTAAGCAAATTTCATGTTGCTTAGATAACATTCCAAAACAGATTTCAAGTTTTCTATGGCTGGAAATCTTTGTTCTGGTTTCTTTTTGTTTAACCATGGCTCCAACATTGTTAAAATATCATCTAATGTTGCAGGGTTCATAGACTGAAGTAAGATTGTTCTTGTTAACGTATTTAATTTGTCGAAGCTGTTGAAAACAAATGGTGCTAATTTCAATTCACCATAAGATACATCATTTTTGGTAACATTGAGTTTACAATAAATCGCTGCAGCATTATAAATTGTGTTGAAACATGTTCTTATTAAGGTTATTCTTTGTTCAGCTTCTAGATCGTTTCTAAGTTTAACTAATGATGATAAAACCGGCAATATAACTGGGTATAATTCAATATATTCTGCTCCATTATGAAGCTGCAGATATCCTAATACAATATTTAGGATTTCATCTCGCGATTGCATCCTGATATGAAGTGTATTTCTACTTGGATGCATAGCGTCCGCAATTTTACCAATGGTGTATATACAAATATTTCTGATAAGAAAATCTTTGGTATTTTGCAGTTCTTTCACAACCCAATCAAGTATTTCATGTTCAATTGTTAGTAGCAGTTTTTCAGCGGGTGCTTCAAGAACTAGCTCAGAATAACATGCTATAATTGTGTAGCGTAATTTTTCTACTTCATTCTCATGTTTTACATCTTTGATAAAATTGAAATTCAAGAACTTATTTGCTTTTTTTGAAAGTTCTTCTCTTCGGATTGTATTTAATTTCAAAATTACTGAATGCATATGAACTCTGGCACAAATGCCAACTGCTTTGGCGCAAACTAAGGCATCTTCTGGATTATTAAACTTTGCTGAATTCAACAAGGCATCAAAATTTTGTTTTACAAATTTTCCGTCTTCTATATGACACATGACGGTAGCTAAGCACTGCAGAGAAAATCCTTTTTCATCACTGCTGGCATAATAAAGCGGCAATTGTTCCACAAAAGTTATAGCTAAGTTTTCGCTCCATTTATTGTCGTTAATTTCTTTAATTGTAGTTGATAAAAAATCTAGAACTTTTTGCTCCCATTTTTCTGAATTCCAAATTTCCTTGTTATTTTCCATATAATTTAAAAGTTGAGGTATTTGAACATCCCAAGTAGTATGCAAATTTTTGTGAATAAATACTGAATAACTTTTCCAAAAATTCAGTATGAGCAATCCACGATGAGTCAATAAAGGCGACTGTAATAAGCTTAGACATCTGACAAAAACTGCCAATGAATTTATTTTCGAATTTTCTCCATCTGTTTCTTTGAATTGATCTTTTTTTCTAGTAGATAAATGCGTTAGACATTTCAGTAAAGTGCAGCAAGCGTTCGTATAATCCTTATTCAAAATACAGTCATGAAATAGATTCCACAATACATTTTCCAACTCTAAAACTGAAGAAGTTAGAAGATACAATGAATTATCACAGGTCCCAAGTATTTCTGACCAATCGGTATTAGTAAAATCTTGAACTCCTTTTGAGTTTATAGCATTTGAGCTGCAGCAAAGTTTTATGATAAATTCAATAAAAATATTGCATTCTGCGTTGAAGAAATGTCCATTATATGCGAAAGAAACGATAGCTTTTAATAAAACAATTTTAACTTTGACGTTTGGTTCCGTTAGCATATGTTTCAAAATAGTTATCAAATCTGGAATTCTATTTTTTATAGCAGAGTCTGAAGAATTAACAAGATGCGTTACAACTATTAATGCTTTAATTCTATCACGCTCATTATTATTTTTCAGCATTAATGTTAAGTGGTCTACAGTCTTATCGCAAAAATGTTTTGCTATTTGGTCGTAGCATCTAAGTACCTCCGCCTGATTTTTTACTGTTTCCGGTTTTACATAATCAGGTACAGGAGAAGCAATTTCACTCAAAGTGTTTAATAGAGAATCCAATTGAGGTTCTAGCAGAGATTTATTCTGATTTACAACGACAAATAAAACAGAAGCTAAGCATTGCGTAATACTGTAACAGTCTTTATATTTTTTGCACATGAAAATTAGCGTTGTAATCATTTTTGGAGTTTGTTCTGTTACTTTTTCAGGCATTAATATAGAAAACATAGATCCCAATGCTTGTAAAACAGTTTCTATAAGTTTCTGTTCCCGGCTTTGTAGCCATGTCGTGCACAACACATCGTACGCAATACCAATTTCAGTTGAAAACATATCTTTTTGTATTGTTGGATCAGGAGCGCTTTTTATGTTTGACATATATTCGTTTATTGCCTCGCAAAAACGCCCAAGTGCAAATGCGAATGACTGTTTTAACGAATCAGTTCGTAGCATTCCCAGCATGGGCAACATTGCACCTAAAATAGATTTGAGAAATGGTAACACTGCGAATGGATTGGTTGATGCTAGGGCACCCATTGTGTGAGGAATTGTATAGTGTGGTACTGCGCCGGCAATAAATTTTTTCTGTAATCCTTCCATAACCTAAAGAAAAAAATAATAATATTCTTAATTAATTTGCATTTTTATTTTATAATATAAAAAAAAAACAAGCAAAAACGGAGGGTGACAGCTGTGGAAACAAGTTTTTGTCAAGTATTTATTTAATAAATTGGTGTACTGTAAAATTGCAAAGAATTTGTTATTAAGAGTGGGATGAGTCAGTTGACTTGTAGTCCAGACAAAATAAACATTCCAGTTTGCAATAATTCCCAACAAGCTGGATTTTTGTATAGGTCTGAAATACATCATTATGAATGCTATGTCGAAATTCTCCATCGATCCCGCTTGTGGGTTGTTTCTTATCCGATATCAAAGGTCACAAATCTTCATTTTTTGCATATATCTCTGAAACGACGAGAGCTATTGGAAAAAATGGTCAAGAGAAAATTTGTAGATCGTGCAATTCTCTACAAAAAAGCTATGAATATTTTTCTCCCTACGAAGCACCGTTTTCAAGTTATAGCGATTTCAGACCGCAGGTATGCACACATTACCGCACTATCGGCACTTTTTTAACGTGGTTTCTCCAATAGGGATACTCCACGATATACTTTGATCCAGGAAATTCAATGAGACAATATTTTATTAATATAATGAAAATTGTAGTAGCAAGAAAATTGCATTATTCATCATCAAATTCTACATGATCACTTGTTTCTTCCTCTTCGCTCTCTTTGTGTAGACTGCTCTAAGAAGAGAGATATATATTTATTGCATTTGATTCAGCATTACTGCAAGAGTGGCCTTGACAATTGGCACAGATTGGTGAACAAAATAATCCAAATTTTCTGCTCAACACAATTGTTCGTGCAGCCTTTATTGCAATTACAAAAAATTGTATTCAGCAGTTACTCTGGAGCAGGTGGAAGTAAAGTCTCGATTGGCTCAAAACTATCATTCAGCAATTTACAGTCCCAGTATTCAGGATTCATTTCATTGTCAAGCACACTTGCACTTGGTAGAACACACGAAACAAATGTTGATAAGCAGGAGCCGATATTGGAGGGAGAAAAGATAACTGCACTCTTTTATTTCACCTTCAGTCAAAGATTCACTGCAAATGAAGCAAACTTCTGACATTGTTATAAAATTTTGTAACGGCACAGTTTGAAATGAAAATACCGTCTATTTACGACGAAAAACTGGACTTTTGATGTTACCCAAGGCCAACCGACTAATGGAATTATGGACGACCGTTGTCTCACTTAATCGTGTATTTTCCACGTATAGTATTTGAGTGCATGAATCACAAAAACCAATATTCCAATATTTTTTTCTTCAAATGATGCATACTGGTCACATATGAATGCATATTCGTATTTTCTAGATTTGAAATCACGATAACTCAAGAAGGGTGCTTCGTAGGGAAAAAGTATTGACACCTTTTTTGTAGAGAATTTCACGTTTTATAAACTTTATTCACTTATTTTTCCGGTAACGCTCACCGTTTCAGAGATATACGCAAAAAGCGAGAATTTGTAACCTTTGACCTCGGATAAAAACAACTCACATAGTATTTGTAAAGATGTATTCAAGACCTGTGCAAAAATTCAGCTTGTTGGAAATTAATGCAAACTCAGCACTTTTTTTCGTCTATTTTGTCTGGGCTATTGGTCATGTAGAATGAACTTCGAAGACTTAAATAATATTAAATGGAGTTAACGCCAATCTCATTTTGAATAAGGCGTGATTTATTTGTATGTAATAAGGCGAAAAGAGTACAATACGGGGATGTTCAAAAAATTCTTAGTATGGTATGGATTTGTAATTGGAGAAATAAGTAGAAAAAAGTTTCTCAATCAACAGGAAAAATCATAAAAAGTTGTCAGAGAAGAGATGGAAGCAGCTGATGGACTCTGAAATCGACCATAATTACCCATCCACGCGAAAAACTGTGATAAACAATGACCAACAACGGAATGATCCTTACAATTAATACCTGATACCACGAAATCAGTTTTTAGATGCTTTAGAAGTGTTGTTTCAAGAACTTATGGTTGCTATAAGAATTATTAGAGATGCAAAAATTCAGATTTTATTTACAAACTACATAAGTATTGTGAGACCGACAAAATTAACATTACCAGATTTTGATGGAAATATCAGTTTTGAGCATCTCTGAATCCATTTTGACTATTTTCGGCTTGACGTCGGTGCGTATGTATGTATGTGCGTGTGTATAATGTTGAAATTTTGTATTTAAAACTAGTCTAAAGTGTAGTTGTGCACTTCACATTATGATTGCAACCGTCTGTACCAGAAGTGCATTTTGCTTGAAAGTTTCTTAAAATTTTTCGCTTGAGCTTGAGCTTGAGCTTGAGTCCGAGACAGCCGAGAAAAGTGGACTAAACTCATGTTAGGCTGAAATCCAGTCTATAAATAATGTGTAACAATGATTATAGGTTAGCTGGCTACGCTCGCGC
Organism: Dromius quadrimaculatus; assembly: GCA_963989225.1. NCBI lineage: Eukaryota > Metazoa > Arthropoda > Insecta > Coleoptera > Carabidae > Dromius > Dromius quadrimaculatus. Next base: position 44,730,704 of record OZ022331.1, on the reverse strand, counting down.
TTTCGAAATACATATCTGAATATTACCGAATTGCGCTGCGCGCGCTTGTGCAACAAAACTTAAGCCCGAGACAGTCGAGAACTTACATGTTGGTCAATGAAATGCGACCTTAAGCACCACTTCTCATTATTTTTCTAATAATTCCCATATCTAATATAAGCTTTTCTCTAAATTTTATTCATCAACAACATTACCAAAACGTAAATAAATAGAGCAGTTAATTTCATTATTATTGGAGGTTGTTTGTGAAAAAAATAAAAAGACAAGCTGAAAGAAGATGAAACATTGATACAGTTCCAGAAAATGTTGAGTGCACAATTTTTGAGCCAAAAGACAGAAATTTCCAGCCGCTAATCCCTGCGCTAATCAATCTCAACTCAAAACTATATACTTACTTGAATGCAATGTTTTTTTCCTATAGCAACAAGAACGGCTGATGTTGTAAGCTGAATATTTGGAATGTAATCTATGCTTTTAGTCATCTCCTCAACGCAAAAAATAATTAACATTAATATCGTATCACCATCTATATCAATAATAAATTCTTGGCATATATCTTCCATGGGCTGTAATAATGCAGCAAGGTGTTCATTAGTAAGCTTTGGATTTCTTTGTCGGTAAAAACAGATTGTCTTAAGTAACTCATTTGGATGCTTCTTTGCAATTTTTCTCAAGGCATTGTTTACTGAATAGCAAACTGATTCATTTTTATCAGCAGCCGACTCCAACAGCGTCCCAATAACAACTACAAAATAAAAATTACGCGTAATTATTATATTTCTTATCAAACCGCATATATAATAAAAAATGAAATCACCATTTATTTGAGATTCGGCACTTCTATTTTTACTTTCGTCTTCCATAATTGTTATAAAAGTTTATTTCTAAACTTCAAATTTTACATTGTCGGTGCACAAATATTTTGCTGCTGTCATCTGACAGATGTCACGTGGGCATGTATTCAGTGCTTCTCAAACTGTACTTTTCGACTGCTTCTAATCATGCCAAAAAATATATATCTTTTTATGTAAACGAAAATAGCTGTATGATGACAATATAAGCAATAATAATAACAAACCTGTCTTTTATGAGTACTAGACAGCATAGTAAGCATTTCAAATTTCATTCCCACGGTTGAGCGCATATCTCTACTCAAATTACAAACCAGTTTTTCTTTCTTCTCATTGAAAAAATGCGAACTTATTTATTTTCAATGCAAGACAAAAACATGATCAGCAAAATCACTTAGCTCAACAATTTCTCAAAGCAAAATTCAGTCTTATCTGTTAAAATTCTAAATTATTTTTGATTAGAAATGGAAGCGTTGACTTAACAATAAATCGTTAAAGTTTAATGACAAAGTGCACCATTATCCCTTTAATCATAAAGGTCGTTTAATTGAACAATTGAACAATATCGAATCAAAACTTAGAAGTAGAAGTCAAATGTGACATGAACATTGCAGTCTAATTCGATTTGACATTTTTACTTTGTTATTTTTACAAGCATTGTGATCATGATTTTTTGACAGTTCGAGATTTTGATGAATCTTCACGATTTAAATGCTTTTAAGCCCAAAAAACATAATTTAAAATCAAGTCAGTTTGTCTAGGAGCACGATAACTTGAGAACGCGTACGAATTTTTGATTGAATTCTCATATTCAAGCTTTTTTTATCGAAAATTATTTCCAAGTTCGTGAATAATTTTTTTATTGATAGAACTTTTTAATTTCTTGCATTTATTTTACCCACGGTATTAATCATAAAATATGAAACAACCGGAATAGGAGACGAGATGTCACGTGACCCAAATCACATGGCTGGTTCCTACTAGCTTCACTCGTAAGCTTTGCAGCTAATTTCTCTTTCTATTAGAACTGTCATTTAGAGAAGAGCGGAAAATTTGAAAAATTATTCATTGTACAAAGATCATTTTGTGATCGTTGAGTTGTCGTACAGGAGGTGTTTTGTGGTATTTGTCAGTGTTTTCATTTTTAGACGATACCTGCGGAGGCATATCGGAAAGGTGATATTTGGAAATAAAATATATTTAAAGCAAGTAACAATTATTTATATGTGTGTACGGTGGGTGGATCCGAGAGAGTTGAGAGACGTCGCTGATGGTTAGAAGCAATTGGAAATGATGATTCTATGCGCGATGATGCTCGTGTTCGGCTACATTTTATTATTGGTGGGCTTCCTTTATCAGCTTGTTTTATCATCCTTTACGTACATCACAACGTCCCTCCTTACTTCAAGAATCTCCGTCTCTAGTTATTTTTGAAGATTCCACATGAATAGTTCTATTAAATGAAGCACTAAATTAATGCCATTTGGCTTTTTGTTTGCCAAACAGATAATGCAGTTGATGATAAAGATCATCCAGTCTGGGTGCCATCAAAAAATCTTTTTGACAATATTTCACCTAATGAAGATGGAGATATAAAGTTGGTAAAGCATGTGGAAAAACTAAGAGAGAGAAGTATAAATATGGATTTATTGCCATTAACATTTAAAAGAATGCATGTTACTATAACATTGAAGATGTATCAATCAACGATCGTAAATTCTTCCATGTACAAGTTGAATTTTACTAATTACGTGTTTTACAAGGTATCAGATATTAATTTTTCAAAGCCAACTACTGTTTACTTTGTTTCAGCTGGGGAAGTTCAGAAATATTTGGCCACAGAAAATAGCAATATGAAATATAGATCAATGAGTAACAGTGCGCTCTATGGAGGCAAATTTTCAGATAATATTATTACCATGAACTGTTTTAATCAGCATCTATTTAAATTGAAGAGTTATTTGCACGGTTCAAGTAAGTATATGTTATATTTATTCTCTCGAATATATTATGAAAATTAGTCATTATTTCTGTGCAGAAAGGAATTATCTACCCGCATCTCTAGTTGCCGATAGTAGCTGAAATATGTCTTCCTCGTTCGGCGTAGATATTTTGTAAGATTTAATAATTCTCATATGTCCACTAACTTCTCCCATTTTGCCTTGGGGAACTTTCCACGCAGGCTTTACCCCCGTTACGGATACTTTTTCTTTTTGTAATTTCTCATCTTCTACAGCGAACAAAATAGCAGCAAAATGTCTACAAGCCTCACCAAGACCTGCATCGCATCTACAATGACTACAAAGAATTTCTCCTTCTGTCCGAGCTATAATCCAAGGCTGCAGAGGTTTTTCATTGAGTCGTTGAGAATGCATCATCTCAGACACAAATTGTTTAAAAATTAGTATGTACACAAATATTAATGCTTTACTTATTAATTCATAGATATATTTGAATAAATTTGAGTGATCATTTTAGTCGCATAACGTACTGCTTCATTTTTATTTGCTGTGCATAGCGTTTTGATTGAAGCTATAAAGGATTGGAGAATATATCTTTTTCAATAATATTTCAAGATTTTATGCGTAAAATTTTTTGTTGTATAAAATATTAATAATAAATCAGTGCATACAACTTACCTTTCCAAAAATCAATATATTTTCTTTAAACTTTTTCACCAATAAATCTCGCACCCATCCGCATAACACATATTTATAGACTTCTAGACTCTTGAAAACTCTAAATTCTTAATGTGTAGAGAAACTTCTTGTTAGAACTAAATATTAAAAAATTTCATCTTGTAATATTTGTTCCACTATTATAAAGATTGACATCTTCAAATTGATTAATTTTATTCAAATAACGAGCTCTCACGTCACTACTTGAAGATTTAAAATATTTCGACATGTGTATTTCTCAAAAATCGCAAATTAACCAAATTAGTTAGGGAAAATGCTTTGGCCCAAACACTTTTTAAATTTATCGTCATTTCGACTATGAATACTTCTGTTTAGAAATCCCCTTAATAAACTCTCAAATATGTATGTACTTGATTTTGTATTCATGTAGATATAATTCTTCTTTCAGTGAATAAATATCTTACAAAATGCTAAATAAATCGACTTCTAACCATACGACACATTTCTTTTTAGTCTAAAACTGATAATTTTCTACATTATCTTTTTAATGTCTTACGCAAAAATTTTAAATTGCGTTAGGCAACCAGATGATTATGGGGAATAATCTCAATTATTCATTCGCATAATCGGATAAGAAGTTAAACACGCGAATCAAATCATTGATTCTTAAGTTTGAAGGAACCACAGCAACAAAAATAAGTTCAGACACAAAGCAATAAATGAAAAAAACTGCTGAAATATTACAATATTTAAGAAGTAAAATGCCTCATTTTCAATGGCCTCTATTGAAAACGCTTTAAAAGCAGAAATGGATTTAGGTTTAACCTACAAAATCCCAGACCGCCAAAATTGAAAAAAAAATTGGCGTGGACTTCCCTTAGGATTGTACAAATTTTTGCTCTCGCGAATTGTCAGTGCCGGATTACTAGAGCTCTCTAAGCAAAATATTTTAACCTGACTACTCAATTATCATTTTAAATAATTTTTCTCTTGTGGAAACAAAATAATTATTGAAAACGCAATATTAACCCAGAACCCCACAAATTACTTCGGAGAGCTCAAAATTTCTTTTTAATTAATGCCGAATAGCATCAAATTTAAATAAGTTTAATTCCTTAAGCAAGTATCAAATAAGGCACCGAAATTGATTAATAAAAAATAATCATCCGGCACTGATAATATGGACAAATATTTCATTTAATTACATACCATTTTTCCTACCTTTAAAAATAGTATAATCCGGAACACAATATTTCATTTCATTACATATCATTTATCCTACCTTTAAAAATAGTTTTCACCCTATACCTGAAAGAAACAATTCCACATATTCATGATTAAAACTATGCCCCATGTCCCCCCATATTTCGTCGTTATTGAGAGTTGTTTCAACCCTCTTACAGAATATAAAATACATGTCACTTATAAATTAAAGCATTAAATACAGAACATCTACGTAAAATAAATATCAACTATAAAATACATGTCATTTTGAGTGCAAGGGGCGTACGCAACTGCCTAAATCTAGGTACCTACATATCATTAATAATATTATGACATTAGTGGTGTATGTAATCAAAATCAATAAATTTGAATGAAGCCCCTATCCACTAATGGATTTTTGCACCCCGGCGCAGAATATGCTTAGGACAGCCCTGCATCTTACAAACTAAAACGTTATTTATACGTCATTTTATAAATAAAAAAGTAGAATCCACATCCAAATCATCCTATCTTCGATTGAGCTTGGATTTAATTCGTTTCAGTAGGTGCAAGTATGGGAATTTCCTGATGCAGGACGGCGAAAGACTGTTGTTTGTGAACGACTTGCATTATTGCGAATATTGGAAAATACTGGAAAAAGTTAAAAAAACCATGAATTTTTTTCCAAATTAATTTTTAGAAATAAGAGAACTATTGGTACTAACCCATTTTGTCTCAGAAGTAAATTTCAGTCTCAGAGTAACTTTTCATAACTTCTAATGTCAGTTCATTATTTGCATCCATTTTATTTCAGATGTTGTTCAGATTCTAGAAGCATCTTCTAAAACTCATCCACTAAAAGTTCCATTGTTCCACAGAAAATATTTTCCAATTCTAACATTCATCCTATTGCAATGCAGTCCTCCTAGTTGATGGTTGAACTCAGCTTGCAGAACTCGCAACTATTTGATCATGTGTGTCTTCATCTTCTAGATTCGTTCCAGTGACTTCATCTTCTGGATTCGTTGAAGACCACCACAATATAAACACAGTGAAGAGACTATTGCTGAAATCATTCCAACTATAGTATATGAACTCTGTGTTCATTAAAATACATGCACCCACAGTTATTTTTTTTTAAGATCGACTAAGTCCATTCACTGAAGGTGAATGAGCTTAGATTATCTTAAAATTCAAATGAATTGAGTTTATTTGTTATGATAACAGCCCCCTTGTCCTGTTATCATAGCAAGTAAACATTGAAATAATCTATCCTACCATTAAAATGATAAGAAAAAATTACAGACCTCAAGAAAATTCACCAAAAATGATCTCTTATCCTAGAATCCATTCTTCTGCAGTGTAATCCTCTTGGGGGAGAATATTCTTCATTATTTTTCATCTTGTACGATCCCCTTGATGTGACTTCATATTCTGGATTCGTTGAAGACCTCCACAAAATGAACACAGTGAAGAGACTATTGCTGAAATCATTCCAACTATGATATATGAACTCTGTGTTCATTGAAATACATGCACCCACATTTATTTTTTTTTTAAGATCGGCTAAGTCCATTCACTGAAGGTGAATGAGCTTAGATTATCCTAAAATTCAAATGAATTGAGTTTATTTATTATGATAACAGCCCCCTTCGCCTGTTATCATAGCAAGTAAACATTGCAATAATCTATTCTACCATTAAAATGATGAGAAAAAATTACAGACCTCAAGAGAATTCACCAAAAATTATCTCTTATCCTAGAATTCATCCTTCTGCAGTGGAATCCTCTTGGAGGAAAGTATTCTTCATTGTATTTCATCTTGTACAATCTCCTTGATGTCACTCCATCTTCTGGATTCGTTCAAGACCACCACAAAAGGAACACAGTGAAGAAACTATTGCTGAAATCATTCCAACTATAGTCTATGAACTCTGTGTTCATTAAAATACATGCACTCGCAGTTATTTCTTTTTTGAGATCGACTAAGTCCATTCACTGGAGGTGAATGAGCTTAGATTATCTTAAAATTCAAATTAATTAAGTTTATTTACTATGGTAACAGTTGCCACCTGTTATCATAGCAAGTAAACATTGCAACAAACTATTCTACTATGGAAATGATGCAAAAAAATTACAGACCTAAAAAAAATTCACCGAATATAATTTCCTATCCTAGAATCCATCCTTCTGCAGTGGAATCCTCTTGGGGAAAAGTATTCTTCATTGTATTTCATCTTGTAGAATCTCCTTGATGTGAATTCATCTTCTGGATTTGTTCAAGACCACCACAAAAGGAACACAGTGAAAAAACTATTGCTGAAATCATTCCAACTATAGTCTGGGAACTCTGTGTTCATTAAAATACATGCACTCACGGTTATATCTTTTTTAAGATCGACTAAGTCCATTCACTGAAGGTGAATGAGCCTAGATTATCTTAAAATTCAAATTAATTAAGTTCATTTACTATGGTAACAGTTGCCACCTGTGATCATAGCAAGTAAACATTGGAACAAACTATTCTACTATGAAAATGATGCATAAGAATCACAGAGCTTAAAAGAATTCACCGGATATGATTTCCTATCCTAGAATCCATCCTTCTGCAGTGGAATCCTCTTGGGGGAAAGTATTCTTCATTGTATTTCATCTTGCACAATCTCCTCTATGTGACTCCATCTTCTGGATTCGTTCAAGACCACCACAAAAGGAACACAGTAAAAAAACTATTGCTGAAATCATTCCAACTATAGTCTATGAACTCTGTGTTCATTAAAATACATGCACTCGCAGTTATTTCTTTTTTAAGATCGACTAAGTCCATTCACTGAAGGTGAATGAGCTTAGATTATCTTAAAATTCAAATTGATTAGGTTTATTTGCTATGGTAACAGTTGCCACCTGTTATCATAGCAAGTAAACATTGCAACAAACTATTCTACTATGAAAATGATGCAAAAAAATTACAGACCTCAAAAGAATTCACCGGATATGATTTCCTGTCCTAGAATCCATCCTTCTGCAGTGGAATCCTCTTGGGGGAAAGTATTCTTCATTGTATTTCATCTCGTAGAATCTCCTTGATGTAAATTCATCTTCTGGATTTGTTCAAGACCACCACAAAAGGAACACAGTGAAAAAACTATTGCTGAAATCATTCCAACTATAGTCTATGAACTCTGTGTTCATTAAAATACATGCACTCGCAGTTATTTCTTTTTTAAGATCGACTAAGTCCATTCACTGAAGGTGAATGAGCTTAGATTATCTTAAAATTCAAATTGATTAGGTTTATTTGCTATGGTAACAGTTGCCACCTGTTATCATAGCAAGTAAACATTGCAACAAACTATTCTACTATGAAAATGATGCAAAAAAATTACAGACCTCAAAAGAATTCACCGGATATGATTTCCTGTCCTAGAATCCATCCTTCTGCAGTGGAATCCTCTTGGGGGAAAGTATTCTCCATTGTATTTCATCTTGCACAATCTCCTCTATGTGACTCCATCTTCTGGATTCGTTCAAGACCACCACAAAAGGAACACAGTAAAAAAACTATTGCTGAAATCATTCCAACTATAGTCTATGAACTCTGTGTTCATTAAAATACATGCACTCGCAGTTATTTCTTTTTTAAGATCGACTAAGTCCATTCACTGAAGGTGAATGAGCTTAGATTATCTTAAAATTCAAATTGATTAGGTTTATTTGCTATGGTAACAGTTGCCACCTGTTATCATAGCAAGTAAACATTGCAACAAACTATTCTACTATGAAAATGATGCAAAAAAATTACAGACCTCAAAAGAATTCACCGGATATGATTTCCTGTCCTAGAATCCATCCTTCTGCAGTGGAATCCTCTTGGGGGAAAGTATTCTTCATTGTATTTCATCTCGTAGAATCTCCTTGATGTAAATTCATCTTCTGGATTTGTTCAAGACCACCACAAAAGGAACACAGTGAAAAAACTATTGCTGAAATCATTCCAACTATAGTCTATGAACTCTGTGTTCATTAAAATACATGCACTCGCAGTTATTTCTTTTTTAAGATCGACTAAGTCCATTCACTGAAGGTGAATGAGCTTAGATTATCTTAAAATTCAAATTGATTAGGTTTATTTGCTATGGTAACAGTTGCCACCTGTTATCATAGCAAGTAAACATTGCAACAAACTATTCTACTATGAAAATGATGCAAAAAAATTACAGACCTCAAAAGAATTCACCGGATATGATTTCCTGTCCTAGAATCCATCCTTCTGCAGTGGAATCCTCTTGGGGGAAAGTATTCTTCATTGTATTTCATCTCGTAGAATCTCCTTGATGTAAATTCATCTTCTGGATTTGTTCAAGACCACCACAAAAGGAACACAGTGAAAAAACTATTGCTGAAATCATTCCAACTATAGTCTATGAACTCTGTGTTCATTAAAATACATGCACTCGCAGTTATTTCTTTTTTAAGATCGACTAAGTCCATTCACTGAAGGTGAATGAGCTTAGATTATCTTAAAATTCAAATTGATTAGGTTTATTTGCTATGGTAACAGTTGCCACCTGTTATCATAGCAAGTAAACATTGCAACAAACTATTCTACTATGAAAATGATGCAAAAAAATTACAGACCTCAAAAGAATTCACCGGATATGATTTCCTATCCTAGAATCCATCCTTCTGCAGTGGCATTCTCTTGGGGGAAAGTATTCTTCATTGTATTTCATCTCGTAGAATCTCCTTGATGTAAATTCATCTTCTGGATTTGTTCAAGACCACCACAAAAGGAACACAGTGAAAAAACTATTGCTGAAATCATTCCAACTATAGTCTATGAACTCTGTTCATTTAAATACATGCACTCGCAGTTATTTCTTTTTTAAGATCGACTAAGTCCATTCACTCAAGGTGAATGAGCTTAGATTATCTTAAAATTCAAATTAATTAGGTTCATTTACTATGGTAGCAGTTGCCACCTGTTAGTATAGCAAGTAAAAATTGCAACAAACTATTCTACTATGAAAATGATGCAAAAAAATTACAGACCTCAAAAGAATTCACTGGATATGATTTCCTATCCTAGAATCCATCCTCCTGCAGTGGAATCCTCTTGGGGGAAAGTATTCTTCATTGTATTTCATCTTGCACAATCTCCTTGATGTGACTCCATCTTCTAGATCCGCTCAAGACCACCACAAAAAGAACACAGTAAAGAAACTATTGCTGAAATCATTCCAACTATAGCCTATGAACTCTGTTCATTAAAATACATGCACTCGCAGTTATTTCTTTTTTAAGATCGTCTAAGTCCATTCACTGAAGTTGAATGAGCTTAGATTATCTTAAAATTCAAATTGATTAAGTTTATTTACTATGGTAACAGTTGCCACCTGTTATCATAGCAAGTAAATATTGCAACAAACTATTCTACTATGAATATGATGCAAAAAAATTACAGACCTCAAAAGAATTCACCGGATATGATTTCCTATCCTAGAATCCATCCTTCTGCAGTAGAATCCTCTTGGGGGAAAGTATTCTTCATTGTTTAGCATCTCGCACAATCTCCTTGATGTGACTCCATCTTCTGGATCCGTTCAAGACCACCGCAAAAAGAACACAGTAAAGAAACTATTGCTGAAATCATTCAAACTATAGTCTATGAACTCTGTGTTCATTGAAATACATGCACTCGCAGTTATTTCTTTCTTAAGATCGACTAAGTCCATTCACTAAAGGTGAATGAACTTAGATTATCTTGAAATTCAAATTAATTAGGTTCATTTACTATGGTAACAGTTGCCACCTGTTAGCATAGCAAGTAAAAATTGCAACAAACTATTCTACTATGAAAATGATGCAAAAAAATTACAGACCTCAAAAGAATTCACTGGATATGATTTCCTATCCTGGAATCCATCCTCCTGCAGTGGAATCCTCTTGGGGGAAAGTATTCTTCATTGTATTTCATCTTGCACAATCTCCTTGATGTGACTCCATCTTCTGGATCCGTTCAAGACCACCACAAAAAGAACACAGTAAAGAAACTATTGCTGAAATAATTCCAACTATAGTCTATGAACTCTGTGTTCATTTAAATACATGCACTCGCAGTTATTTTTTTTTTAAGATCGACTAAGTCCATTCACTGAAGGTGAATGAGCTTAGATTATCTTAAAATTCAAATTAATTAAGTTTATTTACTATGGTAACAGTTGCCACCTGTTATCATAGCAAGTAAACATTGCAACAAACTATTCCACTATGAAAATGATGCAAAAAAATTACAGACCTCAAAAGAATTCACCGGATATGATTTCCTATCCTAGAATCCATCCTTCTGCAGTGGAATCCTCTTGGGGGAAAGTATTCTTCATTGTTTAGCATCTCGTAGAATCTCCTCGATGTGAATTTATCTTCTGGATTTGTTCAAGACCACCACAAAAGGAACACAGTGAAAAAACTATTGCTGAAATCATTCCAACTATAGCCTATGAACTCTGTGTTCATTAAAATACATTCACTCGCAGTTATTTCTTTTTTAAGATCGACTAAGTCCATTCACTGAAAGTGAATGAGCTTAGATTATCTTAAAATTCAAATTAATTAAGTTTATTTACTATGGTAACAGTTGCCACCTGTTATCATAGCAAGTAAACATTGCAACAAACTATTCTACTATGAAAATGATGCAAAAAAATTACAGACCTCAAAAGAATTCACCGGATATGATTTCCTATCCTAGAATCCATCCTTCTGCAGTGGAATCCTCTTGGGGGAAAGTATTCTTCATTGTTTAGCATCTTGTAGAATCTCCTCGATGTGAATTTATCTTCTGGATTTGTTCAAGACCACCACAAAAGGAACACAGTGAAAAAACTATTGCTGAAATCATTCCAACTATAGCCTATGAACTCTGTGTTCATTAAAATACATTCACTCGCAGTTATTTCTTTTTTAAGATCGACTAAGTTCATTCACTGAAAGTGAATGAGCTTAGATTATCTTAAAATTCAAATTAATTAAGTTTATTTACTATGGTAACAGTTGCCACCTGTTATCATAGCAAGTAAACATTGCAACAAACTATTCTACTTAGAAAATGATGCAAAAAAATTACAGACCTCAAAAGAATTCACCGGATATGATTTCCTATCCTAGAATCCATCCTTCTGCAGTGGAATCCTTTTGGGGGAGAGTATTCTTCATTGTTTAGCATCTTGTAGAATCTCCTCGATGTGAATTTATCTTCTGGATTTGTTCAAGACCACCACAAAAGGAACACAGTGAAAAAACTATTGCTGAAATCATTCCAACTATAGCCTATGAACTCTGTGTTCAATAAAATACATTCACTCGCAGTTATTTCTTTTTTAAGATCGACTAAGTTCATTCACTGAAAGTGAATGAGCTTAGATTATCTTAAAATTCAAATTGATTAAGTTTATTTACTATGGTAACAGTTGCCACCTGTTATCATAGCAAGTAAACATTGCAACAAACTATTCTACTTAGAAAATGATGCAAAAAAATTACAGACCTCAAAAGAATTCACCGGATATGATTTCCTATCCTAGAATCCATCCTTCTGCAGTGGAATCCTTTTGGGGGAGAGTATTCTTCATTGTTTAGCATCTTGTAGAATCTCCTCGATGTGAATTTATCTTCTGGATTTGTTCAAGACCACCACAAAAGGAACACAGTGAAAAAACTATTGCTGAAATCATTCCAACTATAGCCTATGAACTCGGTGTTCAATAAAATACATTCACTCGCAGTTATTTCTTTTTTAAGATCGACTAAGTTCATTCACTGAAAGTGAATGAGCTTAGATTATCTTAAAATTCAAATTAATTAAGTTTATTTACTATGGTAACAGTTGCCACCTGTTATCATAGCAAGTAAACATTGCAACAAACTATTCTACTATGAAAATGATGCAAAAAAATTACAGACCTCAAAAGAATTCACCGGATATGCTTTCCTATCCTAGAATCCATCCTTCTGCAGTGGAATCCTCTTGGGGGAAAGTATTCTTCATTGTTTAGCATCTTGTAGAATCTCCTCGATGTGAATTTATCTTCTGGATTTGTTCAAGACCACCACAAAAGGAACACAGTGAAGAAACTATTGCTGAAATCATTCCAACTATAGCCTATGAACTCTGTGTTCAATAAAATACATTCATTCGCAGTTATTTCTTTTTTAAGATCGACTAAGTTCATTCACTGAAAGTGAATGAGCTTAGATTATCTTAAAATTCAAATTAATTAAGTTTATTTACTATGGTAACAGTTGCCACCTGTTATCATAGCAAGTAAACATTGCAACAAACTATTCTACTATGAAAATGATGCAAGAAAATTACAGACCTCAAAAGAATTCACCGGATATGATTTCCTATCCTAGAATCCATCCTTCTGCAGTGGAATCCTCTTGGGGGGAAGTATTCTTCATTGTTTAGCATCTTGTAGAGTCTCCTCGATGTGAATTTATCTTCTGGATTTGTTCAAGACCACCACAAAAGGAACACAGTGAAGAAACTATTGCTGAAATCATTCCAACTATAGCCTATGAACTCTGTGTTCAATAAAATACATTCATTCGCAGTTATTTCTTTTTTAAGATCGACTAAGTTCATTCACTGAAAGTGAATGAGCTTAGATTATCTTAAAATTCAAATTAATTAAGTTTATTTACTATGGTAACAGTTGCCACCTGTTATCATAGCAAGTAAACATTGCAACAAACTATTCTACTATGAAAATGATGCAAAAAAATTACAGACCTCAAAAGAATTCACCGGATATGATTTCCTATCCTAGAATCCATCCTTCTGCAGTGGAATCCTCTTGGGGGAAAGTATTCTTCATTGTTTAGCATCTCTTAGAATCTCCTCGATGTGAATTTATCTTCTGGATTTGTTCAAGACCACCACAAAAGGAACACAGTGAAAAAACTATTGCTGAAATCATTCCAACTATAGCCTATGAACTCTGTGTTCATTAAAATACATTCACTCGCAGTTATTTCTTTTTTAAGATCGACTAAGTCCATTCACTGAAAGTGAATGAGCTTAGATTATCTTAAAATTCAAATTAATTAAGTTTATTTACTATGGTAACAGTTGCCACCTGTTATCATAGCAAGTAAACATTGCAACAAACTATTCTACTATGAAAATGATGCAAAAAAATTACAGACCTCAAAAGAATTCACCGGATATGCTTTCCTATCCTAGAATCCATCCTTCTGCAGTGGAATCCTCTTGGGGGAAAGTATTCTTCATTGTTTAGCATCTTGTAGAATCTCCTCGATGTGAATTTATCTTCTGGATTTGTTCAAGACCACCACAAAAGGAACACAGTGAAGAAACTATTGCTGAAATCATTCCAACTATAGCCTATGAACTCTGTGTTCAATAAAATACATTCATTCGCAGTTATTTCTTTTTTAAGATCGACTAAGTTCATTCACTGAAAGTGAATGAGCTTAGATTATCTTAAAATTCAAATTAATTAAGTTTATTTACTATGGTAACAGTTGCCACCTGTTATCATAGCAAGTAAACATTGCAACAAACTATTCTACTATGAAAATGATGCAAAAAAATTACAGACCTCAAAAGAATTCACCGGATATGATTTCCTATCCTAGAATCCATCCTTCTGCAGTGGAATCCTCTTGGGGGAAAGTATTCTTCATTGTTTAGCATCTCTTAGAATCTCCTCGATGTGAATTTATCTTCTGGATTTGTTCAAGACCACCACAAAAGGAACACAGTGAAAAAACTATTGCTGAAATCATTCCAACTATAGCCTATGAACTCTGTGTTCATTAAAATACATTCACTCGCAGTTATTTCTTTTTTAAGATCGACTAAGTCCATTCACTGAAAGTGAATGAGCTTAGATTATCTTAAAATTCAAATTAATTAAGTTTATTTACTATGGTAACAGTTGCCACCTGTTATCATAGCAAGTAAACATTGCAACAAACTATTCTACTATGAAAATGATGCAAAAAAATTACAGACCTCAAAAGAATTCACCGGATATGATTTCCTATCCTAGAATCCATCCTTCTGCAGTGGAATCCTCTTGGGGGAAAGTATTCTTCATTGTTTAGCATCTCTTAGAATCTCCTCGATGTGAATTTATCTTCTGGATTTGTTCAAGACCACCACAAAAGGAACACAGTGAAAAAACTATTGCTGAAATCATTCCAACTATAGCCTATGAACTCTGTGTTCATTAAAATACATTCACTCGCAGTTATTTCTTTTTTAAGATCGACTAAGTCCATTCACTGAAAGTGAATGAGCTTAGATTATCTTAAAATTCAAATTAATTAAGTTTATTTACTATGGTAACAGTTGCCACCTGTTATCATAGCAAGTAAACATTGCAACAAACTATTCTACTATGAAAATGATGCAAAAAAATTACAGACCTCAAAAGAATTCACCGGATATGATTTCCTATCCTAGAATCCATCCTTCTGCAGTGGAATCCTCTTGGGGGAAAGTATTCTTCATTGTTTAGCATCTCTTAGAATCTCCTCGATGTGAATTTATCTTCTGGATTTGTTCAAGACCACCACAAAAGGAACACAGTGAAAAAACTATTGCTGAAATCATTCCAACTATAGCCTATGAACTCTGTGTTCATTAAAATACATTCACTCGCAGTTATTTCTTTTTTAAGATCGACTAAGTCCATTCACTGAAAGTGAATGAGCTTAGATTATCTTAAAATTCAAATTAATCAAGTTTATTTACTATGGTAACAGTTGCCACCTGTTATCATAGCAAGTAAACATTGCAACAAACTATTCTACTATGAAAATGATGCAAAAAAATTACAGACCTCAAAAGAATTCACCGGATATGATTTCCTATCCTAGAATCCATCCTTCTGCAGTGGAATCCTCTTGGGGGAAAGTATTCTTCATTGTTTAGCATCTCTTAGAATCTCCTCGATGTGAATTTATCTTCTGGATTTGTTCAAGACCACCACAAAAGGAACACAGTGAAAAAACTATTGCTGAAATCATTCCAACTATAGCCTATGAACTCTGTGTTCATTAAAATACATTCACTCGCAGTTATTTCTTTTTTAAGATCGACTAAGTCCATTCACTGAAAGTGAATGAGCTTAGATTATCTTAAAATTCAAATTAATTAAGTTTATTTACTATGGTAACAGTTGCCACCTGTTATCATAGCAAGTAAACATTGCAACAAACTATTCTACTATGAAAATGATGCAAAAAAATTACAGACCTCAAAAGAATTCACCGGATATGATTTCCTATCCTAGAATCCATCCTTCTGCAGTGGAATCCTCTTGGGGGAAAGTATTCTTCATTGTTTAGCATCTCTTAGAATCTCCTCGATGTGAATTTATCTTCTGGATTTGTTCAAGACCACCACAAAAGGAACACAGTGAAAAAACTATTGCTGAAATCATTCCAACTATAGCCTATGAACTCTGTGTTCATTAAAATACATTCACTCGCAGTTATTTCTTTTTTAAGATCGACTAAGTCCATTCACTGAAAGTGAATGAGCTTAGATTATCTTAAAATTCAAATTAATTAAGTTTATTTACTATGGTAACAGTTGCCACCTGTTATCATAGCAAGTAAACATTGCAACAAACTATTCTACTTAGAAAATGATGCGAAAAAATTACAGACCTCAAAAGAATTCACCGGATATGATTTCCTATCCTAGAATCCATCCTTCTGCAGTGGAATCCTTTTGGGGGAGAGTATTCTTCATTGTTTAGCATCTTGTAGAATCTCCTCGATGTGAATTTATCTTCTGGATTTGTTCAAGACCACCACAAAAGGAACACAGTGAAAAAACTATTGCTGAAATCATTCCAACTATAGCCTATGAACTCTGTGTTCAATAAAATACATTCACTCGCAGTTATTTCTTTTTTAAGATCGACTAAGTTCATTCACTGAAAGTGAATGAGCTTAGATTATCTTAAAATTCAAATTAATTAAGTTTATTTACTATGGTAACAGTTGCCACCTGTTATCATAGCAAGTAAACATTGCAACAAACTATTCTACTATGAAAATGATGAAAGAAAATTACAGACCTCAAAAGAATTCACCGGATATGATTTCCTATCCTAGAATCCATCCTTCTGCAGTGGAATCCTCTTGGGGGAAAGTATTCTTCATTGTTTAGCATCTTGTAGAATCTCCTCGATGTGAATTTATCTTCTGGATTTGTTCAAGACCACCACAAAAGGAACACAGTGAAGAAACTATTGCTGAAATCATTCCAACTATAGCCTATGAACTCTGTGTTCAATAAAATACATTCATTCGCAGTTATTTCTTTTTTAAGATCGACTAAGTTCATTCACTGAAAGTGAATGAGCTTAGATTATCTTAAAATTCAAATTAATTAAGTTTATTTACTATGGTAACAGTTGCCACCTGTTATCATAGCAAGTAAACATTGCAACAAACTATTCTACTATGAAAATGATGCAAAAAAATTACAGACCTCAAAAGAATTCACCGGATATGCTTTCCTATCCTAGAATCCATCCTTCTGCAGTGGAATCCTCTTGGGGGAAAGTATTCTTCATTGTTTAGCATCTTGTAGAATCTCCTCGATGTGAATTTATCTTCTGGATTTGTTCAAGACCACCACAAAAGGAACACAGTGAAGAAACTATTGCTGAAATCATTCCAACTATAGCCTATGAACTCTGTGTTCAATAAAATACATTCATTCGCAGTTATTTCTTTTTTAAGATCGACTAAGTTCATTCACTGAAAGTGAATGAGCTTAGATTATCTTAAAATTCAAATTAATTAAGTTTATTTACTATGGTAACAGTTGCCACCTGTTATCATAGCAAGTAAACATTGCAACAAACTATTCTACTATGAAAATGATGCAAAAAAATTACAGACCTCAAAAGAATTCACCGGATATGATTTCCTATCCTAGAATCCATCCTTCTGCAGTGGAATCCTCTTGGGGGAAAGTATTTTTCATTGTTTAGCATCTCTTAGAATCTCCTCGATGTGAATTTATCTTCTGGATTTGTTCAAGACCACCACAAAAGGAACACAGTGAAAAAACTATTGCTGAAATCATTCCAACTATAGCCTATGAACTCTGTGTTCATTAAAATACATTCACTCGCAGTTATTTCTTTTTTAAGATCGACTAAGTCCATTCACTGAAAGTGAATGAGCTTAGATTATCTTAAAATTCAAATTAATTAATGGTGGGATTCTGAGCATTATCTTAAATTTCTATAACTTTACAGATCTATAAGCTTATCAGAATCCATAAGTAGAGTTCTTATAGATTCTATTAAAATGGTATTCTGAACAATTTTCTATAAGTTATGACGTCATGATACTTCCGTTCATTGGAACTTACAGTTACAAGTTGCAAATAGGTTAGGAAATAGTTTTTACTTTTGGATTTTTTGTTCAAAAATACAGATTAATATATTTTATTTAAACTTCTGATGCACTCAAGTTAGTAAATCATATAACGACGTGAATAATATCATCGAATATAACGATGCCTTCTAATTTTAATTCATATCTGTTCTCACTCAAGTTGTCATGTGTCAGATTATTTTGACATATTTGAATCGAGATTTCAAGAATTTTGCGAAAAGTTCAAAACATGAAGGCTTTCTAGTGATTTTACATTACAAAAGATGGAATGAATAAATATTGTGTGTCTTCGGAAGAGAATCAGAAATATTGCCAAAGAGCAATAAGTGTGCATGGATTAGGAAGAATATGATTACGTATTCAAGAGTAACACTATAAATTCAATATTAGATGAAAATTATTTGAATAATAAATGGGCAGAATACATTGAATTCAATTGGAGACGGTCAAAATGTAGATGTAGGTGAAATTATATTTTTGAGCATGAATATTTCTTATTGATGTATTTTAGGATGGCCATTTTCAAATTGATGCGAAGTTCTTATTAAATTACGGGCAATTGAATTATCCAAACGGAACAATTGTTTAAAATGTTTATCTGAAGCTTCGAATGGGCTTATTGCATTACTTAAACTTTTCTTCTCAATCTCACATGTTTTTTGAATGAATTATCAATACAATTATCGAAAATAAATTCTAATCTTTCATAATCCTTTACCAGCAAAAAGTACATAGAACGCAAAACACCTAAATTATTATTTATTTTGACATTTCATATGTCTTATGGTTAGAGTTCATCTAATCTTAACGTTATAGACATCTATTACATATTTAAAGAAATCTATAAGCTACAGATTCTTTCAGAATATCATTTTGCTTACCGAATCTGTAAGTTGTTATAGTCTTTCTTATAGACGCTATAGAAACGTTCAGAATCCCACCATAAGTTTATTTACTATGGTAACAGTTGCCACCTGTTATCATAGCAAGTAAACATTGCAACAAACTATTCTACTATGAAAATGATGCAAAAAAATTACAGACCTCAAAAGAATTCACCGGATATGATTTCCTATCCTAGAATCCATCCTTCTGCAGTGGAATCCTCTTGGGGGAAAGTATTCTTCATTGTTTAGCATCTCGTAGAATCTCCTCGATGTGAATTTATCTTCTGGATTTGTTCAAGACCACCACAAAAAGAACACAGTGAAAAAACTATTGCTGAAATCATTCCAACTATAGCCTATGAACTCTGTGTTCATTAAAATACATTCACTCGCAGTTATTTCTTTTTTAAGATCGACTAAGTCCATTCACTGAAAGTGAATGAGCTTAGATTATCTTAAAATTCAAATTAATTAAGTTTATTTACTATGGTAACAGTTGCCACCTGTTATCATAGCAAGTAAACATTGCAACAAAATATTCTACTATGAAAATGATGCAAAAAAATTACAGACCTCAAAAGAATTCACCGGATATGATTTCCTATCCTGGAATCCATCCTTCTGCAGTGGAATCCTCTTGGGGGAAAGTATTCTTCATTGTTTAGCATCTCGTAGAATCTCCTCGATGTGAATTTATCTTCTGGATTTGTTCAAGACCACCACAAAAGGAACACAGTGAAAAAACTATTGCTGAAATCATTCCAACTATAGCCTATGAACTCTGTGTTCAATAAAATACATGCACTCGCAGTTATTTCTTTTTTAGGATCGACTAAGTTCATTCACTGAAAGTGAATGAGCTTAGATTATATTAAAATTCAAATTAATTAAGTTTATTTATTATGGTAACAGTTGCCACCTGTTATCATAGCAAGTAAACATTGCAACAAACTATTCTACTATGAAAATGATGCAAAAAAATTACAGACCTCAAAAGAATTCACCGGATATGATTTCCTATCCTGGAATCCATCCTTCTGCAGTGGAATCCTCTTGGGGGAAAGTATTCTTCATTGTTTAGCATCTCGTAGAATCTCCTCGATGTGAATTTATCTTCTGGATTTGTTCAAGACCACCACAAAAGGAACACAGTGAAAAAACTATTGCTGAAATCATTCCAACTATAGCCTATGAACTCTGTGTTCAATAAAATACATGCACTCGCAGTTATTTCTTTTTTAGGATCGAAAAAGTTCATTCACTGAAAGTGAATGAGCTTAGATTATCTTAAAATTCAAATTAATTAAGTTTATTTACTATGGTAACAGTTGCCACCTGTTATCATAGCAAGTAAACATTGCAACAAACTATTCTACTATGAAAATGATGCAAAAAAATTACAGACCTCAAAAGAATTCACCGGATATGATTTCCTATCCTGGAATCCATCCTTCTGCAGTGGAATCCTCTTGGGGGAAAGTATTCTTCATTGTTTAGCATCTCGTAGAATCTCCTCGATGTGAATTTATCTTCTGGATTTGTTCAAGACCACCACAAAAGGAACACAGTGAAAAAACTATTGCTGAAATCATTCCAACTATAGCCTATGAACTCTGTGTTCAATAAAATACATGCACTCGCAGTTATTTCTTTTTTAGGATCGACTAAGTTCATTCACTGAAAGTGAATGAGCTTAGATTATCTTAAAATTCAAATTAATTAAGTTTATTTATTATGGTAACAGTTGCCACCTGTTATCATAGCAAGTAAACATTGCAACAAACTATTCTACTATGAAAATGATGCAAAAAAATTACAGACCTCAAAAGAATTCACCGGATATGATTTCCTATCCTGGAATCCATCCTTCTGCAGTGGAATCCTCTTGGGGGAAAGTATTCTTCATTGTTTAGCATCTCGTAGAATCTCCTCGATGTGAATTTATCTTCTGGATTTGTTCAAGACCACCATAAAAGGAACACAGTGAAAAAACTTTTGCTGAAATCATTCCAACTATAGCCTATGAACTCTGTGTTCAATAAAATACATGCACTCGCAGTTATTTCTTTTTTAGGATCGAAAAAGTTCATTCACTGAAAGTGAATGAGCTTAGATTATCTTAAAATTCAAATTAATTAAGTTTATTTACTATGGTAACAGTTGCCACCTGTTAGCATAGCAAGTGAACATTGCAACAAACTATTCTACTATGAAAATGATGCAAAAAAATTACAGACCTCAAAAGAATTCATCGGATATGATTTCCAATCCTAGAATCCATCCTTCTGCAGTGGAATCCTCTTGGGGGAAAGTATTCTTCATTGTTTAGCATCTCGTAGAATCTCCTCGATGTGAATTTATCTTCTGGATTTGATCAAGACCACCACAAAAGGAACACAGTGAAAAAACTATTGCTGAAATCATTCCAACTATAGCCTATGAACTCTGTGTTCAATAAAATACATGCACTCGCAGTTATTTCTTTTTTAGGATCGACTAAGTTCATTCACTGAAAGTGAATGAGCTTAGATTATCTTAAAATTCAAATTAATTAAGTTTATTTATTATGGTAACAGTTGCCACCTGTTATCATAGCAAGTAAACATTGCAACAAACTATTCTACTATGAAAATGATGCAAAAAAATTACAGACCTCAAAAGAATTCACCGGATATGATTTCCTATCCTGGAATCCATCCTTCTGCAGTGGAATCCTCTTGGGGGAAAGTATTCTTCATTGTTTAGCATCTCGTAGAATCTCCTCGATGTGAATTTATCTTCTGGATTTGTTCAAGACCACCATAAAAGGAACACAGTGAAAAAACTATTGCTGAAATCATTCCAACTATAGCCTATGAACTCTGTGTTCAATAAAATACATGCACTCGCAGTTATTTCTTTTTTAGGATCGAAAAAGTTCATTCACTGAAAGTGAATGAGCTTAGATTATCTTAAAATTCAAATTAATTAAGTTTATTTACTATGGTAACAGTTGCCACCTGTTAGCATAGCAAGTGAACATTGCAACAAACTATTCTACTATGAAAATGATGCAAAAAAATTACAGACCTCAAAAGAATTCATCGGATATGATTTCCAATCCTAGAATCCATCCTTCTGCAGTGGAATCCTCTTGGGGGAAAGTATTCTTCATTGTTTAGCATCTCGTAGAATCTCCTCGATGTGAATTTATCTTCTGGATTTGTTCAAGACCACCACAAAAGGAACACAGTGAAAAAACTATTGCTGAAATCATTCCAACTATAGCCTATGAACTCTGTGTTCAATAAAATACATGCACTCGCAGTTATTTCTTTTTTAGGATCGACTAAGTTCATTCACTGAAAGTGAATGAGCTTAGATTATCTTAAAATTCAAATTAATTAAGTTTATTTATTATGGTAACAGTTGCCACCTGTTATCATAGCAAGTAAACATTGCAACAAACTATTCTACTATGAAAATGATGCAAAAAAATTACAGACCTCAAAAGAATTCACCGGATATGATTTCCTATCCTGGAATCCATCCTTCTGCAGTGGAATCCTCTTGGGGGAAAGTATTCTTCATTGTTTAGCATCTCGTAGAATCTCCTCGATGTGAATTTATCTTCTGGATTTGTTCAAGACCACCACAAAAGGAACACAGTGAAAAAACTATTGCTGAAATCATTCCAACTATAGCCTATGAACTCTGTGTTCAATAAAATACATGCACTCGCAGTTATTTCTTTTTTAGGATCGACTAAGTTCATTCACTGAAAGTGAATGAGCTTAGATTATCTTAAAATTCAAATTAATTAAGTTTATTTATTATGGTAACAGTTGCCACCTGTTATCATAGCAAGTAAACATTGCAACAAACTATTCTACTATGAAAATGATGCAAAAAAATTACAGACCTCAAAAGAATTCACCGGATATGATTTCCTATCCTGGAATCCATCCTTCTGCAGTGGAATCCTCTTGGGGGAAAGTATTCTTCATTGTTTAGCATCTCGTAGAATCTCCTCGATGTGAATTTATCTTCTGGATTTGTTCAAGACCACCACAAAAGGAACACAGTGAAAAAACTATTGCTGAAATCATTCCAACTATAGCCTATGAACTCTGTGTTCAATAAAATACATGCACTCGCAGTTATTTCTTTTTTAGGATCGAAAAAGTTCATTCACTGAAAGTGAATGAGCTTAGATTATCTTAAAATTCAAATTAATTAAGTTTATTTACTATGGTAACAGTTGCCACCTGTTAGCATAGCAAGTGAACATTGCAACAAACTATTCTACTATGAAAATGATGCAAAAAAATTACAGACCTCAAAAGAATTCATCGGATATGATTTCCAATCCTAGAATCCATCCTTCTGCAGTGGAATCCTCTTGGGGGAAAGTATTCTTCATTGTTTAGCATCTCGTAGAATCTCCTCGATGTGAATTTATCTTCTGGATTTGTTCAAGACCACCACAAAAGGAACACAGTGAAAAAACTATTGCTGAAATCATTCCAACTATAGCCTATGAACTCTGTGTTCAATAAAATACATGCACTCGCAGTTATTTCTTTTTTAGGATCGACTAAGTTCATTCACTGAAAGTGAATGAGCTTAGATTATCTTAAAATTCAAATTAATTAAGTTTATTTATTATGGTAACAGTTGCCACCTGTTATCATAGCAAGTAAACATTGCAACAAACTATTCTACTATGAAAATGATGCAAAAAAATTACAGACCTCAAAAGAATTCACCGGATATGATTTCCTATCCTGGAATCCATCCTTCTGCAGTGGAATCCTCTTGGGGGAAAGTATTCTTCATTGTTTAGCATCTCGTAGAATCTCCTCGATGTGAATTTATCTTCTGGATTTGTTCAAGACCACCACAAAAGGAACACAGTGAAAAAACTATTGCTGAAATCATTCCAACTATAGCCTATGAACTCTGTGTTCAATAAAATACATGCACTCGCAGTTATTTCTTTTTTAGGATCGACTAAGTTCATTCACTGAAAGTGAATGAGCTTAGATTATCTTAAAATTCAAATTAATTAAGTTTATTTATTATGGTAACAGTTGCCACCTGTTATCATAGCAAGTAAACATTGCAACAAACTATTCTACTATGAAAATGATGCAAAAAAATTACAGACCTCAAAAGAATTCACCGGATATGATTTCCTATCCTGGAATCCATCCTTCTGCAGTGGAATCCTCTTGGGGGAAAGTATTCTTCATTGTTTAGCATCTCGTAGAATCTCCTCGATGTGAATTTATCTTCTGGATTTGTTCAAGACCACCACAAAAGGAACACAGTGAAAAAATTATTGCTGAAATCATTCCAACTATAGCCTATGAACTCTGTGTTCATTAAAATACATTCACTCGCAGTTATTTCTTTTTTAAGATCGACTAAGTCCATTCACTGAAAGTGAATGAGCTTAGATTTTCTTAAAATTCAAATTAATTAAGTTTATTCACTATGGTAACAGTTGCCACCTGTTATCATAGCAAGTAAACATTGCAACAAACTATTCTACTATGAAAATGATGCAAAAAAATTACAGACCTCAAAAGAATTCACCGGATATGATTTCCTATCCTAGTATCCATCCTTCTGCAGTGGAATCCTTTTGGGGGAGAGTATTCTTCATTGTTTAGCATCTTGTAGAATCTCCTCGATGTGAATTTATCTTCTGGATTTGTTCAAGACCACCACAAAAGGAACACAGTGAAAAAACTATTGCTGAAATCATTCCAACTATAGCCTATGAACTCTGTGTTCAATAAAATACATTCACTCGCAGTTATTTCTTTTTTAAGATCGACTAAGTCCATTCACTGAAAGTGAATGAGCTTAGATTATCTTAAAATTCAAATTAATTAAGTTTATTTACTATGGTAACAGTTGCCACCTGTTATCATAGCAAGTAAACATTGCAACAAACTATTCTACTATGAAAATGATGCAAAAAAATTACAGACCTCAAAAGAATTCACCGGATATGATTTCCTATCCTAGAATCCATCCTTCTGCAGTGGAATCCTCTTGGGGGAAAGTATTCTTCATTGTTTAGCATCTTGTAGAATCTCCTCGATGTGAATTTATCTTCTGGATTTGTTCAAGACCACCACAAAAGGAACACAGTGAAAAAACTATTGCTGAAATCATTCCAACTATAGCCTATGAACTCTGTGTTCAATAAAATACATTCACTCGCAGTTATTTCTTTTTTAAGATCGACTAAGTTCATTCACTGAAAGTGAATGAGCTTAGATTATCTTAAAATTCAAATTAATTAAGTTTATTTACTATGGTAACAGTTGCCACCTGTTATCATAGCAAGTAAACATTGCAACAAACTATTCTACTATGAAAATGATGCAAAAAAATTACAGACCTCAAAAGAATTCACCGGATATGATTTCCTATCCTAGAATCCATCCTTCTGCAGTGGAATCCTTTTGGGGGAGAGTATTCTTCATTGTTTAGCATCTTGTAGAATCTCCTCGATGTGAATTTATCTTCTGGATTTGTTCAAGACCACCACAAAAGGAACACAGTGAAAAAACTATTGCTGAAATCATTCCAACTATAGCCTATGAACTCTGTGTTCAATAAAATACATTCACTCGCAGTTATTTCTTTTTTAAGATCGACTAAGTTCATTCACTGAAAGTGAATGAGCTTAGATTATCTTAAAATTCAAATTAATTAAGTTTATTTACTATGGTAACAGTTGCCACCTGTTATCATAGCAAGTAAACATTGCAACAAACTATTCTACTATGAAAATGATGCAAAAAAATTACAGACCTCAAAAGAATTCACCGGATATGATTTCCTATCCTAGAATCCATCCTTCTGCAGTGGAATCCTCTTGGGGGAAAGTATTCTTCATTGTTTAGCATCTCGTAGAATCTCCTCGATGTAAATTTATCTTCTGGATTTGTTCAAGACCACCACTAAAGGAACACAGTGAAAAAACTATTGCTGAAATCATTCCAACTATAGCCTATGAACTCTGTGTTCAATAAAATACATTCACTCGCAGTTATTTCTTTTTTAAGATCGACTAAGTCCATTCACTGAAAGTGAATGAGCTTAGATTATCTTAAAATTCAAATTAATTAAGTTTATTTACTATGGTAACAGTTGCCACCTGTTATCATAGCAAGTAAACATTGCAACAAACTATTCTACTATGAAAATGATGCAAAAAAATTACAGACCTCAAAAGAATTCACCGGATATGATTTCCTATCCTAGAATCCATCCTTCTGCAGTGGAATCCTCTTGGGGGAAAGTATTCTTCATTGTTTAGCATCTCGTAGAATCTCCTCGATGTGAATTTATCTTCTGGATTTGTTCAAGACCACCACAAAAGGAACACAGTGAAAAAACTATTGCTGAAATCATTCCAACTATAGCCTATGAACTCTGTGTTCATTAAAATACATTCACTCGCAGTTATTTCTTTTTAAGATCGACTAAGTCCATTCACTGAAAGTGAATGAGCTTAGATTATCTTAAAATTCAAATTAATTAAGTTTATTTACTATGGTAACAGTTGCCACCTGTTATCATAGCAAGTAAACATTGCAACAAACTATTCTACTATGAAAATGATGCAAAAAAATTACAGACCTCAAAAGAATTCACCGGATATGATTTCCTATCCTAGAATCCATCCTTCTGCAGTGGAATCCTCTTGGGGGAAAGTATTCTTCATTGTTTAGCATCTCGTAGAATCTCCTCGATGTGAATTTATCTTCTGGATTTGTTCAAGACCACCACAAAAGGAACACAGTGAAAAAACTATTGCTGAAATCATTCCAACTATAGCCTATGAACTCTGTGTTCAATAAAATACATTCACTCGCAGTTATTTCTTTTTTAAGATCGACTAAGTTCATTCACTAAAAGTGAATGAGCTTAGATTATCTTAAAATTCAAATTAATTAAGTTTATTTACTATGGTAACAGTTGCCACCTGTTATCATAGCAAGTAAACATTGCAACAAACTATTCTACTATGAAAATGATGCAAAAAAATTACAGACCTCAAAAGAATTCACCGGATATGATTTCCTATCCTAGAATCCATCCTTCTGCAGTGGAATCCTCTTGGGGGAAAGTATTCTTCATTGTTTAGCATCTTGTAGAATCTCCTCGATGTGAATTTATCTTCTGGATTTGTTCAAGACCACCACAAAAGGAACACAGTGAAAAAACTAGTGCTGAAATCATTCCAACTATAGCCTATGAACTCTGTGTTCAATAAAATACATTCACTCGCAGTTATTTCTTTTTTAAGATCGACTAAGTTCATTCACTGAAAGTGAATGAGCTTAGATTATCTTAAAATTCAAATTAATTAAGTTTATTTACTATGGTAACAGTTGCCACCTGTTATCATAGCAAGTAAACATTGCAACAAACTATTCTACTATGAAAATGATGCAAAAAAATTACAGACCTCAAAAGAATTCACCGGATATGATTTCCTATCCTAGAATCCATCCTTCTGCAGTGGAATCCTCTTGGGGGAAAGTATTCTTCATTGTTTAGCATCTCGTAGAATCTCCTCGATGTGAATTTATCTTCTGGATTTGTTCAAGACCACCACAAAAGGAACACAGTGAAAAAACTATTGCTGAAATCATTCCAACTATAGCCTATGAACTCTGTGTTCATTAAAATACATTCACTCGCAGTTATTTCTTTTTAAGATCGACTAAGTCCATTCACTGAAAGTGAATGAGCTTAGATTATCTTAAAATTCAAATTAATTAAGTTTATTTACTATGGTAACAGTTGCCACCTGTTATCATAGCAAGTAAACATTGCAACAAACTATTCTACTATGAAAATGATGCAAAAAAATTACAGACCTCAAAAGAATTCACCGGATATGATTTCCTATCCTAGAATCCATCCTTCTGCAGTGGAATCCTCTTGGGGGAAAGTATTCTTCATTGTTTAGCATCTTGTAGAATCTCCTCGATGTGAATTTATCTTCTGGATTTGTTCAAGACCACCACAAAAGGAACACAGTGAAAAAACTATTGCTGAAATCATTCCAACTATAGCCTATGAACTCTGTGTTCATTAAAATACATTCACTCGCAGTTATTTCTTTTTTAAGATCGACTAAGTCCATTCACTGAAAGTGAATGAGCTTAGATTATCTTAAAATTCAAATTAATTAAGTTTATTTACTATGGTAACAGTTGCCACCTGTTATCATAGCAAGTAAACATTGCAACAAACTATTCTACTATGAAAATGATGCAAAAAAATTACAGACCTCAAAAGAATTCACCGGATATGATTTCCTATCCTAGAATCCATCCTTCTGCAGTGGAATCCTCTTGGGGGAAAGTATTCTTCATTGTTTAGCATCTTGTAGAATCTCCTCGATGTGAATTTATCTTCTGGATTTGTTCAAGACCACCACAAAAGGAACACAGTGAAGAAACTATTGCTGAAATCATTCCAACTATAGCCTATGAACTCTGTGTTCAATAAAATACATTCATTCGCAGTTATTTCTTTTTTAAGATCGACTAAGTTCATTCACTGAAAGTGAATGAGCTTAGATTATCTTAAAATTCAAATTAATTAAGTTTATTTACTATGGTAACAGTTGCCACCTGTTATCATAGCAAGTAAACATTGCAACAAACTATTCTACTATGAAAATGATGCAAAAAAATTACAGACCTCAAAAGAATTCACCGGATATGATTTCCTATCCTAGAATCCATCCTTCTGCAGTGGAATCCTCTTGGGGGAAAGTATTCTTCATTGTTTAGCATCTCGTAGAATCTCCTCGATGTGAATTTATCTTCTGGATTTGTTCAAGACCACCACAAAAGGAACACAGTGAAAAAACTATTGCTGAAATCATTCCAACTATAGCCTATGAACTTTGTGTTCATTAAAATACATTCACTCGCAGTTATTTCTTTTTTAAGATCGACTAAGTTCATTCACTGAAAGTGAATGAGCTTAGATTATCTTAAAATTCAAATTAATTAAGTTTATTTACTATGGTAACAGTTGCCACCTGTTATCATAGCAAGTAAACATTGCAACAAACTATTCTACTATGAAAATGATGCAAAAAAATTACAGACCTCAAAAGAATTCACCGGATATGATTTCCTATCCTAGAATCCATCCTTCTGCAGTGGAATCCTCTTGGGGGAAAGTATTCTTCATTGTTTAGCATCTCGTAGAATCTCCTCGATGTGAATTTATCTTCTGGATTTGTTCAAGACCACCACAAAAGGAACACAGTGAAAAAACTATTGCTGAAATCATTCCAACTATAGCCTATGAACTTTGTGTTCATTAAAATACATTCACTCGCAGTTATTTCTTTTTTAAGATCGACTAAGTTCATTCACTGAAAGTGAATGAGCTTAGATTATCTTAAAATTCAAATTAATTAAGTTTATTTACTATGGTAACAGTTGCCACCTGTTATCATAGCAAGTAAACATTGCAACAAACTATTCTACTATGAAAATGATGCAAAAAAATTACAGACCTCAAAAGAATTCACCGGATATGATTTCCTATCCTAGAATCCATCCTTCTGCAGTGGAATCCTCTTGGGGGAAAGTATTCTTCATTGTTTAGCATCTCGTAGAATCTCCTCGATGTGAATTTATCTTCTGGATTTGTTCAAGACCACCACAAAAGGAACACAGTGAAAAAACTATTGCTGAAATCATTCCAACTATAGCCTATGAACTTTGTGTTCATTAAAATACATTCACTCGCAGTTATTTCTTTTTTAAGATCGACTAAGTTCATTCACTGAAAGTGAATGAGCTTAGATTATCTTAAAATTCAAATTAATTAAGTTTATTTACTATGGTAACAGTTGCCACCTGTTATCATAGCAAGTAAACATTGCAACAAACTATTCTACTATGAAAATGATGCAAAAAAATTACAGACCTCAAAAGAATTCACCGGATATGATTTCCTATCCTAGAATCCATCCTTCTGCAGTGGAATCCTCTTGGGGGAAAGTATTCTTCATTGTTTAGCATCTCGTAGAATCTCCTCGATGTGAATTTATCTTCTGGATTTGTTCAAGACCACCACAAAAGGAACACAGTGAAAAAACTATTGCTGAAATCATTCCAACTATAGCCTATGAACTCTGTGTTCATTAAAATACATTCACTCGCAGTTATTTCTTTCTTAAGATCGACTAAGTCCATTCACTGAAAGTGAATGAGCTTAGATTATCTTAAAATTCAAATTAATTAAGTTTATTTACTATGGTAACAGTTGCCACCTGTTATCATAGCAAGTAAACATTGCAACAAACTATTCTACTATGAAAATGATGCAAAAAAATTACAGACCTCAAAAGAATTCACCGGATATGATTTCCTATCCTAGAATCCATCCTTCTGCAGTGGAATCCTCTTGGAGGAAAGTATTCTTCATTGTTTAGCATCTTGTAGAATCTCCTCGATGTGAATTTATTTTCTGGATTTGTTCAAGACCACCACAAAAGGAACACAGTGAAAAAACTATTGCTGAAATCATTCCAACTATAGCCTATGAACTCTGTGTTCATTAAAATACATTCACTCGCAGTTATTTCTTTTTTAAGATCGACTAAGTCCATTCACTGAAAGTGAATGAGCTTAGATTATCTTAAAATTCAAATTAATTAAGTTTATTTACTATGGTAACAGTTGCCACCTGTTATCATAGCAAGTAAACATTGCAACAAACTATTCTACTATGAAAATGATGCAAAAAAATTACAGACCTCAAAAGAATTCACCGGATATGATTTCCTATCCTAGAATCCATCCTTCTGCAGTGGAATCCTCTTGGGGGAAAGTATTCTTCATTGTTTAGCATCTCGTAGAATCTCCTCGATGTGAATTTATTTTCTGGATTTGTTCAAGACCACCACAAAAGGAACACAGTGAAAAAACTATTGCTGAAATCATTCCAACTATAGCCTATGAACTCTGTGTTCATTAAAATACATTCACTTGCAGTTATTTCTTTTTTAAGATCGACTAACAGTGAATGAGCTTAGATTATCTTAAAATTCAAATTAATTAAGTTTATTTACTATGGTAACAGTTGCCACCTGTTATCATAGCAAGTAAACATTGCAACAAACTATTCTACTATGAAAATGATGCAAAAAAATTACAGACCTCAAAAGAATTCACCGGATATGATTTCCTATCCTAGAATCCATCCTTCTGCAGTGGAATCCTCTTGGGGGAAAGTATTCTTCATTGTTTAGCATCTTGTAGAATCTCCTCGATGTGAATTTATCTTCTGGATTTGTTCAAGACCACCACAAAAGGAACACAGTGAAAAAACTATTGCTGAAATCATTCCAACTATAGCCTATGAACTCTGTGTTCATTAAAATACATTCACTTGCAGTTATTTCTTTTTTAAGATCGACTAACAGTGAATGAGCTTAGATTATCTTAAAATTCAAATTAATTAAGTTTATTTACTATGGTAACAGTTGCCACCTGTTATCATAGCAAGTAAACATTGCAACAAACTATTCTACTATGAAAATGATGCAAAAAAATTACAGACCTCAAAAGAATTCACCGGATATGATTTCCTATCCTAGAATCCATCCTTCTGCAGTGGAATCCTCTTGGGGGAAAGTATTCTTCATTGTTTAGCATCTCGTAGAATCTCCTCGATGTGAATTTATCTTCTGGATTTGTTCAAGACCACCACAAAAGGAACACAGTGAAAAAACTATTGCTGAAATCATTCCAACTATAGCCTATGAACTCTGTGTTCATTAAAATACATTCACTTGCAGTTATTTCTTTTTTAAGATCGACTAACAGTGAATGAGCTTAGATTATCTTAAAATTCAAATTAATTAAGTTTTTTTACTATGGTAACAGTTGCCACCTGTTATCATAGCAAGTAAACATTGCAACAAACTATTCTACTATGAAAATGATGCAAAAAAATTACAGACCTCAAAAGAATTCACCGGATATGATTTCCTATCCTAGAATCCATCCTTCTGCAGTGGAATCCTCTTGGGGGAAAGTATTCTTCATTGTTTAGCATCTTGTAGAATCTCCTCGATGTGAATTTATCTTCTGGATTTGTTCAAGACCACCACAAAAGGAACACAGTGAAAAAACTATTGCTGAAATCATTCCAACTATAGCCTATGAACTCTGTGTTCATTAAAATACATTCACTTGCAGTTATTTCTTTTTTAAGATCGACTAACAGTGAATGAGCTTAGATTATCTTAAAATTCAAATTAATTAAGTTTATTTACTATGGTAACAGTTGCCACCTGTTATCATAGCAAGTAAACATTGCAACAAACTATTCTACTATGAAAATGATGCAAAAAAATTACAGACCTCAAAAGAATTCACCGGATATGATTTCCTATCCTAGAATCCATCCTTCTGCAGTGGAATCCTCTTGGGGGAAAGTATTCTTAATTGTTTAGCATCTCTTAGAATCTCCTCGATGTGAATTTATCTTCTGGATTTGTTCAAGACCACCACAAAAGGAACACAGTGAAAAAACTATTGCTGAAATCATTCCAACTATAGCCTATGAACTCTGTGTTCAATAAAATACATTCACTCGCAGTTATTTCTTTTTTAAGATCGACTAAGTTCATTCACTGAAAGTGAATGAGCTTAGATTATCTTAAAATTCAAATTAATTGAGTTTATTTACTATGGTAACAGTTGCCACCTGTTATCATAGCAAGTAAACATTGCAACAAACTATTCCACTATGAAAATGATGCAAAAAAATTACAGACCTCAAAAGAATTCACCGGATATGATTTCCTATCCTAGAATCCATCCTTCTGCAGTGGAATCCTCTTGGGGGAAAGTATTCTTCATTGTTTAGCATCTTGTAGAATCTCCTCGATGTGAATTTATCTTCTGGATTTGTTCAAGACCACCACAAAAGGAACACAGTGAAAAAACTATTGCTGAAATCATTCCAACTATAGCCTATGAACTCTGTGTTCATTAAAATACATTCACTCGCAGCTATTTCTTTTTTAAGATCGACTAAGTCCATTCACTAAAAGTGAATGAGCTTAGATTATCTTAAAATTCAAATTAATTAAGTTTATTTACTATGGTAACAGTTGCCACCTGTTATCATAGCAAGTAAACATTGCAACAAAGTATTCTACTATGGAAATGATGCAAAAAAATTACAGACCTCAAAAGAATTCACCGGATATGATTTCCTATCCTAGAAGCCATCCTTCTGCAGTGGAATCCTCTTGGGAGAAAGTATTCTTTATTGTTTAGCATCTTGTAGAATCTCCTCGATGTGAATTTATCTTCTGGATTTGTTCAAGACCACCACAAAAGGAACACAGTGAAAAAACTATTGCTGAAATCATTCCAACTATAGCCTATGAACTTTGTGTTCATCAAAATACATGCACTCGCAGTTATTTCTTTTTTAAGATCGACTGAGTCCATTCACTCAAAGTGAATGAGCTTAGATTATCTTAAAATTCAAAATAATTAAGTTTATTCACTATGGTAACAGTTGCCACCTGTTATCATAGCAAGTAAACATTGCAACAAAGTATTCTACTATGAAAATGATGCAAAAAAATTACAGACCTCAAAAGAATTCACCGGATATGATTTCCTATCCTAGAATTCATCCTTCTGCAGTGAAATCCTCTTGGGGGAGAGTATTTTTCATTGTTTAGCATCTTGTAGAATCTCCTCGATGTGAATTTATCCTCTGGATTTGTTCAAGACCACCACAAAAGGAACACAGTGAAAAAACTATTGCTGAAATCATTCCAACTATAGCCTATGAACTCTGTGTTCATTAAAATACATTCACTCGCAGTTATTTCTTTTTTAAGATCGACTGAGTCCATTCACTCAAAGTGAATGAGCTTAGATTATCTTAAAATTCAAAATAATTAGGTTTATTTACTATGGTAACAGTTGCCACCTGTTATCATAGCAAGTAAACATTGCAACAAACTATTCTACTATGAAAATGATGCAAAAAAATTACAGACCTCAAAAGAATTCACCGGATATGATTTCCTATCCTAGAATCCATCCTTCTGCAGTGGAATCCTCTTGGGAGAAAGTATTCTTCATTGTTTAGCATCTTGTAGAATCTCCTCGATGTGAATTTATCTTCTGGATTTGTTCAAGACCACCACAAAAGGAACACAGTGAAAAAACTATTGCTGAAATCATTCCAACTATAGCCTATGAACTTTGTGTTCATTAAAATACATGCACTCGCAGTTATTTCTTTTTTAAGATCGACTAAGTCCATTCACTGAAGGTGAATGAGCTTAGATTATCTTAAAATTCAAATTAATTGAGTTTATTTACTATGGTAACAGTTGCCACCTGTTATCATAGCAAGTAAACATTGCAACAAACTATTCTACTATGAAAATGATGCAAAAAAATTACAGACCTCAAAAGAATTCACCGGATATGATTTCCTTTTCTAGAATCCATCCTTCTGCAGTGGAATCCTCTTAGGGGAAAGTATTCTTCATTGTTTAGCATCTTGTAGAATCTCCTCGATGTGAATTTATCTTCTGGATTTGTTCAAGACCACCACAAAAGGAACACAGTGAAAAAACTATTGCTGAAATCATTCCAACTATAGCCTATGAACTTTGTGTTCATTAAAATACATGCACTCGCAGTTATTTCTTTTTTAAGATCGACTAAGTCCATTCACTGAAGGTGAATGAGCTTAGATTATCTTAAAATTCAAATTAATCAAGTTTATTTACTATGGTAACAGTTGCCACCTGTTATCATAGCAAGTAAACATTGCAACAAACTATTCTACTATGAAAATGATGCAAAAAAATTACAGACCTCAAAAGAATTCACCGGATATGATTTCCTATCCTAGAATCCATCCTCCTGCAGTGGAATCCTCTTGGGAGAAAGTATTCTTCATTGTTTAGCATCTTGTAGAATCTCCTCGATGTGAATTTATTTTCTGGATTTGTTCAAGACCACCACAAAAGGAACACAGTGAAAAAACTATTGCTGAAATCATTCCAACTATAGCCTATGAACTCTGTGTTCATTAAAATACATTCACTCGCAGCTATTTCTTTTTTAAGATCGACTAAGTCCATTCACTAAAAGTGAATGAGCTTGGATTATCTTAAAATTCAAATTAATTAAGTTTATTTACTATGGTAACAGTTGCCACCTGTTATCATAGCAAGTAAACATTGCAACAAAGTATTCTACTATGAGAATGATGCAAAAAAATTACAGACCTCAAAAGAATTCACCGGATATGATTTCCTATCCTAGAATCCATCCTTCTGCAGTGGAATCCTCTTGGGAGAAAGTATTCTTCATTGTTTAGCATCTTGTAGAATCTCCTCGATGTGAATTTATTTTCTGGATTTGTTCAAGACCACCACAAAAGGAACACAGTGAAAAAACTATTGCTGAAATCATTCCAACTATAGCCTATGAACTCTGTGTTTATTAAAATACATTCACTCGCAGCTATTTCTTTTTCAAGATCGACTAAGTCCATTCACTAGAAGTGAATGAGCTTGGATTATCTTAAAATTCAAATTAATTAAGTTTATTTACTATGGTAACAGTTGCCACCTGTTATCATAGCAAGTAAACATTGCAACAAACTATTCTACTATGAGAATGATGCAAAAAAATTACAGACCTCAAAAGAATTCACCGGATATGATTTCCTATCCTAGAATCCATCCTTCTGCAGTGGAATCCTCTTGGGAGAAAGTATTCTTCATTGTTTAGCATCTTGTAGAATCTCCTCGATGTGAATTTATTTTTTGGATTTGTTCAAGACCACCACAAAAGGAACACAGTGAAAAAACTATTGCTGAAATCATTTCAACTATAGCCTATGAACTCTGTGTTCATTAAAATACATGCACTCGCAGTTATTTCTTTTTTAAGATCGACTAAGTCCATTCACTGAAGGTGAATGAGCTTAGATTATCTTAAAATTCAAATTAATTAAGTTTATTTACTATGGTAATAGTTGCCACCTGTTATCATAGCAAGTAAACATTGCAACAAACTATTCTACTATGAAAATGATGCAAAAAAATTACAGACCTCAAAAGAATTTACCGGATATGATTTCCTATCCTAGAATTCATCCTTCTGCAGTGGAATCCTCTTGGGGGAAAGTATTCTTCATTGTATTTCATCTTGCACAATCTTCCCGATGTGACTCCATCTTCTGGATTCGTTCAAGACCAGCACAAAAGGAACACAGTGAAAAAACTATTGCTGAAATCATTCCAACTATAGTCTATGAACTCTGTGTTCATTAAAATACATGCACTCGCAGTCATTCCTTTTTTAAGATCGACTAAGTCCATTCATAGCAAGTAGACATTGCAATATTCTATTCTACCTAATGAATAAATAAAAATATCAGGAAAATATTTATATCACCTATCCATCACCTCCATATAGAAACATGCGCTCGAAATTGTTGCTGTCCAATAATATATATAGTTATATTAAAAGAATCTGAATCAAAAAAATCCAAATTTACAGTTCACACATCCTCAGAGAGTACAACTTATTATGACTGCGCAATATCAACTCATTTCAAAAATGCGCACTTGATTCCAAGTATCTCAACTATTTACGCATTCTTAAATGTAGTCTGAATTCATTAGTTATCGCAAATAAATCTATAAATGATCCCAAACCATTCCAAAACACTAAAAATTCTTTAAAATTCACAAAGCAGAAGCTAAAAATTAATAATTATTCCAATTGTTTGTTTATAGGTACCAGTGAGTACCAGGAACCAGGGAGTAACAGGTACGAAGGGTGACGAAACTAACCGAACGCTACCAACCATAAATAAATATTATATTATACCTATATCTTATTTATATCACTCAAAATAATGAAAAAACTAAAAATTTCAGCTTTTAATATATTGTTATTATACACAAACATTTTAATACTGAAAATAACCAAATGATGGATCAAATAATAATAAGTACTTATCTATTCATGTTGAAGATGCTACCGTTGCAATTTTTCAAATCCGGTATTAAATTGTTTGATTCCACCATTAACTAACCATATTCTTCCAATATATTCCAAATAATTATCTTTCCACAAATTCTAAACACCCAAAAACTAATAAAAATACTTAAATCGAACACAAATAATTTCTTCCTATTAACAATAATTGTTTTTGTTGTTTACAGGGTTGTTTATATGGCGATGAGACCCGAGCGCGTCCGACAATTATCGATAAATTTAAACTTTACTATTATTTATTTTAATGCAAGAGCGAGGGGTATTTGTTGTTATTTTGTCAAAAATCTTATACAATTCTCTTACATCTGGTACAATCAAGCAAAATATTTGTTTAGTTAAATAAATAAATCATACTTTACGACACAGCAAATTCGTTTTACATCATTTATGGAAATTAATTGATTATTTATTGATATCTATTGCCACCCATTATTCTATTTTTCGTTAATATATGTACAATGTTTGATTCTTTTTAGACTAGTGGTTCAGTGATGTATCAATAGATCTTTTTCTAAGATAATTGACATAAATTTAAAATAAGCTGTCATGGAACACTTTAAATATATGCAAACACGAATGGAGAAATTATAGATTAAAAATATAGAATGTCCGATTTTAGTTATTCACGACTATTATTCAAATATTCGCACTTACTTTTCGAGCTTTTTTTATTCGAAACTCCAGTTGTCGTTACACTAACATCTGAAATATGCAGTATCGGATTGAGACATCTTAGGTTATCTAGGCAGTATTCAATGAGGTCTCTGAGCTGTTTTGAATATATGAAATGCTTGGGTACCCGTGATTTTCTTTCTTTCGTACACTGTTGAGCCATCAGTTGTAAGCTGGTAGGCTGCGAAACTGTACAATCTTAAATAATTCATTACATTATCAAAGCAAATAATCCTAGCTTATAAATTTTAAAATACAACTCAACTAAAGAACACAGAGTTCATCCTTCATGACAAGAAGTAGCTCAAAATTCTTGCCTCTTCGCCAATACATCTACTTTCATTATTACGAGCCTAGTTTTTCAATAAATTATCAAGCAAATTCAACCCCTGTCTTTCAAACACTTGAATGATTTTATTTATGTAACTATTGTCACTAGTACCCTCATTTATAATTGAACAAAATGTTTTGTAATAAACAAAAACTTATACGTACTTTTTGTACAATTTGACTTCAAAATATTAATACCAACCAAGGAATAGTTGATAATCGAAATTTGATTTGAAACATTTCTATAATCGAATTCAAATTGTAATCTACAAAAACAAACAATTTTATATTAAAAAATTATTGGTAAAATCCTATAATACGGGGATTTCTATCAAAGCACACACACAGTTAGAAGATGGCCTTAGGGCTACTACCAACTTAAAACAGGCGAAATTAAATTTGTCAGTGACACTCAAACAGTGGTTTTTTCTATTACAAATGATTTATATTCTTTCATGAGAACATTCTTACTGCTATTATTTAGCTCATTTTTGATCTGAAAGTGGATGGATAAAATTGTCTTAATTCGGAAATTTTATGATCCTCAATAATAAGAATTATTAAAAATGAGACATTGGCTCAGAAAAATATAAGAATAAAGTTTAAAACATGAATAGTTTTATTCAAATTTTATTGATAAAATCATTCAGTAGGAGACGAGATGTCATGTGACCCAAATCCATATGGCTGGTTCCTACTAACTTCACTCGTAAGTCTTGCAGCTAATATCTCTTTCTACTAGAACTGTCATTTCGAGAAGAGCGGAAAATTTGAAAAATTATTCATTGTACACAGATCATTTTGTGATCGTTGAGTTGTCGTACAGGAAGTGTTTTGTGGTATTTGTCAGTGTTTTCATTTTTAGACGATACCTGCGGAGGCATATCGGAAAGGTGATATTTGGAAATAAAATATATTTAAAGCAAGTAGCAATTATTTATATGTGTGTAGGGTCGGTGGATCCGAGAGAGTTGAGAGACGTCGCTGATGGTTAGAAGCAATTGGAAATGATGATTCTATGCGCGATGATGCTCGTGTTCGGCTACATTTTATTATTGGTGGGCTTCCTTTGTATCAGCTTGTTTTATCATCATTTACGTACATTACAACGTCTCTTCTTACTTCAAGAATCTCCGTCTCTAGTTATTTTTGAAGATTCCACATGAACAGTTCTATTAAACGAAGCACTAAATTAATGCCATTTGGCTTTTTGTTTGCCAAACAGATAATGCAGTTGATGATAAAGATCATCCAGTCTGGGTGCCATCAAAAAATCTTTTTGACAATATTTCACCTAATGAAGATGAAGATATAAAGTTGGTAAAGCATGTGGAAAAACTAAGAGAGAGAAGTATAAATATGGATTTTTTGCCATTAACATTTTAAAGAATGCATGTTACTATAACATTGAAGATGTATCAATCAACGATCGTAAATTCTTCCATGTACAAGTTGAATTTTACTAATTACGTGTTTTACAAGGTATCAGATATTAATTTTTCAAAGCCAACTACTGTTTACTTTGTTTCAGCTGGGGAAGTTCAGAAATATATGGCCACAGAAAATAGCAATATGAAATATAGATCAATGAGTAACAGTGCGCTCTATGGAGACAAATTTTCAGATAATTTTATTACCATGAACTATTTTATTACCATGAACTGTTTTAATCAGCATCTATTTAGATTGAAGAATTATTTGCACGGTTCAAGTGAGTATATGTTATATTTATTCTCTCGAATATATTATGAAAATTAGTTATTATTTCTGTGCAGAAAGGAATTATCCACCCGCATCTCTAGTTGCCGATAGTAGCTGAAATATGTCTTCCTCGGTCGGCGTAGATATTTTGTAAGATTCAATAATTCTCATATGTCCACTAACTTCTCCCATTTTGCCTTGGGGAACTTTCCACGCAGGCTTTACCCCCGTTACGGATACTTTTTCTTTTTGTAATTTCTCATCTTCTACAGCAAACAAAATAGCAGCAAAATGTCTACAAGCCTCACCAAGACCTGCATCGCATCTACAATGACTACAAAGAATTTCTCCTTCTGGCCGAGCTATAATCCAAGGCTGTAGAGGTTTTTCATTGAGTCGTTGAGAATGCATCATCTCAGACACAAATTGTTTAAAAATTAGTATGTACAAAAATATTCATTCTTTCCGTATTAATTAATAGTTATATTTGAATATATCTGAGAGACCATTTTAGTTGTATAACGTGTGTTACTACTTTATTTTTATTTGCTGTGCATAGCGTTTTGATTGAAGCTATAAAGGATTGGAGAATATATCTTTCCAATAATATTTCAAGATTTTATGGGTAAAATTTTTTGTTATATAAATATTAATAATAAATGTTCAGTGCATACAATTCACCTTTCCAAAAATCAAGTTATTTTCTTTAAACTTTTTCACCAATAAATCTCGCACCCATCCTCATGACACATATTTATAGACTTCTAGACTCTTGAAAACTCTAAATTCTTAATGTGTATAGAAACTTCTTGTTAGTACTAAATATTAAAAAATTTCATCGTGTAATATTTGTTCCAGTTGCCGTAATTTCGACTATGAATACTTCTATTCAGAGATCTGCCTAATAAACTCTCAAATATGTAGGTACTTGATTTTGTATTATTCATGTAGGTATAATTCTTCTTTCAGCGAATACATATTTGTACACAATAGTGAACAGTTACAAAAATTTTTCTGTTATAAATAAGCAATCTGTTTTGGAAAAGATTGTCTTTGTGTGAAGTATTTTTGCATCGTACTTTAATTTTAGTGCAAGATCATGCATTTGGAAAACCATATATGCATGAGAATATTCACCGTAATAAAAAAATCATATAAGTAAAACAGAAAATACAAAAGGTACAGTCCATTGTGGTACTCAATAGTAGAAGAAAATACAAATATTTTAGCGATCTTCTAGCAGATATAATTCATGTAACTGAAAAGACCGTATATTTCAAATTATGAAACATACATTTTGAATTCCCGCCCTTCTCAAAGTGACGGTTCTATTTGAAAGAGATATTAGCTGCAAAGCTTCGAGTGAAGTTAGTAGGAACCAGCCATATGATTTGGGTCACGTGACATCTCGTCTCCTATTGATCTTTGAATAATTTGTAAAAAAATTTACTTGAAACATTTTTCAAAATTTTTAACGGTTCGCTTGTTATTATTGAAATTCGAATTATTATAAAATTCGTTATATTTTTCTGAAGCATGCAGAGAAAAGAAATAATGAAAACCATAATGTGGAATTAGAATTATTATTACTCATATTTGGATATCACATGCAAAGGTTCGTCAATTGTTTTTTTTTTAATAATTAATTTGGTTCTATCGTGTCTGGTATCAAATCAAAGCTCCTGCGGAACTAATTCTAGTAAAAGTGTCGAAAATAATATTTAAACGATTCTCAATTATTTATTTATTATATAGTTTGGTATCAGTTTAAAGCTTAGTAGAAATCTAAAATAAATCATTTTTTAGATTGTTAATTGTTTCATATTATGCCAAATTTGGGATCAATTAAAGTCACTGGCCATTGTAAAT
Source organism: Dromius quadrimaculatus (assembly GCA_963989225.1). Classification (NCBI taxonomy): domain Eukaryota; kingdom Metazoa; phylum Arthropoda; class Insecta; order Coleoptera; family Carabidae; genus Dromius; species Dromius quadrimaculatus. The sequence continues at coordinate 44,688,981 of OZ022331.1, read as the reverse complement.
TAAAATAGTAATTTCATATAACCGCCATCTGTCACTTTGATAATGACAGCACTTTGAAATATGCTATTAATTGATGCAACACTCACTCGCTATTTCCAGAACAGCCTCCGTAATACTAAAAAGTAATTGAACAAAACATAATAAAAATCCATAATGTAAAAATAAAGATAATATTTTACTTATTTTTGTAAAATAACAATACAAACTATATCCAAAGAATGTAAAGTCATGAATGAGTAATATTCTCACATATAACCAAACAGAAATCAAACTTATCACAGCAGTAAAATAAACAAACCTATACAATGATTGTCAGTGCTATGATGCTTAAAAAAGAACAAACATAAGTACAAATCATTTTACTTTTTAAAACAAGAAAATATATTAACAATCAGTTCATATAATTATATGGAAAAAAAATAACAGAATATCAATGCAACAAATTTACCTCCCCAATATTTTGCTTTTGATTAAAATCAGTATTGGACAGATGCTTCAGATAATTTTAATCTTAGAGATTATGACAATGGGTAGCAAACAATTATGAATATATATAACTTTCAACTTTGTTTATTCACATTTTTATTCGTATGGTATGAATTGTAGTAATAGCTTATTTACTAATTTTAAAGTTATCTTGTCAGAAATAAACAATGAGCAAATAGAAAATAATAATAATAATCAATTTTGCAATATTTCATGTTCATTTTGCAAGATAGATTTATTAGCATTTCGATAGCATCAATTTATTAATTTTTCTCACTGAAAATTCAATTTTCATCATCAATGTGAATGGACTATAGATATTTGTACAAAATGTTTTACAATTTTGATTGTTATAAGTCTTCTAGCTTGAAAACATTTTTTGAAAGTTTATAATAGAAGAGTTTTAATATCGTTTTCAAGTACTGAACATATAAAAGCCAAATTCATCAGAGCTTATAATGTAATCTTATTTCTATATTTTAGTTCAGCATGTAATATTTGCCCAGTATATTTATATTTAGGTCCAATCTTATTACTGATGGTTGCACTTAACTAGAAGTTAATTACTAAGGAAACAATGAGAAAATCCAAAAAATCTAGTTAATCTTATGGGATCACGATTTAAGCTTTCTGATAAGCACATTACAAAACCTTATTATAATTAACCTCCAGTCAAATTAAATCAACACTAATAGGAGTGGACATAATATTGTTTATTGAACTTCAATCAATTGTTCCACTGATATCTTTTAGTAAATTTAATATGAAAAATACTGATCAAAAATTTAAAATAAATTCTATACTTGCACAACATACAACCTAAAGTAATCAATTTAAACATTATGAAAAATATATTGTTTCTTTATAGGATACTATGCTTTATTTAAATAATAGTTCAACGTATAATTTAAATAAAATAAATAATAACAAAAATATCTTCTTTACATATTCATTTGTAAATAGGTAAAATTAAGGCTAATGTCACGTATGCAATATTTATATTTGCTACTCAGATATGTTTTAAAAAGTTTGTAACAATCCATTTTTAAATTAAAGAAGTACTAATTATACTGGTTTATGTTTTCAGTTATAAGTAACATACTCGGTATGCAAATTCGTAGTTTATTAATTCATATTACTTATAAATCAATTATTAATATAACAAATACAGTCCGAAAGCTACGCAAAGCTAACATTGACCGAGTAAAGTCAACATCACAATACGCTAATGGACTAAACTGATCTGCACTGATCACGTAACCGAATGAAATTTATTTTTTATGAATTAAAATTTCAACAAAAGTCAGGTTGATGAGTTGCCTAAAGAAATCTGTTCAAGATTATGTTCAATTAAAAATTCAATAATTTTTTCCACATCGTCTCCGATCTTGTAACCAAAAAAGTTTAACACTAATTGAAAGTATAAAGCCTACACAATATGCAAACATAGGGTTGCTTACCTTTTTCTGTCCAAAGCTATAAGTTGCCAGGTTTAAATGGATGAATCTAAAGTGGTACAAAAAAAGATTAGCAACCCTATGTTTGCATATTCTAAAGGCTGTATACTTTCAATTAGTGTTAAATTTTTTTGGTTACAAGATCAGTGAATATATGAAAAAAAAATAATTGTTGAATTTTTTATTAAACATGACCTTGAACAGATTTTTTTAGGCAACTCATCAACGTTACTTTTGTTAACTTATTTTATTGCATAAAAAATAAATTTAATTCGGGTACTTGATCGGTGCAGGTCAACACCTATAACGAATTCTGTACTATAATAAACAAAGCAGAGTTTTGAGTGAAATTTAAATTTATGAATTGGAGCCTAAAATATATATTTTTGAAAATATTTTTAAATAAGCCGCCAGGATAAAACTGATAAAACGGACTCTAATTTTTGACAAGATGTAACAAAAATTGTATGTGTTTTATAAATAAATGAAAAACAGCAATAATTAAATAAATTCTCTTTACATACGGAGTATGATACTATACGGAAAAGACCAGATTTAATACTTGAAATAATAAAAGAACTTTTTATCTTCGCAGTAATTCGAAATTAAACTTTTATAATTTCAATATAAACATATTGTTCATTGTGATGTTTATACATAACAGTATCACAATTATAATTCTCTTATTATACATAGAGTCGCATTTATATTTGATATAATTAGCTGATAAGGAGTACAACCAAATTAGATGCATTTTTACAGTTTATAGATAGAGCCAAGGATAATCTTTAGTTCTCAAATAAGTCAATCAACAAGAGAAGTAATACAAAAAAACGGACATTTTAAAACAGCACAGTGGTGTAATAACCATCAAAGTTTAATCTAATAGTTACTCTATTATATATTTACATATTTTCTAGTGAAACTTCTTTAAGCCCGTATGACACGCTCAATTTTTTTTTTGTTGCATGCGCATGCGTACTTTATTTCTATTTTCTAGAATTATACCGACAAGCTGTAGCTGTCAAACGTTTAATATCAAAAATGGGTTAAGTGGAGGAAATTGATATCCTGGTTCTAGTTGTCGCAGTTGCAGGTACCAATTTAATTATGACAAAACGAAACATTCTGGAAACATTCATTCAGCAATCTTAGATAATTTCTGTACAAAATATTAACAATTATTCATTCAACATTGTTAAATACCATCGCTCGCTTCTCTACGTTGTAGCCAGTTCTGCTCCACTTATTTCTTTTATTGCACTGATTTTGTTTCGTTTTGTATTAAATGGTAGGAATATATTTTTTATCTCTGACTATCACTGACAGCACAATGCGATATAGTGCGCATATAATCTGCGCAAGTAATTGACAAAAATATTGAACAAAATAGGGCAAGTTCTATTATTTCATTGAACGAAAAATTGAGTAAATCATTGAACATTTTAACCTGTTTGCAACAGTCAATTTCACAAACAAAACATTGAACTGAAACATGTACGAAAAAAATGAGCGTGCCATACCGGCTTTGGACACAAGGTTCGTAAAAGACAGCACGGCGTTCGCTAATAGTCCGTCCTTGTTATTACGTCTTCACTGGACTCTGTCCAACATTGGGACCGTTGTAAACACAACTACAAGTATGACTATGGTGGATCGGTCCCATCAAATTTCTAATATTTTTTCGATACCTTTACGAAACGCGTTTACCGAAAGTTCGATTACCTTCTTTTAACCAAATTAATCGCACTAGTCTGGCGGTTATGGTCAATTTAAAATACATGCAGATGTTTTATAGATTATGTTTGACATTAACCATAACTGTCTGCATTAGTTCCAGACAGGGATTGAGCATTTGTTGATCTACGAATCGAATATCGAATTAGAACGAGTTCTTTTTATTAGGTTCGTTTTATAATTAATACAATAAATATTGCATATTTATATTAAGCTCGGTTCTCACATGTATGATTTGACACGGTAGGAACATTTCGACGGCGTGTACAATCCAGGCGAGTGCTGGCGATGAGTTAACTCCAAAATATCCATCATCCGATTTTTCCCAATAACGGAGTATAGCAATGTTTATTACTTAAAAATCTTAGCTAATAAGTAATTCAAATTACTTGTTGTATTACTCATTAATACTAAATCATCCAAAAACGGACATACATTTTTCGTTGATTACCGCTCACTTGAAACTTTGTGAGTGGCTTCATTGTGATGAGTCCGACAACTTTTACATTTGGCAAAATTCTAGATTTGGGGGCGTTTTTCAGCGAGGGCTGATTTCATGAAGCCTTGAAAAAATATTTGTCTTCACACTAACCGAAAGATTCCTTGATTATAAAATGAAAAGAAATATTGTCCGTCATGAATATTGGGGCTAGCGGCGAGACCGACAAATGTTTTTAAGCCTCAATATTCATGTCGGACAATATTTTTTTTCATTTTATATTAAAAAAATCTTTCGATTAGTGGAAAGATCAATATGACGGTAATATTTTTTCAAGACTTTTTAATAATTAGCCCTCGCTGAAAAGCGCCCCCAAATCTAGAGTTTTGCCAAATGTAAAAGTTATCGGACTCATCACAATGAAGCCACTCACAAAGTTTCAATTTTGCGGTAATCAACGAAAAATGTATGCCCTGTCTCATGGACTGTAGGAAAACGCAGCTATTCATGTAGCTACATACTTCATTTTAAGCATTGAATATTCGAGAATAACAGAAAGAAAAGACGTTGGTGAATGATGACTTTGAATATAAAGAAGAAATTAGTATAATGATCTGTTTCTGCCGACCGACTATAAACTTTTCTTTTCTTTTTCTTTGATTCGCGCACAATTTACCAACTGCGAGCTCGAGCTCCACGCATAACCATTTCCACCGGACGAAGCTCGCTTGATTCAAATGAAAACTCGACGGATGCCGGGTCGTGGAAGCCGGACTTTGAGGTTTACCCGAGCCGGTCAATGATAATTCTGACAATTCTATTCAAAATAATAAAATTCACTTGAATGAAGCGTTACGATGTAATAAAGCTGTAGCCTGATTCAATTTTGTAATATATCATAATAATCCAAAAGCCCATTGCGTCAAATTTTTCCTGACAGAACATATTCACAATTTTTTGCATATTGCTAGCTTTTTTAGTGAACAAGATCTTGACCCAAGTTTTTAAACAGCAAAGGTTGGAATTTATGCCAATCGGTGAAGGGTGTCAGGTACATGAATAAAAATATGCGTTGCCACTCCTAACTTTAACCGCAAATACGGCAGTGTTCCGAAATGCGAATTATTCTGAGAGGAATTGCCGCGCTTTCGGTCAAAATGAGGGGTGGCAGCAAATACTTTTATCCATCACCGATTGGCATAAATTTCAATCTTTTATTATTCAAGAGACTGCCAAAAATATGGGATGTAGTGCTTTAAATGCTTGCTTTATACGGTTATGCTGGGGCCACACTTATGTCTAACGCCATTAATTAAGGTGTTATTTGACATAAAACATAGGTGTAACCATATCTTCGCGCGCTAATTTATTCATGGTATTGATGACGTGAATGAAAGTGCTGATATAAATTGTTAAATATGATAGAAATACATGTTAAATTACATGTAAAAATATGATCGTGTAAAGCCAGCATACATTTCGGTCAAGCTTTGACACATATAAAGCCTTAAGAACTAAAAAATTTACTAATATGAAAAGAATTATCCGTGTATTCTAGCAGAAATTTTCACGTAGTCATTTCTCCTTATTTGCTTGATTTCGACGGTAAATCGATTCTAAACAAACTGCGCCGCTGGAAGTTGTGCTGACTACTTTGCGAAGTTAGCTTCACCTGAGGTTGGTTTTGCAGATGTTTCCGAAAAGCACATAGAGACAAAGTGGACAATTCAAAGGACAAAAAAAAATTGAGGCAGTTGTATCTGAAGCTGCTCGTCGTAGACAAATCATTATTATTATGTTTTCAAGCATTCAAAAATTATTGCAAAAGAGCGAAGTTCACATACTGAAATGTTTTAGAATCGGTTATGATAATGAAGATAAAAGCGTTTCAAATAAAATGTATTATGTCTAAGATCCAGGTTCTTTTAAATGTTTTCAGGGATAAACTGAATTCTGGAAACATGAATTTATCCATCAGTACTCACATCTAGGATCTAGATGTTTTTTTAAATATTTTCAGACACCAAAAGTATTCCAATAAAGTAAAACAATCCTATAATTTTGAATTTATCATAAAATGTATACATCCATAGTTCCAGGCAGTAGCATAGCTGTAAGATAATAAATGAATATAATTAACTTCAGTTAAGAACAGTCCAAGGGCTCTTATGGGACTACGATTAAGGCCTTCTGATTAGCCAAAATGCGAACCAATTTCAAATTAATACAAAAAACGCACTTGGCTATCCATTACATCATTTGTCAATTGTTGCTGCCTTTTATTTCTTGAATTTATTTCTAGCAAGCCTGTGGTGGAACTACGACTTGACATTGACATTGACTTGATTTTTACTGTCGATGTGCCACACAAATTGGACATGTTTTCAGTTAATTGGGGCTATTCTGTAACTCAATCGATAAATTTTTATCGATCATTATCTATTTCAGCCAATGAACGTAGGTAGCACTGACAAATATTCTGAATATTCGCTTGTAACAATTGTTTCCATTTGTCAAAAATCTTATCAATCGATAATAAGTTAATGATAGGTTATCCTTTTATTAAAATAAGATCTATGATAAATATTTACTGGACACATGTCCAATTTGCATGGCAAATTGACAGAGTAGGCACGCATCAAAACCAACAGTAACGTCATTTTTCATCAGAACAACCCGCATGGTAGCCACACAATTCCTTCAGGAAAATCAGCAGCGAAACAAACGTCGGATGACGCAGGCTTTTTTCTACCTTTCAAGCTGAGTTTTTATTTTTACCACGTATGACAAAAAAGCTACTTTTTACATTATAAAAAATTTCAGGGCCGAATTAGTTTACATTTCGACACATTTATTTTCATATTTTCATTTGATAATTAGGTTAGTACTTTTTAGGAACTTTTATATTTTAGATTTTTGTATTTTTAATGAATAAAACCTAATATTTATTTCTTCAGATTGGTGGAAAAAAGTTTTCTACTTTTAACGCATTTTCCAGAACTTGACAATACATTTTTGGCCTATTTGTTAACGGCTCTGAAAAACTCAGTAAGGATTATCAAAAAAGATGAACGAATTTTGTCGGTTATATTCGAGAAAGCTTGCATAGTCGAATCGCTGCGCGTTGCTTTAAATATTCCTGTTTTTAAACCTAATAACGCTTAGCTTATAAAAAAGTTTGTGTTAAGAAAACAATATTCAGAATGAGCAAAAAAATATGCAAAATATTATGAAGATTGATGAGCTGATCTTTAAGAATACTAGTCAAAACATCGTTGAAACGAAAATGTGAGCCATGTCGCTTCTTTTGTATAATTGGCGAAAGAACGAAAGAATAGCTTTCGAAAAACTGAGCCACAAAAATGCATCTAATTGGATTGAAAGGAAATCACACAGCAAAATATGTTCTGTAAAAATATATCACAAGAAAAACCAATTTTCTAATAATAATTCAATTTTTTTATGAGTGAATATTTTTGCCAACAAGCATTAGAAAAAGTACGCTAGTGAAATTTCTATGAAAAAGTTTCAAATAGTTGAAATATTCCTATCATATTTACAGTCATGTTATAATTTATTGTTTCTGATTATTAAATTGAATTAAATCACTTATCAATATACAATTTTGTTGTAAAGTCATCTAATGATACTTATACTAAAAGCTATATTTTGTTTATTTGAATTACAAAGAAGAGTGTCAAAGTTAAAAATACTAGAAAAATATTGAACAAAACCTCTAGCACTGGAAATCTTAAAACGCTAGCTCCTTTTGTTTTCTTAGTTTGTAGAAAAGTTTAATTTGTATCAAGCTTTATCAAGCCTTTGGCGCCACTAAGATATTTTTTAAGGAAGAGCAAGTAAATTTTACTCTTAGTTTTAGTCATTATGAAACCTTTACATAATGTTACGCATCAAGATGTATTTTGCATCAAATTCCAGTGAAGGAAAAATGTCTGATTTGAGGCCGTCTTGCGGTCTTTATAATGAATGCATTTTTGACAATAGATGCTATTCATATATTTTCTTAATTTTTACGTATATACAACTTACGTTGGCACAATTTTTCTCCAGAGCTTTGTTCAATTTCAAACAAATTATGAAATACCTTTCAGCAGACAAATACCGTTTGCGATTGTTGACTCTTCCTTTTGTTTTATTCCATTTTTCATACAGCTTTGTATTTCTTTAACTGCGTTCAGTTCGGTAGAAGCTGAAAAATAAATTTTTGTCAAAAAATGGTTTTAACAAGGGATAGTTTTATATTTAAATAATAAAATAATGATTACCTTTAGGCGCTGTTGAATTTGGTTGATTAATAATATGTCGTACGTACAGTTCACACCATACGGGACAATGATCAGAAGCAGGGCCTCCCCAGGCCCAACCGCGTGGGATAGCCATGTGTGCGAGCCCTTGGCGCACCACGCCTGCTACACCCGCATATTGCAGCTTGGCACCACCACCCAATAACATGTTATCAGCAAAGCGGGCTGCAGCCTGACGACCATATTGCGGTGATAGTGACAAAGAACTAGTGTTTGTAGACAATGGCACTATGTTCAGAAGATCGCTACAACTGGTTAGCTCTTCTACAAAATTGAAAAATCATATTATTTTTAATATTGTGAGAATAAATAACAAATGAGCAAATTGTGGTAAAAATCTTAAAAATAGTTTCACAATTAGTTAATCTTACCAGCATATTTGCTATAATGCGTAAAATCCCCTAGAATCAAAAAAACGTCATCCTTATTCTGTTTTAGATGGCGTATGTTGTCAGACAGTACGCGGCGATCACAATCACTATGAAGATAGACATTAAGCAACGCTAGGTCGATGTCACCGACATGCAGACGCGCAAGAGCTCCTTGAGCGCCTGGCAAGGCGAGATCCCGCGTGCTGGTCAGGCTTACATCAGCTGCTGTGTCATAGAGGAATCCCAAAGCTGGTGCGCCTTGTAGAAGACCTGGAACGCAGCACAATGAGCAGTTCCAAGCGCGGCTGTTGTCACGCCATTCGCAAACACGTCGGAGCATCGGGTTGTTTAATTCATCACACACCAACTTTAGGGCAGACACATCTTGGATGTCCTGCACAGCGATTATTGAAAACCTGAAAAATATTTTTATTAGAACTGCTAATAATCCAAAATTTGTATTAAAAGTAGTATTCTTTCAGATATTTTAAAATAGTTGAAAGAGTTTATAAATTTCTGCAATACACACGCGATTATATTTTGTTTATAATTTTGATTCGTTTGCATCAATTGAAACTTGAGTACTACATCGGTACTGCAAGTGTTTAGAAATGAAATAAATTAAAAATATATTTCCAATCTTCTTTTCAAAACATAAATCATAATTTATTATTCCAATAAATTGCTTTAAGCTTACTTCAATAAAAAAAAAAGTTTCTCTGAAATTTAGAATTGATATATTTATAAAATTTCAACATAATTAACATATGGACATTGTTAAATATATATGATTTCACTGCAATCTGATTAAAAAAAGTGAAATCACTTCCTAAATAGCCGCATGTTTGTCCATTAGCTTTACTCTTCAACCACTAGACTGATTTTGCTCATAATTCAAATAAAGTCAAAAATTCATCTTAAACTCCAAGATTTTTTTGACTTAATAAAAATTTGTATGTAGGTAGTTGATAGGATGTATAATAACAAATCAAAATTGCAGTCAAGTGAAATACTGGGAAAATTTGGAAAATGGAAAATTAACCTAGAAAAATAAGTTTTTCACAAATTTGTTGACATTTTTAATGTTATTGTACATCCTATCAACCACTTTCAAATGTGGCATTACTTTTTTTAAACGGAATACAAGTTCCTGTGCTCAAATTCCACATGATTTTTTTCTTTTCCTGTGTTCAAATTCCAAATAATTGTGTATTTTTCCTTTTTTATCGTCAAAATATTATTTAATTCTAGAATGATTCCTTATATACGATTGTAATAAAAGTGACAATTTTATTATATAATTCTTATGGCCGATTTTATAAAAGACCAAGTAAATTTACTCCTAAGTAAATTTATTTTATTTAACAAATTCTAGTCAGTTTAAACTTCCTTATGTCAACAGAATCATTGCTGTCAAATAATCGACTGTCATCTAAAGCCCGCCGCACACGAGGCAATTTTCTATGCAATTTTATTCACTTAATTTGCAGCAAGTTTTCTTGCGCACTGGGCCGCTTTGAACTGCACTTAGTGTGACACTTATTTTCGCATCACACGATGCAAGCTGCGCCACTCATTCTGACTCTAGAACGAAGACTTGGTAGACTTGTTTATTACAAATATGGAATATGCATGTCGCCGAAAATAATCGTCGGAGGAGAGCAGGAGCAAAGAAAAAACTTTGGTCAAGAGAGTGTCTTTTGAGAAGGAATCAAGGTCGCAGAGTTTTTAACATGTTGTTTGACGAGCTAGCAGGATATATACCAAACCTGGAAATATCAGGGAATTTAGATAAACTGGAAATGTCTTGGAAACGATTTCTGATATTTGTCTGGAAAAAATAAATTATAGGATATTTATGCATTATTATTCATAAAAGTACATTTTCACTCTGTAAGATACTAGGGCCATCTGTGCAAATATATGTCTTCCAGATCTTTAAATTCATGAAAAAAAAAATCTACTAATCAATGTAGATTCGTTCATAAGGATTCAAGTTCGTTGCGATTTTGTTTTTAATTGTTAGATTTATAAGGTTCACACAGAATTGCAACATTAATCTGTGATCGTATCAAACTTTCGTTTTTTACTGTCTGGAATTTTATTGAAAATAACCTGGAAAACCTGCAAAAGTCAGAAAATTTTCATTTAATTTTTTGGTATACACCTTGAGCTCGGGTACGTAAACATAACCTAATTTCCACTAGCCAAAATTTTTACTTATTTGTATCTTAAAACACTATGCACTAATGAGGCACAGCATGCTGATCCGACATACAACTCAGTGATGTAGTCACGTGATTTTGTCGTCTGCTCTGATTGGCTGTGGACAGCAGCCAGCGGCGCAGCAAGTGCGAAAAGTAGCACCGAATCTATCTTGTAAAACAAATCTCGTGGTAAGTCTAGAACCCCGCAGCGGACCAAATTTCTTGCATCGGAGCAAGCGTGGCAGCCAGCGCGACTCCAAGTGAACAAAATTGCTTGAAAAATTGCATCGTGTGCGGCGAGCTTCACAGAGTGAATTTTATTTACTCTGGTGCCCGGTTTTATAAAGGACAGAGTATTTTACTTTCAGAGTAAATAAAATTTACTCTGTTAGATGACAGTCGATTATTTGACAGCAATGATTCTGTTGTCATAAGGAAACTCAAACTGATTAGAATTTGTTAAATAAAATAAATTTACTTGGTCTTTTATAAAACCGGCCATGGAAGTAAAATACTCTGCACTTTATAAAACCGGGTATTAATGTATAAGTACGCTTTTATAAAAATCTGCAATAAAAGTTTTACTGCACACTTAATGCAGGATTTCAGTGAGAAAGTTCATCAGTTCGAATTATCAGCCTCTTAAACATCTGGGGATATTTTGAAACTCATCTACAACATTAAAATTACTTTCATACACTTTAAACTTGATATTTTAATTCAAATTTTCAAAAACGTTTATGTCAACTTCAACAAAAACAGTGCAACACAATTCATAGCATCGTTTTCTTAGTTACCAATCGTAGCCGTCAAAGTGATATTTACGGTAGAAAAAATATTCATTTATTATACCATAAGTAGTTGAAGTATTATCGATTATTTTTGTGGTGCTATCACGAATGTTTATTGTGCTTGCGTTTGAATACCACGAGTGTGCAGCACGAGTGGTATTCACAAGCACAATAAACATGAGTGATTGCACCACAAAAATAGTCAATAATACTTTAACTACAAATGGGATATGGAGGACTATTCCAGGAGTCAAACCATTTTTTCAAATTAGTTTTCTATGAATCTAGTAACAACTCACGTAATTTTCATAGGAACGAGTAAACAAACTTCTGTCAAACTGAAAAATTAGAATTTCTTGCATTTTCTTTGACGGATAATAGAGAAATATATTGCGTCTTGATATGGAATCTAGTTCAGAAAGATTTGGTGATAGATCAGAAGATAAAATTCATGAAGATATTCGGAAAAATATTCCATTAAATAGGAAGAAAGCACAAATTGGAGGTCCACATCTTTGAGTAAAATACTCACTCTGACCACTAGTGTAATACCCGATGGTATTTCTACACGTCCAAATACTCACTGATATGCACCGTTTCTATGGCGATTTAGCATTGTTAGCATTGTTAGCCTTGTTATAAATACTACGAATGGAATAGTCATATATAATTGACTGTTTTATAAAAATTATGACAATCGAAAATGGAGCACTGTAAAAGACACACGTGTAAAAAGTCTTCAATGCACTCACGGAGTTTTATTTTTTTAATTTAATTTTTCCACAACCGATTCATAAGTTTGTCATTATTGTTATTTGAAATAAATAATATTAATCACTAATCACTCAAAAAGAGAATAATAGAGAAGTCAAACATGTCATGGCTACCTTGTAATTTCTATATTTTACTAATAGAATTCAAATGTCGTGACTAAACTTTTTGCAATTAATACATCACACTCCACACAATACAATAAAATTACTATTATCTATAGTTATTTAATAATCGCCATCTGTTTGGGAAACCTTTTTGATAGAAGATCTCATTGAGAAGAACGTAATGACTAAATCAAATAAAATAAACTTCGCAACTTTCATGGAAATACCAGTTATAATGCAAGAAGATATTGCTAAAAAGAACAAGGGTATGCTAAGATAAAAAATTGAATGAAAAATGATGATGAATGGTTCTGAAGAAGAGAACTAGTAATAATGTTATCTATATATAAAAAATAGTAGCCGTGCGAATATGAGATTTTATAAAAAATTACTTTTGGTTCAAAATACTTTTCGATCCTTTGACCAAGGATCTTCTTCAGAAAACAATGATAAAAAATAAAACAAGGCAAAAGTTTCAAATAAAATATACAGAATTTAAAATCAAAAGTTTTTTTAAAAGATGTCGGTCTGTCTGTCTTTTGGGAAAGAAATTTCATATTCAAGTTTTTACAAAAAAGTTAGTTGAGATATTTTCAACTAGTGGTACTAACATTTTATTGATGGATCTTTTTCGCTTCTTGCGTTTATTTCTTAAACTGTAATATTTATCATAAAATAAAAATAACTGAATTTGAATTATTATAAAATTAGTAATATTTCTCTGAACATGTGAAGAAAAGAAATAATGAAAACTGTGTGAAATTAGAATTATTATTACTTAAATTTGAACAAACGTTCGCCAATTTTTTTTTAATAAATAATTTGGTTCTATTTTGTTTGGTATCAAATTAAATTTCCTGCGAAAATTCTATTAAAAGTGTCAAAAATAATATTTAAACTATATATTGTCAATAGTTTTTTTAAAAGTTATTTAAATGACTTCTAGTTTGGTATCAATTTTAAGTTCTCTCTCAGTGATAAGCTTAGTAGAAATTTGGAATAATTTTTTCGAGTGTTAATTGTTTTTTTACAACTTAACCAGATTATGCTAAACTTAGGATCAACTAAAGCAACTGGACATGAAAGTTATGGCCATTCGCGAGTAAAATTATCGATGGCGGCGCTGTTATCAGTCAAAATGCCGGATGTAAGTTGTACTGACATTTTTAGACATGCTTGTTTACATGTTAAAACCGCAGTTTTTCAAAGAGTCATATTTTGTTATTATAATATTTAAGGTAGTTTCTCTTGACAAACTTGTAAGTTTGAGGATTAAATTTCATTGCTATTATTCCAATTTTGTGCATAGACGTTTCGAATTGTATTTATTTGCAGATAAATAATCATGTTCTTGGGAAATAGTCTTTAAATATTTAAATTCACATTATTCACTTTTCTCGAAGGAAAACGAATGTTAAACTCAAAAAAATTTAATGAATTGAGAAAGAGTAAGGAAATTAATAGGTAGTAAATAGGAAAGTGCAAAAGAGGTTAAAATGAGACTGATGTAAATAAGAAAGCAGTCTCCAAAAAGACTGATTTTGATCAATACATATATACTGAAATAGTAAATAAAATCGTGAAATAAAAAAAATATAACAAAGGTTCATTGTTTACAAATAACAAACGATTAAAGTAACATTAGCTCAAATGGTGTTTCAAGCGGAATACGTCTTTGAATAGTTCTCGTTTTGCCACCAGATGGCTACGCTTAATTTTACTCGCGAATAGTAAAATAAAACAGTCATTCATATACTCGCCACCTGTCACTTTAACAATGACAGCTGTTACTTTAAAATATGCAATTAATTACTACGACACTAAATTTATGAAACAGCAATGAAAGTGGCCATGAAATTTATGGCCGAGGAAATTCTTTGGTGATCACAGCAGATTTTTACATTTGAACTTCACATCTAGCTAGACTATCAGATTTCACATTCTTCACAAAATTAAAAATGATATCCTCCTTATTTACAGGTGATCGGAGATGAAAATAGTATGTTAATAATAGTTTTATCGGTGCTCGCCAAATAATGGTATAGGAATAAACACCAATAATAAATGTAAATATAGACCAACATAATTTGTTCATAATGTTCTTATCAATAAAATCTGTAAGACGCTGAACAAATGTAAATAATTAAGCGTGAGTCAACATATCCACGAAATTTTTCGTACTGTTGATCCAAATTATCAATATTACAAGAACTATTCTAAATTAAGAAAGATTTTATTTACTGCACGATGTTAGCAGACTACAAAATAATAATTATCCAACAAAGTTGAATTAAAATTAAAAAATTTCTTTTCTGTATCATTCTTCATTTGAAAAAGAAACACACATACACGTTCATTTTTTTTGACAAATGTCTAATTTTAGATGATGCCCGGTTTCATGACCGTGAGTTCCATTAACCTAGGTCAAAATGGCAAGTAGTTTGCCAATAGACTATTCTTTAATTTATTTTTGTAAGATCGGATTTTTAGAAGGATGAAGTTTAGAAAATGGGCCAAAAACAGTAATCATCTGATTGAGAAATAGGCATTATACAATTATTTTATGTTTCAGATGTATTTGGAAGTTATTTGAATATAAAAAAATTCAATGGACATGACAATAAAAAAATGTTATCATCAAATATGATTCATTGTCCTATCAGGGTTACTATGGTACATAATTCAAGTGATGTATTCAATAATGAATTGAACTCAGGTTCTAGTATAAAAATATTTTAATTGATCGAAATATCTGTGGAATGAAAGGTTAAGTAAACCTTGTAAATATTATCATTGACAATAATTAACACATCAGTACAAAGAACTCCTATATTTATAATAGAACTAAATTTTTTGTTTGAAAACAAAATTGATTCAATTCTAGTTTCTCACATGAAAACAATATCTTATTAAAATGCATTACAATGCAAACTATTAATTTCACATTATAGTATGAGCATGATTATTCAAATTGAAAATTTAAAATGTATGTGACCTTAAAACACGGTTATAATGAAAATACTTTACCAATTGAAGAAATCAAACAGGTTTTTAATGAAATATTTTTCTCTATTTTTTATCGTTCGCGGGAATCTTGACATAGTTAGCACTTAATTTGTACATTATTAATTTTAGGCACATATCTTTTATTGAATGTAATTATAATGTAACGTGCACGGACATGACTCCATATCAAGAAATAAATGATAAAATTAAATAAAAATAAAAATCTACATGAAACATCTGTCCGGTTCCAGAAACATTCATCAAATTCAATCATCCATCAAAATTAATAATATCCAATCGAATCGAATCTAATTATTATAAAAAATTCGGAATGAATAATTGAACTCGAAGATCAAATTATCAGATTTTGGTAATAATTAACAAACAGGAAGTGATATCTACTTTAGCTAAACGATTATTTAACATTATTTTGCTAAAAACCTTGAATTATAATAGCATTTTAAAAGACTCATAAATTTTCCTGATGTTTAAATTTTTACTGTATAATTAGAAAGCAATTGAATGATAGAACTAAGAAAAATACCACGGAAATGGAGATAAGCTACAAAAAATTATAGTTTTTATTTTAATAAATAAAATCAAAGTGTCTGTGATTTCCAAATGAAGATTTTTTCTCAATCTCAAATAGTTATTTGCAGGATACCAAAACCAAAACACGCGTGTTTCAAATTTTTGTCTGTCTGTCTGTCTGTTTGTTTGTCCGGGCTAAATCGATTGAGATGAAACTTTCTACCGTTGTTGTTGGTACTTGTATAAAAATTTCTGTATTTTATAGTATTATCAACGTATAATAAATGACGCACGAGTCGTATTCGTTTGATCGCGCATCGTTCATCCGATTAAGTTGAAGCTATGACAACAAAATCATTGCTGTCAGATAATCGATTGTCACTTAAATTCGTTTATTTTGATATTTATTACTTAAATTACAACGCGTATACCAAACCAAGCTCTGTTTTGATACTGCATTCCTATAATGACATAGAGAACCACTAGGTAATAAAGATTTTTTGAAATTACATCCCTAGGAGGGATAATCTACTACGTTTGTGTGGAAAATCAAATTCTCTGCGACTATTATTATATTTTTATGAGAAAGTCAAGTTGATTGGTTTATCCTAAGATAAAACAGCAAAAAATATCCATACTACAGGACTACCGGTTGTCCTAGTGCTGCAGTCAGTTTTTATTACTTTTTTCCATTGATTTCAAAAATTTACCGCGGGTGAAGACTGCGTACGTTTATATGCGGGCGGAGCCGCAGTTGACAGCTAGTGTATAATATTTGAGCTATATATTAACATAAAATATTATTCCTAAAATCTATTTGCAACTTCAAACCGATAAAAAACTCTATTCATTTGGTAGCACAAATTAATTTATTATTATTATTTCCTTGAAAATGTTACTACTGTTAGAATACAGTTGCATTATGCATTAATCTTCAAGTACATAATGCCGAATATAATGCTGTCCATATTGAGACTACCTAGTTGTAAAATTTGACTCTATATTTTCAGAAGTATTGTTTTTTTATTGGACAGTATCAATTCGTAGCGTCACTTGTATTTCCTTATTATAAATGAGGTAAGGTGTTTGCCTCTTGAAAATTTTAAAATAATATTACTCCTCGAGAGCAAAGGCAGGCTATTAAGTCAATTTCATCGACGAGTGACTTTTATTTTATACTTTAATTCGTTTAACTACTTGAATAACAGAAGAATAAAGTATTCTATTTATAATAATCTGTACAAAAGAAATTCAATTAACAATTGCCTTTAGAGTCGCTTTCATCCAAGTAGTAAAAAGAATGTTTTAATACGAAGGATAATAAACAGAGAAAATATAATAATTTAAAATAGAAAATTTTAGATACAAACGCAACAGACTGAGTGCAATAGATTTTTGAAAGCATCACGCAGTAGTTATTTTTAAAAAATGCCGAAGGATAATAATCTGTCATGTTTTATACTTTATCTAATTCCGTTTTGAAAAGTCAAACTTTACATCAATTTCTGACGTTATGCAACGTCCCATTTTTCATAACTGCAATGCAACAGTTGCGTAAAGTAGCATAAAGTAGTTACGTAATGACTTTACGTAACTGGCCATGTTTCAGAGCTTATCAATTATACTTATCTGCGTACAATTGAAAGAAAGATTTATTATTCACAGTATGCAGCTTTGGCAGAGTCTTTAATATCAAAGGGTACTATATCACTCAGGATATTACTGCTTGAGCACATTTAAAAAAATTATTTTGACGTTTTGTGAAAATTAGATATTTATTTATTTCAGTGAACTCTTGTTTCTGTGGTAACAATAGATGGTCAGGAATCACAGTCATCTGAATTTGGTGATGTGACATGAGAGATGTTCTCATTGAAAAATACAGTTAAAATTATTCTGACGGAATTAGATAAAATTTTGTACAGAATACGTTATGAAAAGCCATATTGTTTGACTCACGTAATTTGCAAAACTCGCTCCGCTCGTTTTGGCAAATATTTCGTTTCGTCAAACAATATGGCACTTTTCATAACTAATTATGTAAATAACTATTGCATAACAGATTTAGGAGGAATTTTTCACATACATACTCTGAAATAGTTTTTGTAAAAAAACACAATAAAAAATATATTTTTTTAAAACACATTGAGTCAGTTTTTATGTTGAAGTTATTTGATGCGAAAATCATTATTGATACAATTTTAGCTAACTTAAAATAACCTCGAGATTTTAATTGACGCTGGTGAAACTAGCCTTAAAACAAGGACCTGGAATATTTATTCTAAAAGATGCAGACTCAAATTTAATTTTTCCATCTCGTTCAATTTCTTTAAAAGAAAGTCCGCATCATAATTTTTTAAGACAAAAATGGTTGATGATACTCACTGCCACTTTGAACGCAGGTATTAAAAATATGGGAATACAGTCAAAAGCTTAATTTTTCTTTTCTACTTTACAGTTTCGGTTCCGTCTGGACCATCATCAGGATTGAAAACAATTCGTGTTTTTAAAATTGAATACATATTTTATTCTTATCTTATTCTTCGCACTTTTTGATACATATTGCAGTCATATATTATTTTTAAGAATAGACGAGTACGTAAAGAACTGTTTTATAGTACAGTTTTCCAAATTAAACTGTCATTTATTCAAATTGTTAGGTTGAAGTAATTATTATAGCTTAAAGTAATTCCGAAATAATTCATAAGAATCGAGTGCGCCATAATTTGCATTTCACAGTCTTTTCTGCAAGATTAAAAATAAATGTAAGGATAAAATTGAGAAAAAAATTATTTGTGTAGTACATCTTGTGTACTGAATTTAGTTCAATCCAATTATTTGCGGAATGCATGTAAACAATAAATAATAAAATTTGCATTTTATATTTTGTTGAAGGCTATGTTGCACTACGTATCGTAATGAAAATGTGCAATAGTAAAAATCTCACCATATATAAATTTGTTAGCATTAGTTTTATTTTGAAATATTTGTGTTGTACTGAAAGTTTCGTAAGAATTATTTATTGCATTTTTTCAATTTATTATTATTGATATTCTGAAAGTATGTTAGACTGTTTTAAGAGTGCTCGTAGATGCCTAGCTTCGAATGAATTTATAAAACAATAAATATCAAATTTTAAGGATGTAAGTAATAAGAGCGAAAAGAATTGTCTAGTTTGAATATAAACTACATAACTATCGAGCTAGGAAGGATAAATAGTATATTACATCTGAGGTGGGAAGTATTTCATTACAGCCGAGAGCTTATTATATGACCGAGAGGCGAAGCCTCGAGGATCAGATATAGCTCGAGGCTGATATGAAATCCTCACCGAAGTATGTATACTATTTTATTCACAATCATCCCTAATTCTCCGAGAAATAATTGATCCAATTTCGTCCTTTTTTCAACAAATTAAATTGATGTAGTAGTCTATGAAAACAAGAATGTTTTGAAAAATTTAATTAATTTGACATTTGTAGGATTTATGATTTATGAATCAAGTTATTTATACGTGTATCCATTGAAATTATGATAAGTGCAGATATCAATAAGTTATAACAGTGAAATGGAGCTATTTACTTGCCCCGAATCAAACGAAAGTGCTACGGATGTGAGTTCATAGCGATTTTGTTCATAATTTACAAATTTATGAACTTAAAAGACATAGATTTACATAGAATTGCAACATAAATCCGCTTCTTTTCAATATTAATTGTTTTATTTGGATCATTAAATTATATAATCGGTTTTTTTTCTCAGCACGAATTTTTTTACTCCAACAAAGATTTATGACTGATGCTAGGCAACCCTGCATAAACATTTCCTACCCAAGAGATGGAAGTATCGCTTCCGACCCGTGAGCTAGTCATTGCAGTTAGAAATTACATACTTCCCAACTTCCAAAAGGTTAGGAATTG
The DNA here is from genome assembly GCA_963989225.1 of Dromius quadrimaculatus. Lineage (NCBI taxonomy): Eukaryota > Metazoa > Arthropoda > Insecta > Coleoptera > Carabidae > Dromius > Dromius quadrimaculatus. Next base: position 44,668,833 of record OZ022331.1, on the reverse strand, counting down.
CCATATTACTATAATGATTGTGAATAAAATATATTATTTAACTGAATTCCCTAATTCCTATTACTTACATCCTTCTTAACATCTAAAATTTGTTGTTTTATAAATTTATAATAGTAAGTACATTTGTACCGATTTCGCTTAATATTTGGAAACCTCGCCAAGCCTCAGTCTCCAAATGATTATCCTTAATCGGTAAATTATACTTACGGACCTTAATAATTAAATAACTATAATGAGAACTATCAATTAAGTATCCGTAGCTTGATGACTGGTAGCCACACCCTACGGCTGAAGAAATATCAAACCGAGTGCACTATAAGTGTCTGCCACATATTTTTTGTTTTTCTTTTTAATTTTATTATCAGAATGACTATTTTAAAATAATTTACCACAGGATTGAGAAACAGTAGAAAGTGATAAACTAAAAACCAATATTTCTTGGCAGTATTAATAGAATCCTATTTACTGAATGGAAAACGATGAGAAATTATCGTATATAATATCACAAGGGACTGTAATTTTATCAATAAATTTTTCTTGAAAACATTGATTACCTAGCAACATCGTGAGAGTCATCTGTCCGATTAAATCACGAGAGCGTAGCTCGAGGGATTTCATCTGAGCAGATGACTCGAAGGATGTTGCTTAAAGGTAATCAATGTTTGAAAAAAAAAATTTATGATAAAATTGAAGCCGCGAGTGATATTTGTGGAGAATATTTCTCGAATGAAATTGCTACTATAAGTATCTATTAAATAATGTTAGTTGCAACTACTAACCTTTTTTATTGAAAAATGCACTAAATTGCCTCCATATACTCTTGTATTTTTCAACTTTTTGTTTTCAATTTCATTATTTTCGGCGAAAAATGCATTTCCAATACGATTAAATTTTGACATTTCCGAGAACTGATTGTTTGTTTATATTAGAACTGTGTATTGTTTCTCCATGACAAAGGCAATTTATCGCAATAAATCGCTTGCCAACGGGAATTTACCGAGGTAACGGGAATTTTCAGCGGTAAATTCCCGTTGGCAAGGAATTTATTATTATAATTGTCATTGTAACTATGCAAAATTTGTCAGTAAAATTGACATGAGTGAAATAATCCTCGAAATTATCTTCTAGTCCAGTAAAACTAGATTTTCACTTTAAAAAGTCTGGCCAAGCTGAGTTTTCTGTAGATATCTATTTTAACGCCCTGAAAAGTAATCTTAATTCTAAACGTTGATTTTAGGGAATGAAAGGCGATATTTTGTAGTTTTCCCACAATATTTCGAAGCTCATTAATTTTTCAAGAATTTTTTTCTATAAAAATTGTAACTTACGAAATAACTTTTTTGTGAAATCAACCATTTTAATATAATAGAATGTATGTAGATTAAAAATTGTAATCTATAAATAGTTCCGTGCTTATAGCGGTCGTGCTCGTATTTTCCTGCCTCTGTTCATTGTTTTTTTTCTTTTTTGGAATTTTATCTCTCGTGCTATTTTGGTCGTGCTCGTAGCGGTCAATATTTCTTCTTTATCATTTATTTATCCATACAACTTAATTTTTTTCGAAATTTCATCTATAGTCAAAATTTGGTCATTATTTAATATTTCTCCCTTACCGTTTATTTATCCCTACAACTTAATTTGGATTAACTTCTTGAATAGAATAAAGAAATAAATATGCTTAATTAAACAATTTTTAAGAAATGGCGATACTAGCAGCTCACTAGTGAAATGAAGCTTTGTAGGGCACTAAAATAGTGTTTTTTTGTTAGATTGATTGTAGACTGACTCGCTTCATTCGCACTTTCAAACACTATCCCCGAATAGTATCGAATTGCCTTTTGAATTTGAGCCCAAAGCTTCTTATGTTGAGCCGAAATTAAGTTTTTTTGAGAGTTACTGCTTACAACAGCGTAACTTTCGGAGAAGCGCGCAAAAGGAACATCTATTATAGGATCAAGCTAATAAATGAAAAATATTTAATATTTAAATTGTGTTGGCATTTTACCAGATACGGTATACTACGACAGTCCTATTCTTAACTGGAATAGACTATAGTACTTTTATGGCTTGTATGCTATGATTATTGATGCCAAAATTGTTGGAAATTAAAGAATCAAAGATATTTAAATTTTTTTCAAATATTACTGGATCTCAAGATTATTAAAAAATTTCTCCAGACAACCTTGGACATTCTGGAAGAAAGAGCAGAGTCTGGATAAAAGGGGACAGGTAGAAACCCCAAATATAATTTATTTCGAAAGTAATTCTGAATATATAAGGTTTGTCATCTGTTCTTGTTCCGGGATAATCAAAATTTTGACCAGAACAGAAAGGTTCAACTGACGATCGAACATGGATAAACCATTTTTTCCAGGCAAGACAAATGAAGAGATTTATAACATCTATTTAAATTCCTACTAAACAACTGCACAGCGAAAAATACAAGTATGCGTTTAGACTTTTAAAGAAAAATCTGAGAAATTTTGATAACAAAAAATCAAGTGCTGTTTGACGTCAGTATATTCTAATTACACTGATTTTCTAATATAAGAATTCAAAGGTCGTGACAATGACATAACAATAAATATAGCATTGTATTATATTAAGGTTATTAGCATAATTATTATAAATCAGTACCTGTTCTCAAGAATCGTGCGACAAACAACTTCCCGGAAGCCCAAATTTTCTGCCTTTTGTAAACACAGCCTGTCAAGATTCCAAGTTGCTATCCTGATAGCTTTTTCACCATTTCTTTCATACTTGAAATCTTCTTCCACAATAGGACGATATGAATACGCTGATAATAGGTCAAAAATATCGTTTATAGGAGCTTTAGAGAGGCCGTTCCCCAAACTTAAAGATATTTTCATAGGAGCGGATAAAGATTTTCGATGTTTGGGTGTATGTACACTTCCATTTGACACTCCATTCACAGCTGACACTGGCGTTGAATTCACCAAACCATTTTTCAGTTGTTTTGACTCATCTTCACTTTCATTATTTACAGTTAACTGACATCGAATCGAACCTAATCTAATTGTATCCATTCCTTTGACTTTTAATAAAGCGTCTACACTTTTAAATGGGCCTTTCTTGTCTCGATAATGCACAATATTAGCAGCTAATTCTTGAGTTACCCCATGCACACACTGTAAATCAAAAACAGTTGATTTGTTGATATCAATTATCTTCGGTTGTGAGCCTTTGACACCGATTCTGCTAGAATCTGTGCTTTTTAAACTATCCATAGACTGTGCTCGAGATGAAGCACAACTACGTTTTGAGACACATATTTCTGGCCTTATTTTATCTAATTTTTCCGCACCAATTCCAGAAACTAAAGCTAAATCTTCAACTTTCTTAAATCTTCCTATGAGTCTTCTGTATTCAACAATACTTTGTGCAATTGATCTAGTAATACCTGGCAAGGTCATGAGCTCCTCTTCACTTGCCAAATTCACATTTAATTGTTCTATTTTTTGGTCATTTTCAGCTACTGCAAATGTTGCACTTAGTGAGCTTTGATGACTAGTTGATCTCCTTGGAAATGGAGAGCGGAAAGTACGAAGTGATCTTCTTCTGCCTCTTGCAGGGACACTTGTATTTTGGCCCATTGTCAGTTGTTCTATGCATCAAAATGACAGTTGCGTTAAAATCATTATAAACTTGCTTCAAGTAAATAATACACCATCATGAAAAGTCATAATTAATAATCACTAACCTAAATCTAATAACTTTATTTGAAAGAATAATAAGCACTATTTATTTATTTATATATTAAATAACTATGTAGTATCAATGGTTATAAAATAAATTTTAATAGCGAAAATTACAAATTTCACAAACCTTTGTAAAATATTTTATTCAATCATTTGTTCACAAATACTCTTCATCTTGTTACAAGTGAAACTACTGCATTATATTGAAATTTAAACTGATAACACTACTTCCACTGATAATCTACAAACATGATTACTAGAATTCACACAACCACACTGAATCTTGAATTAATAATGACATATAAATATAAAAATGCAAGAAGCGTTCAGAGAACTGAGACCGTATGTTTCAAACAATATGCTGAACGCAACTCAAGTAAAATGGCGCTTGATTCAAATTGATTTTAATGATAACGGCTTATTCCTACTTTTAAAATTAACATTATCAAAGTAAAATACTATAGTAGAACTTTCAGTAAAGTATTTCCTAGGTATGCAAATCCATTCAAATACTGAAAAACCTGTAGAAACCAAATAAAATTAAATAAACTTACAAAAACTATAATTTCAATTACTTACAACTGCAGCGGTAGCGGCATCATTTATTTCTGCATTTAATTCTGCAGCCATGTCTCTAGCTGCACTAATCATTAGTGAAAATGGAGTAGCTGAAGAAAAAATCAAAATAGAAAAGAGTATGCAAAGAGTTAAATCGATTTTGGATCCACTTTGTGAGTCACTAGCAATGTTACCCAATGATACAAATAATACTACAAGAGCGTAAATCAACGACAATAGTGCAGTTACATTAAAAAATGCTCCCACAGATGCATTCCAGTTAAATGGAGCAACCATTGCACATATAAATGTACATAATGAAAATATCTGAAATAATAAAATATTTATTAACGATTATCATAAAGTTTTTCTCAATTTTTTATCACAATTCTGCTGAAAGTAGGTGGCTTTTGGATATTTATTGAGAATTGCACGTTTTTCATCAATAAATACTAATATTTTGAAAGAATTGGAAGCTGTTTGATATACATTTCATTGTCTCCGTTATTTCATAAAAGTCTCAAGTAGCTTTCGATTAATTTAGATTAAATTTAAACAATTCTTCTAAAGTAAAAATGATAAACTGTTTTGCTCTGAAATTTAATATGAATCAGAATTCATAAACGAGAGATAGAGTCGCTTGAAGATAAGATAAAAAAAATCAGCTATTTTCACTGTGTAAAAGATAATAGTTTATTGAATGCGATAACTGTGCTTTAAGAATGCTGTCAAATAATTTGATTTCAATTTCTACTAGTGTACTGTATTTAATTTGCATGATTACATTTAAAAATATTTTTTTAGAGTAAAAATAGTTGGAATAAATACTTTAGTTTTTAGTTATCAGCTATCTTCAAAGAAATAGAGCAATATTTATTTTGAGATTAAGATCAAAGTAATTTGGAAATTGATAATGAAAAGTGGGGTCTCCAGAAATGAAGAAATAATAAGTCCCAAATTATTATTTGTATTTGAATATGGGTGCATTATGCAGCTTTAGATTTGATATCTGAGGTTAATTAAGACTGCCTGCATCATAAGATTTTTTATATTTTTCATTCAAGATATATCTTCTGTAGTTATTAAATTCTGTGCTGGTTCTAAGAATGATCATTTAAACCGGTCACCATTTTATAAAATAAAATATAGAATAATGTATTGACAAAATTAAAGTTGGCGCGCAGTGGGCGCTCCGCTCATTATGTCTGAAATGAAGGTTAACTACTCGATATATAACAGCGGTATAGTTGTAAATATGTTCAATATATTTTCTGTTTAAAAAGAATTAAAAAATAAGGTCTAGTTGTGCACCTAGCACTATAATTGCAATCGTCTGTACCAGAAGTGCTTTTTACTTGATACATTCTTTGAATTTTTCGCATAAATCCAAAACGGTTGAACGTAGAATGTTGGAATTCAGTATTTAAGATGATTGTACTATTTAGATACTCAAATCCTATTTTCATTGAGATCGACTGAGCCGGAAGTGCTCTTTACTTGACAGTCCCCTAGGATTTTACGCATAATTTCGAAACAATCGGCCTTAAAGTATTGAAATTTAGTATTTCAGTTTGCTGTAGCATCTGAATGATTGTTTACTATTCTCATAACAATCAACTGAACTAGAAGTGCACTTCAGTTGAATTTTTTTTAAATTTTGCGCCTAAATTCGGAACTTTCAGCCGTAGAATCTTGAAAATCAGTATTTAGGAATTTTGTAGCATAAGAATAATGACCTCCTGTTTCTATAGCAATCGGTTGGGCCGAAAGCGCACTTTACTTGAAAGATATTCAGAATTTTTGGATAAGGCCAAAACGATTAGTCGTGGAACGATGAAATTTTGTATTTGTTCACGATATATCATCAAAATATGAAAATTAAATATTCCAAATCCATTATGAGCATATATTGATAATAAAGTTCACTTTTTTAACGGAAAATCTAAGAAAAACTATACTTTTTTCAATATTTTGTGGATAATTTCCATTATATTTCTGCTTTTATCATGAATTTTCAATTTTTAATTCATTATTCACATTTTTTGACAATTGACAGTTCTGTAAAGTTGACATTCAATGTTCTCTTTTGGATCTGCCCTTTTTAGCCAAATTTTTAGCAGTATTGCACGGATAATCTTTTCATGAAAGCTTCCACAAAAAAGTTTCCTGAAATAAAAGTATTACGAGAAAAAATTCCTCAAAGTTTTCGACACCGATAAAAATCATATCTTCTGTGAACTGTTTAATTGTTTAACTGAATAATCGTACAAACAAATTTTTTCAACTCATAATTTTAAAGTATGGATATCTATAGCCATTAATTTTCAGAAATATTTTCACAAGGAAAGATTTTCAATGTGTTCTGGTCATATGAAATCATCTTTTTCCACTCGTTTGATGAAACGAATGAAAAAACAGCAATTCTTTCACTATTAATTGTAAAAATTACTATTTAAATATAAAACACTTGAAGTAGATGAAGTGCAATATCTAATTCATGTATAGCTGCTACCTTTCAGTAGAATGATTACAACAGTCGCCTTTGGCTCGTGCTCTAAAATTATTTACATCCATCAATGAGATTGTAAGCATTTTGAACAACGGCGAAATTTTAAAATTCATCTACAACACTAATGACACTTTTGAAGATTTTGGAATTGATATTTATGACAATTTCAACTACAATCGTTCAATTCACAATATCGTTTTCTTAGCTACCAATAGTAGCCGCCAAAATGACATTTGCAAAAGATAAAAATTAGGTCGATCCAAGATAAACTGTAAGAGACACCCACATAAAAAGTATTCATTGCACTCACGAAGACTATTCGTTAAAGAATAACTTTTTCACTTGTATCTTGAATTCTATACCACAATAATCACAATGAAATAAATATTTGATATGAGGCACGAAATTTTTATGCGGTTCGCCCTACACACAATTTGAATTTCAAATACTTTCAGCAAGAATGTAATATTTCCACAACATAATTAAAAAAATACTCACTACTTGTAAAATTTTAAAAAATCCTGAAGATGTTCGGAGATACAAAATTCCACCTATTCCGTTATCCATTATGAAAATTTAATTTGCAGACGTACTAATCGATTGTAAATGATTAAATGTACTAAAGGTGTAAGTGCTTTAAATAGATTACATTCATTGATAAGATAAAATTTAGTGCTCTGCAGGGTACAATTATTTAATTTTGTAAGAAATGAGATACCTGATTATTACTGATAAGCTACCAATTACTAATATGTAATTTCATTTCTAGCAGCTAGCATAAAATATCATACTAATGAAGGAAAAAACTTTTCAGAACTCATTTTTAAATAAATATGTTTTATTGGGTATATAAGTTCTGTATAAATTGATTAGAAACACAACGTTTCGACAGCAAAGTGATGCTTTTTTCAAGTGTAAAGAAATATGAAAATAAATAAACAAAATTGTCAAGACAACAAAAATAAAAGTACAAATAGTAACTAGATTAGTTTCAAATATATTAACTCCTAGGATCGTAGAGCTCTGCCTGTAGTTGATGATTTAATATCCACAGGTCTTCAGGAGATAATAATGAAGGTCTAAATAGGGAAATTGTCAACTCTTTGTGGTTCTAGGTCAATATGGCTCTACTCTTTTTGGTTTGGCGCATAACTGAACCATCCACAGATCTTCAGGAGGGGGTGATGAAGTAACTCTTGCAAGTAGATTCATAGATAAAAATCACTTGAAATTATGAACAAATGATTGGTAGCCATGATCGATTAAGTTCATATCCGGTATTCAAATTCAAATTATTCGGTGATTTTTTTTATTTCAATTGCTTCTTTTATAAGCCTCTTGAACCAATTATTCTCTTTAGCCAGAAGCTTCGTATTCTTGACGTCAATGCCATGTAATTCTTGAATAGCATGCTCAGCCACAGCAGATTTTTCTGGATGGTTCTATCTTATACGACGAGAATACTCTTTCAATCTTGTTTCTACAGTCCTCTTGGTTTGTCCAATATATATTTTGGCACATTGACAAGGAATCTTGTATATACCTGGATACTGTAGAGGAAATCTGTCTTTAACATTACCAATAAGATTTCGAATTTTCAAACTGGAAGTGTATGAAGTTTTAATGTCATATTTATGTAAAAGCCTTCCAATTCTATCCGTTATATTAGCTACGTAAGGCTACGTAACAAATATTTTCTTATTATTTGGATCTTGAACAGGAGGCGTAGAATTCTTCTGTCTAAGTGCTTTCTTGACCTGTGTTTTATTATAACCATTCTTCAAGAAAATATCATCCAAAAATTTGATTTCCTCAGATAGTTTACTTGGATGATATAATGAAGAGGCTCTCTGATACAAAGTTTTAATAGTACAAAATCTCTGAGCAGGATGGTGATTTGATGATTCATGTGAATATTGATTTGTATGGATCGGCTTCCTATATACAGAATGGGTAAGTTTATCATTATCTTGTTTCTCCAGGTAAACGTCCAGAAACAGCCCCCTCTCTCCTACTGGGCACTCTGAGTACGTGCCCAGGGCCCCGCGATCGATAGGGGCCCCCTAGTTCCTACCAGATCAGCAATATTCATTATTTGCATGATTTCTATAGCGACGTAAAACTGAACGTGAACGATCGAAGGGTAACACTATAACAGCATAGTGGAGCGGCGATACAAGCGACGATAAGTGGGAAGAGAAGAGCGACGAATACAAGCACACGCATTCCAATAGAACATAGTGGAGACTGGAGAGGAGAGCAATGTGACAATGAGCGCTGCTACAAGCGATAAGAGCGAAGGAATCGAACATACTTGTTTTCGTCACTATTCTCGCTGGTAGTTTGGGACAAAATGGATGCTAAACTGCTCATAAGCGCAGTGTTTGTGAGAAAGCCTATCAGGGTTTATGGGATTGTGATTGAAATTCGTCCAATTTTTTAGTAGTCTATGTTCAATTTTAGCTAGGATTTAGTCAAATATGTCTATTTTAACAGCATAGTGATATGTCAAGGTCATAAAGGCCCCCAATATCCTAATATGCCCAGGGCCTCCAATAGGTTAAAGATGGCCCTGTCCAGAAAAGGAAGACAGTTATTTTCTTCAACCTCAATACTGAATTTAATGTTCCTATGTTGCATGTTTATATGATTCAAAAAAACATTCAATTCATCTCTACCATGAGGCCAAACAGCAAATACATCATCAACGTAACGTAGCCAGACAGTAGGTTTCTTCATAGCAGTGTTTAAAGCTTTTTGTTCAAAATTCTCCATATAAAAATTAGCGATAGAAGGAGAAATAGGGGAACCCATGGCAACACCATCAATTTGCTTGTAGAAATTACCATTAAAGATGAAGAAACAAGAAGTCAAACAATGTTTAAAAAGCTTGACAATATCAGATGAAAAATGATCTTCTAATAATTTCAGAACTTATATACCCAATAAAACATATTTATCTAAATATCATACTGCTTTGTCATTGATTTATCTTGAAGATAATATCAAGTTGAAAAGTAAAATCTTTAAAGTGTTCAGGAAGAGGTGAACACTAGATTTTTTGAGAGATTTATATCCATCAGTTAGAGAGATAGAGTCTAGAAATCTAAATTTTGCAATGTCGAATACCTATTTGAACTTTTGGTAAATTACAGGAATTTCTACCAAATAATGGACAAAGGAAGACGATATTGGAAATTCAGGACCCCTATTTTCACAAACTGTACTGATACGAATATGCTCATCAATTTTTTTGAGTAACGCGCTCGCATACCATTTACAATTTTTTCAGAGCAATGTGAAATGAAATTAATTTAGAATTTAAATTCAAAAATCAATATACTCAATCTAATTAAAAAAGCATAAACATCAAAAACACTTATTTTCTTTTTGTTATGTATTTTTTTTTAGAATATAACAATATTTGTATAAAAATTGGATATGTTTAACATATTATAAACTTTTATATTAATTTTATGTTGCATATGTTTTCACAAACATTTCAGAATTACTAAGTCCGCAAATCGGCAGATGTTCAATAAATTGATTCATTTATATAAATAAAATATACTGTTATGAGCAGTTTGAAGTTCAAGTTGTTTTCTTGTTAATTTTGTAATATCTTTGAGCATTGTTCAATTTGCGGACTTCGTCCATAACATTAACAATCAAATCTGGAAAGTATTTATTATAGTATTCGATTGTGTCTCACAGTTCGTTCGTGGTTTCTATGTTTTTTTAGTCTCTCAGAATACGTTCCACTAGGCGATCGCAACGATTTGCTCACAACCGCAATTTTTATCGTTCCACTAACATATTGCTGTGGATTCTGCATTAAATGTCTGTTAAATGTGAAACAAACTGACAATTAATGACTACGATCGAAAAGTAAATCATTAATGATTAAATTGAGCTGTAGCAAAAAAGATATAAGGACGGAATAAATCCAATATGTCTGTGTAAATAAATCTCTAATAAATAATAAATGATTATAATGAAAGACTGCGAGATTATCCGTCATATTGACAAATGAAAAATATTGATTCAGTAATACAATTTGGAATCTAGATTACAAATTGGAAAGACACCGTTACAATTAATGATTTCTGCAAAAATGAACGTAACGACTACCTACTTTGATCCACCCTTCAATCGCGGGCTTTCTATGACGTATTGATCTTGAACGCAAAGACCGCGGAACGATTATTGAGGCGATATAAGCGTTGCAGTCGCCTAGTGGAACGTACTCATAGTAACAGCTGACAGTATATAAAAATTTAAAAAAGCAAGATAGATTTTACGCTTCAGCAGATACGACAAGGTAAACTATTAGATCATCTACAGATTACCGGAAATTCAATAATTTCTTTAACATATAATAAACTAATAATTTGAATGAAAAACTGCTTTGGCACGCAATGGAACAGTGTGACAATAAAATTTTAAATAAAACATCCGTTGCTTCTCGCAAAAAATGCAGAGAGTTTAAGAGGGACTGTTAAAATATTACTATCCTTAACTATTTACATCGGCATATCTTCAACAAAGGTTTATCATTTATTAATCATTGTATATACAATAACTTCTTACCAATGCCGTAGTTATCTTGAAATTTTATCTTTTGATGATTTCATAATATTGTAGTGATTAGTGAAACATTTCTTCCTAATGACACATTAATGATTAATTTAATAAATACACAATTTTATAAAAAGTATCCAATACAAAGAAAGCACTGCCAGCATATGCGAAAATCTAAAAAAGAAAGACATGTACAAATATATTTTTAGAGTATAGATGATTAAGCAATTCAAATGTCTAATATATGCGACTTCGTCAATATGCGCTTGTACACTTGGATGATATAAATATGTACAAATAGGTATAACATTTGGCAAATAACGAAAAATTGATTTATTCAACACTGATTCATAATAAACATTTGAAATAAATAATATCCATCACTCGTTACTAATTCATTAATAATAAAATAATAGAGTAATAGAGAAGTCACGATAAACAATTTCATGTTTTGCTAATATAATTGAAATATTTTGTTAATGTCGAATAATAAACCAACATATGAGAACAATTTAAAAAAAAATAATTGAAGTTTTAAATAAAACGTACTAGACTCGTGTGAATTGCGAGTAGTTATTCAAGAAAAATAATCAGGCGCCGTAGCTAAAATTCTTCTTTCGTGGCTAATGTATTACTTTCCGCACACTAGTATAAAATAAAATGAATGAATACTTACAATCGCACTTCTCAATGCAGCTGGCTGAATATAATCGCAAAATAAGAGCGGCGAAACAATTAGTAAAATCGCTAATAGCAGAGAAAAAATACAATCTAATTTATTCCAATGAATCGACGAAAAAGTTCTTGTGCAATTAACTAAGCGGAAAAGTATAACTGTCACACAAAAAAATAGTGATATTAGAGTTATAGTCTTCAAAAATGCTAACAGAGCCCAATGCCATGACGAGTTGTATATCGACGCACAGATGAAACTTATGAGAACCAGGACCTGCAATAAAGAAACGATTTATTCCAGAATTAAAAATTGATTGTAATGTTTTTTTTTTTCGTTTAAATTCTACATGTTTTATTTATTTTTAGCTCGGATATTTGTTGGATCTAAATGACAGCTTGTATTTTTAAATATTTTTTTTAGTGGTGTGAATATGACTCTTACTAGCGCTATGTATAGTTCATTTTAGTTAAGAACGGTCCAAGGTCTCTTATGGGACAACGATTTAAGTCTTTTGATTTAAATCTCATATTGAATACATAATTCAAAACAAGAGATAAAAGCAATAAATATATTCACATATTACCAGAATAGATACAAATTTAAATCTTCGAACTAAACAAATCTATTTATGATAATTAATGAACGACTGACAAATGATGCAACTGACTGATAACCAAGTACGATTTTTGTGCTTATGTAAAATTGGTTCGCATTTTAGCCAATCAGGAGTTCTATTCTCATTCATAGAGACAGTTTCTTGACGATATTATAGAGACTCTTGACCTATGTACCACCTAGTGGATAGTTGTATAAGTGATTCATGCCCAGTTACACCGCTATCACTTAACTTTAAGTACGGAATAATTACCATGGGAACAATTGTCTATACAATTGTAACCATAGATATTATTCTTCCCTTAAAGTTAAGTGACGGCGGTGCAACTGACCATCAATGTTGTCATCCAGTAATAAGGACAGGATCAAGTCAGTTTCTTTAGCTCGATGTCACTTTATGACATTTGTATGTCATCAAATAATCATAATAGAACAAAATTAAATATTTACTATGTTCAATAATAAATAAGAAAATTCATAATCATGAATTGAATTTGATTTCAAGCATCGTTCTTACTTGCTACCAACATAAATTTGTTTGCACCAAGGTTCCTATAAATGTAACTAAATCATGATGACATTGACATAGAGATTGCGAGCTGTCTCAATGAATTAGAATAGGACTCATGAACGGTTAAATAATAATCCCAGCAGAGTCCTTGGATCGTTCTCAACTGAAATGAACTATAGTATATATATGATAGATAAGTGAAATTCATATGAAAAAAATATTAATCGCAGTCATTTTGCAATTGATTTTCTATTTGTATATTCGCGCGTTTTTTGAGCTTTCCATTGGATTCATTTGACATAGGCGTCCCTTTTTAAATTTCATTATTTTTAGTTCACAAAGTCAAATAATCTATGAGAAGTACAGTTTACTATTCTGCATTTGTGAGAAATAAAGAGTGGTTTGATTGTTATTTTGTCTATTTTGAAATCATAATAAATCAATGCTTCAGCATGAAGGAAAAAGTAAAGTTGTAAAATATCATTATCCTATTGCGCATTTCACAGGCCGCTAATATGCGCAGTAGTTCTCAAACAAACTAGAATTCGGCCCAATATAAAATCCCAGGCGCGCACAACACGAATCGATGTCATTCATTTTTTTTTAAACTGCGAGCCTATTACTATAAGTGCCAACGTGCGTAAACGTAGGGAGTACGTAACCGTAAACATAAACGTAAAGTTGAACTACTGTATTTCAATGTCCGTGTTCACAATATTCTTACGTATTTCTTACGTTTATGTATTGACATAAGAGCTACGTAATGAAAACGTAAAGTTGAGATAAATTCAACTTTATGTTATGTTTACGTACGAAACAACTAATAGCGCATGCGTCAACTTTAAACACATGTTTTCATCTGACAGTTGACAACATCCTAGATCGAAACTTGCTTTAAATATGATTGACATAGAATTATTAATAAAAAAAAACAACAATTTCTTCCTCGTCTTCATATTTCTCTCGTTGGCGACTTTTATAACGCAGTTTCAATAACAATGAAACAATCGCAAAATCTTTTTCAAACATCATACAATTAAACAAAACAAACTAAACTCCAAACTGTTAAAAGTGAAAACAAAGAAAAACAGTAAACATGAAACAGAATCGAAATCAACAGAATATTTGAAAATGACAGTCAGATAAATCAACGCAATACATCAATAACCCTAATTTGTACCAACGTAAAATGAAAAAAACACTTTATTTTGATATTTTACGTTACGACCACTGTGAATATATATAATTTCTCACGTTTATGTTTTTACGTACTCCTTATATTAACGCACATTGTGAATTGGCACTAATTTGTACCAACGTAAAATGAAAAAAGCACTTTATTTTGATATTTTACGTTACGACCACTGTGAACGTACATAATTTCTTACGTTTATGTTTTTATGTACTCCTTAGTACCAATTCACAATGTGCGTAAACATAAGGAGTACGTAAAATAACATAAACATAAGAAATTATGTATGTTCACAGTGGTCGTAACGTAAAATATTAAAATAAAGTGTTTTTTTTATTTTACGTTGGTACAAATTAGGGTAATTCATGTATTGTGATGGTATCTCTGACTGTCATTTTCAAATATTCCGTTGATTTCGATTCTGTTTCGTGTTTAATGTTTTTCTTAGGTTTCACTTTTATTAGTTTGGAGTTTAGTTTATTTTATTTTATTGTATGATGTCTGAAAAAGATCTTGCGATTGTTTCATTATTATTAAAACCAGATTGAAACTGCGTTATAAAAGTCGCCAACGAGAGAAATATTAAGACGAGGAAGAAATTGTTGTTTTTCTTATTAATAATTCTATGTCAATCATATTTAAAGCATGTTTCGATCCAGGGTACTGTCAATTGTAACATGACGTGTTTAAAGTTGAAGCATGTGCTATTAGTTATTTCATACGTAAACATAACATAAAATTGAATTTATCTCAACTTTACCTTTCATTGCGTAGCTCTTATGTCAATACGTAAACGTAAGAAATACGTAAGAGCAGTGTGAACACGGGCATTGAAATACGGTAGTTCAACTTTATGTTTATGTTTACAGTTTACGGTTACGTACTTCTTACGTTTACGCACACTATGAATTGGCACTTATGCTTACGCACATTGCGAATTGGCACTAGATTTTATATGAATTTTAGATTGTAGAAAAAAAACTTTATAAAAATAATAGCAACAAACTGCAATCTTCTTAAAAATGAAGTATAGATCGAATGTTTAGTAAATAATCAACTTCTAGAATCAAAATCAAATAATCCTCAATATTTAGAGCAAATTTTAATTTGAAGCAGATATATTACAAATATTTTTAAAAATGGGCGCATGTATGAATATCACCAAAATATTGATATTACATTTCCTCTGATTGAAAATGCTGGTACCCGATAATCATATAAAAATATATCCCAGTTAGGTTAGAAGACTTATTCACAGTTAAGATCTATATAAATAAAAATAATAATTGAATTTTATTTATTTGTTGATTAGGCAGTTTTTGAATTTGTTTACTTGAGTTTATTTAATGATTATTTAAATCATTACCCATTAGTGAAGTTTTATACTTACGGATTCAATTATTTTCAAAACTCCTGGGATTGATTTCAAATAAATTATTCCAGCATCCATATCTACAAGCTTCAAATTCTATTATCAATTTATTTTTTTAAATTCTCATTTTCATGGAACAAATTATTTTGCAATTGACGTAACCTGGAAAATACACTACTTTCCTCATCGCCTCACTATCGTTAGATAAAAGGAGTAGCAATAACTAAACAAGTTATTAAAAAAAACCTTGAAATATAAGTGTACGGTCAAATCAAAAATTATGTTAATATAAAATTTTGACTGCAACAAAATATGAAATTCAGTTAATATTTTGTTGCTACTAACAAAAAAATATTATGCTATCAATAATTGCAGTAAAAATATTGGATGTGGTCAAACACAGTTTGACCTTCAACTACATACATTTTCCATATGTGACGACATCTCTATTTTAAAACTAACCAAAAAAAAAAAACAAAAAATGTTGCAGTGGTCACCTGATCTCCCGTTCTTTGTACATCCTGGACTCTTCATTTCCACACACCATCATATACAGGGTGTTATTACTAGGTTGTAACATCCGAAAATGGCAGATAGAACTCATAGAAACAAACAACTTTTCTTAATTCAAATTTTTGATTTGGAGCTCCAGTTCATAGTTTCTCGAAATATCGTCATTACTCCCTTATTTTAAATTTTAAGAATACAAGAACTTTCAGCATTTACTTCCGGGTATCTAAACACTCATTATGAATACATAATCACGATTTTAATTTTACATACATACTGCATACAAAAAGTAAATGAAAATTACGGCCCTAAATTACAACTTTCGAAAAAAATTGGGAACACAACACAAATTGATATTTAGACTTTAAAAAATAGTTTAACAAATGGATCTGTTGTAAACAGTACTACCAATATGAATTCGCAGAAAAAATAAATTTAGGTTACGCATCTTTACTGTCACACTGTCACGTACTGGAATGCGTAAACGAATTAAAGTGGAAAAAACGCTTAGTTTACACATCGTTTAATATGTTAGGGAGCCGCATATACCTTCCTGTATTCTTTGGAATCAGAAATGAACAGAAATAAATATTCTGTTGGAATATTTGAAGATAATTTTTTTTAATTATTGTGATTTATTTGCAGTTAATATTCATAAACAGCAAAGCTCTTAAATTAAAGAAATTTATACAAATCTTTCTAGAACATCCCTTAAAAATATTAATCAACAGAGTGGTACATGAACTAAACGTTTATAAATAAAAACAAGAAATTTAACTACCTACTGAACGAATTAGATATATTTTAACTTATAGCATAAATTTAAGAATATACATACAGAATGATTCAAGAAGGAATAGTCAACATTTTAGAAGTGATAGAAAATAATATTCATATAATTTTCAGAGGGCGTGACAATTTATTAAAAAATATGACAAATTTATTAATGCGTTTTCACATCAATAAGCAATTTGTCAATACTTAAAAGCTAAATCCAAATAGCTGAGAATTGGGCACTCTTATATTGAATATTACCAGTTCTGAAATATCAACTATATCTTCTGAAAATCTTAAAATGAATAATTACAACTTCTCATATTCGGTTGCACAAATAAAATACAGTTTAAAAATCTTGGAATACATAATGTTAATAACTTTTCGTTATTAAATTAGAACAAACTAATATTTCTATTATTATTAGAATAAGTACAGTATTTGCCAGAAAACAAGATTTACTCATCCATTTAAATATAAACAATTGAATACTAGTCACTAATTAAGCGTTAGGTACAGTCTCTTAATATAATTTTAATCATAAAATAAGAATAAACTTACGAAAAATTTAATTCAACTCTTAGAAAAATTAGTTAACAAAGTCGAAGATAAAGTACAGGCGACAATAGACATTGCTTTGCTTGATTCGTGCATATCAAACCTATTATTCATTATTTACTCAATTATAATTATTGAAGCAAATAGAAACATATAGCTTCATTTATCAAAATATATATAGAAAAAAGCAGCCTTCGAAATTTTTACTAAGCAGTTAATTATTGATATTCAACAAGTTATTAATATTCGGAATCTTGGAAATTATAAAAAATAGGTAAGCTAAATCAATTTCCTTATCAAAACTTAATATTGAGATTCATCATAAAGTTAGAAAATACAATAACTTAATTGATATTTTATCTTATCTATGTATTCCACTATTTTTATATCAAAGTTTGAAATACTCTACTATCTCCATTTACAAATATATATATATATATATGACATAATAGAAACAACAGATTTTTCAATTTAAACAAAGCAAAAAAATTATCATTTTCGTATATAAATCATGATGCAGCAATTCAAAGAGATTTCTTTAAATTGTTAAAAATTAAAAACTGATTGTTTTACAAAATTACAAATTCAGGAGTCGGTTTTTACACTATCATCCTGAATAAGCAAATATATCCTCATATTACCTGAGTAGATACATATTCAAATCTTCGTACTGCACAAATTTATTTATGATGATTGATTAACGACTGACAGATAACGAAGTACGATTTTTGTGCCAATGTAAAATTGGTTCGCATTTCGGCCAATCAGATGCTTATTTTAGCGAATCTTTTACATAAATTATTTTCAGGGTTGCCATCTTTTGGAAAATCGAAACTGGGATCCTGAATCGGCTATTTGGCGATCAGTAAAACTTTGTTCTCAAAAAAGATAAATAATGAAAACGATTTTTCCTTTTTTTTGTAGTTAAGCTTCCTTCAGTCTGTTCACATCACAATCAATTCAAAAAAGTGATTCTATACAATGGAAACATTGCCAAATGTGTAACAAAATTCATTTGCCAGAAATTTTCAACAAAAAAAATGGGTTTCTCTATAAAATTTCTTAAACATTATAAAATATACATGATTCCACTATAAAATATTGATTAACTGTATTAAAATCTAATTAGGAAAAATGTAGTTTTGGTCAAATATATCTGCGTTAGGGCTCGTATAGCTTTCTGCTATTTATTTTCTGTGGTATTGTTGAATTGTAGATGCATTTATGATCCACTTTATTAATTTAAGTCTTGAAATTACAGGATTTGTTGTTTTTTCATTTTGATAAAAGCGGTGTACATTTTTGACTGTTGGCACTTAGATAATAGTAAAAAGAGTAAAAAGTATACACAAATACTTGTGGCTTAAGGTGCTTGCTACAGAAAAACTGCCACCTATTAGTCAAACGCTTGGAACAACTAAAAAAGAATGCAAATTGATACTGTAGATATTTTGTCCTGAACTGAATTTAATATTACAATTTTTTTTTTGCTAATCCGTGACTTTTCTTGAAATTTTGATCAAATAATTGTGACTATTCCATTCGTAGTATTTATAACAAGGTTAACAATGCTAAATCGCCATAGAAACGGTGCATATCAGTGAGTATTTGGACGTGTGGGAATACCATCAGGTATTACACTAGTGGTCCAAGTGAGTATTTCACTCAAAGATATAGATACCTCCAATTTGTGCTTTCTTCGTATTTAATGGAATATTTTTCTGAATATCTTCATCAATTTTATCTTCTGATCTATCATCAAACCTTTCTGAACTAGTTCCCATATCAAGACGCAATATATTTCTCTATTATTCGTCAAAGAAAATGCAATTCTAATTTTCCAGTTTGACAGAAGTTTGTTTACTCGTTCCTATGAAAATTACGTGAGTTGTTACTAGATTCACAGAAAACTAATTTGAAAAAAATGGTTTGACTTCTGGAATAGTCCTCCATATACCATTTGTAGTTGAAGTATTATAGACTATTTTTGTGGGGCAATCACTCATGTTTATTGTGCTTGTGAATACCACTCGTGCTGCACACTCGTGGTATTCAAACGCAAGCACAATAAACATTCGTGATAGCACCACAAAAATAATCGATAATACTTCAACTACTTATGGTATAATAAATGACTATTCCATTCGTAATATTTATAACAAGGTTAACAATGCTAAATCGCCATAGAAACGGTGCATATCAGTGAATATTTGGAAGCGTAGAAATACAATGGAGTATTAATTACACAAGTGGTCAAAGTGAGTATTTTACTCAAAGATGTGGATGTCTCCAATTTGCAATCTCGTACCTTCTTCGTATTTAATTGAATATTTTTCTGAATATCTTCATCAATTTCATCTTCTGATTTATCACCAAACCTTTTTGAACTAGTTTCCATATCAAAACGCAATTTATTTCTCTATCATTCGTCAAAGAAAATGCAAGAAATTCTAATTTTTCAATTTGACAGAAGCTTGTTTACTCGTTGCTATGAAAATTACGTAGCTTGTTACTTGATTCATAGGAAACCAATTTGAAGAAATGGTTTGACTCCTGGAATAGTCCTCCATATACCATTTGTAGTTAAAGTATTATAGACTATTTTTGTGGTGCAATCACTCATGTTTATTGTGCTTGTGAATACCACTCGTGGTACTCAAACGCAAGTACAATAAACATTCGTGATAGCACCACAAAAATAATCGATAATATTTCAACTACTTACAGTATAATAAATGAATATTCATTCCATGAACTGTTGGTTTTTTTGTTCATATTTGTTACTGTCTATCGCAACAATATCCAAAACAGTAGCAAATGTGTTATGCCGTCCCATAAGGCCCCATACATAGGTAGAAAAATAATCCAGAGGTGATTCTTATTTTTTGATGTTTTGTATTAACACTTGATAACATCCAAATTTCATTAATACCTTTTGAATGTCGATTTTTGTAGCAAGCACCTTAAAATGATTGATGTCCGGTTTCTTGGATGTGGGACGAACTAATCTGAATTTAACTAATAGGTAGTTGAACAATAAAATGCTTTCATTCGCTTTATCAACGATAGGCGGATGATGACAACAAAAAGGTTTTTGATATTTTTTTACTTGATTCAGATCAATTCAATTCAAGCTCATAAAACTAGGCTTTAGAACAATTGAAATATATTATCAAATTTTATAAATATTAAATACGAGTATATTATTACAATTCATAACATTTTCACATTTATAATAATTTTTTGTATAACATCAACAACGGTTATTATCTGAGAATAATAGTATTTTTTTTGCGCAAAGTGCGGTGATTTATTTTACTTTTTTTCAAACATTGTGATAATATAAATATTTCAAAATTGCAGATAAATATAGTACAATGATTTTATTTACTATTTAGCTACTTCATGTGTAAAACAGATTCCAAGGTAAAACTGTATAATTTTAAAAGCTAAAGAAGGAATGCAATTCAAAAAAGTTTATTTAAACATGCCCTCAAGTTTAAAATGGAAATGTTTCAATGCTAAATATTAGAAAAGTATAAAAAAATCTAAATTAGAATCTAGAACTTCAATAAAATAGTAAATAGTTTACAACGCACGCTGCTAAATTTAGTTAAATGCCTTTAAATGCTTTTTACAAAAATACTACTGCAAATCTTTTATCTAATCAAGCACCATGAGATAATAGCAAAACTATAATTAAATATGTATTTCACAACAATCGAAAATAGAGTAATTTTTTCAATATTTAAATGCGAATATTTTAGGGTTACTTGTCTGAATAAACTTTTATAGAATTTTCAAGATTCCTACTGATTTTTCAATTATATCGATTTATATTAACCGTACATATCTTAAAATATAGATTGAAAATTTCATAAAAAATATGCGACAAACTATAATGCTCTGAAAAAATGCGCGCGTATTAAGCAGTAGATAATTTTTAGGGGACTCATTTGCAAAATTAATTCCTGCAGAGCACTTTGACATAATTTTTTTTTTAATTTTAAGGCGATAAGATGTCTATTGATAACAATGAGGACTTATGATTTTGACGTCACAGTTAAGCAACCGTTCCACTGCCACGCCGTAACGCAAGGAAAGGTAACTCAATGTACCAAGACCAACTCGATACGTTAAACTATCCATCCGCGTTGTAAAATGCCTATGTCACACCAAACAGTGACCATAAGTGGTCATAAGTGAGCACTCATGAAACAACTGAACGCACCTATCACTCATGAAAATAGCGGATCCTCTAATTTTCATCAGTGGTCACTGACGAAAAAAATACAGCTAGCTTCATGCACATCATATGTTATTCATTTCATTTTGTCATTTTGTTTGAGGTTTGTTGAGCTTGATTTATTTAATCAGAGAAAGTGCGTTCTTTTGTTTCATGAGTGAAATCATTCAAGGCCACTCATGGTCACTGTTTGGTGTGACATAGTCTTATCGGAACAACATAACCAAAGCCAATGAGATAGACATTACAGTCCTTCTTTCCGCACTTGTCTTCTTGTCTTAGTTATATTATGACCGTATTCCGTAGTATTGTGTTATTTGATAGCGATAACAATTGAGGATTTTGAATTTGGTAATCGCAACACAGTACTAACTTTAGCCAGCCTACGTTAGATGGCCATTGAAAAGTTACATCAACGCTCGCTAAATGGCCATAGAGAAATTTTAACATTTGAGTGCCAAAAAAAGACGTACATGCAATATTTTGTTACAAGATATTGTACATTATTTACCTTAATGTGAATCATTAAAAATAAGATATATCATTAACAGTAGACATTCTAAAATTTCAATTGAAATTGCGGGAAACATTAATTACCTACAATATTCGAGATATTTGATAGTAAAATGAACGAAAAGTAAGTTTATTGTGAATTCTAGGGAGTTGCACAGTTGCAGTTGCTGTTTGTAACTTCGTCAAGTTAATTTATAGACGTCCGTCTTGACTATTTAACAGTTCATAAATAATAATAAAAATTGTCAGAGTTTTACTGATTATTAACCATAATGAAAAGACTAGAAAACGTGTAAAATTTATCTATTGAATCTGAAAGGCAAGTTAAAGAGAACAAACATCGGAATTCTACTGTCAATAATGTAGAAGTCATGTGACTGTTAACCTATTACTAGATAAAGCTCGTACGAGAAAACAAAACATGGGCTCCTCGAAATTTAATGGAGAACTCAACGGCAGTGGTACTTTAAATAAATGACTTCATAGCTCCATACGTGTTTCAACTATCGACGGTAACAGTAAATAAATATGTCAAGCGGTAGTACTGTCAACATTGTATCTCGAGTAATATGTATGTATCATAACTCTGCTAACATTATCATTAAAAATTGATTGAGTTCATTAGTAGGAACGATAAAAATTCACAAAATATATATTTCTAAATTTTATTTTCTACTGTTGAATTTATCAACACATATTATTAGTGGTGCCACAGCTTGACACATTCTCCATGATATGTTGCGGCTTTTAGATTCTATTTTATATTACTTCATAATATACGAAATGAAAACTCGAATTTTGACTAACTAATAATTCTATCAGCATGAGCTAATCCTAAACGGATTAATATTACATTACCTATATAAACCAGAAATCTATTTTTATAAGATATATGTACGATTAATAAAAACATTTAATTTTTCTGAATAGAGATAATCAGATTTTTAAACATTATGATTATGATACTTACAAAATTCTAAAACATGTAAATGTTTTTATATTAACCTGCAATACAATAACAAATTAGTTGCTCTTGATATGCTATTTAAAATATTGTATATCAAATGAGCTAATAAGTAAAAATGTTGCCTCTCATAAAAGCCTCTCTTTGTCGTTACATTAGTGCTTGAATCATGCAGCACAATATTGTGAAAATTTTATTCGAGTTATAAATAAATATATGTTTTATGTACCTCTTTTGTAAGTATCATTTCTAAATTACAGTGTAAACAAATCTACCATTTGGTCCGTGTAAACCTGACACTGATATGCAACAAGATATATAAATATAAATTTAATATATTATAGTATAAATATTAGAACAACAATTATGTATTCAGGCACAATACAGTACACATAGAGAAGTTATTAATTCAAGTTACCTTAAAGATGTTTGAATTTAGTAAGCAGGCGAATTGACGTTGCTGCTAGATGTTGTTTGTTTAGTGATGACACGTTCACCCTGAGCAAGTTCGCCGGCCTGCACACCCTTGTACTTCAAAAATGCATCGTAGCCGTATGCAACCATAGCGCAGAATCCAAAGAACTAAAATTCACAATAAAATTGTAATGCTGGAGTCAGACGAACATTTAATAGAAAAAGAGACTGGTTACATTTCAATCTAAAATGACTTCAAAACATTTAGATTTGGCAACATTAAGACTTGCAGTGCCTTTGTTCTGCATTAGAAGCAGCATATAAGAGGTGCAGCTACAGCCGTAGTGAACGGACGAAACTGAAGTTGGCTACTAATCTAACAGAATGAGTACTCAGATATCGGAACATGAGGTTAATGGGTAAAATAATGGCAAGTGGGAGTAAACAAAATAAACCCTTCTAGGAACATAACCTAATCCGAGCTTTTTAAGTTGACTAGTATTTCAAGTAAATTACCAAAAGCAGTATTGGTAACTGAAACTAACCCGTAGCCACCAAGCGGTTATAAGCGGAACTATATTGTAAAGTGGATTCAATCATAATTTCCATTAAATCGTATGTTATGTTACTGGTTTTGTTAGCAATATTTAGTGGCTTATTAGAGATTGTTTATACGGAATTTTATACTACAATAGTTCTGAATGCATTTGTTCAAGTTAATTTAGTGAAAAATACTTGGCTCTCGACTTTATTGTTATATTATTTAACCTCAAAATTAGTCTTTCTCAAGACTATACTCTTCAAAATATGGAATTTAATCGAAGAATTGGTGATAAAAGTTGTTGTGTTTATGGATATCATTCCAAATTTAATCGAAATGTGGATTTGAGTTTCCATAATTTTCCTAAAAAGGGGGAAAGTGTGTGTAGTAAATAAAGTTGGCAACTACAATTTACTTGATAAACGAGCTATACGGATTAGAAAAATTCGTACAAGAAAAGCTGAAAGCTGGAATGTACAATACAAAAATGTTGTAAATACTTCCCCGTAATATTATTTTCATTGAAGCTATGAATTTTATAACCTCGCGCAGTTTTCCAATTACAACTGAAAACCGTATATAAATAAGATAATTTTGAAAGAAAAAACTATATATTATAAAAGAAGAAAGTCAATACTTTCCCGCACAATTGGAATTGAATTGAATATGAATATTTCTTTGGTGAATATCAACGTATTTACATTGTAAAAAGACTACAAACTTGCCATAAGCCACTTTTGATCCGCCATTTTGTAAACACAGTGCTGCCGCCAACAGTAATTTCAGTTGCCAATACGTATCACTGTCAGATTCGTAGCAAACTTCAGTTTCGTCCGTTAACTACGGTTTAGCCAAGATTCAAATTTGGAAGGCGCCAAATTTAAAAATACTACATTGTTGATATTATATTTTGAAATAATTACCAATTCGGATATATTTTATTTATTTTTCAGTGAAGGTTACGAGTATTTTTCACGTTTAAGTCTAAACAACGATACTTTTTGATCCGATAATAATTGAGTAAATTTAATATTGCGTGAAATCAATGCCGTCTAGAAAATACTGACTATTTTGTTTTCCGTTACCAAGGATACTAAGATAATGAATGTTTGTTACAGGAAAAAAGTTATTATACTTTTTGAATACTTACAGCAGCAACTGAATATGCTTCAATTGTATTTACTGCTGCACACAAAGAAGCAGCAATAAGATACAGTAACGTCCAAACAGCGCAGAAGAAGAATTCAATCTTGAGCCATGGAATTTTATAAAATTTCTCAACAATGTGGAATAAATAGAATGCCAGCAAAACACCAGTAAACCAAAATCCTGTCATAGACACAAAATCGAAGAATTCTCCTCTTGACGTCGCATGTATGACTTGTATACAAATAAATCCTAATAAATTTAAAACCTACAAATAAACAACATTGTTGATACAAGTTTTCGAATTTTTTAAGGCTTGAATACTTACAATTTGAGCTATTTTTAATATTCCTGGTATCGTTCTTATGTATACTGGGTCAAATCTAATATTTGTTTGAACTGTTGTATTTGAAGTAACAGTCGTTGTTGTTGTATGTTGTCCAGGAAACCCAGAATCAGCCATTTCAATATTTATTTATTTAAAGTCTATAAACTACAACAGAAAGAAACTCTTCAGTTTCACAAAATCAATTTAAGTAAATATTCTTCAGCATTAGAAACAATCATCGCCTAAAATAGTGATTCCATCAGCTGTCCTCATTATTGAAAGTACTACGTATTTTACAAAAATAATCATGATTGAAAGTGTTTGCTATACTTACGATTTAAGTTTTTTGCTGTATATTTATAAATAACATTTAAAAATAATATTCTTCACTACTATCAATCTTTACGTAGCAAAACAGTGGGAGGTAGTTTTAAATTAACGGTCAATAAATAAGGTTAAATTTAAACTGGTTTAGAATCACTGATAGAAGCATAATGTATGGACCATTTGAAATAACATGTGAATTTCGTCATAGAAGGCGTGTCGTTTTGCGTTTATGACATCACCTAGAAATATTTGCACTATGATTAATTTGAATTTCACAAGTGCCAATTTCACCAGCGCTAGTCAAATTTATTATTATCGTTGATACAAATCAATTGTCATTGTTAATAACTTATAATAACCTACAAAAAAATCCAACTGACGTTGGTGAAACTGGCGCTAAAAGTTCATGTGGGAACGCCTTCTTTTCAATCAAATCAAAAAAGAACACATCTAATTCCGAAACTCATTTGACTTAACAGAATCGCATTTTTATCGCTAGAGCATTTATGAATTCATTCAAATTAATTTTTGAGCAGAAAATAAGATAAGGTTCCACGAATTAATTTTAACAATTTTTAAGAGATGGAGACACCAGTGACTCACTTGTAAAATAAAGCTGTCAGTGACACTGAAACAGTGGGCTTTTCGATACATTGATTGTATCTCTTACTTTTGAAAAATATAAAGAATACCAGATTGCGCTGCGCGCGCTTGTGGAACCAAACTTAAACCCAAGACAACCGAGAATCTCATGTTGGGCCGAAATCTAATTTGTGCCCGATTTATAGATTGACACAGAATGAAATAGAACATAAATCAGAAAAATGAAGCATGGAATAAGTGATTTAGACTCACAACATGGAATGGAATGAAATAGGAACTGAACAAATTTTATTTCGTATTCTATAGGGATTTAAAGTTATGCTATCAGCGCTACTGTGAGTCAAATTCGAAGCTCGAGAAGAGATATTGCGCAAGGTTATTGCATTGTGTACAAGTGGCAATAAAGTGATTTACGAAGAATTTGCTGTATTGAAAAGTTAGTTATACATCAATAGAAATTATAATGTTACAGATTATTATTGTTCTAAATTTGATTCTTCACTTTTACAATACATTTATATTTCAGATAAATAATTCAATGAATATAGCGGAATGGTGAAGGATGTCTGAGATTTTCCTTGATAGAATATTTTCGATATATTAAAATTCTAAAGTAGTTTACGAAGAAGAAGTTTTTAATGCTGGGGACATAATTATTTGTGAAACTTCACGTGACAACCCAGATTTAAATATAAAATCGTATGGTTTCTGTTTGCAAACTTCTGTGTTGCAACCACTGCCACACAAAATTGAAGAAATACTTTCATAAAAGGACTCACTCTTTTGCCAATTTTGAAAGAGCCAATTCATACTTTTTTTCTACTTATAAATTCAAAATCATTGAATTTATTCTTCACTTTATCCTTACTCTCCTGTTCAAGAAATAGGAAAAAACTTGAGCTTCAATCCCGCTTTTTTCAAGAACTACACCTAGATACACAACAATATGTAGTTGACAAAATTATTCAAATAATAAAGCTTAAGTTCTTTATAAATTCAGTTGAAAAAAATAATAGAATGTAACTGACGTTTTACGAATATCTCTTATTGAGCTTCTAAAATTTTCCACCAGACTGCGTAGCGCTTAGCTGGAATTCCATATTCCACTCGGGTGTATTTGACAATCTATGCGCAGAGTTGAATTTTTGTAGCATTTTGCTGTTTTATTTAATGTTATGCACAGATCAACTAGTAATGAGAAGAGAAACTGCAATGTCTCCCTCGGGAACATTCTTTCCTTGCGTTTTCTTAAGTTTGGTAAAGGAACTAAATGTACCGCAGGTTGCATGAATTTGTTTATTAAAACTTTATACTCGTATTTCAACAATAACATTATTTTGTGTATGTATAAAGTGAAATAAACAAATTTGTGAAAAAATAACCGAATGTCTCATTTAATAAATAACTTGGAAGGAAGTAAGACAAATATGGAAATAAATTAAAACAGTATAATATTCAATTTTTCTAACATCTTTATTTCGTTTTAAGCTTAAAACTGCTAAATTTCATATTTGTCTTTTGTATTACTCTGTAATATTAAATAAATAGTTTTTTATTTAAAGGATCATGTATTTATTCTATATTTTCAATGAAACATTAAAATTTTTAATCTACTTTTTAAATATTTTTCATACCTTTCTTCTGCTTTTAATTTCAACCTGTCGTCAAATTTCATTTTTAGATTGAAATTTTCACACAAAATTTTATTTATGTCTTTCAAATAACTGAACAGTATCAAAAAAAGTGTCTTTCACAATTTTGATGTATTTTGCACGATAGAAAACTGAAATTGGTTTTTCTTCAACCTCACTTTTAATGTTTTCAACAATGTTCATTATATGAATATTATTATTCAACATTTCCAATATTATCTGTTTAATTCGTATAAATGCAGTAACAACAGAAAATGAGGGATAAATCAATCGGTTTTGATCTGCATCATATTCCCGAGCTTCGATAATTTCATGCTGCGCGCCATGATGTGCCGCATTGAAATCTTTCTTGCAATCTTCACAGTTGCATATAATGTTTTTGAAATGTTTTAAAATGAAGCCAGCACAATAATTTAAAGCTTGATACTCTATCCCTACTTCTTTTATGCTTGGAAAATATGGTCTCCAAATTTGTTGATTTGCCTGGCTTTTAGCTCTCGTAGGATGGAAAGTGCTCCTTCTGAAGCATCCTCTTCGCAGTTCATACCAGCCGAATGTCTTACAGAAAAATTATTGACAAAAAGTGTTTTAAAAGCACTTATGAAGGCCGACACTCTTGGATTAATATTTCTTGATCCATGGCTCCGCACTAGACCGAAAAAAATTACCAAAGGATCTTGATTCAAATTCCGGGTAAAAAGTAACTTCACAGGATCTTAATTCTGAAGTATTGTTCATTGATGGTATGGATCAAATTTGTTATTGATGGAGGAATATATTTTGCCGCTGTTACTTCATTCTTATTTATGTTCATCAAATGAAGAATTTGTTTCGCCCGATCCCAAAATTCAAAATGGGGTGAATCATGTTTAAGAGGACCGCTTAATGGTTTTATGGATTGTTCATTAGATGAAATATTATTCAGGCTATCAAACAACTCATCCAAAAACAAAAACAATAGCGCAGTGTCTAAAGCATCAGCGCCCAATGCTGATGAACCTGAAAGTAAAGAAATTATTAATCAGAATGTTCATGAATGTACAGTTATATGTGTACCAATTGTGCGAAATGTATAACAAGTGACTGAGAATGACAGTTTTTGAAGAAGCTTGCTAATAATACTTTTCGCTTTTCGAACAGAATATTTTGGACAATTAAATTGTTAAATTTTGAAAAAACAATAGAATTATCAAGTGTCTGATTATCAAGAATATGAAGTGTTTATTTTGCGTTAAATGCTGTCGTACTCATGATGTTAACAATCAAATAATCAGAAACTAGTGCACTAATAATAAATACATTTTATTGACATTTTATTTTTTTATAGAAAAAATATTACACTTTTAATAATAGCTGCAAGTTTAATACTAATTAAGAATCACATAGAAAAACTTACTTTGCTGACTCATGTAGCGCATTATGGAACCATCTCGTTGGCTGAAAACCTGAGTACAGTATTTCACTTTCATTTTTTGGGTGTGGTTCGTTCGAATGTGGTACTCACTCAATTTGGACAATAATCTTAAATGACGGTTCTGTGCTATCACAGTCATATATTTGTTCCAAATGCTCGATTTCGCGATGCGCTTCACGCCGTCCATTTCATAGCATAAATTTTTTGACAAAAGATTATTCCTAATTCCTTTTATAAGATGTGGGACATCAAAATATGCACAACTTTGTTTTTTTCTATTTCATAAAAATCATCTCTGTTTTAAGCCTTCTCTCTGGTAATTTTCCGCAGTTAAAGATGTAATCGCCGTTACATTTGGTTTAGCTTGAATACTGACAGTGCAAACTACTTTTTAACCAATATTTTGCACCATACTTTAATTGTGATTTTAAGTTCGCACTATTTGTGCCTTTGCAAAACGTAAAAGCAACCGGCTGTTTCCAATTTTTGATCACTCCACGCACCATAAAAACAAGTGCATGGACAGTAAATTCAGACTGACGCTGATCTGTATATAGAGTAGTGTCCGACCGGAGGTTAGATTTTGGCCGAATGTTCAACTTTAGTAGAAAATTCTATAATATTGGCTAAAAACCATATTATAGATTCAAATTGTGCAGAAACTATTTGGCATCAATAAGATTCATATAAAGGATTCTCCAAAGCTATTATATGTTATTTCTCAACAGTTGCGTAAAAAAGAATCCAGCATTTCATCATGGCGAAATGCTTAGACCAGAAATTTCTGGTCTAAGGTGAAATGTACACTTCAAGAATGTCACTTCATTCAAAACTTCTTTCAAAGTAATCGATCTTTTGTCTAAACTCATTCGCTCGTTGAATAAAAATTTTGGAAGAAATAATCTTTCCACGATGCTTGCAATTCCTCAAATCGTTAAAAACTCTGAGAATAAATTTACTCTACAGCTACACGATAAAATAATACCACAGTGACGACGAAATGCAAGAAATCAAGACAACACTGTGCTGTGAGAGCCAGTGTTTCCAGTGAAAGCTGAAAGATATTGAACAATGATAAGGGATTTTTTGTGGGCTCGATTATAATAAATGGATTTGAACGGTATATTCTTCTGGTAAAACCATTGACGCGTTCTTACAAAATCGTCCGTTTTCGGCGGTTGCTAGAAAATTTCGGCTTCGGTCAAACCTTCGGCTGAAAGTGATTTTCCTGGCCGAAGCCAAAAATTCAGTCGGACACAAAAAAAGAGTGACTGAATCTATTTTCAAATTAACAAAACAGCTATAAAGATTAGTTTTCATGCAGTGAACAAAAACCAACGATGCTAATTTGATTCAGATGACGTCATTCTATTCCATGTTCTGTGTTATCTATAAATGGGAGTCTGGAGTCATATAATTTCTGTGTTGTATTAAGGTCGCTAATTAATTACTAAAAAGCATAATATTAAAATAATAAGCAAACTGTATCTGAAACATATATTTATTATGGAATTATAACTTAATCTGTCAATGCTAGAATAGAAAATTTGTTATTATGATCAAATAAAGTATCACTATCACTGTCCGATTTAATACAATCATTTGTTTCTTCAATTTTTTCTTTTACACTTTTTTTTCTTTTCCTCTTTCGTTTCCTTCCAGTATTGGTAGCAGAACTAAACTCAACAAAATCTTTCAGTATATTTATTATTTGGAAATAAATTTTCAGTATTGACGGCGAATTCTTTAGTATCAATTGAATGTATTCGTCAATATTATTACGTTTTTCCAAATTCATGAACATATTGTAAATATAAGTCCCATTATAAAGTTTCCAAATATCAAAATTTGGTAGTGGAAATTTAAAAAGTGCATTTAAGTACTTAATATGCAATAAACAACTTTGAAATTGAGCAAAAGCGTCGACAATATGAATCGAATACAATTTTTTATTTGATTTGATTTTATCAGACAATTTAAAATTATTAACAAGAGTATCAATAAAGAATAAACAATCATCTGTATTAACATTATCAATTGATTCTGTTAAATTATTACTTTGATTTTGTGTTTCATCAGTCTTCAATTGTTTTCTAGTTTCTAGAATGTTTTTCATTTTTTTGTCGTATTTATTTATAAAATAATTCTTATCGTTAATATTAGGTACTTTTTCATTTACAATGCTCAAATGTAACAAACACATAATAAGTGAGCTTACATGACAATAAGTTATTTTTGGATTTTTAGCTGTTCTAATCCAATAAACAACGGACAATAAATAAAGTTGCCATTGCTCAGGATATTGCAATATTTTGTCACTATTATTTTTCTGAAAATAAACCGTTTTCATGAAGTTCACTTTACATTGTTCAATATCCATATTTTCAATTTCAGAAACTTTAGGTAATTTCAAATGTGAAATTGGGTAGCTATATCTTTTGGCACGACCATTTTCTGTCCTTCCTAAATAGGAAAAAAATGAACGTTCACCTTTTAGAAGTATTTTACAAATTGCTTGTAATAAGGGAATGAATATATTAAAAGATTCAATGTTAGTAGTGTCTTCAATTTGCGGCTGGTATATTCCTAAATTTAAAGACAAAATATCCATAAATAACGTGGGAAAGTTACCATTACGTATATTATCTTTAAACCATTGAGAATTGATAGTTCTTTCAATCTTTTTATTCGAATCAATGGATAAATCTATGTCTTCCAATTCTTCAGAATCTTCTTCAGCCGAATCTGATCCTTCGGTAGCATTTTCGTCGTCTTCATCCTCGCTGACGATATTTTCTTCATCAATTTCCATGATTTTTTCTTCAATTGCATCAGTATCAGTAGCCAATTTCAAATATTCAAATAATTCACTGTAAGTGCACACATAGCCCTGTGTCACCTTTTTGATTTCTTGAGCTAAACTGCATCTTTCATGTTTTTTAACTCGGCTCAGAACCTTACGTACAGCTGAGTCAAATGTTTCATGTTCCAACCATTTAAGTAATGCTATTATAGTCCGATGTTGCTCCGATCTACTACCAGTTTTTTTCGGTAGCTTGATATGATTATAAAATTTACTGAATACATTTTTTTTAATGTAATCATTTCCCAGTAGAGTAGCCAAAAGTGGTAATAAGGATTTATCTACGTTGCATTTTTTTAAAAATACTTCAATATTATAAATCTTGCAACAAATGCAATAATTTGATCCTTTTCCGTCGTTAATTTTTGTCGCATAAAAGTCTAATGTATTAAATGGGATGTACAGTGTATCATATATAAAAAAATCGGAGTCATAACTCAATACCGGACATTTCAACCTCCTAGCTACGCATGCAATTTCTAAATCAGCCTCAAAGTCACACCGGACTAGAGGTATATTCAATTTTAATAGAATATCTTTGAAGAGTTCTCTATGAAGTAAAGGAAATATTGTAGCACCATCATTGACCGGATTAAAAGCGCGAATCAGTTTCAATTTATTTTGTAATCGAAAATTCACTGTTTTTATTTTCTTCAATTCATATCCTCCATCCAGTATAACAATTGGTGTGACATTGCACTGTTCTAGTATTGAAAAGAACGTTTCAATGCATTTCGCAAACTTGTCATAATCCCCGCCAAATTGGTCGTTACATTTGGCGTAATATTTATATAATTGTGCGCATAGACTATTACCATCGATTACAAGATGAGAATCACGTAATTTATAGTCTTTGAGGTATTTATCTCTGTTTCTTTCTATATAAGTTGTTAAACCCCTGACACCCATGTTTATTTTTGTAGGTTAAGTTGTAGTCAAGTTGCAATCATGTGCCCGCCACGTATTAAACAACTGAATTCTGAAACATATATATATAATTACATTCAATTATTTTATATTATCCATTACTTACTAGACGATTTAAAACAAATGATAAACTTGGGCTATTTTTTAGCAAGTGTATTTAGGTATGCAACCATCACTTCGCTTCTGATCTGCTGGTTGTAGTGTTTAAATATAAAAAAATGGATGACTTTTATTTAAGCACTATTTGCAATGTTTGCAAAAAGCATTCACCAACTTTAAAAAGATGCAGCAGATGTAAACTTTTCGCATATTGTTCAAAAGAGCATCAAAAAATTCATTGGACCCATCACAAACAGTTTTGTAATATGGTAAATTCTTTATTAACCAAAGGCGGCAAAAATCGTCAACATGTTTTTGATATTCCCAACATTGAAAATATCTCCAATGATGAATGGAGACAAATGAAAGTAGATTTAAAAGTTTTATGGGAACATTTATTACATCGTAAATTAACAGCTGGTGAAGATCAACTATGGATGTTTCCTAGAGTTTGCGAAATATGTCGTTGTTCTAAACAAGATATTTTATTCGATTGCCAAACCTGTTTCTCGGCCAGTTACTGTTGCGTGGAACACCTAAATGCACATTTGAATATTCATACCAAATTTTGTCACTTATTAAAATTGTCTTACGAAATCAATTTTTACCTATTTAATAATGAAACTTTTATAAGACCTTCACCTAACATTTGCGTTAATTTAAAAACTTTACCAGAAATTAGAAACCATTTCATTAAAAAAAATTCAGCAGCAAATATTTGCAATATTTTAGCGGCGGATATTATTTCGCCGTTTTTAACAATAGTGTTTGCATTACAAACAGCTAATTTGTTAGAAAACCGGCAATTTTATAAAAATTCCTTAGTTATTCATGCAATTGGTGCTTCAAAATACGAATTAAGTCTGCCTTTGAATATTATTTGTGAATTTATCTTTCACTGGGTTACAAATTTGAAGGAAATAACATTAATTTTAATAGGCCCGGAAGTAACGGAGGTTAATATGCAAGAGCACTTATGCAATGAATGTAAAAATAAATCATATTCATTAAAGTTTGAAAGGTGTTTGTATCATGACTACATAAAATCTGCATTGGCGATAAATGCTGATCTAATCACAGCATTTAATTGCGGCCTTCACGAGTTTGCAGAAAAAGCAACAAGCGGTAATGACACTTGGTCAAAGTCCTTGCATGTATTGACGAAGGGTAGCCACAACGTGCCCTTGCTGCTCACGGCGTATACAGCCGATGAAGCCAGAAAAGATCTGCAACTTCTGGAAGCTGTAGGAAATCCTCTTGAAGTTATGCTTCGCTGCCAGGAAAATCCTTACCGTGGATACAGGCCGCTTCGAGACTGGGCCACGTACAATTCTCCAATTTTTTATCAAAATAATTATATAACAATTGTAAGACCAATATCGATATAAACTATCATTTATATAATTTTAATAATAATCATTTTCAAATTACTTTGGTTGTATATTTTGTTTTCACAAAAACTAATGAATTTATTCAATAACACTTTTACGGAATCTATGAAAAAACTTAAATTTATTTCATATACTTTTACAGAAAGTTTCTGCAACAACCGAGATAGGTATCTATATATTTATACGTCAAGAGAAAGCTTTCGACCCCTTTTTAAACATATTGCATGCACGGAGGAATGTGAGATTTTGCACACTTGATGTTTATATGGAGACAGAGGCGTCTCAAACGGGGGTGCCTGGCACCCCGGCGCCATGTCCTTGAAGGCGGCAGTTGGGCCCCGAACATAATTCTTTAAAATAAGACCAATTTCTTCAACAAAATATTTTATCAGAGCTAATCCACAATCAACAATCCACAATCCATAATCCACCATTTTATTTTGGATTGGGATTAAAATTGTGGATTTTCAATCAGGAATTGTGGAATTTGGATTGGGATTGGGTTTCTGGATTTTGGATTGGTATTGGGATTAGGATTGTAGATGTTTGTTTGGGATTGGAATTGTGGGTTTTGAATTGGGATTGGGATTGTAGATTGTGGATTTTGGATTAGGATTGGGATTGGGATTTTGGATTGGGATTAGGATTGTGGATTGTGGATTTTGGATTGGGGCTGAAATTGTGGGTTGTTAATTAGGATTGGGATCAAAATTGTGTATTTTGGATTAGGATTGTAAATTTTCAATTGGGATTGGGATTAAAATTGTGGATTATGGGTTGGGATTGAGATTGTGTATTAGGATTGAATTTGTGGATTGTGGATTAGGACTAAAATTGTGAGTTGTGGTTTGAGATTGAAATTATTGATTGTGGATTGTGGATTGGGATTAAAGTTGTGGATTGGGATTGAAGTTGTGGATTGGGATCAAAATTGTGGATTGGGATCAAAATTGTGGATTGCGGATTGAGATTGATATTGTTGATTCTAAATGAGGATTGTGGACTGTGAATTGGGATTAAATTTGTGGATTGTGAATTGGGAATATTGGGATTCAAATAGTGGATTGTAGATTGGGATTGAAATTGTGGATTGGAATTAAGATTGTGGATTGGGAAAAAAATTGTGGATTGGGATTCAAATTGTGGATTTGGTTTCAAATTGTGGATTGTGGATTGCGATTAAAATTGTGGATTGTGGATTGGGATTGAAGTCTATAAAAAATAAAAATACGATGAAGAGAGGGAGGTAGAGGCAGGCGCAATTTATATATCTTTGCCCCTCGGCGGTAATTAGGCTAGAGCCGCCTCTGTGTGGAGAAGATGTGCAGAAATTTTAATTTATATATTAATATGTGAAGATAAAGCTTTGCACCCCTTTTTAAGAATATTGCCTGCACAAGGGATATAAGATTTGGCATACTTAAAGTTTATATGAAGGAATGCAGAAAGCTGAAGTACAGGTGTCCCATTTCAATTTTACGACGTGAAAAGAGAACTTTGTACCGCGCACACGAGGTAATGTGAGATTTGGCTTACTTGAAGTCTGTGTGGAGAAGGAAGTGCAGGAAGCCAAAATCATAAGCAGAATGTCCCATTTCAATTTTACGTGAAGACGAAATTTTGTACTGCGCGCATGAAGAGATTTAAGATTTGGCATCCTTGAAGCTTATGTGGAGAAGAAGTGCAGACAGCTGGAATTATATACATGTATCTCATTTTGATTCTACGTGAAGAAAAAACTTTGTACTACGCGCAGAGATGTGAGATTTGGCACACTTGAAGTTTATATGGAGAAGGAGTGCAGAAAGTTAGAAGTATATACAGGTGTCCTATTTGTTGAGGCCGGTGAAGGAAATATTTATTACTTTCCTCAATCTAGATAGTGTGTTTTGAGTTTTAAACGTAACTATGGGAGGTTATTCGTAAAACAAGGGATGTGAGAAAGTCAGTTGCAATCGGTAGCTCAAGCCAGCGGTGCTTTGATTGGAAGTGCTGTTAGATCGAAAAATAAGTTGCAATTGGTAATTCAATATACTAACATCTTTTATTGGAAGTGTTTTTATAAGTTGCAATCGGTAACTCAAGCCAGCAGTAGTACTTTATTTAGAAGTGCTGTTAAATCGAAAAATTGCATTTATCAATTCAAAATAGTTTCAATACACAAGTTGAAGAAGCAGGACGTGAGTCGAAGGCTGCTTCATTTTGGTGTCTGTCCGCTAGCGGAGAGG
The DNA here is from genome assembly GCA_963989225.1 of Dromius quadrimaculatus. Classification (NCBI taxonomy): domain Eukaryota; kingdom Metazoa; phylum Arthropoda; class Insecta; order Coleoptera; family Carabidae; genus Dromius; species Dromius quadrimaculatus. Next base: position 44,631,602 of record OZ022331.1, on the reverse strand, counting down.
CAGTGGATTAGTGAACTCAAATAAGAAAGAAATTTGGTCTCAAATTGGAAAAATTGCATGGTAAAGAATTTAGCCATTTTTGAAAGAAATTAAATCAAAATTTGGATTTGAATAGTGTTTGGTAAATTGGTATCAAGAAATCAAGTCGAAATTTTCAGATAATAAAGGTAATAAACGATTTTCTTTTACCATAGCCAATTTCTTTCTCTATCGTATCGTAAATTTAATTATACAGTCCACTAAAATGCGACTTATTTAATAAAAGCTATTTTAATTCTACGTGAAGGGAAAACTTTGTACAGCGCGCACAAAGGAAAGTGAGATATGGCATATTTGAAATTTATATGGAGAAGGAATACAGAAAGCTGAAATTATATACAGGATGTCCTATTTTAATTTTACGTGGAGAGAAAATTTTCAGCGCGTGCACGAAGGTATGTGAGATTTGGCATACTTAAAGTTTATATGAGAAAGGAGTGCAGAAAGCCAATATTACATATATACAGGTTGTTCCATTTTGATTTTACGTAATGAGAAAACTTTGTGATGCGCGCACAAAGGAATTTGAGATTTAGCATAACTGAAGTTTGTATGGAGAAGAGGTGCAGAAGGCTAAAATTATATATACAAGATGTTATATTTTGATTTTAGGTGAAGAGAAAGCTTTGTACCGCTTGCATGAAATAATGTGAGATTTGAAGTTTATATAGAGAAGGATTGCAAAAAGCTAAAATTATATAGAAGTGTCTTATTTTGGGTTTACGTAAAGAAAAAACTTTGTAACGCGCGCACGAAGGAATGTGGGATTTGGCATACTTGAAGCTTATATGAAGAATTATTGCAAGAAGCCAATTTTATATACAGGCTGTCCCATTTCAATTTTATGTGAGAAGAAAACTTTGTAACGCGCGCACGAAGGAATGTGATATTCAACATACTTGAAGTTTATATTGAGAAGAAGTGTAGAAAGTTAAAATTATATACAGGCTGTTCCATTTTGATTTTACATGAAGAGAAAGCTTTGTACCGCGCTAACGAAGGTATATGAGACTTGATATACTTGAAGTAGCATAAAACTGAAAATATATATAGGTTGTCCTATTTTGATTTTCCGCTAAAGACGATATGTTTTTTTGCTGGAATATATCGAGAAATATGCACCGAATGAAAAAATGTCTGAAGTAAAAGCTTAACGATTTTCTCTTTCCCCTCTAAGGGGGCGGGGAAAAATCACTCTGAAATCTTATGGGAATCACTATCTCTTATCTGATATTCGCATAGAGCGTCGAATATCAAGTAAATTCTATCTGAACCCTCCGGGATGCAGAGTTAAATTCAACAACGTTCAATGAATTACGGTCGACTAGTATCAATAATTACGTCACTGAGGAGACAAGAAGAAGTAAAAAGTCCAGATAAAAATAGAAACGTGGAAAGTCGGTAAATGATTGCACTTCTTCTGCATGAAGGAAAGGTAGAAAGGAGCAAGAATAGGTGGAAAATTTGGATACGGCAAATATTTAAAATGAGAAAGTAGTGTTTCACAAGACAAGAAATCTTGTCTTGCTCCGTAGATTCTTGCTCTTGTTTTGCAGTGCAAGACAAGACATGTATTTGGATCTTATCTTGCACAATTCTTGTAAGGTAATTTCTTGTCTTGTCTATCAAGACTCTTGCACATTTTTTGTCTTGCATATCTTACTTAGTATTTTACATTCGCAATAGATGGCGTTACTGGATTTCTTGCTTTTTGTGCAAGATTTTTGCGGGGATTTACCAAGTTAGCTCGTAGGATTTGTTAGAAGCCAGCGCAGCGCGAAGACGGTTTGAATGTTATTTACTTACGTGTGGCGTAGCTGTACACTACAATATTGTACTTTTATCGTTTTATCGTTCCTTTTTAAAATATAAATGAATGGAAATTGATTAGAAGAAATAAATATTTCATGTAATTAAGAGAGACTTTCTTTAATCGAATACCACATTTCCATTTCCTAATCCTGAAATAATAAATTCATCAATAAGTTCTAGAAAGAAAAAAGTTTCATTTCTAACGCTCGCATATTTTTATTTTTACTTCATACTGTGCTACAGTCATATGAAGTATCTGCATTATTTCACAAAAAAATGCTTGTGAGTGTATCTATAATATAAAATTTCACCAAAAAACACTAAAATCGAAGTAGCCATACCACAAAAGTAAACGTAAAATATTCCAGTTAAATGTTCAATTGACAATGCTCGATGACTCGTATCGTCAGCAGTCTTTTTTATTCTGTTAAAATAATTCTTCACGATTCCTTCCCACATATCCATGAAACCAGCTTTTACTATTCTAGTCATTAATTCATTGATTCTTTTTAAAAGAGGAAAACCTTTAACTGCGTACATTTGAATGGGAAAAGACATATAGTTATCTTGAAAAAGATAATAGTCTCTTTTACTGTTAACAAACATCAAATACGCCTTTGAGCCGAGATATGTTAAATTTTTGTGTTCTTCTACATCCACTAAACATTTGGTAACATTTTTACAAATAATTCCCTTCTTTAAGTCAATTTCAGGTAATTCATCCTCCTTGAATTGTGCTTTGGTTTGTGGACCCCACCCGTAAGATATTTTCGACTTAATTATATCATCCAAACTAGAAATTTGATCTTGGAATCTAGGTGTAATCATGAATAAGTAACATACATTGCTGAAACTATTAAGCAAAAAAAAACACCATAATATAAATAAACATCTAATGATACCAGTTCTCGGTTTTTTTATTGAGACGTTAGTCAAAACCGCCATAATATTCAAAAAGCAATTAGGAGCAGAAACATACGATCTTATTTCTGTTTTGAGAGTTTTTGACAAGAAGTAAATTAATGAAGAAGTTATTAAATAAGTAATTAGTATCATCAGATGTATTTTTAGGTTGAATATGTGGAAAATACTCAGCCATTTTGGTACATAATCTGCTTTTGGACTACACCATGTTAATTGTTCTTGCATATAGGATATAGTTGGATCTGCAAATTCGAATCTAGATTCGTACGCATTTAATGAGCTTACAATCAAGTGGGCTTTACCGTTCATTAATGATTTAAAAAGCCCTGCAAATAAAATAAGAATTATCCAAAAAAATTTTTCTTTTTACTTGTACAAAGTATGATGATTATTTAAACTTACCTGTAGCTCTTCCATTTGGTGAAATAGTCCCCCAGTCTTCATTTTGAAACATTAAATAGTTAATTTTAAAATCCGCTAAATCAGCTACAAAATTCAGCAGTCGAATTTCATATCCTTTACTATAATGCAAAGTCGTATCGTTGAATTCATACCCGGGGAATATGTAGGGCTGCCAGATAATACCGTGTACATTTATTTGACATTTGTGGAGATAAAGCGGAACTTTATCTTGGAAAATATTGTCTTCTATTTCGAGAACTCCATGCTTACAGCGATTTATGATCTTTGTTTGATTAAAATCATCATAACAAGAACTGTTTTCAAATGGAAACCAGGTGTAAATATCAAAAGTGTCATTAAATGAATTATTTGGGAAAAGAAGAACAAAATTTATGGTCTTGTTTTCTGCTATGATTTTAGTAAAATTCACTAATAATTCTTTTATATCTTCCACCCATTTATGAATATAAATTACGAATTTGGCCTGTGGATTCCAATGAGATTTTTTCAAAACTTTCAAAGTATATTCCAGATCTTCCAATTTTTCCAGTTGAATTATATATCCATTGCATTTTTCTGTGTTAAGTTTAAACATTTTTTTTTTTTTTACATAAAAACTCAAATTCAAATTTTCATGTAAATTTTTCAATAAACTGCTATTTTGAAATGAACTATTGCGTTGATTTATATTTGATATTATTAAAAACTCTTTTTTCTGAAAATTGCTCCTGATGATATTTTGTACACAAAGGCTTAAAGATTTTTGTGAATTTGCCAATTGGTCGCTTAACAATAATGCACGATATGAAAAACATATCAGAATTACACAATAAATAATTAATATAAAATAATTCATTTCTGAATATTTTTATGAAATTTATGAGTTTAGTTTTGCATTAGTAAAATATGTTCAATTTCTGACATAGTATTTATATAGTTGGTATTAAAATAAGTAAAAGGATAAATTATGACTGATTTTTAACAAATGTAATACATTTGTTCCAAATTTTCTACAATATTTCGAATAGAATATTGGTTTTGAAATTACGAAATTAATTTAAAGCTAAATATACTATAAATATCTTAAAATATTGTCATCAATCAACTTTTAAAACAAATAATAAATATTCCTTTGGATATATAAAATGATGAATGGTATAATTATTTATATTTCTTTATACTTATATAATGTGTTTCATTGATTCCTTGTTTTTCCAAATAAGTATATCATTAATGGATATTTTTTTTAAATTGGTTCATTTCATACACAAAAACATTATATAACAATATAATATTATTAGCTATTACTCGCGGTTTTACATCGATGAAAACAATATATAATAATTGATTGCAGCACCCGATCAGACACTGTGCCCGGAGTAACTTCTTGGACTCAATGAGAATAAAATTATTAATTTATTGCAACACCAGAGCAAACTACGATCTTTGCCTGCGGTAGTCTTATGCTATTGTAATGTTTATTGCTTGATGAATCACTCTGTAAATAAATAAAAGTCACTATTTAATAATCTAAATGAAATAAAATCTTTAATTCTTCTTATGTCACTAATAACAGTATATTTATATATTAATCACTTAATTCTAATTTAATCAAAGTCACAGATATTTATATTTCACTATTTATATGCACTGTTCACTGTACTTGTTACTTCATTATTTATTTCACACTAATACACTTATTACTGTACTGTCTGTCCGTCTTTCTGCTTGGCCTTATATAGTGAAATATTGTTCTCGAATTTTTCCATTTCGCGACTCTTTCCATTTCTAGAAATCACCAGATGCTTCCATTGAGAGGGGTGATGGGCTGCGACGCGGTGCGGCGTAAGCGGCCGAAGAAGCTCCGCCCCATACTACGTCTTTTCTACGAGCTCCCCCCTCACTCCGCACGTCACACTATGAAATTTTTTGTTGTTTCATTCTAAGATTAACCGATTCATTTGACTTTCTTATACAAATATAATGATATTCGCGAATTGGATGATGAAATTTTAGAAAATCCTTAATTAGTGTTCATCCGTGTCAGTATCGGAATGAAGTATCAAAATTGCAGCCCTTTAGGTCCAGCGGTTTGAAATGAGCTATGAATGTCAAATAATAAGTATTGTCACAGATGTGAAATATTGTAAGTTATTAGTTCACATTATTGTTTATTTGAATTCGTTATTAATTCAATGATTTGTTGTAATAATTGTAATCCTAGTTAGCATCTGGTCGTTGTTCAATTGTCGGACATGTGCATGCTAGTCCATTGTTGCTAGATGTTCGGTTATCGGACATTTGAATGCTAGCTCATTGTTGTTCAACTGTCAGACATTTGAATGTTGGCCAATTGTTGGAATAAAGTGTATAAAATGCTTGAGCTAGCGGGAGGGTAATCATTCAATAAAAGTAACTGAGCGTTTTTGTGACTGTACGAGTTTTAAAAATAAATATTTGCACTGTAAGCTGTAATAATAAGTTTTGTAACACGTGCACCGAAAGTACTCTATTACAGAGCTAAATTCTGCTCCGAAAGTTCTCTATTCCAAACAATGATAACAATTTTCATTAATTCTCAGTTGACAGGGAATTAATGGATATTTTTGTCCGCTGGATAAAAATAAATTAATTGTGAATCATGGATGCCGTTGGAATTCTTTTATTTTATTGGTATATGTCAAATCAATATTTGAAAGAAATTTGGATTATAGGAGGTGTTCGTTATAGTGTGTGCATTGATTGTGAACGGGATAGCACAGAAAATGTGAAAAATATCAATCAATAAAATAAATCATGTAAGTTATGTTTCATTGAATTAGTTTACTGTAATGTGATCGCAATTGCAAAAATTTATTTGTCAAACTGATAAGATAGTTTCAGTACATCTAAATTTATTTAAAAAGCTCAGTTATGGGGGTACTTCGGTGCACTTGTTACAAAAAGTATCGTATGCAACACGGACACTGAAAGATTGTCATTATTGTCATGAACAAATTTGGCTGCACGATGATACGCCTTGGGCTACACCCTCATCTTCGCCTCGTGCTTCGCCCTCGCCTTCGCCTCGTACTTCGCCCTCGCCTTTGCCTCGGGCTTTGCCCTCGTCTTCACCGAGTGCAGCCTGCATCCTGGACAAAAATGACAGTCGTTCGGTCCTTGTTACATAATATACTATTAATTACAATAAAATTTGTGACAAATTGATGTCAGAAGTGGGATTCTGAGAAATTAAGTGAAAATAATTTTGGATCCGGACGGAAAAAATAAATATCTATTTAGTGTGATGTAGTTTCTCTATTGGTTTTCTTTACCAGCAAAAAACTATCCTCAGTTTTAAACTTATATTTTGGGAAGTAATTGAAAGTCGATTCCAGGTAACTCAGAAAGAGAACACGATCATGTTTCTAATCAAAACGATCCCGAATACTACAGAAATTCTATTGCGATCAAGTGTGGAGAATAAAATATTGTCCCAAATATGAAATATCTTAAAACATTAGTTTACACCAATGTTTATTATTTATTTAAGAATTTATTGTAATTATCTAAGTTAGCATTCGCGAATAATCTAGAAAATGTTCAATTGTCAGCCATTTGAATGCTAGCTCATTGCTCCGGGATACTCGGTTATCACACATTTGAATGCTAGCTCATTGTTGCGGGATGTTGAGATGTCAGACATTTGAAAGCTCCGTGGGCTGGTGAGATGGGGAATAATCATTCAATAAAAGTGACGATCAGCGGTTTTGTTATTGTGCAACGAATTTAAAAGTGAAAATTTGTATTGGTTCCTGTAATATAATTTAATCACAAATAAAATTTGACAAATATAAAATATTTGTAGTAATTAGGTCACATAATTATTTATTTGAATTCGCTGTAACTACAATCCTAGTTAGTACTGACAAGATCGATCTTCAATTGTCGTTAGATGTTTGGTGGTTGCCAGGCAACAATTTTTAAACAATTGAATGTTGTCATCGGCTTAGGTATATAAGAGCGTTAGCTAGGAGAGGAATTCATTCAGTCAGTGATTCAATACGAGTAACTGTGAGCGAAATAGTGATCATACGAGTTGGTAAAGTGAATATCTGGACTGCAACCTGTGATTACAAATTAATTACAATAAAATTTGTGACAATATATATGATTACTTTCAAATAACTATTTTACTAAAAAATTCCCTTATACTTCTATTTTAGTTTCTTCCAATTTTTTCTATAACTCAAATAAAAATGACGGAATTCTGATTCTTAATTAATTTCTTTTCTCATAAGATCCTAAACAACCGAAAAACAGAGAAAATTTTTAAAACAAAAACGTTCATATCTTCAGTTTAATAATAATTAGGGACGAATATGGATTTTTTTTTGAAGAAACACATTTGTGGCTTGCGGAGTTGATATCATTCTATAGGGACTGAAAACAAATGTTTTTTTCTGTCTCCTCAGTGATATATTTATTGTTCAATTTCACTTTATTTATTTCCACATTTTGATAAACATGGTTACATGGAAAAAACATTAAGCATGTCATTTTAAACTGTTGTCCGCGTAAATACAGATAAATAATTATTTCTATAACCGTAATTAAAATGGCTTTCAACGAACTGGGTTCTATGGTACTAAATATATTCTAAACACATCTTAACAAACCCATGGCTTTGATCGTTTTAAGCGAGACCTGAAGTTGGCATAGAAGTCTATTGACGTGCTCAATAATTTCTGACACTAGTATTTAACATTCCTTTCGGAATAGTTTCTTCAAATTGATTTGTGTTGTCTCAATTTGCTTTTGTAGAATAAGTATAGTATGTAACTTGTTGCATAAACTCTTTATACACGCATTTTGTAAACACTCGCTTCACTCGTGACTAAAAAACTTTTGACTAAAGAGACGCTTGTAAGACATTTTACTTAATATACTATTGATATGATTCAATTATAAAATTAGATGAGAATATTTTCAACTTGCCTTTATCTGTAAGTCCATTAAAATGGAGTCGCAGCTCTTATAATTTCCGAGATCTTAATGCGGTGAAATATTAAAATACTTCTTCACACAAGTGCAATTTACTGCAATATGATAACAGAGTTTTTATATCAATTGGCGATGTATGATTGTGGATCACATGTGGCTCTTACATAGATCCAGTTTGTAAAAAATCGGAATCAATTTATTCTGATTCTATTCAATTAAGAATAAGCAACCAAGATCATGTGATATTAATTGGTGCGATTTCTTAGATGCTTCGAAAAATTTTAGGTGATATTAGCACCAAGGGACATTATAGTAGTGTATAATTGCCAGATTTTGTAATTTATGGCACTTAAAAATATATGACCAGTCATTCTGTGCTGTTTTCTCTCCTTTATATGTAAGAAACGGTTAATAAAGAATTTTTTTAGCGCTAGTAGATGATTATTTAATGAAATAATGTATGGCCTGTCCTGATTGAAATGCAATGTTGCTAAACATGCGAAATTGCCACAGTAGCTATATCTTCATGAAAAAATGTCCAATGTCATTACTGTATTATTATTAGCTTTATATCTAATTAAGGTCATAATATTAAATGCATTCAACCGTAAAAACATAATTTTTCATAGTTCAATCCGAAACACATAGTTCATTATAAAGTATGAAATTAAATAATTATTCAACCCCAAATCAATTTTTTCGAATATTTTACTGTTTCTTATTTATTCAATAGTTGTATGAAATTCGAAAAATATTGATGTAGGACATTAGAGAACATAAATACCAACATCAATATTTTTCGGATGAGGTTTTTTGATGACATCACTAACACTTATGGCCTTATTACAACGAAATGTTTGAAGGACTGGGATAAATCATCAGCTGACAATCTTCTTGAAAATGGTTTAAAATAAAGTCGAAACGTTGGGAATTTGAGAATTTGACTTTTATTCAAATTTCTGTGTCCAAATTCCGACTAACAATGATTAATCATCATTAGTGAACACGATAAATACCTACATAAACAGACAAATAATTTGGATTTACTGATTAAGATTGCATAAATGTGGCTGTTAGGACAAGACTGACATTCAATTTACATATATGTGTGAAAGTTGTCAGTTATGAAACCGTTGAAATTAATGTATAATTTGTGAAAATTTATGCATAATAAATGTGGCAATAAAATTTATTTGTCAAACCATCCAAGTATAGCTATATACATATAAATTTGAAATGCATTGACCTTACTGCGAACTAGTATTTTTGTACAGGAGGAGGAGGACTTATTCTTTGTAGATCATAATGTTACTGTAGGATAAACTCCGTCCTAGCATTTCGTAGTTTAAGCTACATTTTTTATGGACGAGCTAGTCAGCCGAGGACTGAAGTTTCAAAAATCTTCAACTACCAATTAATTCAAAAATATGCAGAAACGTTGAAAACTGGACTCCAAATGGAAGTGGCAGGGATGAAGAATAATTTTCTCATAAACACATCCATCTTCAAAATTACTGCACCGATTTCAATCAGATTTTTTATCTCTTTCTTATGATCTTGCACATGCCGTAAGCTTGATTACAGTTCTTGTATGGCCTAGTGGCGATTGCACGACTATCTTTCATAACTACACTCGTATTTATTGTATGCATTCGAATAAAACGCTATTGTGTTTCCCATCAAAGATAGAATCATTCAAACAAAAAGTCGTAAATGCTATTTTTTCTCAGGAAGATGCTCAGGACCTTGACCTTGACAGCATAGAGGTGTTTACAAAAGCCAGTTTCCGTACAAAATTTAAAATAGCATAGTCATCTTGTATTTTCATGAAGGGTAGTAAAAATAATACACAATAAATGTAAGTGAGTTAATGGATGATAAGCGATTGTACGTGCGAGCGGCGCATTACTGGCGCTTGATAGAAAATCATCAACGCATTCGAGCACATTTTTTTTTTCTTTTAAATAAATAATTCAAACTATTCATTAAAATTCGCAAAAAGTAAGATAATTGATCTGCCCGTAATTCTTTCAGGTGCTTTCGTTTGGATTTATAAAATGCGTAAAAAAAATTCAAGTCAATCGGACCTCCGGCTATATAAACAACAGAAAAACTTTCGTCGATCGTATTTCAGTCCAGCAAAAAATTAAATATATAATTCGGTAAAAATTCGACGAATTAATTATAGATAAAAATTGGGCAAAGAAAATAAAGGCTAGCTGAAACAAAAGAGAAATAAAAAAATTAACGGCATTTTTTGAATTGATAAAAATATTTATTTTACAATGGAAAATTATTGAAGATTTAAAGAGTTCTATTTTCAAAACAATTCAAGATTATTTACTATCTTAGATTAGTTAATTTCGTTTTAATGTTATAACTTATCATATTATGATATGTTTCTCTTGCCCATACTGTACCACAAAAGCAATTGAAATACATTCGCCAGAAAAAAACGAATCCTTGTAGCGCATATTTTTATGGCAATTCAGTAATAATCTATTTTTATTGACCATTCTCAGTGTACAACAATTATTTATTTACATCCTTCTCATCTTCCGACTTAAGGAGCGGAAATTATTGTATAACCGTATTTAATAAGTAAATAAGCGCTAATTAAACAATGAGCAATGTATATTTTCAATAATAAAATAATATTTAATTTAACCTGACCTTTTACTTATTCTCCCCCACTTGAAACGTCCAGTTCTTGTTGAAAGTAAAACTAGTTAAATATTTAATCGACCTACACTCTCCGCTTAAACTTCGGTTAAAGAAGATCAAGTTTCAGCAGGTGAGTCCATATAATTTATTACTAAAAAAAATTACATAATTGCTTAACTTTATAAAATTGTTATTCGAGCAAAAAAAATGGAATATAAGTGTGAATGTGAATCAGTAGATGTGAAATAATGGTGCTAAAAGTTATCGAATAAGCAGAATCCTTAAAACATGTTTTTTGAATCCTTGCGATGAGGTTGTGTGCGCGTAGTGTTTTCTGCCTTGATGTTGAGCAGTGAATGATTGTTAAAGCACAAACGACGTGTAACTAGTCTTCAATGAGATTAGTCCGTTTCTTTTTTTGGATATAAGAGAAAGGATCGAATGTGAAATAGACTGGTGTATGAATAATGTGGTTGAGATAGTCATCAGTTACGATGAATTGGATAAATCAAATGAAACGGTAAAGAGAATATATCTAATCTAAGAGAAAAACGAAACAAATAACTATAAGATTATTGTCATCTAAAAACGTTGATTCTTTAAAAAAAAAGTCATATATCTAAAACTTGGAAAGGATTTACAGACTTTCCTGATTTATAAAATAATAATAATAATAATAACCATATAAAGTTCTCCAAGACTAATTTTGAATGAAAAAAAGGTTAACCTCCATAAAAAAATTTTCACCAAGACGGGGCTCGTAAATATTTTTGCCACTTTCAAGCTAAGAAATAACTTTTATGGAACAAACTTAGTCGTGATAATACTGTATGAGGTTATTATTATTTTTTTTTTCAAATCAGGAGAATTTATGAGTCCTTTTTCAATTTACATATATATGTGGACAACGTGATTAGATATACACATTTTTTTTTTAAGAATTAAATAATGATCAAAATATTTCTTTGCCTTAAATTCTGTATATTTTATTTATTTTTGACGTTTCGACTCTCTATCCCAGAATCTCCATTAAAAAAAACAATGATACAAAAATAAACGAGGACAAGGCAAGTATCGAAATAATTAAAAATATACAGAGACTAGATGTGACAACTTGGGTTACACATTCAGTTGTCTGTTATATTAATTAATTCTTTTTTCACAATGTTAATTGTTAAAACTCATATTATTGATTTTTCTTGAGTGAAAGCCAGAAGAATTTTCTTCTTTCTTCACTAAATATGGGAAAATTATAATTTTTTTATAAGATATCTTATAGTTAATCGTTCCATTTCATGATTTCGGGACTAGTAAAAAAAATTGCTGGATGACTCGGAGCGAAGTCTAACAATTTAACGAGTCTTAAAACATTTTTCTTTGACATACATCTTCTTCACTGTTTTATTCGATATATCCAAATCAACTTAACTGATTCATTCCTCTCTCAAGCACATTATTCATACACCAGTTAATTCACATTAGATCCCTTCTCTTATGCCCAAAAAAAATATAATCTAATTGAACAGCAGCTACACGCCGTTTGTGCTTCTACAATCATTCGTGCCAAACATCAAGACAGGCACACATATTCCATTATAAAATTTCTATCGTGCATCCACTTGCAAGCTGCAGGATCTCGCTCTTTCGACATATCGCTTCCCAAATATATAAACTCATATAAACATATATATTTTGCTAAATGATGAGTGATCTCCAGATAATAGATGTATAATGACATTCATTTTTCTAAATACTTAATATGCATGCATTCGGAAAATGAAGTATAAAGAGTTATTTAATTCAACTAAGTACATAGATTAATTTAAATGTAGCACAAATATATTAAATGAGTGTATGGTTGATACAGAAAAAATTAAAATTACATATTTTTAAGTATATTTGCCTCTCAGAAAATTATAACATTGTGAAATGTGCATCCTTATGTTACCAATTAGAAAGGAATATTTAAAAAAATTTAAATGGTCTCCATGCCCCTTTCTTATACCTTTCGTCCCTTCAGAGAGATCCTTTGTTTATTTTTCTCGTTATAAAGTTAGATGTGTTTGAACAAAAACAAACCTTAAATTAAATTTTTAAACACAAGGTCCTTCTAATTATGTCATGAAAAAAATTCCATGATATCAATTTCAAGTATTTAGAAAAAGTTGTTGATTTAATACGATTCATATTAAAAATATTAATAGTGTTGGAATTATTCTAAAGACCTTGGAATATGCTTATTCATTACTATCTCACTACTTTGATTTTTCTCATGACTACAATACTCTCCTTTTCCAGTCAGTGACTAGATATAAAAGCCTGAATATTTTATTAGTATAAAAACAAGTTGATTTGTGATCTCTTAGAAACTATTGAATGTAGAACTTATTGTCAATCGCATATTAAATACAGTCCACCTCAATTTTCAATACGTTAGAGCCCATTATCCATGAATTCGTCTGCATTCTAAATTACTTATAAAATATATCATTTCTTTTGTTCATATTTTGTCAAAATGACATCTAACTAAAATTTCAATTCAATCAAAATTTCAGTGATACCTAAAACCTTAGGTCTAAGCCTAAAACATAATTTTCGAAGGTTTCAAGTAAGTATGATGAATCAGTTGCTTTAGGGGTGGGAGATTATTTTAATCTTCCATTGTATCCGATCTCTATCCGCAAAATTTGAAAAAATAAGAATTGGCGCGCTGAGGGCGCTACTACTTTTTTCAATTAAGATAGAATTTGCTAGGGTTCCGCGCTGGCTTAACCCGGCGTGGGTACAGTGGGGTATGGTATACCCTGCTCGCTTAGAAACTTATGCTGTCACGTAATCATCAGTCCCAGTGCTACCACAATCCTGCTACCTTCGAATGAGGCATTCGTATAAACGTCGTTGAATCATTTGCAGTAATCGCTTGACACATCAATTTGAAGTGCGTGTGGGCACCAATGGAGTAACCAATGGGATAAATTCTATGGTTGCTCCTAGTCCAAATAATTCAAACGTGGAACAATACAGGTTGAATTATCTAAAAAGCTTAGGCCTTCCACTGATTGAGGATCATAAAAATCAAAGACTTACTAATACATATATACAACGTCAATTCAAACAGAAAATTAGTGATATGAGACCTAAAAAACCAATAGTACAAGCAATATCAAGTGGAAAACGACAACTAAATTTAGGTCGATGTGTAATATGCCCAAGGAGATCGGATCGAAAATCCTTCTATACCTGTGTTACATGTACTCGATACGTGTGCATGAAGCATAGCTATCAAATTTGCGACGAAAGTCACAAAGAGAAAAAATAATGAAATAAGACCTTTTATAAATATAGCAATATTTTTTAAAGCTTCTTTGATAGTCTGACAATTATTATATATCATTCATATTTGCATTTTGCATTCAACAAATTATTATTAACCTATAGGGATTTGCAGCTAAGCGCTACGCAGTCTGGTGGCAAATTTTAGAAGCTCAATAAGAGATATTCGTAATACGTCAGTGACATTCTTTTATTTCTTTCAATTGAATCTATTAAGAATTGAACCGTTATTATTTAGATATTTGATTTGAATAATTATGTCAACTACATATTGTTGTGTACTTGGCTGTAGTACTTGAAAAAAGTGAGATTCAAGCTCAATTTTTTTCCTATTTCCTAAACAGGGAAGTAAAGCTTAAATGAAAAATAAATTTAATGATTTTGATTTTATAAGTAGCAAAAAGTATGGATTAATTCTTTCAAAATTGGAAAAAGAGTGAGTCCTTTTATAAAAGTATTTCTTCAATTTTATTGTGGCGGTGACTACAACGCAGAAGTTTGCAAACGTAAACCATACAATTTCATATTTAAATTTGAGTTGTCACGTGAAGTGCCACAAATAATTATGTGTCCAGCATTAAAAACTTCTCCTACGTAAACTACTCGGGTATTTTAATTTTAATATATCGGAAATATTCTATCAAGAAAAAATCTTGGATCCTTCGTAATTCCGCTATTATTCATTGAATGATTTATCTGAAACATAAATGTTATATAAAAGTGGAGAGTCAAATTCAGAACAATATCAATCTGTAAGATTATAATTTCTATTGATGTACAACTTTAAAATACAGCAAATTCTTCGTAAATCACTTTATTTCCACTTGTACACTATGCAATAAACTCGCGCAATGTCTCTTTTCGAGCTTCGAATTTTACTCACAGTGGCGCTGATAGCATAACTTTAAATCCCTAGTTCTCAAGCTTCCTCTTTGTTCTTGTGATAAAATACATAATTTCATTTTTAACCAATGTCATTACCAGATTATTGTATTAAATGACTATATTCTCAATCAATATGAATGAATGATTATGGAAAGTCATGTTAATTGCATCACTTGTTATTCCAAAATATTTAGTTCAATAATAATGAATGGGGCATATCATACCCCAGGTGTTACAAATTATATGTGTACCCGCGCCGGGTTAATCCGACACTGCCATTCCGTGCAGAATAGATGAAATCTTCAAATCCTAATCAATTAAATTGAAACAACGAATTTAGCTATTTACAAGCAGCTAGTTTCACTGCTTATTTACAAGAATCAGCGGTGCTTGTGGCAGCTTTCGAAACTATTGTCACAAATTTATTGAGATTTAATAACTTTATAAAGGTTACTGTACACTTTTTACTTTATCAATTGTTGCACAATGTGAAATCGCTTACTGTCCTTTTCCACTTTACTATTTGACTTACTTTCCCTTGTCCACGTGGATTAATACACCCTCGAATATACTTAACTAATTAGAGCGACAGAAGCCATGCAATGAACCAATTTAATACATTTTGCTACAACAATTACATTTTGCAACAATGAACTATTATTAAAATGACAACTGACAGAATCATTTTCTAGAATGTTCCAAAATGCTAGTTTAGATAATAATTACAATAAATTTGGAATTCAAACAATTAAAAAACTTATAATATTTTATATTTGTGACACTATTAACTACGAAAAATTTTGTGGACATTTGTAGAGATCTAACTCCTCGTACGTATTTTTTATATCTATTATTGAAATTGGTGTGTTTGAACAGTATCTAAACTCTGCCAAAGAATTTTCCGCAGTTGTTCAATCCATTGCACGATTTTTTTATTCATTAAAATACAACTCATATGAATTAAATCACTTTTAGCCCAGGGAATAATGTTCTTTTTTTACATTTTTCTCAATTTGTTGGAAAAGCGAATAAAATGCCACTATTAAGTCTGTAGAAATCCTCTGTCAGTCGGATGTAAGTTTTTTTAGCTAATGATCTACGTTCATATGTTATTTCAATAATTTTGTACCAAATTGAAACTAAAATGATTAAAATTAGACTGCATAAAAGTTGCTGCAACTGATAGTTGCCAGCAAGTAGATCTTTGAATAAATTCCAAATAATATTGCAAATATTTCCATGTATTGAATTTTTTTTTTCTAATATAGAATTTTGCGTTTAGAGACTACAAAATGTCTTGGTTCCACACACTGGCATGTTTGGCATGTGTGGCTTACGCCGTGCAAGCATACTCCGGCGGCGCCCCAGTCGATGTATGTGAAGACATGAAACCGAAACATCCAGCAGAGCCACAAAAGTCCCAAATGCCGTACCAAGTCACTGTCAACAGCAATGCAGTTGGACCTGGTGGTGCTGTCAAGGTCACTATATCAGGCAACGGTGGCTTCAAGGGCTTCCTCCTACAGGCGCGTCAAGGCAACGACCCCGTCGGCAAGTTCCTGGTAGCTGATGACGACAAATTTGTGAAAACAATTAACTGCGGCAAGGGTCAACAGGTGATTTTTGAAATGTTTAGACATTTTATCGAGTTTTTATTACCGGGACTTAGACGTTTACATTCCGGAAACATGTTACAGAATGCGGCCACACATAAAAACTCATTTACCAAGAACAATCTCAATATTGATTGGCAAGCACCTGCTGGACTCAATGGCCAAGTACAATTCTAGTAAGTGTCAAGTGATTTGGCTTCTTTCTGGTGCTACTGTGCAGTGTCTTTTCTTCTTTCAGTGCTTGTCAGTGATATTTCTGGCGCTTTTTCTAGGTCTTCTGGTTTTATTTTTGTACTTGCATTATTATTAACGATATTAAATATTTTTTTAACACAGATTTCTCCAAAAGAAGGTAGGAATATATTTATTTTAAAATACTTTAGTCAATCTGGTGAAGAACATCTCAACAAAGAGTTCACTGGAAAGGATTTAACACTACCTATTAATTCAAGACCGGAAAGAGATATTCAAAAAAATTGAAAAAGATTATGAAAATATGATTCATCGACTGTATCTATTGTTTAATCTAGACACGATTCAAAGATATAAATTTTTCTCAATAATTTACAAGATTTTATAAGACGTCTGAAGCAATATTTTGCTAATTAATTCTTAATTTTATTACTTCCTTCACTTTAGCTCTAAAAAATATAGCAATCACGCCTTTTGTCCAATTCGATTTATTTATTTACGACTAAATTATCTGCAAAGCTCTGGCAAGTGATGACAATTTAATTCGTCAAATCAGAACAAAAAAATTGATGTTCACGAAGTAAATTTTGAATGTCATATAGGTTTAAATTTACATACATTTTTCTGTTTGTATTTTCATATTAAATTTTCTTTGCATATTTTACAGTACACTTATTCTTTATAAATTGTCGCGCAATGTATAATCGCTTGCTGTTTCTTTTCGTCACACTACTAGAAATTCCATTCTCAGAAAGGATTTCTTTCAAAAGCTCGAAGGCTATTAAGAATAAATCCTGGATATATTCAGTTTTTTTTTTTAATTTGTTTTATATCTTTTGAATCAGCTTGTATCTTAGTATTAACTTTAAGGAATAGTAAATCTCTTATCTTTTTTATATAATGTTAATAACTTTTTCCGTTCTTGAGATAATCAAAAGGATGCATTATTTTTCAACCGTATCATACTGAAGAAATAAATATAATCTCTAATTATTTGTGAAATGTTTCAGTGTGACAGTTGCCCGTGACGGCGGCACCTACTGGGTCCATCAACCAACAGCTAAAGTTACAGTGAAGTAAAGAATTTTATTAAAGGAAATTTTGTACAAATTCATGTAGTGTTCTAATCTGACATTTTAAGTTACCAATAAAATGTACTTAACAGTTTTTCTAGAAACCTGATAAAATCGAATACAATTATTTATTTACAAATATCCTTACACATAAATCTGTTTCAAAAACCAAGGAAAATAGCTTTGTTGAGAAATCATATACTAGTTATTAATTATAAATAGTTTACTACAGCTTTTGGAACACTTTACTATCAAAGTCATATTACTGACGGTACAAACTGGAAAGACACTAAATACGTGTAGAATAATATGAATGTATAAAAAGATAATCTATACATATCGTATTAACGTCAGCTGTTCGCTTTTACCTCATTAAAATATTTATGTACAATGCTTCTTTATCATTTTATAAATAACTGACTGAAAATATCCATTAGGAGTCAATTACAAGAATTTGAAAAAATATTTACGAGTATATAATTAAAAATTTTGAAACTGTACCAGATTATTTACCATGTTAGTTAAATTTTGTATCATACTTTGTTGATTTGAAATTCAAACGTACAAATAGTCATCAATTTTTAAAATACAAGAAATCATAAACTTATTGTATCTTCTTTTTTAATTTCCAACAAATTTTATTCTCAACTAGAATAGATTTTTTTTCACCGCCATATGCAAATAATTTAAAATCTTTTGCCTCAGACCAGCCGAATTGTAATTTGGTCTGAATCAGTAGTCTCAAATTATTTGAATATGGCAACCAGAAGTTCACGAGAAAATCCCAATTCCAAGTCGAAAATGAGATCAGTCGAATTATTTTCTTTCGCCATCAAAAACTTACAAAATTTACATCTTACTCCAACAAATTATTAAGGACTCTTCTGCAGACCACATTTTTGGATATACTAACGTTTCCTAATGAATTTCGAATTAAGATATTATGTTTTATTGGAACCAATTACATCCAATATTTACCAAGAAGGGTGAGAGATAAATGTAATTTATAAAATTGTTTATAGTTTGATTCAAAATATAAATTATTAACTCAAATTTATCTTATACCTACATCATGCTACTGATGATTAGTGGTGTTGTTTCAATTGAAACAGCTGAAGAATATAATATAAGAAATGTAGTACCACACAGGTCTGACAAAATAATGCCGGAAGGATATTTTGTTTAAGACTGATTAATGGCTAATACCGGTCCGTGAGCACCACCAATCCGGCTCGCCATTATTTTGATTACATTGTAAAATTGATTGATTGATATTTCTTTAACCGTAGAATGCGGTTACCAGTCGTCAATCTATCGAGTGCACTATAAGTGTCTGCCACACCCGTAGCGGGTAAAAGGCATGATTGATATTTCATGTATTTATTTACATTATAAAATTTACAATGGAAGTAAATCATACAAAATAATATTCAGATATTTTTATTTAACGATAAACTAAACTATATGCCCTTGAGACTTCGCGAAGGAATCACTGCGGCCCTTAGACTAAAACTGTTATAAGGTAAATAAATAGGTATAATAAGTTAGCAAACTTTATAAATCTAAATTCAATAATCTCTCGTCCATATTAAAGAAAAGAAATGATCGATTAATGAACCAAGCTTTATCACCGTCAATTCACTGTTTGCATATGGCTTCTATTATTCTATTTGATTTTAAACGTCAAAAACACATGTTGAATCGGAAGATGCAATGCATATGCCAATTCGCTAGCGACTTGAAGTGAAAGTTTGCACTTTGCAAACATTGCAATCCGAACGTAAAGTACGTAGACTACAAATTTTAGTTGTGAATAGTTACTACTGAGCTCATATGCTTAGCTTTGAATTTTAAACTAGCATGAAATTGTGCCATGTTCGAATTCGGTTGTGAATGGACCTTAACATTTTTTCATAAGAAGTTTCAATCTTTAAATAAAAATAATTTGAAAATCATATTCTATGAGTATAAAAACTATGATGTAGCCCAATTAGAGCAGTCTGACGGGTACTTCTAGCAAAATAGAGTTAGTTAGATCAAGATATTAGGAAAATATATATATTTCCTGTAGTATTAAAAAAAATATTATAAAAAATCATGACGATGTTCTGTTAAAAAAAAATTCAATCACGCTTTTTATCCGCCAAGAATATGACAGATACTTAAGTGCACTCGGTGGATTATTATATTAGGGTAATAAAATACCTATTTTGTATCCTTAATCAGTCTAATTCGCAGAGAAATTCCCGAGCCAGACTAATCCAGTCACAAAAAAGCCTAAAACGAGCAAATTGAAAAATAGGCTTTTTTGCAATCATTTCTTCATAACGTGGAGATGAAGAACAGATTTATTCAGTCTTGAAAAGCTGTGCGACATTTTTGTTAATTCAAAGCATTACTAAAATATGCTTTTTTTCAATCGTCAATTCATTAATTTTAAAATCCTATAAATTAATATGATTGTGAATATAAACAAGTATGCAGAAGATTCAACAATTTGTCAGCGTTTTCATAAACAATTTTTTTTTATGCATACGATGTAAAGTATCGTTTGAAATTCATAGTACATCGAAAACGTTTAGCTCTTTATGGAGCAATTTATTATTAAGACGATCATAAATTGTTGAAGCAGTAATATGATTTTGCACACTTGTTCACATTCCCATTAACATTAATTTTTAGGATTTTGAAGATTATTTAATGATTTTGAGCTCACCATTGATGATTTAAAAAATACCTGTATTCCGCAAATTTACACTTATTGCGGAGCGGGTTTGCAATTTTTTAATATTGGAATAGTCTCATTTTGTCAACAATTTATTTTTATCGAAATTCGCGTTAAAACATGGACATTTACTAAAATTCTTTGAAAAATGGAATAATTTTCTTTCTTTTGTCAATAAACAAATGTTGGAAAGCTTTTCAAGACTGAAAAAAACATTCTTTTATATCAGCGTTATGAAAAAGCGACTTGTCCTTCAAAATACTTAAATGACTGGACTAGATCTATGGTTTTATATTTCTTATATATTTCTATAGGTACAATATATAATTTTTTATTTGCATGGTTTCTTGGGGCTTGTTTCTTAACCAATGTATTTTATAAAAATATTACTCTGCTGGTAACTGAATGACAGACCTAAAAAATTTGCAGAAAAAGGTGCAAATTTTTTCGATGTTCTCGTTATAGCCAATCACTTTATACATGAACATCTAAAAAAAATCTAACTGAAGATTTTTTAACGGTATTCTCTTTACTTTGGCATCACAAATAATTTTCCAAAAGCCAACTGGACGGCTACAATAGTTATTTTTGAATTTAGATTGCGAAATGTCACTTTTGCATTCGAGAATGCAAAAGTATTTCGCAATCATGTATCAAACAACGTTTTTCGAAAACCATGTCTCAAAATTAATAAAAATGTAAAAAGAAAATTGTGACATTTCGAATAAATCAATGTCACTTTCAATGTTGCTATGATACCAATACAGTTTATCTAAATATTTCGCATCCTGGCTGCGAAGTATTTTACGTCCTGTAAACAAAACAATCATTTCGCATGTTTGTAGTTGCCTTGTAAATGTTCACTTTTAATGAGTTTTTGAAAAAAGTTTTTCTCTAATATCTCGTAAATTGACAATTTTACGGTAATTCTGGTTACCATAAAAATTAGTTTGTGAGATAAATCTGCGTTAAAAAGGTTCTTTACAAAATCTTCATAGAGCCAATAGTTTTTGAGATATTGGGCTGAGAAACTCGGGCTTTGTTTTCGCATCAACTTTGAGGTAAAATGCAAGACCCGTTTTTTTTTTACATAGTTACAAATTATGTTATAATTTTGTTCTTCTATTCTCATCTCTCCAATAACAATAATCTCAGCGGAAAATAATGAAATGAGATCGACTTCATCATCGTTCAACTCAAATTCAAAAGTTGTATTCTCGGACATCGTACTATTCATACTGAGACAAAATTGGCTCCGACAAGAGCCACTCACTACGGAATATGATAGTTCTTTTTTTCTGCATCCACAACTGATGCTACAATCTTTTGTGCAATTGCAGGAGGAATCAGGATGAATGTTAGCTCTAATAAATTATTGTTTTAAATCCAATTTCATTACTGATGGTTCAAGTCTTCTCCCAGCCAAGTTTGAACATGGTAATGTATAATGTATAAAATATTGTCGTATGCACTTTACTCGAGTTTTTTGTCGGCCTTATATCTGAAAAACGACTGGTTCTACATAGATTTTGTATGTGACCAATTTTACATAGATTTATCTCACAACTTATTTTATTATAACCAAAATTAACGTAGCACCGATAATAAATGAAAAGTAGGAAGGTGTAGTAGTCCAAAAATATATGTCTTTATTATAACGAATTTAACATTGAGAACGTTTCGGATCTAATTCATCCATCTTCAGCTAGAAGAGATGTAAAACTAGTTAATACTATTGCGAAATTTGTTATATTGATAAATTGATATTATTACAATTACAAAATATCTTCACATTTGTGAGAGTGTAAAGTTGCAACAGTTTCACCACCTCGATGGATGGCGGTAGAATGTGAAGAGATTTTGTAATTGTAATATCAATTTAACTATGTACAAACTCCGCAACAATATTGATTAGTTTTACATCTCGTCATGAGCTGAAGATGGATGAATTACATCCGAAACGTTCTCAATGTTAAATTCATTACAATAAAGACATATATTTTTAGACACTACACCTTCCTACTTTTCATTTAACATTCAATTGGGTCCTTTCAACTGTATCGAAGTAGCACCGATAATTTACGAAATATTGAAGAAAATAAGATTTTCATGACGTTTGACCTCTTGTAATTTTTGTAGCCGTCCAATTGGCTTTATAGACTTTTGAGAAATTATTCGTGGCGCCAAAGTGAAGAGAATCCTGCAAAAAATCTTCGGTTGAATTTGTTTTTTCATATTACTGGCAGCATCGTTTGTTCAATTTCTTTTTAATTTGATGACGAAAGAAATATCCCTTGTGTTTCTTCGGATGAAAAATATTTCGTTTGAGTTCAGCTCTTGTTGAATAAATTTTGCCGTAATGATTTTGTACAATAATCTCGTTTCAATGATTGGCTTTCCTTTTTTTTAAAAAAAGCCACCGAAACGTCAGTAGCTTATGAACCGTTAATTAGTAACGTGACAATATCTAACGTAATTTATAATCAAATTAAATAAATGTGAAACGTTGTAAAAATTTATTTACACAATAATTTCAGTTTACACTTTTCCTTGCACAACTTTTCAAATCTAATTTTAAAAACCTAATGAAATAAAAATTCAACAATTCATTTTGTTTCTGAACGTTTGAAAATCATAATGTTTAAATTGTAAGAATTGCATAGCTAATGTGGTTATATTAGTTTCTTTAGACCCGATAAAAATTCTGAAAATCATTAATTTAAAATAACTGACAAAAATGTAACTAAAAATATTTTATATAAGTCGAGATGCGATGTATCTTAATTTCAATAAATTATTAATCTGTGACTCCACATGAAATTCGATGGATGCAATTCATTGGAATGTATTAAAGATATTTACGTTGTTATAAGAAAAATTTGTATTGGTTATTTTAAGGTTTTAACTGAAACAGATTATAATACAATCCCAGTGAATTGCAATCAAAATTGATAAAGAAATTTTCTTTTATATTCCGTAAATAGCTTCGTAGCTATATTCTCAATCAATTAAAATTAAATGAGCAGAAGCTAAAATTTTAACAATATTCTGCGGAGGACAAATATTTAATTTTTTCTTTAATACCTGCCCTAAATGATTATCAATTATCAGGAGCTCAAAATATGATTAAGATTCAACTGAGGGACATACGCAAACATCATTTTGTTGATAGATACTTCCTCTCAACAGAACTTCCATCTGTTACCGCACTCGTTGCAAAGCACAAACGTGGTCATCGGTTCATCAGCACTTCGAGTTTGGATCTGGTTGTACGTGCAATTGCGTTTCTTGCATTTGCCGCACTTAAGCAGATCTGTTTTAGTGCCTTGAACTGTTGCAAGCTGTGCGTCATTGATTGCTTCTTTTTGGAACTTGTCTCGAACCTTTTTCATTTCGTCACTAGCCATTTCTTCAGCCGTCATCACAGCTAAACGAGAAGCCGGAATTACACCACCAAGAAAATTCTGACGCAGTGTAGGGTTTTTAGTATCTTTTAGGTTGGCAATTCTACTACGAACACGGTTTTTGTAACGCATGTCAGTGTTTCTGAACTCTAAGAAAATACATTCTTCCAATTCTTCGGCTAATTCTTCAACAGAACCACAAGCGTCAGTTTCTTCACCATCAATTCGTAATGCAGCAACCAACATCTCCCGGCATTTTAATCTAACAGCATCTGTTGTGTTTGAAGACACCGGTGGAAAAGATGATTGCAATTTTCTATCTTTTTCTTTTTCTCGTTCTTCCCTAGGTTTATCATCTTTTTCTTTGGATTTAGGTTTAGAGCTACTGGCCGAATCCTTACTATTAGGTGTAGAACCAGAAAGAAACTTTTTCCAATTTTTAATTAATGTTTTTGACAATGAAATCACTTCTTCATCTTTACTAGATTTGCGTAAAGCATTAACTGTCATTCCAATTCTAGTTTTTGTTAATATTTCTAAATTAACAGCTAAGTTTTGTAATTCTTTCAGCAGGTCGAGTGCTTGCTCTTGTCCCTGCAAAAAAATAACTCCTTTAAATTTTCCCGCACTTTTTTAAATAGTATACATAATCGTCTAGCAAATAAGTGGCTTCACCGGCAAAAATTCCAGAATTTTACACAGATACAAATCAGTTATAACATTTCTTTAAATTTGTTTTAAATTAAATGATTATTTTTGCACGGAAATAATTTTGTTCGTAGCAAAAGAACGCAGTGCATAAATTTGATAATAATAGAACCTACAGATCCATCACCAGAAGTCATTTTATTGAGTTTCTTCTGAATTCTCATTACTTCGTCTTCTGCACTCATTTTTTATGTATAATATTATACACAATGAGGTTATTATATTGGATAATAAGAGAAGCGGGTCAAGAATTCTTATTAACGATCGCACAAGCCCAACAGAACACGCAGCACGCAACCACCTTCTGCCAGTTATCGAAAATAACGCGATTGTAGCGACATCGACATCACATCTCAAATTGGCAAACATAAGCAATGCTCTATCTAGCGGCGAAATCTCAAATTAAAGGAACTAGGATAGATTTGGCGTGCTACTTTAATCAAATTATAATCTATATGTGGCAATCTGACACTACGTATTCACAGTAAATATATATGAACTAATAAATTGATTCGTACTTTTTTTGTATTGATTAATATAGATTTCACATTAAAAGATTTACCAGAAAGGGCCACAATGTTTCTTTATTAATTGTTTCCGTTCAAACATCTATTAATCCTGTAATTATTTCTTGGTTCTGTATTCATCCAATGAATCAGCAAAGTTTATTGCTGTGTACTGTTGTAAATCTTTTTTGAAGTGAAAACTTCTTTAGGCACGTTGGGCACTTTTTGGGATGGGAAAAAAGCACTGGCTCGCGTGATTTTTCATAATGAAATTTCTGGGAAATTTTTGGAAAATGTCGTCACTGACAGTTCAGTTTCAAAAATGTTTCTGTAGATTTTATCTAAACTGTTATATGTATGTGAATTTGAACAGTACTTTAGTGAATAATATTCATGAGCATTGAAGATGTGATGATTCCCAATTGTTAATAAGGTATTTCCAATTATTTATATTTTTGACAATTATAACAGTCTGCATTGAAAATGTCAACTATATCAATTTATTTTTTAACTTGATATGTGTGTCAACTATTCAAAATAGTTTAGGGAACGTTGAATTCAACTCTAGAAATATGAAATAAATGTAAATAGACAGATAGAATAATTCAGTTTACTGCTACTAACGTACAATATTTTATTCAATAATATACATGAAAAAAAACTGTACACAAGTTTTAAGTTCAAATTCATCCTAACTTCTTTAGTTCGAAAACATCCGCTGGTGCACTGCGATCTTGAAATACATTGCACTAATCATAGCCAATAAGATAAGCAGTAAAAATAAATATTAGTCAATTTTAAACAATTGTTGATGAATATATTAATTATTTATACCTTTAATTGCTGAATGATTGTCTGGCCGATTTAATAATACTTCACTCACAATGATTGTCCATATTCGAAAATGGGAACAATATTGTTATTTGTTATCATGTTGGTCTTGGTCTTGGTGACAGTAAACGTCAAAACAATACGTCAAATCAAAATTTGTCCTTTAGAAAATGACGGAAAAGAAAACAGAAATTTTAAGTGAAGCAGAGTTTTTGGAGAAGCATTTACTGTTACTAAAAGAAATTGATAAGTACAGTAAAGATGAGGTTAATATATTCTAATTTACTGTTGTACGTTGGTGTATTATTATTTTATTTATAGGAAGAAATTAATAGACAACTTGAAAATTTGTCTTCGGAACAAATCCATGTATTTGCCAAACTACGAAGTATTGAAAAAATGTTTCCTAATCTGAAAATACTTCAAGATGATTCTCAAAATCTCGGTAACACCATTAACAGTATTACAGAAAATTCGGAAAATGTTTGTGGAAAAATTAGGAAATTGGATGTGGCCAGAGTAAGGAACGTTTAATTCATATTTGAATTATTTTTACTACTTGAAAATATTGTAGAGCCGTGTTTTGGAATGTCAACAGAGAGTAAGCGACTTGATAGACTTAGAACTGTGCAGTCAGGGTGTCCAGAAAGCTATACACGACGAGGATTACGAAAAAGGAGCAGGTCATGTTCATAGGTTCTTATCTATGGATCAAAATCTTTTGGAACAAACGGCGAATGATGTTGCTAAAAATGCAAGTAACGTAGCTCAGTCTGTTGCTACCTTGCAAGAAGCTACACGGCAGATGCAATCAGTAATCAAACATAAATTTGATGAATCGGTTAAAAACGAAGATATAGCATCAATAGAGAGATTTTTCAAAATATTTCCCTTGTTAGGATTGCATGAAGAAGGCCTCCACAAGTTTTCTACATTCCTATGCTCCAAGGTAATAATTTGATTAACTATCTCCAATAAAAAATGCTAGGCAGCTTAGAACGAAAAATAGAGGAAAATTAGAACCCGGGTGGTCCTGCGTTTCAATTCTAATTTTTTGTTTTAGCTGCAAGAAACATCGCAGAAAAATTTACACACAGCATTGAATACCAGCCACTCTGACAAGAGATTCAATGTTGTCTACGCTGATACATTGACCTTACTATTTGAGGGAATAGCACGGTTAATAGAAATACATCAGCCTTTGATTGAAACTTATTATGGTCCTGGAAGATTATTTACAGCCGTTCAAATTATTCAGAAAGAATGTGATCGACAGTGCAAAAGAATTTTAGCAGAATTCATTAAGCACAGACAAATTAATAAGAAAATTAATCAAATCACAGAAATACAACGCATGTCATCTAACTCTAGTTTTAGTAAAATGGAAAAAGTTGATCCCAAAGATTTGGATACTTTAATAGGAGAAATTACTATTATGCATTCTAGAAATGAACTCTATATACGGTTTCTAAGACGAAGGCTAGCGGTAAGTTGAATTTAAATTGCTTTTTCGATATTATTTTTTGTGAAATTTTTTAGAATGACATTGAAATTGGATCGACTGATCCGAACAACAGAGCGAAAAGAATTTCCGAAATGGAAACGTTCCTAAAATCTAGTGAATTAAGTCACACAAAACACGAACTACTGGGAAACTATCTTCGTTTCGAACAATACTTCATAGAGGAATCTGTTACCAAGGCGGTTAGTCTAGATTCTATTGAAGAAGGCCAACAAACTTCTAGTATGGTGGACGATGTGTTTTTCATTCTTAGAAAATGTGTACGACGTGCTACTTCTACCAGCAGTCTTGATGGAGTTTGTGCCGTTATTAACAACGCATGTACTGTGTTGGAAACGGAGTACTGCAATGTCTTGAAAAATCAACTGAAGCAGGGATACCCATCTGGATATTTGGATCTTACACAAGCATATAATGTATTGCAAACTTCTATTCAACAGGGAAGACTGCAACCAGGAGATTCAGAACATACCAGGACCTTATTCATAGTAAGTATTACCTTCATTGTTTCTGCTCATAATGTTATATCTATTTAGTTAGAAGATGTTTGAAAGCTTTAACTTTGCTGAAAGTATTTTATCTTTGAATGTCTCAATAAATTCTTTAACAAAAAATATGACCGCATGATCTTATTTATCGACTAATTCTAATTTTCTGTTATTTTGTTATTATATTGTTTATTCTTTTGAAGATAGCATTGAACAATGCAGACATCAGCATGGAATACGTGGATACATTATGTAGCAGTCTTTTGCAAGAGATCACAAGCACGTTGCCAGCGATGACTGCCAACGAAAAAGGCAAGCTAGAGAGCTGCCTGTCAGGATTATCCTCCGTTACAGCTAGTCTACGCACCGTTATTGACTATGGAATGCAGCAATTGCGAGCCAGTGCTATTAAACCACGAATCAATCCGTGGGTGGATGCCTTCACGTCTATCAATCATGAATTGACTGAGGTAAAGTAAATTGGAGTACATACATACATAAGAATCATGACTTCTCAATATTTGGTTGCCATAAGTCATAAGTGATGAAACTTTTAAAACTTTAGTTTTGAAATACTTGATTTCCAAGATCCCAAAAAAGACAAACTTGACGTTACAGTTCAGCTGCCGTCACTGTTCGTTATTACCCAGCAAATAAATTGGTACCTGCTTTTGTCATGAGATTCAATAATCTTTTGTTTTTGTATTTTAATTTACTTTCAAAATTATTATTTAATGACGAACGACAACAGCAGCGGAATCAAGCCTAAAGTAACGTAAGGAATTCGAAAACAAATTGATAGAGAAAAAATCTTTAAATATGTTTAACAAATAAATAAATTATGAAATTCCAAGCAATAAAAAAATCAAAACATTCATGATCCTATGCACAACGATTGCACCAATCATGAATTCCAATTCGAAACGTCTTATAATCCGGCGTAGGCATTTCTGGAGACATTTTGAATGGCGTGTTCACACTCGCTTTGTTCTAAATTGTCGGTAATTTTTGGACATTTTTGCCGTTTGCTTCTTTGTTAATTATTAAAATCTCTCATATTTTCATGAAAGATCTTGGTTCAAATCCTAATGTTCAGTGGCAAATTTACCAGCTTAAGTAGGCTTGAGAGGCGGTAGATTTCAGGGGCGGCAAATTTGAAGACCGTGTTACAGAAATTTAAAAAATTCTATCGGAAGGTTCTCTGATGTCTTGCAAAAAGAAGTCAACAAGACATCTTTTCGATGACTTTTCCGTCTCTTTCGTGTGCAATTTCAACCAAATTGTTTGGTTGTAAAAATAATCTAGAAACTGACAATTTTAAGCCCGTTTTACATTCAGCAACAGTTGCATGCAACAAATCGCATAATGTAATACAAAAGTTGCAAGCAATTTCGTGTGTCCGCAACATGTTGCGCGAAATAGAACATACTCTAATTTTGTTGCGCGCAACATGCAACTTTCCACTAGATTTATTGATTTCTAGCTATTTGTTGTTAGTACCAACCAAGATTATTTAACTATTGGCTTTGGGTAGTACAAGATTTCGAGATTGTTTTGTTTGGTCTATGTATAGGATAGCTATCAGTTTTTGTGGTTTATATCTTTTTTATTCCTTAATTACATTATATATTATGCCAATAAATTGGACGTCAAAATAAATTTTTCTCTGGGAACAATACCCAGAACTATACGTTGTGAGTGATTAAAATTATCACAATGTCTCTGCAACTTTTATCACAAATGTAATACAAACATAATATTTCAGAAATAATTTGCAGGGTCAAGTTGCACGCAATTGTTGCTGAATGTAAAACGGGCTTTTAGAGGTAAGGGCGGCCAATATTTAACAGCCTATAATTGGGAAATGTGTGAATCCGTCACTGCTACTGTTTCATTTTAAAATTTCACGGTCAAATAATAATTCCGGATCAAAAAATGCACAAATTCAGATACTGCTGGATTATACCACAGATTTGGAATGATACTGTGCATCCCGATAAACTCAATGTAAGTATTGTGAAACCGACAAAATTCACCTATCGAATCCATTTTGACTATTTTTGGCTTTACGTATGTTCGTGCGTTTGTGCGTGCGTGCGTAGCTCGCAAATCTCAAAACTGATTGAACGTATAATGTTGAAATTTTGTATTTACGACTGGTATAGGGTCTAGTTGTGCACCTCGCATTATGGTTGCAATCGCCTGTACCGGAAGTGCACTTTACTTGAAACTTTTTCGCTTAAACCAGAATGATCAACCGTAGGATGTTGAAATTCAATATTTGAACTTGATGTTGTATCAAAATTGTTATCTGCTATTTTTGCATGAATCGGCCAAGCCAGAAGTGCACTTTACTTGAAACTTTTTTTGAATTTTTTGCATAAATCTAGAATGATCATCCATAGCATATTGAAATTTCGTATTAAGCACTTCTATAACATCTTATTGTACATCTTGCATTATTTATTTATTTATTTATTTATTTATTTATAACATAAGTATACAGGCATATAGCCCAATTACATACTTACAATAATGTATACATAAAAGTTATAGTACGAATGTATTGAGAGTTGGGAAGCTTAATAATAGTATTCAGGAGGTGGATATAAGGGAAAGGCGAAAGGAAGTACCAAATAATGAATAATAGAGAATGAGATTAAGCAGTATTTGTTACCCCCAGATCAGATACTATGTCCGTTCTTATTAAAGACTTATTTCCCAGGATATAATCGTGAAACGACGGTCTGATTCTGTTGTGAAATGAGATTACGCAGCCATTTCTGCATATTTAGTGACATCAAGTTCCAATCACATCATTTTTCAATTAAATTCAAATCTTCCTGGAGAATGTTAGAGTCAGTTTGGTTTTCTATTATTCTATAGAGTTTTAAGTCATCTGCAAATAGAGATACGTTTGATTGCAATTTGTAACATATATCATTGATAATTAAAATGAATAGCAAGGGTCTTAGGACTGAGCCTTGAGGAATTCCAGAAGTGCACACTTTTTCAGCATATTTGAAACCATTTAAGACAACAAACTGATTTCTGTTTAGTACATAAGAGAAGAACCAACGTGATAAATCTCCTTTAATGCCGTATCCTTCGAGTTTAGTCAGTAAAATTGTATGATTAACTTTGTCAAACGCTTTGCAAAAGTCCAAATATATTGTATCGATTAATTTCTTTCTATATACTGCATTTTGAAGAAAAGACACAAAATCCGCTAGATTAGTAACTGTTGATCTGTTTGGAAGAAAACCGTGTTGTTCTGGAATAATATGGCATTTGACTTGATTGAGCACTTGTTCGTGTATTATTTGCTCGAAAATCTTAGAAAACGAAGAAAGTATCGATATTGGTCTATAATAACAAACATTATCAGCATTACCCGATTTAAAAATTGGTGTAACATGTGCAATTTTCCTTTCATCCGGGAAACATCCTTCAATAATTGATTTATTAAATAAGAGCATAAGAGGATAAGCTAAGCCTCTAGCAGAATTTTTAATGAATAATGGTGGTAAACCATCGGGACCTGGACCTTTGCGAATATCCAAAGCAAGCAATAAGTTGAATACTTTCTCAGTGTTTGTGGTAAAATGTGAAAAAGTACCAGAATTCTTAAGGAAATCAGGATTAAATGTGAAATTATCAGGCTCGTCGGAACTGTAAACTGACTGAAAGTAATCAGCAAATAGATTACTTATACTATTTCCATCAGAAGCAGTCATATTATTATAGAACATTTCATTAGGAAATGTGTTACTCTTCTTTTTAGACTTAGCGAAATCCCAGAACTGTTTAATATTATTTGATATATTATTTTCGATATTAGTAATATAGGATCTGTAGCATTTAGTTTGCAAGTCGTTAACTCTACGTCTCAATAAGGCGAAAGTTTCATAGTCGTATGACCTACCATATTTTCTATACTTCTTTCTATACTTGTCTTTTTCTTTGATCATTTTAATTAGGTCCTTAGTATACCAAGTAGGGAAGGTACTGGTTTTAATATAAATTTTAGGTACATTTAAAGAGATGATGTCCCATAAAATGTCGTAGAAAAAAGATACTGCGTTATTAATGTTCAAGTTACACAAAAGAGTTGACCATTCAATAGATTCAAGTATTGCATTTGTCGCAAAATAGTCACCATTTTTTAATTTAAATTTGGAATTTGCTCTCACAATGTTTAAGCTTTTACATGTTTTAATTTCAAAAATAATTATGATTGCGATCGGCTAAACCGGAAGTGCACTTTACTTGAAACTTTTTTTATTTTTTCGCATAAATCCAGAATGATCAGCCGTAGGATACTGGAATTTAGCATTTGAAATTGCTGTAGCATCTCAATGGTCATCTTCTATTTTTGTACCAATCGGCTGAGCCGGAAGTGCACTTTATATGACAGACTTTTTGAATTTTCCGCATAAATTCTAAACATTCAGCCGTAGAATATTGAAATTTTGTATTATGCACTTTTTTAATATCTAGTTGTACACCTTGCATTATGATTGCTATCGACTAAGCCGGAAGAGCACTTTATTCGAAACATTTTTTGAATTTTTCGTATAAATCCAAAACGATTGAACGTAGATTGTTAGAATTCAGTATTTAGGATGATTATACCGTCTAGATGCTCATATTCCATTTTTATTGAGA
The DNA here is from genome assembly GCA_963989225.1 of Dromius quadrimaculatus. NCBI lineage: Eukaryota > Metazoa > Arthropoda > Insecta > Coleoptera > Carabidae > Dromius > Dromius quadrimaculatus. Next base: position 44,598,830 of record OZ022331.1, on the reverse strand, counting down.
TCCACTGAGCCGGAAGTGCACTTTACTTGACTGTCTTTTGGAATTTTTCGCATAAATTCGAAACGATCAGGTGTAGAATATTGAAATTTAGTATTTCAGTCTGCTGTAGCATCTGAATGATTGCCTACTATTTTCATAACAATAGACTGAACCGGAAGTGCACTTCAGTAGGAATTTATTTTTTAATTTTGCGCATAAATTCAGATCTGTTAGTAGTCGTAGAATTTTGGAAATCAGTATTTAGGAATGTTGTAGTATAAGAATAATGGCCTACTGTTTCCATAGCAACCGACTTGGCTGAAAGCGCATTTTACTTGACAGATTCTTAGAATCTCTTGGGTAGATCCAAAAAGATTACCTGTGGAACGATGAGATTTTGTGTTTGATTATACATATACAATGATATAGTATATACGATCAAACACAAAATCACATCGTATTATATATATATCCAATGATGTACAAGTAAGTCACGTGATGTTCACGTCAGATTTTTTATTTTAGGATGAATTAGCAACCTACGAAGCAGGTGAATCTTTCGTACAGACGCTTATCATGAACTTGGATACACTGTTAAGTTCTTTCAAGGAATGTTTAACTACGTCAAATTACGACACACTCGTCAGTATCTTAACAAGTGATGTAACTGCCAGATTGGAAAAAACAGTATTTAAAGCGTCTTTTAATAGGGTAATATATTTTTAATGCAATCTATAAGTCATAATAAATTTCATAATTTGATGTAATAAAATAGAAATAAGAACTTCTATAGCACGAAACGAATTTGCCTTTTGTCCATCTCAGGAAAAAACGCAAAAAGAAAATCTCTTATAGTATTTTTGTTTTTACTACTTGTTTTTTCGCTTCCGTTGCGATTGGACTTTAAATATATTTTGTTATGACATTTTTAATTGTTGACAGCTGGGAGGCCTAGTTTTGGACAAAGAAATACGCGCCCTTGCTAGCTACTTGACGGCAGCAACATCTTGGTCAGTACGCGATAAATTTGCACGTTTATCGCAATTAGCCACGGTGTTGAACTTGGAGCGCGTCTCCGAAATTTATGATTACTGGGGCTCGCATAGTGGAGCTCTTACCTGGAGACTAACACCAGCTGAACTGCGACAAGTTATGTCATTGAGGTATGTTCTCTAAAAATTCTAGAAATTGTTTATTTTTGATGCTAAACTGGGCATTATCAAACGATTTATTGTGAAAAATCTCTTCTGCCCAATTTTAACTCATGATTTTGATTTTAATGAATTTACAGAATATTTCTTTCTATTTTAGAACTGATTTCAAATTGGAAGACATACGAAGACTAAAGTTATAAGTTTATATAAATATTGTTAGTTTAAAATAATAAATTATAAGTTGTGTCAGCAAGTTTTCACTAATTCATAACTTTTCTTCTTCCCGAGAATTCCTCTTTTTTTATTTATTACTTAATTAATCTACAACTCACAGAGACTTTTAAAGCACCTTTAACTATAAAATTGATAAATCTAAGTAAAGCCGAATATATGACATTGTGTGCAAATAATCCTTAGAGGAAATAATTATCAAAAGTATTTATTACTTATGGAAAAATACATGTATCACATTTTGTTTCTCAACATTTTGGAACTCAAAAATCCAAAATCTACGCTTATATGAAGAAAAACAAGATTTGAACTTTAAAGTTATTTGAAGAAAAACATTTGAAATTATCCTAAGAAAAACAAAACATTTGAACTTATTTCAAGAAAAAAAGACATTTGAACTTATTCTAAAGAAAACTTATTTTAAGAACAAAACTTTGATTCGAAATATACAATAAAGGCAACAAATTAAGAAGGCTGCGGAGTTTTTCTCAAATAATTCTTTCCAGAAGAAAGCGCAACCAAAGTGATTCCTTTAGGGAACAGTTCATTGATTTCTTCATCTTTTACGGTAGGTAGAACCATCACCGGTTGACCAGGCTGCAAAAATGCAACAAATATAAATATATAAAATATAAAAAATTCAATAACTTGAGATTACTTACAAGCCAGCCAACTGGCGTTGCGACTTTATGTTTATCTGTCAATTGTAAAGCATCAATGGTACGTAAAATTTCACTAAAAAAATAATTTGTTAATAAGTTTATTACATTAAAATAACATCAAAATGAAAAGGCAACTCTAAATTGATAGTTTACAAGAATAATTCAAAAATTCGAGGCAACCGACTTTTTGAAAATGTAGATTTGTGTTCTTAAGAAGCGCTACTCCAATAAAATTTCAAATAAATTATAATAATTCATTTAGTGTAATGAAATTGGAGCAGTAAAATTGACGCGAAAAATAAACAATATCTCGTATGTACAGCAAGTAATCTGGTTTGTCATGCGTCACGCTTGCGAATACATTTGACCTTGAAAGAGCCGAGTTTATTCGAACGAGGGAGAAACAGTTAGCTGTAACGGATTTTTTTTATATTGCATACACCATCCATAATAATATATCGATATTTTTCAATAAATGTTTCTGTTTGTCCAAAATCTTATCGATCGATAGTAAGTTAATGACTGTGTAATAAAATACGGCCAATTATTTTATTTACGAGTGCCAAATAGCTTTTCACTTCAGATGTGTGATCTTGTGACCACTTACAATTTTTTTCTCTTAACAATCGTAAGGATACTTGAATTATACTTACTCAAAATTGCGTCCTACTATAGCGGGATATAAAATAGACAGTCGAAGCTTTTTGTTTGGTCCAATTATGTACACTGCTCTAGCTGTTAAAGGCATACCATCGTTCCCAATTTCATCAGGATCTATCATTCCAAATTTCACAGCAAGTTCACGATTGGGATCAGCAATAATTGGATAGGGAAATACTTCTAAGCATTCTTTCGAGTATAGCTGAATATCAGGAATCCAATCCTGATGATTTTGAACAGTATCACACGAAAGAGCAATAACTTTTACATTTCGTTTTTGAAATTCTGGTATTAGGTTCACAACTCGTGCTAGCTCTGTCGTACATACCGGAGTGAAATCTGCCGGATGTGAAAATAAAATGCCCCAACTGCAATATCAATATTTAAATTATTCAAACAATCAGTCAATGTTAAATCTATTTTAAGTTATGTGTGCAGTGAAAAGAGTCCATTGGTTGATTGTATTAAGTGGTAAAGGTATGCTCAATATTATACTAACGAATTTCCAAGCCATTCGTGGAATTTTATTGGCCCAGTAGTTGTTTCTGCTGTAAAGTCTGGGAATGTATCTCCTAAATTAATCATTTTTAACAAATTTCACTAATAACTTATAAAAAACACTTTATAAAATACGAAATGTCAAACTTGTTTCGTTTTCCGGTTTCGCCGCATACAGGAGATCACCGCGGGCGATTTAAATTTATGTAGATTTATGAACTTTCACTTGTCACGTCACTTATTTGGATGTTGTTTGTTATCGTAAGTTGCTTTTATACAGAAGCTGATATCACGAAAAACAAATGGCAGATATTGATAATCGGTAAAATATTTACATTGCCTACTTATATTCTTTTCGATGTAAACCTCGAAATTTTAATAACTGTCATTTTTCAAGGGGTTCTCACATCAACATCAATATGTTACGATCATTTACTAGGACAGCAAATCAAACGGTAATAAATGAAATCACTTTTGATAACATTATTAATTATTTATATTTTTTAGCTTGCTTACAAATCTACATTACACAAAATTCGTCCTGTTTTAAGTAAATTAATAAAAAATGATATTCATCTAACTCCAGTAGCTTCTTATCAGCAGAAACTTCCAAAATTACCAGTTCCTGAATTAAAAGACTCCATACAGAAATATTTAAAAAGTGTAATTCCATTATTGTCACCTGAAGAATTGAAAACAACGAAATGTTTAGCTGAAGAATTAGGACAGAAGGGTGGATGTGGCGAAGAGCTACAGAAATTATTAAAGAAAAGAGCAGAAAAGGAACACAATTGGCTAGAAGCTTGGTGGTTAAAACTTGCTTATTTAGGTGACAGAATGCCTGTTGTAGTGCATTGCAGCCCTGGTTTGGTATTCCCGTTGCAAAATTTTTGTAGTGTTGAAGATCGTTTGGATTACACTGCACGATTAATTATTACAGCAATGAAATATAAAGAATTAATCGACAAGTAAATACTAAAAACTATTTTATATGCAAATTATAATATAATTTCGTTTGCAGAGATGGAATTCCTATGGAGAAACAAGGAAAAGATGAATTAGATATGGAACAATATAAAAAATTTTTTGGTACTTGTCGGATTCCTAAACCGGATGTAGACAGTTTAGAATATAATCCGGATTCTCTTCATATAGTCGTTGCATGTAACAACCATGTAATATTATAACTTTCAAGCTAATGTCAATATTATAAGAATTTTTTTGCAGTTTTACAAACTCACTCCTGTGGATCCGTACTACAAATACAATACTCTATCTCTTCCTCAACTAGTGAAACAATTAAAACAAATTTTGAATGAATCGTGCGAACCTGGTCCTGCAATAGGAATTTTATCGTCTGATAACAGAGACTGCTGGGCGAACAATTTGAAATTGTTAACTAAAGGTAAAAATTCTTAAGAATACATCAAAATAAAACCATTTAATCAAATGAGATCAGTATGAATCTCAAATCAATAATTTATTAATTTAATTCATACATCTATGCAGAAGTCTAATCGCAACAGACGATCTGTTGAAAAACTATTTTAAAATTTGGCCTATTTAGTGATATTTGATTTTTTTAAGTACTAAAATTCGATTGTGTCGTCAGTAGTATTTCCTCTTTTATATCAAAAAGAGCAGTGCTGAATTATTCATTAAGCCAAGTATTTCATATATTAATAATTAAATGCAATATATTACCTTCAGGCATTGCTGGAGATGAAATAATGTTCAATGTAGGGTTTGAGACAAAAAGTGATGCAAAATACAATTCAATGTAATAAACCATGCATAATACTAACTTAATCATTAGGTGTCCATACCTGATGATGATACTAGGCGTGTTTCTTCGAGCAATCTAAGTGATCTAAGTCTTCATGATTAAGTGAATCATGTTTCTTTGGTCGTTATTCGTTATCCCCACTTCTTCACTTTGTGATTACAAAGTGACAATCCCCTTACCCTTCTGAATCGGACTTTTTGCATGTTCACGATGATTGCAATAACAGAATATGTGTAAATTTGAAATATGGCGGATAGAACACAACAAGAAAATCGTTGGTAAAACAATAAATGCACATCCCGCATCTAATATGAAGGGATGAATATACGAATAATCATGCAATAATAAATAGTTCTTGAAAAACAAACTATTTAATGAATTATAATAAAGTCAATACTGAAAAATTCCGATATTTTAACCAATTACAAGAGAAAAAATCGTCAAAAATCATAGTTATAGAATATATTTTTAAAAACGAATATATAAATATTCTCAAATCAAAATATGACCCATGATTCGTAGTTAGTTGTTTTCTTGCTTCAAAATATAATCATGATTCATATACAGCGAATATTATCTTGAGATTCACAGTATGATTGTCGAAGAAACACGCCTAATGATGCCTCCAACTGGAATCGTGCATTAAAAATTTTATTGCACAATATTTCATGAGAGCCTACTTTTTATATTGCGAAAAACTGTCACTTTTAATACGACCGTAGATAATAAATATTTAAGATACAAGTGGAAAAAGTTATTCTTACGAGCGGTTTGGTTAAAAATACGGGCGAAGCGATTGTTTTTGAGAGTTCCGTGAATGCATTCGAGATTTTTTACACGTGTGTCTTATAATGTTTCATCTTTAATCGTCCAAATTTTCGTAAAATAGTCAATTATATATGAATATTTTTTTGTAAATTGTCACTTTGACGGCTACTATTAGTAACTACATACAGGGTGTTCAACGAAACTGAACATAGGAATTTAAAATGGGATTTTCAAATTGTGCGGATATTGGCTCTCCTATATATTTTAGAGCAAAAGTACAGGAATGCAAAGTTGTTTAAAATATATTTTCACTTATGAAAAGTCTTCATTTAATGCAGTAGAGTATCTGTAGCATTAGATATTTGTCATTTTCGTCAAAAATCAGGTAGCCATGGGTATAAAAAACGAATGGAACAATAAGCTTTCATTCTGACAGTTCAATTGTATCAAAAAGGTTGGATAAATCTCTGAGCTGATATCCCGCTGATTTGATAAGAACAAAAAATGAGGGAAAATTTCAAATCCTTGTTTTTCTTATTTAATCTTACCACGCTCGACATGAAATCTTGAGTAATTGTATGTTCTACATACGTATTATATTAATGCAATATGCGCACTGTATCAGTAGCACTAAGACAGTGATTTTTGTTTTCAAGGCGGTGCTTTGCAACAAACTAGAGAGGCGGGCTTCGCCCGCTTTGACCAGGTTCGTCGCGAAACCTTAAAATGTAATTAAAATTGTAAGTAATGTCCAAAATAATCATAAAATAAAAATATCTACCCCGGGGTGCAGCACAGTTAGACTAGGAGATTATCGTGAACATTTAGTTTAGATGGTCAGCGCATTTCTGCCATTCTTATCAGGTGGAGGATTATCATCAGCGCAGTTTGGATAAACCCAAAAATGTTACTTATCTTAGAGGACTCGAAAATGGGGATGCTCAAAAGAATATGGTCGTAGAGCGGCATCAAAGTAGCCAGTTTTCAAAAAGGGGATACTAGATTCTCCTCAAATTACATCCCATCAAATTATTTGCAAAAAAATACTTACTTCAATCAAATGTTATCATTGATATCTTTTTTCAGATATTCTACTGCATTAAATAAAGACTTTTCACAAGTAAAAATTGGTTTTGAACAACTTTTCATCATTGTTCATTGTTGTAGTATCACGAAATTGAATTGTCAGAATAGGAGCATGTTTCATTCGTTTTTTATTCCCATGGCTATCATATTTTTAATGGAAATGTCATATTCTATTTCCTAAATATTCTACTGCATCAAATGAAGACTTTTCATGACTAAAAATTGATTCTAAACTCCTATGCCCTAAAACATCTTTTTCGCTTCATCCAGATTCATTATTCTATTCATACAAGCTCGTTCGTTTGAGGGCACTTTTTCCCGGCCACTTTCTCCCGAGTCCATTTTTCCTCGCTTTATTATTTCCCCCGTCCTCCTGTCTCGGAATTTGAATTATTTGGAATCTATTTCATTTCATAGGGGTAAACTTAAAATAGACATAAATATTCTTGAAGAATTAAAATATCAAGTTTAAAATGTTCAAAAATGATTTTAGTGTTGAAGATGTGGTTCAAGTATCCCCGAGATATTTCAAATATTGATAATTGGAACTGATGGAATTTCTCATTGAGATTGTGCATTAAAAGTGTCCATAAAAACCTACTTTTTACATTGAAAATTATTTTTAAAAAGCTGTCACTTTTTGTACAATCGTAGATGAGATTATTATACAGGGTCCATTTTCTATTCAATGCAAAAATTCGAGATCTCGAGCTATTTTACGAGATCAATCCCGAAGCATAAATTAGGCGAGATCTCGCGAGATACATAGAACTGGATTAAAATGCTGTTCGTCGGACAGCACCATCAGTATATTCTTTGTTTTTTAGGGAGCTATTTTCAAAATCACCCCTAGAGCTAGATTTGTAAATGGGTGATTTTGAAAATAATTTTCTCAGGTTTTATTTTATTTTTGCTAATCTCAGAAAAAAAACTGCAGGTAATTATCATATTTAGTAGTAATAATAAGTAGATGATTATGAAGAGTAAAAATTTCTTTTTTGAATTCATGTTGTGCCTTACTTATTCACATAACACGCCAAGCAGTTTTCATCGTGTTTTTGTTTTCAAAATAAAATCAGTAGAGTTTTTTCAAAAGATTGAAATATCTGGTTCCCCGAGATCTCGAACTTGCAATCTCGCCTCGAGATTGCATTCCCTACGTACAACTCTGTTAATAACCTAATAGAAATTAGGTTTAAACTCTTCAAAGAGGTACTTTATGAAACACAAACGAGTTACACATAAAAAGAATCGAAATAAAAAAATATTCGAAAATTTAAATTAATTTCCTTGAAAATAAAATATTTTTGAATCTCCCATGATTTTCGACACCTTGAGGTCGGCTCCAATGTAGAAAGTAAAAGAGATAGTGCATGTCTAATGTTCACTTTTTAATGAAAACACCGAGGATACTAAAATATTTAACACATAGTTGGTCTATGATTAAGATCACACTCTTTAAGGAAACCCAATATAGAATTTCATATCCTATTTTCCATCCTTGCCCCATCCTAAGAGATGAAGTGTTATCTTCAAATTCAAATAGGACCAACCTCAAGTTATAGCCTATTTAATAAATAAATTTAAATGGGATCGCCCTCGAGATGTAGCCTATCCAATAAAAAAATAATCCTCTAAATCGGCTCTCAATCAGCGAGGATATCGTATAATAAACACTAAAATTATCATTCCATCCTAATTCTAATAAAAAAAGAATCATCGAAATTGGTTCACGTGGTAAAAAATTATCGCTAAACATACATAAATCAAAATTATCATTTCACCTTTATTTCACTTTTGGGAAGGGAATTTATCCTTCAAATTGTTATAGGACCATCCCTGAATTACTCACTTTCTAACAAAAAAATAATCGAAATTGGTTCACGGGGTAAAGAATTATCGCTGAATATACATAAAAAAATTTAAAAAAAGATTCCATCAAATTGAGAACCTTCTACTTTTTTGTAGTCGGTTAAAAATTATTTCTTGAAAGTTAAACGTTTATATCGCTTGAACAATATATAGTGACACTCAAAATATACCCAGAATGCAGTAATTCCGACTTTTTCAAACTATGTATGACATGACTGCAAACAGCGCTCTGAAAACGCGAAATTTTGTGTGTTTGAAGGCAGATTTATCATATAAAATGATCCTGGATGAAAAACTTGTATAGAATAGATTAGTTTAGGTGTTTTTTATGAAGAAAGAAAATTAAAGAAAGTTGTGCGATGACTTTATCATTGACAACTCGTAAAATCAATCAAAATTCTGATTATTATCAATAATTTATGGTATTGAGCTTATACAAGATGCAACGAAACGAGGAACATAGGAGTTTAACATGGGATTTTCAAATTGAGCGGATATTGGCTCTCCTGTATATTTTAGAGCAAAAGTACAGGAATGAAAAGTTGCTCAAAATAAATTTTCAGTTATGAAAAGTCTTTCTTCAATGCAGTAGAATATTTGTAGCATTAGATATTTAGAAAATAAAATATGACGTTTTCGTCAAAAATCAGATAGCTATGGAAATAAAAAACGAATGGAACAAGCTTTCATTCTGACAGATCAATTCCATGTCATTATTATTAATTTTTTTGAGATGCTACGGATACTTTCTGCATTAAATTAAGACTTTTCATAAGTAAAAATTGCTTTTAAACAACTTTTCATTTTTGTTAATTGTTATAACACGAAATTGAACTGTCAGAATGGGAGTAAGTTTCATTTGTTTCTTATTTTCACAGCTATCTGATTTTTGATGAAAATGTCATATCTTATTTCTTAAATATATAATGCCACAGATATTCTACTGCATTAAATGAAGATTTTCCATGAGTAAAAATTGATTTTAAACAACTTTTCATTCCTGTACGTTTGCTCTAACATAATTATACAGAGAGCAAATATTCGCACATTTTAAAAATCCTATGTTAAACTCCTATGTTCCGCGTTTCGTTGCACACCTTGTATATAATTAAAAACAAATAATTGTTTTGTTATAGATCCTCAGAATGCGAAGTCTGTTTGCGAAATTCAGAAATCTTTGTTTTTGGTATGCTTGGATCAATGTGAGCTATCAGATTGCGGTACCAATCGCCTCACGGTGGCCGGTCATCAAACAATCCATGGCGGTGGCAGTAAATACAATAGCGGAAATCGATGGTTCGATAAAACTGTACAGGTAGATAACAATAAGAATATTCTCTTGTATAAAGAAGAACTACAATTTCTAATATATTAGTTTTTAAAATTATTTTTATTACAAACCAACGAAAATAATGTTTCTATTTTTAATCAAATGAACCCTTATTATCGGTTTGTTTTCTAACGTATTCTCCAGCACTTCCACACGATAAGATCACTATTCCTATTCATAGTAAAAGATCCCAGACCCGCCAGATGTTACTTGTCTTCTGAGAAACAAAATGTGTGGATTAGAGTTGTGTTAGTATGTACTTTGATCATACGCATACTTGCTAGCTTGGGCCGACGGCCAATTTACAGATACCATATTCCATACAATTCCAGTTGCCATTACCTTACAGAATCATAAAACTATATTCTCTACTTGAAATGTATGTTTCAGTTTGTTATTGGTACCGATGGCATTGTAGGCCTAACATATGAGCATTCACCGAGTGAAGGACAACCTATAGCTGTTATGACCGATTACCTGATAAACAACATGTAATATTTCAACAAAACAAGTGAGAAGTTGTATTAATTTCATTATTTTCAGGCATAGTGTTTACCCTTGTGGCGTTCAAGAACATGAAACTAAACTTGAACGTTTGAAATTCAATGTTGATGAAGAATTGTGTGAAGCGATTCAGACCTCAAGTGAAAATCTTGATAAGTATGTATTTATTAAATTCAATATGGAACTTTTACTGGAAAACATATGTTTTTAGTTGGCTGAATCAATTTGACCTGCAGTGCAATGTGTTTAAAGACTACGGCAAAAATTTCATCAAAAAACAGAAACTCAGTCCAGATAGTTTTCTCCAAATGGCCATGCAGTTGAGTTATTATAGGTAAGCCCCTATATTTAATAATATTACAGAATATTTTTGACGTAGTACGTCTTTTTCGGCGGAATAGGGCTTATATCTTCAAAAATAATAAATGTGGAATACTGAACCAAACGCTAACAGAAAGCTTATGTAGTACAATTTATTATAGAATCAATTTCAACCCTTCAATTCTCAACTCTTGTGGTATAGGGAAATAAGGATGAAACGAAAATTTTTTATTGCACAGTTTTGTATAAAAGCCTACTTTTCACATTGAAAATCATGTAAAAAACTGTCACGTTTTATAAGACAGTAAACTAAAATTGGGAAACAACTTACATGACTTCACAGCAAATGTAAACACTATACCAACATCCACTATAAATTATCATTTTCTCCCTCTCAACAGGGAATTAATGATAATTGTTTCTATGGTTTGTAATTGAGAAGTTTCGAAGTAGAATTCAGTTCAGTAATAGGGTACTTTTAGTGCACGTGTTACAAAAAAATATATTTAAGTTTATTCAAACACAAATAAAATGAAAATTTTAATTTCGCAGAATGTTTTGTAAGCCTACGGCGCATTATGAATCAGCAGCTACAAGAAAATATAAAGGCGGACGTACGGAAACAATTCGCTCCACCTCAGTGGAATCGATCAAATTTGCTGAAGCCATGCTAGATTGCAATAAACCCCCTATGGAGAAACGTCAACTTTTAGAAGCAGCCGTCAATGCTCACAAAAAGTACACTATTGATGTAAGTTTAAATTTAAATCATTCTTAAAATATTTTTTCCCAAAAATAATAAAAAAGGACGAAGTGATAAATGATAAAATTAGCTGATTAACAATGAAATTTTTTGTCAGGCTGTGAATGGATATGGAGTGGATCGTCACTTTTTGGGCTTACAACTAATCGCAGCAGAGAACAACATTGAGCTTCCTAAATTCTTCAAAGACGAGGCATTCAAGAGGAGTAGATATTTTCGACTATCTTCCAGCCAAGTAGCAACAAAATGTCCCGCTTTTATGTGTTATGGAGCCGTTGTTGACGACGGTTACGGCATTTGCTACAACCCACGACCAGATGATATGTATTATGGTATCGGATGCTTCAAACCCGCCTCAGAAGCTAAGAAATTGGATGAAGCTTTTATTGAAAGCTTAAAAGACATGAAAGAAGTCTTGACTAAGGCTCAAAAATCAAAATTGTAAATTTAAAATTATATTGCCATATCAGTTATTAATTTTTTACCGCTTTTTGGTGCAGGTGGTATGTGTGTTGTATGTGACAAATATATATTTTTGTAGAAGTTTTAATAAAAATATTATTAAAATTGTGAGGAATATTCTAAATTTATAATTTTAAGTGATTATTTAAGTCACATTCCTGGCTCAAAATTTGTTGCAATTTGAAATACGATATTTTTTATTTCTCTCTGCGCAATTTCAAGTCCAACAGCAGGTGAGGCCACAAGATGTCGTTAATCACCAAAACTCCATCGCAGAAATGGATTGATTAAATGAAAATAGAAAATACCAATTTAAATATATTTTCTCTCAGTATTGTCAATAAAATACTAATACTTCTTCAAAAGTATCAATAATTTTAAGTGACAGCAAGATCAATTATTTCATACTTAATACTGAATAATCGTAAATCAATAAGCAAACATATTAATTGACTTATGTAAATAATCGGATTTATTATAATTATAGAATTTGATTCACACTCTTTTACTGTCTGATAAAACCCGAACGATACTTCCAACACCTCCTACGCTGTACGCCTTTTCGTGCCACAGCAACAAATGTCCACTGCTGCCTTCTGAAGGAGTTTCAAATCCTCGGTATACATATTTCATCAAAACATCAACCATGTCTCGGTCTAAATTGCTAACAGCATCTTCTATTTGCGATGACTTAATTGATAGTAATACTTTCAACGTTAGAGTGAGAGCAGCGTCCTGAAAATACAATTTTTATTAATTATTTTAATGTAATAGTAGCTTATGCAACAAATATGTGAAGCTGAGAGTTATGACATGGGGCCAAGCATTTAGCAAGGGAACCCGTAGAACAAGTTGACATTTAAATTTAATAAACCGAACAAATGGATCAGTGAAACTTGCTACAAACACAAATTGACTGATACGCGTTTGAATAGTGCCTGGGACAAAAAAAAAAACGCTTAATTTACGCTGTAAATACCAATTATACCCAATGCCGTAGAAAAAATATGTATTTTACCTTCACTTGTTGATTTTTACAGCCCAAAGGAGCATTGTGTAAAACAGTCTTTAGCGCATCTATATTTCGGCCTGTAATTCTATATTAAGGTAAATATAATCAGTTTTAATTTAAATATCATTTGCATTAAAAGGATATTGGTTGAGTAAGGTTATAATTTCATTCTCATCTGGACCTAACGGTCCTCCTTGATCGGGCTCATCTTCTTTGAAGTTGTCTTCACAATATTGATCTATATCTATTTTTCTAAATGCCGAACTACTCGTACTTTTTGACATTATTAATAATATCTGTCTCACGCCCTTAACTTTTATCTTTGACAGAAGTAAATTGAATCACTTTTGACACCATTAGAAAGAAAAAGAAGAGAGCTCGCTACTAAGCCACTAAGGAAGAAGAAGACGGCTGCAAATATTTAAAACATAACCTTTTAAAAGTGATCGTCAAACAGCCAACATGGTAGGTATTTGTATTGTTTATTTAAATCCAAATTTATTAAAACCATCGGTTATTAAATGGAAAAAGACAGTGATGATATTTGAACTTCAAGCTTTTTTCTTTACGCTTGATTAATATTTTTGTGATCGTTCTTTTAATTCGATATTTTTTAATGGTAGATGTGATGATTAAAAATTATTTGTGTGATTTAGGTGAAAGTCAAGTGTTCGGAGCTGCGGACGAAAGATAAGAAGGAGCTGACCAAACAGCTCGAAGAGCTGAAGACTGAGCTCACCAATTTAAGGGTAGCAAAAGTTACCGGAGGTGCTCCTTCCAAGCTGTCAAAGATGTGAGTAAAACAAGGTTATGAATTCCAGACTTGCATACTATCAATTTGTACTGAAACTATGATCATTTTATTTAAAAGCAAATCTTAAGCCCTATATTTACAAAGTTTTCAAGTAGCTGTCATATTTTTATTGCAAACTTAATTCGAGCTGAGCAATATCCAACAGTTATAAATTTGTTTTGAAGAGCCATCCAGTAATGTTGATGCTGACATTTGAAAAGTTGGTTGAGTCACTTTTATTTTGCAGTTCTATGTGAATCTATAAATTCATAATAAACTAATAAAAACGCATCGACTTTTGTCGATTAATGTCAATTCGTTCATAAGGATGACAAGTTCCTTGCGATTTTGTTTATAATTTACAGATTTATGGATTTGAGACTGGCATGTTGCACTGTTGTCTCTTAAATTTTAAAACGTCGCTCAATAGAACAATACCGTATCAAAATGTCACTTTACATTGCTGTACGATTACGATTCGACATTTTTCATTTAAATTGGCTATCATAGATTTATACAGAATTGCAGCGTTATTTTATAGTTTAAGTGGAATTGTCAATTTATTTTTGCTGTCAGTACCTATTGAAAATTGATATTATTGAGTCGGCCATATTTTTTTATCTTTCTAATACTGAATTTTATTTTATAAATATTTTTCAGCCGCGTTGTACGCAAAGCCATCGCCCGTGTGTACATTGTTATGCACCAAAAGCAAAAAGAGAACTTGAGGAAATTCTACAAGAATAAGAAATACAAGCCTTTGGACTTGAGACCCAAGAAGACCCGTGCTCTTCGTCGTGCTTTGACCACACATGAATCACGTATTTTAACACAAAAGGAAATTCGTAAGCGGTCTGTCTTCCCACCAAGGAAGTTTGCTGTTAAAGCTTAATTTTCGTAAATAAAAACTTTATGTAAATTATTTATTTTTTATTTTTCATTATTCATGCCTCCTTTTTTATTTAAAATTACTTCTTAAATGTATTTAGGTTACCTATCAACAACATTGTTACAATGTCGACAAAAGTATGCTACATCGAAGCAAGTTAAATTGAATTATTAATATTTTGAAAACTGTCTAGTATCCAACAAGAAAATGTAGGGTACAAGTATCCGAACAAATGGATCAGTGAAAGATACTACAAACATGAATTCACAGAAATTTAAATGCTACGCGTTTAAATGATTTCGTTTGGGATGTATGAAGTACATACCAACTTACAACTCTCTTGGACTGTAAATGACGAAAGGTGAAATAAATAAAACTAATATTTGAAGAAATAAATTATGATTTATAAAAATTGATCACTTTCGATATTGTTTACAATATTATTAGGTTTTAAAGCAAACATCTGAACTGTGAATAATCCTTTGGGAAAATTGGCTTGTTGAGTTTCTTTTATAATATCTAAGGAAGCTTTCTTGAATAATCTTCGTAATATTTTTAATGGTCTGGTAACTGATGAATCGCATTTGTCTTCTATAACTCCAGATGAGCTTACGTTTTCTTTTACAATGATTAAACCGTTGTGTTTGAGACCTTTTCTGCAATAGTAAAATATGTATTAGTTCAATAATAACTATGAAAGAAATTTTATGTAGGAAATTTACGCAGCAAAGTATTTTGAATTGAAACTTGCCAGGAAGGATCCAGGATGTAGAGATAAAGGCTTAAATTTTGCTCACTTTTAACTTTTGTCCTTTTTATTTAACGACCCGTTTCGGCAATTTAATCTACATAAAATCATCTTGATTTAACAATAGTTGGTCCTTCAAACCTTTCCATTTATAAAGTCGCCTGAAATTAAAATTTCTCGGCCTGATGAAGTTGATTAAATTGCTGAAACCGGTTGTTAATTTCACCGCATAAATAAAACGATTCTCCCAAAATAGAAAGGGTAAGACAAAACAAATCGAGTTACTATTAAGTTTCAATTAGTGTTTCCTTACTTGCATCGGTCAAAAAAGTCTATGAAATGATCATCACGCAAATGACCTAATACCCACTGGCACCAAATAACATCATATTTATTTTCTTCTGGAGTAAAATCTTGTAAACCAATTGGATATAGTGTCCCAAGTTTATCTTTATTTGGACTTCCGACATAATCTGCGGCTTTCTCCAGAAAAGCTGGATTTTGTTCTACCATGTCTACATGACCAAATATTGGCAGTAGAAGTTTTTTTGTGATGCGTCCAATACCAGCACCACAATCAAGAGCTCTTGATTTGCCAGGGCCATTCTTTAATTGAAATAATTGATGTAAAAAGTTCTTTGATCCCAGAATGTCTGTTTCTGATATAAAACCGAATCCGCCTAACATACCATCTACAGTAGCAGGTATATTTTCCCAATAACGTACCGCATCATCATAAAATGCATCTTTGGATTTATTTTCATCACAATTTTCCATTTTTGACTTTTACGAAATAATCATTTGTTTATGTTTAACATGTGTTTTCACAACCTCACTTTTGTTTGGAAGGAATAATTCACTGATCGGTATAAATTACTGGATAGGACATGATTCCAATTATGTGAAAGTAATTAAAACGGTCGCAATTGTGAGAAGAGTGGACATTTACTAAAGCATCATTAGAGATATTATGTGTCAAATGTAATTTTCAAAATGTTTGATGAGAAATAATTTGTTTATTTGCGATTTCCAATAAATTACTGTATGAATAATTTGAATTTTAAAGAAAAGCTATGCCAGTGTCCACTTTACTTACTTTTTATGGCGGGCTCTGGATGTCCTATCTAGTTATTTATATATATATCTATGGGATTATTGTAATACCAACAGCAACCAACAGAAAATTACTAAATTTGACGTTTGAAGTTACTGCATGGCATAAACATGGCAGATGCGGTGAAAGCGCAGAAATTAGCTGCTGCAAGAAAAAAGGTATGGAGGAAAAGTGTTAAATTTTATTTATTTCTTATTTATTTCATAGATTAAACTAGAATTATTCATATTTTCAAATAGTTTTAGAAGTACTTATGAAATAAAAAATGACACGTCAATCTTGTTGACATTGACCAACTTGGCAAAACTTTCATTACTGTCACTTTCAGTTTATTTATTTATAATGATTTCATAGGTATAACATGTTAACAACCAATTGGTTTTTAGTTAAAAGAATACCAAAAGACTCAATCAAGTAAGAAAGTGATTAAAAAAGATGACGAAGAGAATGTCGATCCTTCAGAAAAATTCACGCCATCGGGAAATATCACACCTGCAGAAAGTATGGCCAGTTCAACTCACAGCATTCTTGATCCATCTGTAATCACGCAGGAAAATGAAAAAAATAATAGCGATATACAGTCTACTAGTGATTTATTTACAGACAATAATTCCAACGTTAATTTTTTCAGTAACACGTTGTTTCAGAAAAATGAAAATAACGTAGCAAGTAACTATTTTGATACGATGTCAGCTGATCAAAGTTCAAATCCATCTAATATTATGGCACAAGTTTCTAATATTCATCCCATTATTGACTCAAGATCGACATTCAGCTACAAAGAAGATAAAAATGTGAGTGCTACATATGCTGATCCTTTTGATCCATCTGATTATCAACAAAAAGAGCCAAATATTAATTATTTTATGACACAATCATCTAATCAAAGTAATCAAATAGATGTGCATGCAATTCAAACAATAGCAGAAGAAAACAATACACAATCATCTACGAAACAAATGACACCAGAAAGAGAAAAATCTGAAAGTGCCTTAGAAGAAAACTCACTATTAACAAATCAAAATAACATATTTTCTAACACTGAAAGTTTACGTCAGTTAAGTTCTCAATTAAATAGCTTGATTAACACTGATATAACAAAAAGTGTCACTGGAATTTCTGAATTAGAGAAACGGAATCAGGACCTCGCATCTTCCCTCAAAAATGAACAGTTGAAAACTGAACAGCTTAATTTACAATTACGAGAATATATGACACGCGTAACACAATTGGAATCTGAGTTGAAACAAATGAAAACTGATTGCGAAACAAAAATAAGCAGAGAAACAGGTCCTCTACAAGAACAATTGCAATATCACGTTCAGACAGTTGGTATACTAGTCGGTGAAAAAACTGAGCTAACAATTGCTTTGAATCAAAGTCAAACAACTGCTAAACAAAAGACAGCTGAATGTGAAGAATTGCAAGGTCGCTTAAAAGCCTCAAGGCATCGGGTGGCCGAATTAGAAAAAGAAGTAAACTTTTTAAAATCAACTAAGGAAAATTTTAATAAACATGAGCAAGAGCAAAATCGCGAATTGGAAAGATTAAAATTTGAGTATAATTTATTAAAAGAACAACACCAAGAGACTACAGAGGAAAGTTCTGAACTGCGAGAAAAATTGAACGCTAAAATAAATGAATGTTCGAGTTTGCAACAAGAAATGCAAGACAAGAATTCACAATTATCTTTGGCACAGTTAAAAATTCAACAGTTAACCAATGGAGAAAACATTCAAATCGAATCTCAATTAGAAATGTTGAACCAACAGAAAATATCTTTGGAACAACAATTGTCTGAAATGACCCAAAATATTAAAGTCATAACTGCAGAAAGAGATCAAGCTAGTCAACAATATCAGCAATATGTACAGCAGTTGAATGGGCAAATACAAAACTTGGCGGAATCTTTAGACACAAAAAATATTGAAAACGAAAATTTGTCAAAAAGAGAACAGTCACTCATTAAACATATTGGTGAGTTAGAAAAACATTTACAAAATTTACAGAGTGAAAGGGAAACTTTTAAGCCCAAAGAAAATAATAATGATAATGGAGTAATGTATGAGGAGATGATACATATTTTGCGAAACGAAAAAAGCGAACTAGAAGAGAAATTCTCTGAAGAAATGAATAAACGAAACGAACTTGAATCACAAGTACAGAAAAAAGAAGAATTAATTTTGGAACTAGAAACGAAGCTGGAACATCTTAAAGATCAGCCTGATGCATCTAAACTCGTTGCTGCGATGGAAAGCGATAAGATTGCTGCGTCTAGAGCAGTGGAGCAAAATAAGAAGTTGAAGAAACAGTTGGAAGAATTGCATGACGGCTTTATAAAAATGGTAAGAAATATTTAAATATTAAAAATTATTTACATTACAAAAAAAAACTCCTATTATTATAAAAATATCAAAGTATTAAGCCCTATTTCAAAAATTCGAACATAATATGTGGATAATTGGCTATTAGCTCCATGATAAACTTTGGCAGATAAAAAATTAAGCGTTCCTATTGAGCCATTTAAAATTTTTAGTTATAAATAGCGCTAATGGATCTATTTAAATACACAGATAATTATTTTCTTTTGAATTATATTTACTTGTCGGTTAATAATTTTTTTATTATATTACTATATTAATAAACTATTAAAAATCACCAAACAACGTAACCTAAACCATTCGATTCTGTTTATAAAATACCAAACATTTATTCATATTGTAAGAACCCTGTTACATATTAGATTTCAATACAATGAATTAAACTTTTATAGCGAAATCATATATTCTGTAATTGATAACTTGAATTTTTTTTATTCTATTAGTTAGTTTATAACGTGGCAAATAACATATCCCATTTGACGCGGCCACGTTGTCAGGAAAGCTATCAAAAACTGCTAAAAACGCTTTTTTGCGTTTTACAAAAAACTATGCAACTGACAAAAAAAAGTGTAAAGGTATAAAATATGCGCAGTCAAAAGAAAAATCAAATTAGTTTATTTCAGCCGCAACCAGTCTGATAGTTTTTGGATGAATTGCGAAAAACTGTAGTTTTTGGCCATTTTTTTGGTAAATCAATAATTAGCATTCTGCTCAATATTTAGACTCGAAATTTTGAAAGAATTTGGTTTCTGTAGCTTCTAACATACCAAATTTCAGGAAAATCGATTGGAATTTTTTCGAAAAATATTAAGAAAACCAAAAAAGGCCCCTCCGAAAAACAATCATTAAAAAGTTGTTACCTAACGTAGACCATTTTTACAAAGAGCATTTCCTTTGTCAAGAGTTACTCCGCGACGTACTTGAATGGCGTTTCTTTTGAACGAGTGTAAGTATACAAAAAATCGATTGCAAAACACCGCACTTCTGCGCTTATTGAGTATTGCAAGCATTATGAACTTTAAGAGTAGTGTATTTGCGAAACTTGAGATACTTATTGACGTTAGCCATCTGCAGAAAGGCTAAAAGTTCTTCAAGTTTCGCAGACATACTTTCGAAGTTCAGAATGCTTGCAATACACAATACGCACAGAAGTGCGGTGTTTTGCAATAGTTTTTTTCTATACTTGCACTCGCTCAAAAGAATCGCCATTTCAGTATCTTGTATGCCTGTATTACACGATTCAATTTATTGTTGAAGATATTCATGAAGTTCTTGAATTCCTTCGTGAATTTATTGTCAAGCAGAAAAATGTTGATCGTTTTTACACACATAAAGATTTCCATCAATTTATTGTGAAAAATTTAATAGTACCAACCTAAATATCAGTTGTCATTTTACTGTCTTTAATTTTTGCATTGTATTTCTTGCAAGTTTCTGTAGAATTAGAAGTACAATGAAATTAGAATTTTCACAGTATCTCTTGTGAAATTGTATACCATTTTATAATATGAAAACTACGACAAGCTCAAGAACAAACACATTTTTAAAACTCAACCGCAAAAAAGGCTGAAGGTAAACAAAGACAATGTCAAATTCAAAGGTTGGCAACGACAAAATGTGGAGAACCTTAGAATTCCCTAGAAAGTTGTCGAAAAATAGAACACGTTCTAATTCGTCAATAAATTCATGAATTTCTTCATGAAGAAAAAATTCACGAAGTGTCTCGTATTACACGATCGAATAAATTCAAAATAAAACTTCGTTTTTTTATTGATGAAGAAATTGAATCGTGTAATACAGGCAGTAGAGTGACTCTTGACAAAGAAATCGCTATTTGTAAAACTGGTTCAGTAATGTGTCGATGAATAGATGAAATTTTGGGAAAAGCTTCTATTTTATCAGACATGGGGATTATAATAAAAATAATGATAAGTTGAGTTCGAGGTTCGAGATCCCCAGAACTGCACAGCGAAATTTGAAATCGTATCGAGCTAACCTTTAATCATTTTTACATGTAAGTACTTATTTATAGACGGATTTCGGCCCAACATGAAGAGTTCAGTGAACTCTTTTAAGCTGTCTCGGGCTCAAGTTCTGTCTTACAGGCGCGCGCAGTGCAGTTGGGTAATATTCAGGATAGTCTTTGAAAGTGCGTTACATACGAACACTTCTTTATTAGCCCAACATGAGTGATTTCAAGGTCATACAAGCATGACTTGTCATTATTTTTCTCATTATTCCCATGTCTAGTAGAAGCCTTTTCCAAAATATGTTTTGGAGCTGGTGCGACAACATTACCCAATTTTCTTATCAATGTTCCGAAAGCTCCCAAAAAGTCGAAGTTCGAATCATTTTTTGAATTTTATGTTGAAATTTTTCAGAAAGTTGTAAATTTAAAAAAAGAAATATGCATTTACCGTAATTCGAGTGCTGTCTATTTGACAAGCTTCTTAAAATAGTAAATATTACTCCTGTATATTGAAACTTTGCAACGAACGACAATAATTCATCTTGAAGGACCGATTCGAAAGTTTCCGGTAATAATAGTGTAACGAAACTTGACTCATTCGTGGATTAATAATTTATTTTTACCTCAGGCCTTACTTATATAATTAAATATATTTACTAATTAATGTTTCTACGTATAACTGACGCTAAAACTAGTAATAGTCACTATTACTACACTTATTTATTATTTTCACATCAATACTGTTTTCTATTCATTTCCACCGCTTCTTATTTATTCCAACTGTTTCACTATTTATTTTCACTCTTGCGCGCTCCGTATTTACTACTAACAATATTTACTCTTACGCGCTCTGTAACCGAACTACTAACAATTATTACTCTTACGCATCCCGTAACCGACCTACCAACCACTATTAAGGCTAGTTTATAATAGATTTAATTTATGAATTTATATTTAGAAATTTAGATTCATAGTCGTAGATCCTCATTCTCGTTCATTTTTCGAAATCTAACCTAAAATTGACTTTTTGAGTAGCCATTTTACATCACCAAAATTGTTTTATTTGCACAAATGATTGAATTTCGGTTTATGGATGCTCTTTCACCATATTCTTGATTTGAATATCTTTTCTGTGACACTTGTTAATATGGAATTTTTGACGTGTCTACCATTGGCTAAATTTTTAATTGAGAAAATCTAAATTTGTAAATTAAATCCATCATAAACCAGCTTTCACTCTCAATTCTTTACCGTTCAATTCGACTCAGTTTTTTGTTAGTCCGTACCATATTCAACAGGCCCCCTACATTTAAATTTCTACTTTTTTTTATTAAATGGAATATATATTTTCCAAGCTTGTGGAATAGGCTATTTTAATCCGTATTTGTCCATGAAATTATTCTACATTGCTAAAGGCTGGTTTATGATGGATTTAATTTACAAATTTAGATTTTCTCAATTATAAATCCAGCCAATCATAGACATTGGTTGACATGTCAGAAATTCCAAATTGACAGCTGTCACATAAAATATATTTAAATCATGTATATGGGGGAAGAGCATGCACATATATTTATTATATTTCAAATAATGAACGAGAATGAGGATCTAAAATAATGAATCTAAATTTCTAAATGAAATTCCTAAATAAAAACCATCATAAACCAGCCTTTACATATCGAAAATTTAATTAAAACGCCATCAAAATTAAAAAAAAAAAAAAATATTTGAAATGCCTTGAATAGAATACAAATGAACGCAATAGAATAATTTCCTACTTGATTTTCACGAGATCTGCAATAGCATTTAAAATATAATATTTCAAATTTTAGTTTACTTTTCAACTTAACTCTTATTAAAATATTTTTTAGAATTTCAGTTACCGAAATAGGATCAATATTGGCACATTAATAATAGAAATTCCGTGTCAAATGGAACCCGAGAACAAAAAAATATTTATGAGTGTACAGAGTTAATTCTTGTTTTGTTCATTAATATCATTAGAAGAGAATCTTAAAAAACTTCCGGTCATTCTCGGCTCAATTTCGGCCAGGCAAGGGTTTTAATCAAAATTTTTGTCGTACTAGGATATAAATTCATTACATACATTTTAGAAAATAAATATTAATACAACGAAACTCATTTACATCATAATTTGAATATTTTATCTCAAATTATAGAGTATGAAAAAATACAACTAAATCGATTAATAATTTTTATTCTGCATGCATGATATCAGAAATTAAATATAAGAGAATTTAAAGTAAGCTCAAAAACAGCGTCATTCATAACGAGGAGCTGAAACATTAAGAATATTATTCATCTGTCAGTGTACAATTCATATACATACGAGTATATCTCATTTAATGCGATTGGCATCGATCAACCAACAATTAACTCCGCCAGATATAAAAATATATTTCTTTTGAAACGTCCACATTCATAATTTTACGCAAATTTCGTCCACATGTTATTTACAAAAACATTATTTGGTATACAAAATTAATACTGGTTATTGATTCAGATTTATAGTATCTAAATTTATATTTGAAACTTCTAATATAATTGAGAAAGAAAATTAGAAAAGTATGATTTCACATACTGAATCTAATATTGAATTAAAAAAATTTAATTATATTTTTAGAGCAACAGTAAACTGGAACTTACCGAAAAGCTTCAATCAGAACAACATATGATAAAAGAACTGTCCGAAAAATTAGCGCAAAACACATCAGCTGTTGAACATCTCCACTCAGTAATTGCTACTAAAGACAAGGAACTAACAGAAGTACAAAATAGAGAAACAGAATTACAGAAACAAGTATTACAGCAGAATCAATTATCGGATCGATTAAGGCATTACGAAGCTCAAGGCAACACGTCTGATTTTATTCAGCAAGAGCTGCACTTAGCCAAACAAACAGTTGAAAAACTCACAGCTGAAAATGAAATACTAACATCAAGTTTAAAGAAACTACAAGAAGAAAGAGATATCTCTGGAGGAAATTTGACAGAAAATGTAGCCGAATTGGAAAAAAATGAATTGACACAAAGAACAGAAGAAACAAATATCTCAACAACAGAAGTGAATTTGAATAGGGAGCACGCCATGCAGCAACTAGAAGAACGCTTTAAAAAGACAATGATAGAAGTTGCTGAATTGACGGAAGAAAAATATCGATTAGAACATTTAGTCTTGCAACTTCAGAGCGAAACAGAAACTATTGGTGAATATGTAACACTTTATCAATGCCAGCGGGCGATGTTAAAAGAAAAGACATTAGAAAAAGATGAACAGCTCAAGAGATTATCTCAAGATAGAGAAGAAATGAAAGTAAAGCTAGATGAATTGAACGCACTAGTGCAAAAATTGATTTTAGAACAAGAAATTTTACCAAAAGAATTATTGCATCATAATTTGCTGCAAAATAAAAATGCTGTCTGTGATATACATAAAAAAGAAAATGAAGAAAGCGAAAATAGTAAGAATAAAGTAATTAATGGCAACAGTCATGATAATAATAATGAAAATTATGGCACAGCAGGAAAAATTATTAATTTGCTGTCTGAAATCAAGACTAGTAATCTTGTTCAACCTAGTGATAACATTCAAAATTTCCATCCTTGTCCATGGTGCTCAGGACAATTGATAACTGTATAATTTCTAGATTTTTGTACATATTTGAAATATTTAATTTCTTAAAAGGACGAAAGTACGATTTTTGAGGCGAGAATTTCATGATCATATTTAATCACTGAATATAAATTGAATTGTTTTCGAAATATCAGGTGAAAAATGGCGCAATCATTATTTTCCGATTCTTTTTATCGAAGAAACTAAAACGTGGTAATTTATCTTTGCTAAGTTTTTGGGAAAGATTATAGAATCATGAATGCCCTAACGCGATTTGCTATTTTCTTGCGGCTTTGTTTGATGAGTGTGGCTCATGAAATTAAATGAATGTATAAAATATAGTAAAATAGAACTGCTCAATGCCTGAAAGTAATTTTATTTCATTGATACGAGGCTATTCAAAAACATAGAAGTTACAAAGCTATTCAAAAACAGAAGTTACAAAGTTATTTAAAAACATAGAAGTTACAAAGTTGTTCAAAAACATAGGTCCATATTCTCACCTCTCAAAATCGCACTACTTCCCGAAAAATCATGCACTTTCTTTTACCATCTCATGTTTTGACATATAGCGCTATATTCTTTAATTAGAATTTTTGCTGAACTAGCGAACTTTTAAGAGGCGGGAATACGGACCATAGAATTTACAAAGCTATTCAAAAACCGGGGATACTGCGAGATATTAAATCAGGTTGATCGAGAAGGGAGAGATTTGTGGGTGAACCTTGAAAAATTTATTGTTCGGATCTGCCTTTTTCCAGTGCCAAAGGTTAATTTGCGAAAGATAATCTGAATCAACGAGACAGATACTTGAGATTTCTCAAATCTGTTTACATTGACCACGTTCCAATTTTAGATTGGGAGATGGTGACAGGTGGGATTCTCTAATTTTAAACCGCATGCCTTTTTAAGGATTGATAATTTACCTCTTGAGAAGAAAAATAAAAAGGTTTTTGACTGATGTACACTTGCCGGTCAAAAAGCAAATTCCAATTATATTTTTGAAAACAACTGTTCTACCGTGACATCATATTGCACGCCTTTGTGATGTAAAATAGCTGGAAGTGATTTGAAGCCTGGTACAGAAAGGCTTGCAATTCGCAACAGCCTAAAAGGCACGAATGGTGCATGCCAATTTTTTCACAAGAGCTTTTTGCTATTGCGAGCAAGTCATTTAGAACTAAGCTTTAAATAACTTTTAACTATTTTACGTTACAAAGACATGCAATATGATGTGACGGAAAAATACAATTTTATTCAAAAACTAAATTGGAATTTGCATTATGACCGGAAAACGTACATCGATTCTTTTTATCAATCATCAAAAAGGCATGCGATATAAAATCGGAGAACCTCACCTGTCACCAGCTCCCAGTCTATTTTGTTTACTACGACCTTACGTGGCCGGCGAAGATTAACCTGCACAAACATGTCCATTTTTAACTGGACAAGTTAAGGCAAATTTGAATGTGGAATAGAGTTTTGTGAATAGCAGTTAATTTATTAGTGAATTATTTCGAAAAAAGGGTTAAACTAAGTGTAACTGAATACCAGGAATTGTATGAAAAAATTTATACTAACGCAATGTGCATTTTATATTCATCTTATATAAAAGTAGACAAGACCTAAATTATGCCGAATTCAGAATTATGGTGCAAAATTAACTTCATCGATATTATGAATCGGGAAAACTGGCCATCCTGTAACGTGTAACCGATGTGTTGAGATGTCCATAGTTTTTAGTTGTGGAATCTGCAGTATTGAGTGAAATTTTTATTGAATGTGATCATTAATTTCCTGCGTCTCTGAAATCGTATTTTCATCCCTGAAAGTATTCCGTATTGTTAATATTCTTATGTATAACATGTTTAAATTTTATTTTATATATACTATGGTTCTTGAATAAATTTTTATTTGCTCTGCTAATATTTTATTTCTGCACAATTCAATGATTTTAGTGTTCCATGGATTGTCGTATCTAAAAGATACTTTAGTCAGTATTTTATCAATTTTTATCATTTGATTCTTTGCAAACGTTCGTAAAATCAAGCTTTACATACATTATTCCAAAATAAAATAATACTCCAGCATTTTTATACAATAAAAACCTACTTATACTTATATTAATTTTCACATTTAGGCGTTCCTCCTCCAACCCTTCAAATATGCAAAAAAATTTGTCTAAAATATTTTGTTTTACTAACAATGAATGAAAATGATTCTATTTTCCTCAATATAAATTTTGTTGGCAATTCTTTCTATGAATTTATCGTTCATATCATGAGTGTAGATTGTTTTTCTGCAGCCATGCGCAAAATAGTATTTTTTGTGTCCCACCATTTGAATAGAAGCTAAATTTCATAACTTTAATTTAGTTTTTATGTGAATTCATGTTTGTGGCACCTCTCACTGATACATTTGTGTAGCTCACTGATACATTTGTCAAATTTAAATGTCAATTGGTGCTCTGTGTTCCATAGTTGTTAAAATATGAAAGTTGAGAGCCGTAGAAAAAATAATGCATGCAATATGAGTGTAAACAAGCATTAAAACATTCGGCCAACAATTTTAGTGACTCGGCAAGCTTCGTCAGCAAACTCTTGGCCTCATGTTACTCAACTTTACACTCTTGTCGCATAAATGACTACTACCCGATTATTATTATTTTGCAGCACTCCTATGAGTCCTATCATGTTGCAAATAAGTCCCGCATAAAACAAAACATCATGCTCACATAGAAAATTCAGTTATTTATATTATTGTATGCAGTTACTTAAAAACAAAATTACAATATATATATATATATATATATATTGCCAGAAAAAAGTCTCTTCAAGCAAAGGTTATTCTGTTTTAATATTTGATTTGCATGTAACAAGATAGTAGTGTGGTAGTCCGACAAACTAATATTTTTTCAAGATTATGGAGATCAATAATGCAGTATTATATATAATTAATTCAGTTTATTTTATTTTATCCTCAAATAGTGCTAACATCGATTCAAATGGCTATATATTGTATTGTCCCTGCATGGGTGAGTAATAATAACTTTATTTTGAGGTTATGTTATTACCGGCTTTATTTTCAGGACGATTTGGGAATCAAGCAGACCATTTTCTAGGTGCATTAGGATTTGCTCATGGTTTAAATAGAACTTTAGTTTTACCACCATGGGTAGAATATCGTTATGGAGAACTACGCTCGATTCAAGTGCCTTTCGACACTTATTTCCAAGTTGAGCCTATTTTGGAGTATCACAGAGTTATAACAATGGAAAAATTCATGAGTGATTTAGCACCAAAAATATGGCCTCCGGGAGAAAGAACAGCATTTTGTTATGTTACCAGGACTGTAGGAGCAGGTTGTAATCCCAAAGAAGGAAATCCATTTGGGCCTTTTTGGGATACATTTAATGTTGATTTTGATAAATCTGAATTTTACTCTCCTTTACATTACGATACATACCATCACGATATGGCTGAAGAGTGGAATAAAAAGTATCCTGCTAATGAATGGCCTGTGTTAGCATTTACCGGTAATATTCCAAACAAATTTTTATGATCTTTCCTGACCTGCATTTGATTTAACGAATTGAGTTTGTAACAATTCATTTGTTTTTGTAAAACAAAATACTTGTACTTAATAATTGAGTATTTCTATAAGAATTGATATTGGAGTGTGAACTATATCAGTTAAAAATGTAAAATATGTTCCAGGAGCCCCAGCAATATTCCCAGTTCAACAAGAAAATCGTGATTTACACAAATATTTGCACTGGAACAAAGATGTAGAAAACAAAGCGAAGCTTTTTATCAAAAACAAATTGCCGAAAGGTGCATTTATTGGAATACATCTTCGCAATGGTATCGACTGGGTGCGAGCTTGTGAACACGTAACAAACAGTCCAAATTTATTTGCAGCGCCCCAGTGCCTTGGTTATCGCAATGAAAGGGGTAAAGCAACACATGAAATGTGTCTGCCTACTAAAACAACCATCATCCGTCAACTAAAACGTGTTCTAAAAAATCTCAAAACTATCAAATCTGTTTTTGTTGCTTCTGACAATAATCACATGGTTGAAGATTTATCGGAATCTTTGAAAAGAACTAAAGTATCTGTTCATAAACTTGATGAAACTAATCCGCATGTGGATTTGGCTATTCTGGGTTTATCTAATCATTTTATTGGCAATTGCATTTCATCATTTACTGCTTTTGTAAAAAGGGAGAGAGATTGTCGAGGTTTTCCATCCTCATTTTGGGGATTCCCGTTGGAAAAGATTTACATCAAAGAAGAATTGTAGTAGATTTTGCTGCGTAGATGTTTGTGAAGAAATAATGATTACGTAATAATTTCGAATATTAATCTATAGTATTATTAAAAGAAATGTGCTTTTATTTATTCCAATTATTTATTTTTGTACATTCCAGGGAGCTTTGTATTTTACCATTTTTATACGAATAATACCAAATAAACTTATTTTGCAGGAAATTTTGTATATTCAATTAACGCCATGCTGAAAATCTTATAAATTTGGATGTATGAATATTTTTATGTGTATAATTGTCAGTTTATTCTTATCATACGTGAAATCGCGACATAAAACATGGATTTTTTTAATTTCAAGTAAACTTCCGCAAATGAAGAAAACAATAATAACAAAGTAAATAAGGATCAAATTAGTTTGTAATCTCCTTGGTTAAATTAATACGCTTGTACTGTATAGCATTTGTACGTATCGTTTAGATATTAGTTGAGCATTTTATCGAGAGCGGCGCTTCGGTCAATTGTATCGAAGGACGCCTACTGATTGGTTGAAAACATGTTGAAAGTAGGCCGTGACGTCATCCGGTAAAACTATAAATATAAGTGGAAAGCGTTCAACAAGCATTTTAGATTGGAAAGGGGAGTGAGAAGGTGCTGGTAAATAATAAAAAAATAGAAAGTTCGTGAGTGAGTCATACGTCCAAAGTGCATTAGGCAGCCAACAAACGCGTGCTAAAATAGTGACATCAGTTAAGTGAAGTGTAACCTTCAAATAAGTTATTGAAATAAAATGGCAACGGAAGCTCAAAGATTAATCGGAATATCGCTAACGAAGATCGCGCAATCCAGAGCACATCGTGGAGGCGTGAGTCTCCACAAGAACTTATTGGTGGCCACGGTGCTACAGAAAGCTCGGTACATCTTCATGGAAGAGGCATACCACATGGTGCACGCAGGTAGCTATTGCGCGCCCTCGGTGCATGCTCCGCAATCAAATTCCAACACCAGCAACGCCGATTTCGAACAACAGAGTTACGACGATGATGAAGACAATCTCGTAGCGTTAACACCTGAAGAGGCTGGTATTTCTGATCCGGTGCACGATACCACATCAAACGAAAGCACACTTCAAGAGTTCCTTCAACCTGCATGTGTACGGTGCGATAAAGAAAACGTAGCAGCGGCTGCAAATCAGCAGCACTCTACGGAGTTGACATATCTTGACCTGGACAAGCCCGTGGTATTGAGGGAACGGGCGAAACGAAGACGGGCTGTCACCGAATGGGAAACGGAAGAAGCGGTGCTGTCTATTTTGCCTAAACGGAGTCGTCCAGAGACAGCAGAAGAAGATGTGGATGATTCAGTGTTTTTAGATGAAGCCGCGCTGTTCTCCGACTGCGTAGCGCGAGAGGCAGCAGCAGCGGCTGTTGCGGAAAACAACACCTCCTCAACGTCGTCTACCATGGAAATCGACCGCATCACGTCGTTAGTGTCAATTTTTAGTTTTGGTGGGTTAAGCGGGAATGCTAGTGCGGATGGCTTAGGTAAACTATCTCGTTCCATGTCAACGCCAGATTTGTGTTCGGCGCAGGCGAAAGAGTCCGCGGACGCACTGCAGCAACGGCCCTTCCTCGCAATGACAGTGTGAGCTTCTTAATATCTGTCTCGTGCACTGTTTGATAGCTAACACGAAACTGCCATAAAGATGACGCCGTTCGCAGAGGCACGCCGCGGGGTCCTTGCCCCGCTTCTGCGTACCTGACTAGACTGATCCGGTGGATGCCGTCTCCACAAAATATCGTGTTTCCTCCGAGACAACGAAAACCCTAGGTTGTCCATTACTTTTTATAGCCTAATTTATATTATTTTTTTATAAAATGGGTGTTTTTGTTGGTTACTATTGTGATAGCGAGAAATTTTTTATATTTTGTGTATTTGACGATAATGAACGTTCAGTATTGAAGGTTGTTTTTATATTTTGTATGAAAATTAACAATTGTTGACAACTTAGCAAATTGAAAATCGCCGCATTGTACATAATTTAAAAATGACATGACGTAGTTACTATTTACTCTGTTTTAAGAGTTTGTAACATAATGAAAATATAATATTAGACATTTGTACATATTCCATACATAATAATCCAACATGCATATATAGTATATAAATTTACAAATAAATAATCATTATTATAAAACTGTACTTTTTTCTTTTAAAAATCTAGCCTTGACTTTTTCAGCTTGTGTTGTTGCCTGTTGGCAATGCGCAATTAACGCATTGAAAATTATCAGTTTGGTGACGTGCTTATTAGTGATTTCTTCAATATATTTTACGTGAATTATCTTTTAGTGCAAACATCAGTTTATCGCCAGATTTAGGCAAGTAAAACTTTTATTCTGAATATGAAATACAAATTATTAATTCATTTTAATATTTTGTGGCTACTGTTGATTGTAAAGTTAACAATATAGAATTATAGGTTATGTATATAAATCAACAAAATCTTCTATTAAATACTTTTCATCTATTTCAAACTTCGAAAATTGATTTTTTTGACTAATTATTCAGCACACATCTTGAAAATTTTTATTAGTGTAGTTTGGTATCATACTTCCAGCAACCATGAAAACGGTAAGGGAGACTTGTATTAGCAATCATTAAAAAATTCGATGCTCAAATGAGTTGGCATGTAAATATTTGAATACGTAGTAGTATGTGTGGATGGATTGGTATATAAACAATGTGGACTCATTTTATTACCAATCATTGCATTGTATAGCATCTTAACAAAATTTCGTAGTTGCTTTTCTAAGTAATCAAAAAATGTCTTCATAGAAATGAGCATAAACAATCTGAAAATCGTTTAAATTAAATATTGTTTGTTGCATTGCTAGATCACTGCAATGTCGAATATTAAAACAAAATAGTATATTCCGATACAAGTGCGGAATGGAGATCATTCCATGCGAATGTGAATAATTCAGCCACGAGACGAAGTCGAGTGGCAAAATTCACATGAGCATGGTATGATCGATTCGCACGAGTGACGGATGTTATTTTTTCTACAGTCAAAGGTGTCCGCATGTATATGTATAACCAAAATATACCGTTTTCTGAGAAAGAATTTGCTTCGTTGATCTCATTCCAATTCATCAAATGTTGATAAAATTACTCATACTGGTTTCATTTTGAAGAGAAATGAAAAGAAAATCAAGAAGAATTAAAATTATGACAGTAATAAAACAGTTTTTTCGCGATGCCACGCGGCTTTCTTAGGAACCCCTGAGCGTGCGGAATGACACCTATTCCGCACGCTACAGCGTGTGGAATTGGTATCATTCTATAGTGACTGTAGAAAAAAATATTTTTTGCACGATTGGGCGTTTTCATGTGTTTACCGGCAAACTGTCGTTACTATGGTTATGCTTTGGGCAAAGGCGGTAAGTAAAAAATTGTGGATTTTCACTAAAAATATTCATTTTTTTATCTTTATTTGTAAATGAATATTCACAATAAAATGTCAAACTTGATAGCTGATAGCGAATAAACAATCATTAGTAGTAACTCAATTTGGAAAAGAAAATTAGGATCCATATTTTGGATAGTTATTCCAATCGTGCAAAAAATTTTGTAAGCATTACGGTCAATAAGTACAGTACCGATTTCGTATAATATTTGGAAACCTCGCCAAGGCTCGCTCATCAAACTATTACTCTCAATCGGTAAACTGTACTTACTGACCTTAATACTTAAATAACTAAATAAGTATGTTTTATTGGGAATCAGCCCTATATAAAAAAAAAATTAGAAATACAGCGTTTCAACAGCAAAGTGCTGCTTTTTTCAAATGGAATAAAAATGAGTTCTGAAAAGGTTTTTCCTTCATTAAATAATTATAATTTTTTTTTTTATATGAGCGTGTAACAATTATAATTCCTGTCTCCATTTTTTTAAAATCAAGGAGCTAAAATTCTGCTTAATACGGCAGGAAATGAAATCAAAACGATAAAAATTAGCTTGATAATAAATATTTTTGTGATCCCTGAAATGAAAATAAGACAACAAATGTGTGACGTTGCATCGGTCGAAAGGAATCCTGTAGACAGTATTTATTTACAAATAACCTTCGGCTAATACTTGAATAGTTTCACACAATTGGGTATTCCATTTCTATCAAAATTTGAGAATCTTTCATGAAAATGAGAAAATATGGGATAAATAATAGGAACAATTAACGAAAATGATATTGAATATTGCTTCGGATTAATAAAAAGATGATTTAATACTTAAATGACGTCCAAAAATTTTTGTGTCTCTCAAACAGTGGTCTTCATAGGTGTACAAATACATAGAAGATTAGATCTTATTCATGAAAAAATAATGTTGCGTTATTTGATGTACTTATAAATTAATATTATCTGTGAGAAAAATTAGATGCAAAATTTAGAGAGAAGTTAGCTGTAACCAGACAGCTGCCCATTCAATTATTGTGTTAAGGTCCCTCAGGCTGTAGAGTCCCCTGACTGCTTATTCTTTCCAGCTTAGAGACCTCAAGGTGTCTTAATCCGGCTCCGTCAACCTGCTTACACATATTTTCACCTTATAAATTTCATACAAGTTTTATATAAAGTGATTTATTATTCCAAAATAAAATAAAACACTTCACTCAATAATTAACTTAAAAAATAAACAAAATAATATGATTAACATATAAACAGCTTCTTCAAAAAGGTATTTTGCACTTGAAAAATTAAATTAAAGCAGACAAAACAAATTACTTAGTGATGAGGTGATAAAATTCGGAGAATTCCCTCAAGTCAACATTGCGAATTTAACGAGCATAGAAGTCGCACTAACAGTGATATTCTTGGAATTAATTGTTGTGTTGTGAAAAGGGTATTAATTAGGAAACAAATTTTCCATCCTAGAATTTGGCTCGAAATCAGAACAATGCTTTCATTACTTGTCTTGATTAGTGGTAATCTATTGTAAAAAAATATTCTATGATAGAATTTGAATTTACTCGTATATAATATCACAAGGGACAGTAGTTTTATCAATAATATTCTCTTGAAAACATTGTTTATCTAACAACATCGTGAGAGTCATCAGTTCGATTAAATCACGAGAGCGTAGCTCGAGGATTTAAATCTGCGCAGATGACTCGAAGGATGTTGCTTAAAGGTAAACAATGTTTGAAAGAAAAATTTATGATAAAATTAAAGTCGTTTGTAGAGGATAGAGAACTACTAACCTTTTTTATTGCAAAATGCACTAAATTGTCTCCGTATACTCTTTTGACATTTTTTTTTTTTGTATTTTCAGGCTTCTTGTTTTTTATTTAATTAAAAATTTCCGTGAAAATGCATTTCCAAAACGATTAAATTTTAACATTTTCGAAAACTGATTGTTTATATTAAAACTGTATATTGTTCCTGCATGGCAAAGGTAATTTATCCCTATAAATGATTTTGGGATTTTTTATCATTCATTCTAATTTTTCTCTTATATTCAAATTTTCACAAAAATTGGAACTATTTATTCTCGGTCAGCAGCAAAATTCTGTAATTTTGTATTTGAACTACTGTAGCATCTAAAACTAAATAATCACGTCAAATTTTGGCTGCAATCGATTTCGCTTAATGTCAATTTCAGTGTTTACTTATCAATTTTCCAGCCAATAGGTGTACAAATAAGTCCTATGGTGACCACATAAGATTGTTTTAAAATTATATCATTGAATAAAATATCAGTCAATTATCCGAGCATTGTTTGTTTTTAATAATTAATGAATTAGAATTATACACACCAAATTTAAAGAAAAGAATACTATTCCTCTTACCAATTCCAACATAGCTCTGTATTGAAAAATTGAAACCTGGTATTTATTTTTTGCAAATGTGAGTTTACAACAAATATTTGTAAAATGTTTTATCTACCTCCAAGGATATCCGATTCATAAATAAAAATTTGAATAATCGATTTTCAGTTTTACATTTGTATCGTATTGCACAACTTATCGATTGAACCAAATTTATAGCTCTTATAGTTTTTAAGATCCCTATTCCATTACTGTTTATTTCCTGTATACTAATAATAAATATCAATTATAAAAATTGATTCGTCACTATCGTATCAGCTTCGGCATGATATAGCATTTTTAAATTTCGTTTAATAGGTGATAATAGTTTTATCAGATATTTTTTATACATATTTTCACCAGATAATTCAATTTTATATAGAAATCTGGTCAACTCAAAGTAAGATCTTCTGCATGGTATTTGAATTTAAATTTTTAGGTTTTTTCTGTTTACTATCACGATCATATATTACAAAATATTATTTGTCATTTGAGTGTACATAATCTGCACAAGACGTGGAATTTTCAAGGTGAATGTTTTTCTCAAATACCATAATAATTTTTTTTTGCCAGAATGAAATTGCACAGAGATTGATAGAATTCTATTTATTTTGAGAAAATGTCTGCAAGTAACAGATAACTATAAATGATTGGCTACGATTCTAACCTAAAAATTTTAATAAATACCTAGTAATTCAATTTGAAAAATACTCATTTATAGGAACAAGATATACGCAAAATATGTATTAAAAAGTAAGAATAATATGATATAGATAAAATATGTGCTTATGTATACTAGCTTTATTCTGTGGAAGATAATTTTGGTCGAAATACGAACTTTTATAAGTCATGTAAGGGTTAATCATTATATGGTCAACCAATAATATTTTATATCTATTTAAAATTTTATTATGAAAAAGAAATCAGTTTATAAAATTTCCATTTGAATTATAGATAGCACAGTTTGTTTTTGAAATCTAATCTAAAGGAGAATTAGTCTCCCACTCGTGTAAAATACTACTTATGCAATTTCCTGCTTCTAAAATTGACAAGCATTTTCAACAATGTAATAGCATTTGAAAACAAGCTAATGCTAAAAAATAGATTGGTTCATTGGAATTTTGATGCATCATAATACCTTGTGAGAACTGTAATAAGAATTTGTACAGCAATTAATGAAGAAATATCAAATTTTTTGATGTTCACAAAATAGCAATTTTATTTCTAAATTTGATACAATATAATCGAAAATCATAATAGCGTTTCCTAGATTAACTATATGAGTGCAAAAATGTATTTGAACAATGCTGTTTTATACTACGCGCCAACTTTCACCACGTGACCATCAAATTGTCATGTACCTAATGTTTTCGTGATGCAAACTATTGGTAACTAAGGGAACGATATTATGAATTGAACTGTTTTCATTGAATAATTTTTTTTGGAAATGACCAGAAGTGATTTTAGTGTTGTAGTTGAGTTTCAGAATTACCCCCAGATGTTTAAAATACTGATAATTAGAACAGATGGGGTCAATCAATGAAATAGTACATTAAAAGTGTGCAATAAAACTCTAATTGCCTACTTTTTACATTGAGAATGAAATATAAAACTGTCAAGTTTTACGATTGTAATTGATAATAATTAATAGACAAAAAGATCTCTCTAGAAGAAACTTGTAATTTTTGTTATCACATATAAAATATTATCTATTAAGATTAATCAAAAGGAGAAATGTTCTTTTATCTTTTGAAGTATTTTGTTTGTTATATTTCAATCATAAAAGGTCAAATTTTTCACAAAATGATAATTATTTTTATGAGAATTAAACATTAGTCTTGATACAGCTACATGTACATTTTCTCATAGGCTTGAAATTAGATACACGAATGCAAGAGCAACAATGTTTCAATCGAATGAAGAAATTTCAATTTTGGTGAAAATATCAAAGATTTCTGGAAGAATTCCTAAACAAAACATATAGTTTATATTGAAAAAAGAGCTATTTGAAAAAAGTTATTTGTTCCTAGTTTAGTCAATGAGCCCAATAAGAAGTTGTCCAATTTTTTTTCATCGAGCCACTCATGGAAGTTCGTTTTCTAATTCCGTAGCACATTTTTTCACCTCGAAGGCAATTTTTTTTCCTGTTGGTCCTGTTGGTAAAAATGCATTCTGTAAGAAATTAAATTGCCTACAATTTTTACTTTCTCGACCTATAATATAATAGGGAAAGCATTGTAATCGTGGTGTATTGACAGTTCGAGATTTTGATGAATCTTCACGTTTTAGACTCTACTGAACCCGAAAAACAATTTTAAAAAAAGTTGGTCTGTCTGGAAGCACGATAATTTGAGAACGTGTACGAATTTTCGACTGAAATTTTATGTTTAAGTTTTTTATCATAGGTTCAACTTCGTAGATGAGCTTTTTCAACCAGTGGTACCAAAACTTTTTAGTTTTTGCATTTATTTTATAAACGGTAGTATTTATCATAAAATATGAAATAACTAAAACAAATCCTTGAATCGCACAACATTCACAAGAAACATTTTTCAAAATTATCAGCGGTTCATTTGTTATTATCAAAATTTAGATTATTATAGAATTCGTTATATTTTTCTGAACCAAAGAAATAATGAGAATCATAATGTGGAGTTAGAATTATTATCACTCATATTTTGACATCACATGCAGATATTCGTCAATTGTTTTTTTCAATTAAGTAATTTGGCTCTATCGTGTTTGGTATCAAATTAAAGCTCTTGTCGAGATAATTTTAATAGAAGTGTCAAAGAGGATATTTAAACGATTGTCAATTGTTTCTTTCACAAATCATTCAAATGCTGTCTAGTTTGGTATCAATTTTAAGCTCTCAGGGAGATAAGCTTAGTAGATATCAAAAATAAATAATTAAGTAGTGGAATCCACGTTACCATCTTCAAATTACACTTCCTGCGATCAAATATCGATACTGTATGTTTCAATGAATTAAAGACCCCGAAAATTTAGAAAAGGACTCTTAATTTTCAAAAATACTTATTTTATGTAAGGACAGTCCTCTATCGTGTATGATATCAAATTAATGTTCTTGCGGAGATAATTTTAGTAAAAGTGTCAAAGAGGATATTTAAGCGATTGTCAATTGTTTCTTTCACAAATTATTTGAATGATGTCTAGTTTGGTATCAATTTGAAGCCTTCGGGAAGATAAAATTAGTAGATATCAAGAATAAATTATTAGTGGAATCCAAGTTACCATCTTCGAATTACATTTCCGGCGATCAAATGTCAAAAATGTATGTTCCAATGGACTGAAGATTCCGAAA
The DNA here is from genome assembly GCA_963989225.1 of Dromius quadrimaculatus. Lineage (NCBI taxonomy): Eukaryota > Metazoa > Arthropoda > Insecta > Coleoptera > Carabidae > Dromius > Dromius quadrimaculatus. The sequence continues at coordinate 44,560,763 of OZ022331.1, read as the reverse complement.
ATCTAGAATCTTTATTTTCAAAAATACCTATTTTTTTGTAGGACTAAAATATAACTGCCATCTGTCACTTTGACATTGACAGTTATCACTTTGACAATGACAGTTGTCACTTTGATGATGACAGCTTTCATTTTGACAATGACAGCTGTCACTTTGACAATAGCAGATTCCACTTTTTGCAATTAATTGATGCGAAACTCTAAATTTCTGAAACAGCGATGAAACTGGCCATGAAATTTATGGTCGGATAAGTACTGTGTTGGGCACAGCGGATTTTTATTTATGGCATTTTACTATACCTCATTTATTTAAAGAATTATAGCATTATATTATTATTCAATTACTGTTTTTTCGTTAAAAAATTCTATTAATGATGTCATAGTGTAATCTTTGACAAACAGTTTTGTGTAGTTGTTTTCAATTCTAAGTTAATTTAGACTGCACAACGTCACAAACCACCAAGTATTTTTCATTGATTGGAAGAGTAACTTTTAAACTAAGCCCGAGCTCGACTTTTTCCGCCAGGATTTACAGTCAGTTGTTTCATGCGCGAGCAAAAATAAGTTCCATGATACACTACAAATACTAATGACTAATTTTGTATTGTAAATGAGGCTTCATTAAGAATTAACAACATTTTAGGGGACACAACTAATAAAGTGAGAGTCTGACAGTTCAAAACAAATTGCTCGACGACAGCTGCTTCACATTGTGGTATTCGGAAAAATTTGCGGTTAATGTTTATTGATGATACAGTGATGATTGTTCTATAAATGCGAAAAACACTCGAACGAAATCTCAATCATATTTTTTTTCCGAGAGTTCTTCCAAAATTTACAGGTTTCTTATTTTTTTACTAGATCAAAAAAAGGATGTTTTGCTTTCACTACTACTGAATTATCAAATGTTGAACAAAATTTATTACCTTGCACATACGCAAAAAAATTCTCTACTTTCTCGAAGAATTTTAAAATCCCTATAATTTTCCTGTAAAATATAAATATACCATTAAAATTACAAATTTTGTCGAAATTTCGTATTCTGTACTTTTAGAAGTATTTTTCTATTATATTATTAACTAGAATTTCAAAAAAAAATATTCAGAGAAAATATTTAATAAATAAGTAATTGTATTTTCAATGGAACATAAGAAGTTGGCACCCGGTATGTGTGTACCTATTTGAGTTCATCGTGAACGGTCTTTTGTACTCTCATAGCGAACGATATCGCAAACGCCGTGCACTGGCCATCCTTGGCCGTTTGAACTGTGGACAAGTGAACTGAACCCGTTATCCAGCTTTGATAACGTGGCGTAGTATACACATAGCTTAGCATTGGACCACATAATCGTACTACACAGATTTGCTTACTTCTTATTACAACAAATAAGTACGTGGTACATAAACATATAAATTAAATAGAAGCAGGAAAATTAAAAACTGTTTTTCTAATTAACGTGTGAAATTGTTGATTGACATTCAAATGAGGATTTAAATACTTGTAAGTAAATTGTGTCCGGTGAATTGTTATTGAAATCGTATTTATGATTGTTTTATGCTAGTATTTGAAGGAAAACTAATACGAAATCTATGCTATAATATAGAGAATAAGAAAATTGGATAGGCAATGAAAAACCAAATGCTATAAATTTTTAACTCAAGTATTTTGAAGCCGACAAAATTCACATTTCGAGATTTTGATGGAAATATCAGCTTTGAGCATCCCTTAATCCATTTTGATTATTTTCGGCTTGATCTTGATACGTATGTGCGTTTGTAATTCGCAAATCTCAAAACCCATCGAACGTAAAATGTTGAAATTTTGTATTTAAGACTGGTCTAGGGTCTAGTTGTGCACCTCGCATTGTGGTTACAATCGTCTGTACCGGAAGTGCACTTTACTTGAAACTTTTTTAGAATTCTCCGCATAAATCTAAAATGGTTAGCCGTAGGATACTGAAATTCAGTATTTGAGATTTCTGTAGCATCTAAATTGTCATCTTCTATTTTTGTACCAATCGGCTGAGCCGGAAGTGCATTTTATATAACAGATTTTTTGAATTTTCCGCATGAATTCAAAACAATCAGTCGTAGAATATTGAAATTTCGTATTAAGCACTTCTGTAACATCTAGATGTGCACCTCGCATTATGATTGCAATCGTCTGTAACGGAAACATTTTTTGAATTTTCTGCATAAATCCAAAACGGTTGAACAAAGAATGTTAAAATTCAGTATTCAAAAGGATAGTACCGTCTAAATGTTCAAATCCTATTTTTATTGAGATCGATTGAGCCGGAAGTGCATTTTACTTGACAGTCTTTTCAAATTTTTCGCGTAAATTCGAAACGATCGACTGTAGAGTATTGAAATTTAGTATTCCAGTCGACTGTAGCATCTAAATGATTGCCTACTATTCTCATAACACTCGACTGAACCGGAAGTGCACTTTATTTTTATTTTTTTCTTATCTTGCGCGTAAATTCGGTACTGTTAACCGTAGAATCTTGGAAATCAGTATTTAGGAATGTTATAGCATAAGAATGATGACTTTCTGTTTCCAAAGCAACCGACTGGGCCGAAAGCGCACTTTACTTGATAGATTTTTAGAATTTTTTGGATAAATCCAAAACGATTAGCCGTGGAACGATGACATTTTGTGTTTGATTATCGTATTATTTGGGTTTATATATGGCTCGGAAAAGTAAAATATCTTCAAATAATCGAAAAGATTTGAGTATTGATTTAAAAATGTGTGTGTCATCGTCATCGCCTCTTGAGAAAGCGAACCAATGTCGTCACACTTTTACTTTTGTTAAGGGATAAGTTATTTTTTTCTTTTACGCTCTTACTATATGGAAGCAGAAAACTGTATGAGTTGGTATATTTTACATGTTGTATTGTAAATTTTCAAATTCGCTAGCATTGTAAATTGAGCCAATAATTATTATCTATGACTGTCATGAAGCACTCAATGTTAAACAGGCGTCGGTTGCAGATGTATGAAAATTTATTACCTGTAGGTCCTAACTCATATACATACGTATGTAGTTAGATGTGTGTGTGTGTGGAATGATTGTTTATAGAATAACCTCATCCACTAATTGCATCGCTATTCTGCATACAATTGCATTCATTCGACATAATTAATTACGTATTATGGAATTAATTGCGACTTCACGATGTTATTAGCCAATGCCTGTGTTATTTGAATACGCTGTATCGTAAATTTGTATATCGTATGTAGTATGTATAATGCAGGAGGATCTAATATTATGTAATAAATTATTCAGACTATGTATATTGAACTATTGTTGTCGTATATTGCTATCAATATTTAACCATTGCTATTTCTCGTATAACTAAATCTATGCTAATATTTGCAAAAAAAGTTTGATATTCGAGCTGCTTTCAATAAGTATTTATTTTTACGCAATAAAAAATAAATACTGCAAATTTAAAAGTGTAGAGCTTAGAATAAAAAAAAGCTTGAAGGATCATTTAATTAGTACCTCATTGAAGTCTTCTCCGATTTTTTTTCTAATTATACAATTAGTATAACTATACTAATATATGAGACTACTACCATCATCATACCAAATTTTGTGTTTGATCGAAGGTCAATTTTTTAATCGATGCCGATGTTCAGCTGTCGCCGTCACCTTCGGCCAATGCCGAAGGTGTAATTAGATTAGAATACTTATTGTAAAGCATAATAAAATTATCATTTTTCCAATGCTAAACTGCCTGTTACGCTCCACGCTTCATCCCTGCGGGCCAGTCCACTGTCGTTACGCGCAGGCGCACTTCATATTAATTTATTTGTTTATGTAAATCGCTCTATTGGTTGCCATTTTTTTGCCGAAGACCAGATTTTCACATCAATATTGTTTCTTTCAAATATGATCTTGCTATGTTGATTTTTACTTACTTGTCTAAGTACAAGATAGTATTGTGAAATCGACAAAATTCACCTATCAAGATTTTGATGGCAATATCCGTTTTGAGCATCCCTGAATCCATTTTAACAATTTTCGGCTTGATGTCGGTACGTATGTTCATTCGTGTTTAACTCGCAAATCTCAAAACTGGTTGAACGTATAATGTTGATTTTTTTTATTTAAGACTGGCTTAGAGTCTAGTTGTGCACCTCGCATTATGGTTCCAATCGTCTGTACCGGAAGTGCACTTTACTCGAAACTTTTTTTAAATTTTTTGCATAAATCTAGTTTGATCAGCCATAGCATATTGAAATTTAATGTTTGAACTTGTTGTAGCATCAAAATAGTTATCTACTATTTTTGTATCAATCGGCTGAGCCGGAAGTGCAGTTTATATGTATAACAGACATTCAAAATTTGCCGTATAAAACAATCAGTTGAATTGAAGTGATAAGGTAGGCAATGATAATCTGTTGTCAATTTTTTGATTTTGTTTGATTTTGTTCATATCAAAATATTATTAAAATTATATTAATTATAGTCTAAAGTGACAGAAAAACTTTATTGACTAAATTTGTGTATATATTAAATGATGTACAAGTAAGTCACGTGATGTTCACGTCAGATTTTTTTGGGTTTGGACTAGTTTTAAATAAATATCTTTTCTTCGCTTCATAATTAAAAAATAATCCATAGGAGCTCAGTGTCAATTTAACAGCGTTCTGTGATTTCTTCTTTCGGTCACGCTGATTGTGCTATCACTCTAATGCTCGCTACTCACTACGCGTTGATGTGATTCGTTGATGCGATTCGTCGGTTCAATTCGTTTAAAACGAGCATCGACGAATTGACGCATACACCCTACTTATATGCGTTGATTCACTTCGCTTCGATGGTGCGTGAAAAATTCGTTCATTGTGCGAACTACGACCACGAAGCTTCAATCAGTGCTGAAATGAATTTAGAAGAAGAAGACCTGCTTCTGCTCGCTGTAGCTCATGCATGTTATGTCATTTTGATTTCAAAGAAAAGGAGAAAAAAAAGAAGATGGTGGATTCAGTCTTTATATAAAAGCAGATCCTGGTAAAGTACCTAAACATGCTTTTGAAAGCATCATGCACCTTATTCCGATTTTTTCTATTCTTATCACTTGGATTCCATAAACACGGATGCGATTGTATTTATTTCACAAATGAGAAAACAATTTCACCATTCCATTCCATCTCGAAATCTCAACGTTTGTACACGCACTGCTTGAAAATTCACGAATAAACTGAACTGGACCGATTTTGTCGACTTCGTCGCTTCGTTCATTCCCCTTTGATGATTCGTCTAAATACCGACATCACGGCGAAGCGACGCACAACGAATCGCATCGGCGCACCGCATCATACCCACTAGGCACTAGCTAGGCAATAATTCGTGAATCATTGCGACGAATGGACGCATCAACGAATAGTGAGTAGCGGGCTTAACGATGCATTAGTATTTTTTTACTTTGATTTGCTTCTTATGTCTTTATAGAGTTCTGTTTTAATTTTTAACTGATCTTATTGATGTATCTTGATCCAATTTGATCCTATTCAAGTAAGTAGTTTGCAAGAACCAAAATTTTGAAGCCCGGCTCTTCATTTAAAGGCTCTTCCGACACGGTTCAATCCTTAAATCCTTATGCTGGGGCCACATTTACATCTAATGTCATTAATTAAGGCGTTACTCAATAATGAACACATTTTCAATGACAATATGTCAATTGTCACATAACGCCTTACTTAACGGCATTAGACTTAAGTATGGCCCCTGCATTATAGTAATTAAGGTATCAAGGGTGTTAAAAGGACAATAATGCCTAAGGTCAACAATGTACTTTCTGAGGGCCTCTGGCCCGAGGTGTGTACGTTGACCGTAGGCATTATTGTCTGTTCAACTCCCGTGGTGCCTTCAATGTTTAATGTCCGACTTTTGTTGTATTTCAATCAAAATTTTTAGCAATGTATGTCCTGTCATTGTGATTTCTGTCAGAGAAATTACTCTGTTACTTGCTGTAACTAGGAAACTTGTTTGTTATTTTTCAAGATAATGACCTCGGGCATTATTTTGAAACATAATGCCCTCGGGTATTATTTGTTTCGTAATTACCATGAAATCAGTGTTATTATGACAACAATAATAAACTATTCGGACATTAAAGTAAAAAACTAAAGCTCAGTTCAATTTTATCATTTATTAAATGACAAATAGTCTATGGCTGATTTTAGTAACAAAAACCATTTTGAATATCTGCTTCTGGCTATGTTTGATAAAATGTTACCTATGTATATGATATTTCGGTGCTGTATTTGGCTTCACATATTTAAATATCAATTTTTCAAGAATCGGAAAAATTGGTTCCAATTGTAGTTTTACCGATCTTGTCATACTGGTAAGAAGAATCGGACTTACAATGTTACAGTAAAGGCTGGTTTATGATGCATTTAGTTTACGAATTTAGATTTTCTGAATTATAAATTCAGTCAATCGTAGACATTGGTTGACATATCAAAAATTCCTTATTGACAACTGTCACAGAAAAGATATTCAAATCATGAATATGGTGAAAGAGCATCCATATTTATATGATAAAAGTAATAAATCAAACCGAAATTCAATCATTTGTGCAAATAAAATAATTTTGTTCATATAAAATGGCTACTCAAACAGTCAATTTTAGGTTATGTTTTAAAAAATTAACGAGAATGAGGATCTAAGACTATGAATCTAAATTTCTAAATGTAAATTCATAAATTAAATCCATTATAAGCTAACCTTTAGTTCATTGGATAAATATATTGAATCTAATTTTGTAGAACATATCTCACTTAGATTTCTAAATGCTACTATAGCTGGAAGTGTACAGATGAGAATTTGAAGTTATCAGTATCATAGTTCTAAAGTTGTATAAAGCGACAAAGTATTCTACTTATCAATTATTATTGGTATCTGTCATTCTACAAATAATAATACTCGATTCGAATCTGCATTAAGGCTGGTTTATGATAGATTTAATTTATAAATTTAGATTCTCTCAATTATAAATCCAGCCAATCGTAGACATTGGCTGACATGAATATGGTGGAGGTGCAGTGGTGCACCCATATTCATATGATAAAATTAATAATTCAAACCGAAATTCAATCATTTGTGCAAGTAAAATGATTTTGGCGATGTAAAATGGCCACTCAAAAGGTCAATTTCAGGTTATATTTCAAAAAAGAAAAGAGAATAGGGATCTAAAACTATGAATCTAAATTTCTGAATATAAATTCCTAAATTAAATCCATCATGAACCAGCCTTTACTCTCAATTTTAAGCGATGGCGCTCATTTAATTTTGATGGTTTCGTTAATCGTGAGAATTGTCGCATGTGGGACTCAGAAAATCCACGAATGATTTTTGAGAAAAAATGCATCCACAACGCAATTACTGTTTGATGCAAATTTTGGACTGAAGGCATCATCGGACCACCTTCTTCGAAGAAACAGTTGAGCAAGCAAAAACATTTAATGGTGCTCGCTATCGCGTCCTGATAGTTAAGTAATGTATTGTAAGGTATGGATGTGAATAGTTTTGGAAATTGAGTGCTGAATCAACAAAATTCTGTCACATTTAGTATGTAAAACGGCCATGGAAATTTCTACAAGAGTCCGTTGTGCCAACAAAACCGTGGAGGTCATTTGCTCTATATAATATTCCATATACTTTATGATTTAATAAAAAAAATTTAATTTAAAACATTTTTTCTATTAAAATTAGTTCTTGTTTTGGAACATTTCTATATCATAATTTCATATTGTCATTATTTAATAATTCCATTAAAATTTATATCTTTGACACTTATTTTGTTTGCGAGCATTAATTTTAGTGTTTGAATGTTTTCCTTCTGAAATGTCTAATTTAAATTCTTGTCTATCCCGCCATAATCATTGACCTTCCGTAAGCCTGATTTACTCCTAAACAAAATTAGACTAGACAAAGGCTTGTCCACTCGAAATACGTTTTCAAGGAAAAAATATAGGTTCGTGCTCGGCCCGTGGACCAGGTAGCTCGGACCCTGTTCAGCGCTAACCGGACCATGCAGTGCCTTAATTTAAATTTTGAGTACAATCTCTCTCTCTAATGGAAACTGCTTATCAAAAAAAAAAATTTTACTATTATTTCATGAAGTTATCTCGTTTTTTCGGGTGCTGTAGTCAATTATTATACTTTTTATTAACCCTAAAATAAAACAATGGAAAATATCGAAAGCATAGGTCTATCGCAGGCTGTGCCTGCGGTTACCCCGGGTGCTACAGTTAGTTATTACATTTTTTTGTAACACGTGCACCGAAAGTTTTGAGCATCCCTGAATCCATTTTGACTATTTTTGGCTTGATGTCGGTACGTATGTTCGTGCGTGCGTGCGTTCGTGCGTGCGTAACTCGCAAATCTCAAAACTGGTTGAACGTATAATGTTGAAATTTTGTATTTAAGACTGGTATAGGGTCTAGTTGTGCATCTCGCATTATGGTTCCAATCGTCTGTACAAGTGCACTTTACTTGAAACTTTTTTCGAATTTTTCTGATAAATCCAGAATGATCAACCGCAGGATGTTGAAATTCCGCATTTGAAATTGCTGTAGCATCCAAATGGTCATCTTCTATTTTCGTATCAATCGGCTCAGCCGGAAGTGCATTTCATATGACAGACTTTTCGAATTTTCTTCATAAATTCAAAACATTCGGTCGTACAATATTGAAATTTTATATTAAATACTTCTATAACATCTAGATGTACATCTTGCATTATGATTGCGATAGGTTGAACCGGAAGTGCAGTTTACTCGAAACATTTTTTGAATTCTCCGCATAAATCCGAAACGATTGAACGTAGAATATTAGAATACAGTATTGATGAAGATGATAGCACTGTCTAAATGCTCCAATCCTATTTTCATTGAGATCGACTGTGCCGGCAGTGCACTATACTTGACAATCTTTTGAAATTTTTCGCATAAATTCAGAACGATCTTTTGTAGTATATTGAAATTTGGTATCTCAGTCTGCTGCAGCAGCTGTATGATTGCCTACTATTTTCATAACAATAATAATAACCGGAAGTGCACTTTAGTTGGAATTTATTTTTCAATTTTGTGTATAAATTTAGAACTGTGAGCCGTAGTTTCTTGGAAATCAGTATTTAGGAATGTTGTAGCATGAGAATGATGACCTACTGTTTCCATAGCAACCGACTAGGCTAAAAGCGCATTTTACTTGACCAGATTTTGGATAAATCAAAAACAATTAACCGTGGAATGATGAGATTTTCTATTTGATGATATATATCCAATGATGCACAAGTAAGTCACGTGATGTCCACGTCAGATTTTTTATTTCATTATTATATGTCAAATTGACATCTGAAAGAAATTTGTGTTATGGAATGTGTTTGTTACAGTAAACGGGATAGCACAGAAAATGTGAAAAATATCAATCAATAAATAGTAAAATATTTCATTGATCCAGAAAGTATATCTGTATGCAGACAGAGTCGCGGTTGTAATAATAATTCGTTTAGTTAGCTGAGAGAGCTATACAAAAATTTAATTAATTATATATACTTAATGTTTTACTAATCTTATAACAAATAAAACAATACATAAATGTATACAATTATCAACACTTTGTATATATTTCTAATAACATTATTTAACTTAAATTAAAGTAATACCGTCTTATTTCCAATATAAACTTCTAGAGTAGGAACAGTTCTCCCACTCATTCCTTTCATCTGCCTGTTGAAACGGAGAAGGGTAAGCATTTCACTTTTTACGTTTAATCCAGGCAAATTTGCAGTACTGCGTCTAAAAATGTTTCACTTCGAAAATAAAAGAAAAACAATAAAATGTGAAGTGGCATTAGTCAGAATTTTTATTACCAGTAAACTTTGATTACAAAAATCAAGGGTTTCACTTATTCGTTTGATTTAGATAAATTTGCAGTACTGCAAAAAATTGTCTCACGATTTCGAACTAACGAAAAATATAAACTTTTCTAATGGCAATCGATTCTTTTGGAGCAACTTGACCTGATTTTTTTTGCAAGTTTCAAAAATCTTAGACGAAAATTCAGTTAAAAGGTATTGTGCGTAACGTAGGCCTCCGAGGACGAGACAATAATCCAAGTTACCACTGGTCACGCACGATAGTCTCATGCATATTAACGACACATGCAAGTAGTTTTTCAAGTAATTTGATTATTTTCTTACAGAGCTTTTTCAATAATTTTTTCATATTGTTTTTATGAATTAAAATTATCGCGATTTATTTTTATTAATAAAATTGTGAAGCAAATAAATTCAGTAGTCAGTTCTCAAAATTATTCAAATTAATCATGATTTGATAATATTTAAAAAATCTTCGGTAAAAGCTAATTAATTGAAAATTATAAATTAGCTATTGATTACAAAAATCTAGAAACATTTTTCTCTTCATTATCTCAAAAATGGGCACAATTCTCTCCCATTCACCTGTTTTAATACAGTCTTCGTTATAATATTTTCAGCATAAAGAAATGAGTTTTACATTGGAATAAAGTTAGTACAGAACGCGTAATTACGTTATTAGGTCAACTTTCACATACAGTTTGATTCACAGTTTGGTGGAGCGGCGCATGGCGGAGTGCCGTCTGAGATTGTGTACGTATACACCAACACAATACACTTAAGGTAGTTTTTATATGTGTGAGTGGATTGTGTATACTAAACTGAAAAGAGAAACTATAATTGCTACGCTTACTTGCTTTGTATTATAAGTTGCGTTATTTTCTATTTATTAACGGATGTGTTCTTATTTAGTTTTAAAATTGCGTATCTGTGTTTGTATTTCGGAAGAAAATAGTAGAATAAAACATAACCTTTCGAGTAAATTGAATGACAAGATGTGTTTCACATTTTCCTTATAAAATATCTGTGCTCAATGAATTTCACTGCTACTCACTTTCTTATTTGTTTTTCCATTTACATTCAATGAATGTGTTCACTTACACTCAAAACTTTAAATTATATTCCTTTTTGCCTTCTATTGCCATTACAATTTTATTAATTACTAATATATTGGAACAAAAATTACAGAGGACATGTGCTTGAGTGTTTTACTTAAACAATTGATAATTTCAATATTTACAGAAAAAAAAGGAACAATTTTTTAAAGGCTGCATTTATAGTTGTAAGCTCAAGATATATGTATTTAAAAATCCCTGTTAGGTGTTCATGCATATTGAAAAATGGATTTTAATTATCAACAAAAAATTGCCTTTTTGAACAACTTTTTACAGTTTGCCATTTTCTCGAACGTACATAAGGCAACTTTGCAAAATCGACTGAAAGTTTATTGGCAGACGATCTACATGAGTCCAAGAGTAAATCATATTCAGGTAAACTTGTAAATTTATTGCGTAACTCGGAACAATTTCAAGACAAATAAGATTTTTCGAAAAATTGAAATTATTATTCTGATCGATTTCTAGGCAGTATATTTTCAATTATTAGATTCTTATTACGAATAAGTTCTATATATTAGTGTTTCTGAAGGAGAGAGGGAGGCGCAAATAAAGTATCGTACCTTGGGCGCCAATTATGTTTGCTACGCCACTGATTCTTAGTAATCTTTTAAGTCGCCTGACTACTTCAGAGGCTGATATCAACTGCCGGAAAATTTTACACTCTGTACGAATTTGGTAGTACATCTTCTCATTATTTATTTATTTTGTTTTTGTGCTGGTTTAATTCGGTATTTATAAATATGATGAATTATTGATTCATTGTTTCACTTGCTACCAAATATAACTGTATTATAGTTTATAAAAGTTCATGAATTATTTCTATTCAATATCTCCCAACTAACTTTCTATTATTGTTATTGCTACCATTGTTTTATTTTTTATGTTAAAATAATATTCTGTAAACTTGACAAATTAAAGGTAATTTTGTGGTTGATTTTATTGACCTATTTTAATAATATTATTTCATCTTTTTTGTTTCGAGAAATTCTTTCACTTTGCTACCTCTTGCTCAGCAACGATCAATAAAAAATTATTCCTGAAATTATTATTTACGTAATTTGATAATTGAAACTATCATTTATGAATCAAAAGTGAGCCTTCCAATTATCATGTCAATGTCATTGTGAAAATCGATGAATAGAATTTTTGTACAAGCGCACATAAAAGAAAGCTTTGGTTCATTATATCAATATAAAATAGTAATTTATGCAACAAGTGTGTAAATTTAAGCATTATGAGATGATTGAGAAGTCATGAAGCTATGTCTGAGACACAAACTAAATATCATAATGCTTGTGTTATGTTTATTGCTTGGAAATTACTTATAATTAAAATAAAAGTCACTATTTAATAATTGAAAATGAAATAAAAGTTTTATTCTTCTGGATATCACTAAAAACACTATATTATTTATTTATCACTTAATACTAACTTAAACAAAGCCGCAGATACTTACTTTCAACTATTTATATACACTGATCACTTCACTGTTTGATATTCACTGCTCTAGATTCACCATTACACTACTCTCAAATCGTTTGCTTGCGTTTATATATAGAAATATCCATTTCTCGAATGTTCTACCACATTTCTGGAATATTGCTAGAGGCATTCATCGGGCGGAGTGATGTGATGCAGTGTGGCGCGACGCAACGAGGAAGAAAGGCTCCGCCCATGCAAGGTTTCGCACACTCTCGCACGTTACACTTGTATTTATGTTGGAGGGTACCAGTATCGAATTATGACAATTTTTCCTTGAATCAACACTGCTGTTTAAATCCGTTTCCCGACGCTACAGGTTCACCTATCGCCAGTGGCAATCAAATTTCCCTCGGCCATCGCTCTCTTTTGATGCTCTCTAAAAGCCCTCACAGAGCGAGAGATGGTGACAGTTAGGGCTTTCAGATTTTATACCGCATGCACTTTTAAGAGTTGAAAATTCACCCCTTGATACGAAATATTGAAAGATTATTGATTAAGGCACGCTTTCTGGTCATAGTGCAAACTTCAATTATATTAAAAAAAAATTAGTTTTTTTTTGACATTTTGCATGCCTTTGTAACGTGAAATAGTTAACTAGTACTAAAAGGCATGCAATTCGCAACAGACCAATAGGGTCGAACGATCGGGTGAACTTATAAAAAAAATGTGAAACTCCGTGTTTTCAAATTAGATGCCAATGAAAATACTTGAAGTTTCAGCCATGAAACCCTCGTGAAAAAATTGGCCTGCATTTTTCGTTGGCACAAGGGTAGGAAATTTTTGGATAATCATGCACAAATGTAATTCCAATTAGCCAGGATGCCTCTTATTATATAATTTGCCACCCTTGTGCCAACAAGCGAAGCATGCCAATTTTTCACGAGGATTTTATGGCTGAAACTTTCATTCTTTTCATTGGCATATACAATTTGAAAACACGGAAGATTACTTTTTTTTTTCTACAAGCTTATGCGATCGTTCGAACCTCTTGGTCTGTTGCGAAACGAATACCTTTTGGTATTAGGCTTTAAACCACTTTCAACTATTTTACGTTAGGAATGCAAAATGTTTTCATGGTTTTTTTTTTTTTTTAAATTTAATTGTAGTCTGCACTATGACCAGAAGACGTGCATCGGTCAATAATCTTTTTATCTTTCGTACCAAGGAATAAATTTTCAACTGTCAAAAAGGCATGCGGTATAAAATCGGAGAACACCAACTGTCTTCATTTACCAGTTTATCAATCGCTCGGTGCTAGACATTGGTAACTTTTTAGAATCACCATGAACTATTCTCTCCTCTACTTGACGTTTTCTACAGTTTCGAACGTATTTGAAATTCATTTTCGATGACAGTTGAAAACGTATATTTTTTAAAATTGTAATGGTTAATAATGGAATTTAAATGAATAAAAAATTTTTTGAGTCGTCACAAACAATTGCAGAGAATACTTTTTATGAAAGAATCATCAAATGAGGTGGAAGAACGAAAGAAAATGTTGATTTTGTGATTAAAGAAAACTCGTCACTAGTAGATGAATCAGCACGCGTAGACGATTCATTGAGGAAACAGGTGTCTGATGGACTGAATAACTCTGAATTATATACATATACTTGTGATGTTTGCCCAAAAAAAATTCTCCATTAAGCCGTTTAACGCTTTGTAATTTGCATTTAACGCATCCCGAGTCACACAAAAATTATTTTCTGCAGGTACTAATAAATTAAAATTTCATTAACAAAATCCCCGTGAAATATTCTGTGCTACATGCCCGCTGTGTGCTGTCCCTGAAATCAATATACATTCATTTCTTTAGGGCGCAATTTTTGCGACTATTTTTGCAGTTTTATCGAGAAAGTTTCGTCGTCGGACGACTAGCATCATAGTATTAGTAAATGTTATTCTTGATAATTCAATTTCGTAAACATTTTTGTTGCTTATCTTAAATGTGCTTAGTGAAATATATCCTTTTTTTTTTTTCTGTATCGAATTCCGCAAGTTTCTGCACAGAATTTTGAGGTTTGATTTCACCAATTCATTTACCTTAAAATTCCAAGACTACAATCCTTCAATATTTAGCACAGAATCAAGTTTTTTCATGGATGCCATTTATTGTATTCATGATTTTACATATTTCTGAGTTTTTTGCGCTTCATCTGTGGTTTATTAAGGTCTGCTTACGGGAAGGAGGGCCAATGTACTTAATAAAAATTTGGCAGCAGTTGCAAAATATTAATGTGTTAAAAATAGTAGTCAGGTCTTTAGTAACTTTTTCACATCAAATTTTTAGTTCCAATATTGTTATTTACAGCGTTGTCAAATGTAAATTTCTTAAACAATGTTCAATTATTATTCAACTCTTAGTATGGACTGTAAGGTTTTTCTTATTGAGAATATAGGAGGTCATGTACTGTCCTCTTGAATTATTTTTTAATGACTGATCAATAACGTCACTCTTAGAACTAACAGCACGGCATTATAGTAAATAGTAGAGTCCAAACAAACTTCGTCACAGCATCACAATAGTATCGTACGTTTAGCGCGCGTGAGCAATGTCTTAATATAACGGTGCGTGGCGCGGTCGTCGGCCTGTCCTCCCCCGCTCTCTTCATCTGATACAATCCAAGCTTACCTCTTTTCCCGCACTACATACAAATCTAAGTGGATCCTCCGTCTGGGATTCAGGGACGTCTTGAGGCAATGAAATAGTATGAATTTGAAGAATGAGGTAATCTACTACGATCAAAAAATGGGGAACTTTTATCAAATAAACACAAAATGTAAGCGATGAAAATAATACCAAATATTACTCCAATTCAATAAGAAACAGAGGGTGTTTAACTTTACAGCGCTGAGCGGCTGAAAATGTAACTACTGAGCTATTTCTTGGTTGACCTTGTGCTTGACAAGCAACTATACAATAAATAATTTTTCAATTTAGGAGATATCATTACTTGTAAGCTAATAATTACTGGATTACTTTTGTTTTTATTTTATAACAAGATCAAACTTCCCTTGCAAAATAGTAACTAAATCAAGGTTATAGGTCAAATAGGTCACTTGCAATGACGGTAAAGGTCATCGAAAAGCGTTGTTTTCTTTTATTTTCCGTCCATATCGTGAGTATTTTCTAATCTATTACTAGGTTAACAATTCGATGTTATCTAAATTATCTACAAATTGAATACTTCAACTTCTCCCGCCAATGCAAGGACAAAATTGGCCGCGCGCTTTTCTCATTGGACCAATGTGATCTATGTCGCTGTTTTAGAGTAAATGAAGTACTACTGTCACCTGATTATTTGTTAATTATATTGTATCATGCAGCAATATTATTTTTTTATGACCTTTGAACCGCCATTACGAGTGACCTATTTGAACTACAACCTTGATTCAACTGCCATTTACTAGAATAGATTTCATCTCTAGAGTATCTCCGTGCGACGAAATATAAAAAACTAAGCTACGCCCCACAGGATGACAGACAAAGTAGTATCCCTACGAACGGTAAAACCCGATTTTAAACTCAAGCCCCCAAAAAATCGGCCGTTAATTTTTTTCAAATGAAATTAAAATCTACTCCTAGTTTGTACGAGAATGAGATCCACCGTTTTAGGGACACCGGAATGTATTCGTAAGTCATCGCTAATTTTGCAATTTGAATAAATTTATTTCCCACAAACTATGATTTTTTTTGAAATTCCATTTTCTCTGATAATCTTTACATGCAAGCCCTATTGGAAAAAAAAAATGCTGTGGTCACACAATATTTCCCCCGTCATAAATTTCATAGTCAGTTTCATCGCTGTTGAATGTCGCATCAATTAATTGCATATTTTAGAGTGACAGTTGTCATTGTCAAAGTGACAGCTGTCATTGTTAAAGTGACAGATGGAAGTTATGTTTTAGTTCTTACATAAAAAATGAAGAGTTCTTTTCTAGATTTTCGGTATCTTGAATTCATTGGAACATACATTTTTGACATTTGTTCCCCGGAAATATAATTTGAAGATGGTAATGTAGATTTCACTGATTATTTTATTTTTCTACTACTACTTTGGTACCACTGGTTGGAAAAAGCTCATTTACAAACTCAAACCTAGCTTTTCGATAGAAAACTTAAATATATTTTAAATTATGTTTTTTGGATTCAGTAAGGTCTAAAACATGAAAATTCGTCAAAATATGGAACTGTCAAAAAATCACGATTACAATATTATCCCTATTATAATAGGTCTGGGAAGTAAAAAAAAAACAGTATGCCCCTTGTGTTGAAAATTTAAACTTCTCTGCAACAATATTTGAATTATATGCAGACTACGAACCGGTTTTTGAATTTAATTTTTAATTGGGCTAATAATTTATATACGACCTATATTACAATTGAGAGACCTTATAAATGCAAGAGGAGAATTATTAGCGTTGATAAAATTTAACACTCAATTGTTTTCGTTCTCCAGTATCTGAAAGTAGAATTCAAAATGACGGAGAACTATTTTCAACAAATGAATAACGACAATATCATTAAAATTCTAAAAAATTCAAAAGGCCAGTTGCATCACTTTATAAACCAAGCGCTCGTGACAGAGAAAAGGAACAATTTTTTGCAGGCTGCCATTTATAGAGAATATACTCTCAGCTGTAAGCTTAAGATATTTGCATTTAAAAATCCTCGCTACATGGTAATGCATATTAAAAAGTTGATTTAATTAGCCGCAACAAATAGCTTTTTTTAGGCGATCATAACAAAAAAGGTGTTTCTATGGCCCCTTTTGCGGCCGTGAAGTTTCACTTTTTGGTTCACATCTGTCAAATTTTACTTTTTGGAACTGTTCTGTCAAATATTACTTTTTTGGGACTGATCTGTCAAAAACTATTTTATAAACACTTCATACCTACTTATATGAACTACTTGATGAACTCTTTAAGAAACAGTTTTTACCGAAATACATATTCTATTAAATAAATATGTATTATTGGGATATAAGTTCTGTACATTAATTAGAAACACATCGACATCAAAGTGCTGCCTTTTTCAAGTGTAAAGAAATATATTTATATTTATTTATAAATTATTATTTATTTATTTATTTTATAAACATATTTATTTAGAAAATGAGTTCTGAAAAGTTTTTTCCTTCATTACATATTTTATTCTTCCGTCAACCTTTATAGTTCGTGCAATCCAAGAAATTGATACGCATTTTCTACAAATGTCAATTTGATAGAAGACAATAAAATAAAACAATTTCAACGGCAACTAGGATTTACAATTGCAATGTTTTAGAATGTGTGCATCTCGGCCTACAATTCTTTTTTGGTCTCACCTACGCTTCGGCCGCAAACATCAGATTCGACCAAAAAAGATGACATTCACGGCCTTGATACACAAATAACTAATTTTAAACAACTTTTTACAGTCTGCCATTTTTTCGAACATAAGGTAAGTTTGCAAAATCGTCTAAAAGTTAATTGTAGAAAATTATTCCGAGTTACGCAATAAATTTACAAGTTCACCAATATGCTTTTCTCTTGGACTCATTTAGACCGTCTGCCAATGAACTTTCAGTCGATTTTGCATACTGCTTTACGTAAGAAAAAATGGCAGACTCTAAAAAATTGTTTAAAGAAGTTATTTAAAATCCATTTTTCAATATGCATTAACATCTATGAGGGATTTCTAGATGCAAATATTCAAAGCTTGCAGCTGTAAATATCTTTCCTATAAAATAAATGGCAGCTTGTCAAAAATTGCCTTTTTAGCGCATTTTTTGGAAAAAAGCGCTATTATATTCACTTTGGCTGTCTGTCTGGCTGGCTGGCTGGCGTGACGCTGAGTTCTCAGCAACTATACTATTTACAGACTTGAAACTGGTACTGAATAAAAGCTACTGTTTCGTAGGTTTGCACAAATTGCTTTAATTCAAGCTCAGTGATTGTGAAAGATTGAATTATTCAATTACTTGTTTCAAGTGAAACAATGCCCATAGATATATATGACATTAGGTATATGACAACTAAAATTTATTAAAGTAGATAAAAATTTCATTACAACTTTAGCCGCGGGTGTCACTATTATTATGTACAATTGTCAAATCTGTCCGGGATTCATTCAATGACTTGTTTGACGCGAATTTGAAGCTTATTAGAATGAATTATTATTATTGGTTGAAAATTTGTTTATTTTTGGTGGATTTTTTTTATATAGCTTTGATAAAGATCAAATTATCATTTTAAGGTACAGCACTTGACCTCCCGTCAGTCAATAACTAAACAATGAAGATTAAAAGGTATTTTTGAGTTTGTACATGCATAAATTATGTACCTATCAAATAGTCAGCTTGAAACTAGTACTAAATGGAAGCTGCTGTTTCGTAAGTTTTCCCAAACTGCTTGATTTCAAACTCAGTAACTGTGAAAGATGGTAATCTGCGAAATCTCTGAAGTAACAAGCATTCATGAGCTGTCAAAAATGCGCTTTCATCATCTAGATGATTCTTCCATTTTTTTTGTCACGAGCACCCGTTCTATTAATTATAAGGATCGCTAATCTAAACAATATCGTACCAAAACTCAAAATTGACATGGACAATGCTGTTTTTATTTCGATTCGATATTCATTTTCTCCAAATGATACTTGAAGTAATGTAATTAATATATTTAATGTCCGACTAGTTTATTATTGTTGTCATAATAACACCAGAGGCCCTCGGAAAGTACACTGTTGACCTCAGGCATTATTGTCCTTTTAACCCCCTTGGTACCTTAATTACTATTTTATTACTCATGCAGGATAAGTACTATTTTGCGCACGTTTTTCCGGGCGGTAAATGGCTCTTTGACTTTTGAGTGCGACAAGTAAACTTGTCGCACACAAACCATTTATCACTCGGAAAAATAAGCGCAAAATAGTACTTATCCCGCATTCGTAATAAAAAATAGTATCTGCAACTCGTGCGGTGTTGTCAATTGCCCACTTGAGCGAAGTGGGTAATCGACAACTTATCGTTCCTAAATAGATATCATTTTATTCTTGAAACAATGTATTATGTATGCACAATTCAATATTCGCTGAATAAGATCTTGCACGCAATTTTAATTTTTTTTTTCCAATATCTACGAGAAAAATAATTTCATGTGATCATATTCTATAAACATTTATCACTGCAATATTAAATTTAAAAATGAACAGTTCATATTGCAGCCTTGAATGGCGTCCATTTTAATAGGCTAACCATCGTTGAGCACATTTTCATCATCACAACTTTTATCTTGTAGAATTTTAAGATCAAAAATATTGATGAAGAAGGATAATTTAATTCCAACAACAATAGACAGAAATACTATATATGCTGAAATGTTAAAAAATCAAGAGCAACAAAGAGAATTATAATAGAAATACTGTAAGAAGCGAACAGAATTTTCAGATTGGTGAAAAAGTGTGGTTACAGAATGTCCATACGATTTTATGGGAGAAAGCTGTTATAATTCAATCATTGAAATATCCTCGTTCTTATTTAGTTAAAATTGAGAGTAATAAATTTTATAGAAGAAATATTGTATTCATTACAAAAAAAAATTGAAAGTTCTGTTCATTTTGATGATAATTTTGAAATTGGTATTCAAAATGATAGGACAAATAAAAATGTGATAAAGCCGATAAAGGTTATAGACAATCCACAAGAGAGAGAAAAGCCCCGTTGAGATTTGGTCAATAGTTAGTTAAAATTAATAAATAAAAAGAGGGGCATGTTAGAATATGTTATAAATATTAGAATATCGTTAGCTTAGCTTGGTGAACAAAATTTAAATGTTGCCAGAAGAACTAAGGTCTGGCAGTTGATAAATAATCATAAAGAAAACTAAGCCCCGAGATATCCACCTCCTAATAAATTTATTTGGTGAATAATAACTATGGTAACAATTGTGCAGATAATTGTTGCAATAGTTATTATTCATCAAATAAATTTATTAGGAGGTGGATATCTCGGGCCTAAATGTATATATACTGTGCTAAATTTAATTGATTATAAACAAAGTTGATACTAAACTTCTGACCTAAAACTATGTAGTCATGTTGAATAGGGGTGACTGTTATTAAACTAATCTTATTTTACATCTTTTGGATGTTCGAATAATATAATAAAATTTGAAGTTTTATATACCATTCATTTTTCGAGCGAAATGAGAAAAAGAATTCATGATTCAATTGACATTTTTTGCAAAATTTTAATGCTATCTTCTCATATCATATTAATTTTTGTCTCTTTGTTGTTGTACAATCATATCAGAAATAGATTCAAGACAGAAAATCTCCTCCTGAGGACGGCTCTGCCTAGGTGCCAGTATATCACCATTGTTGCTTGGGTGCACTGTGAAAGCTAGACTGCTTGCTCGTCTCGCTAAGAAGGGATGTTCATTCATGGAATCGAGATTTTGGCGACGTCATGTAATGAAGAGAGTGGTAATATGCATGACATGCGTAAAAGTTATAGTAGTTAAAAGAGGGAGTACTAATAAAACTGTTTTTGTAACTGTTTTAAACATAAGTAAATGCTGACTAATTTAAAAGTGATTAGTTTTAAGATTTGTTTAGCTCTATTTATATAGAGATTGATGTTGGTATAATGAAATATAGTAGTTTTTCAAAACAAAAATTACAATTAGAAAATTTACATTCCACTAGGCGATCGCAACGCTTTGCTCGCGACTGCGGCTTTTTCTGTCCCACCAACGAATTGTCACTTTATTTGACATTTAATAGACACTCGCATCATTCCACTTGAAGCACAAACCACAGAAATCATATGTTAGTAGAATGACAAAAACTGCTGTCGTGGGCAAATCGTTGCGATCACTCATAATCTTATAAAATAATGACAATGACAAACAGTGAAATTATCTGCCATATTGAAAAATTATGAAATCTTGTATCAATCACTATAATTTGGAATCAAAAATACAAATTGTAGAGACACCTTTTCAATAAATTCAAATCGCTTGGTGATTCGCGCAAAAATAAAAACACAATATATGATAAAATACCGTAGAAAACGTAGCTTTGTTTTGCCTTAAACGACATGCGCATGCGTGACTCACGCTCTTTTTTTTTACATTCCGCCTCTACAATAGCGTTTACGCATTCATTTCTATTAACAGTCTTCTTCCGGTATACAGATTTGAAAATATTCTAGGTAGATAGATCACATGCTTTTATATACTCATAAATTCTCAGAGATAAACTTCCATTCGTCGTCGAAAACTGTCAAATAGACCACCTAGTTTAAGACAGTCTGTATATGTTTTATTTGAAACTTGCAGTATCGTATAAAATTTAGGGCTTAATAATAGATGAGTTATTCCATAATTGCTATATATTAAAAAAAAATAATATAAATTGAATCAAAAGATAGCTAACTACCACTTAAATCTATGAGCATTCATCAGATGACTCAATGTTTTTTTCGAAGAAAAATTCCTGACGGAAGAAATGATTTTTATTTACCTGAATAAGATGACGTTTTAAATAACAGAATTTATAAATAAACTATAACCTAATATGAGAAAATCCTGTTCTGCAAATGTTTGTGAAAAAATAAAAATGTATGATTATTCTTCTCAAGGTCATAAAGTTGACTCAACTTGCGAAGCATGCAGGCACAAATACCCTAAAGACATCGTCCCACAAATCCTTTGTAAAACGGATATCCGCTAATAGATATTCTTTCCCGTGCCACGCGTCTCTGAAGCTATTATTAGCTCAACATACTCTAAGACCTTAACATCTATTTAACCATGACTGTTCTCTATAAGAAGCTAAAAGAATAATGCATACAAGCATACGCACTATTCTTTGAATTATATTTTGAACTCAAGACTGCTTCTCAAATAACTGGCGCACTATTTCTGACATTGGTGTTAAAGATGGCTGCTATTTAGTATTTGATTAATTCAGTCACTTTATTGGATATCAATTGGGAAATATTTTTATTTAAAGGAAGAATTAAATAGAAATGAAAAAAGAGGGGGTGCTGCGATTCCACAGTGCCTATACGCGAACCACCACTGGCGCTATTTGACAGTCAGTAACCTTTGCATATCTGATTCAAAATAGTTATTAGTTTAACAAGTACAATTAATACTAGATTTTGGGATGCCGCATTTTAATCTTTCCAACAATATAAACTTTATATTCAATTCAATGAAATATAGGAATTAACATGACTGCATACAAAATAAATATTGTGAAATAATAATTAAGAACACACAGTTGATGTAAAAAACTTCCAGCAAATGTTTGTGGAGTATCTGTTTCAAGCAAAAAAAATTTAGCAGGCAACAGGAGAAGGTATCGCTTGTTGGTATTGAGAACAACCCTCTCTGAGCTGGCGATAACGTTTTTAGGTTTAGCACCGGATGTCGGAGGGGTGAGCGGCATCTAAACCGGAAATCGCACGACTATTTTGTACATGAATACACAATGCTGACTGCTTTTGCTCAAAGCAAATTATTATTGGAATGTTTTATGGTTTTTACAGATACTAGAATGTATGAAAATTATTGTTGAATATTCAGCAGTTCTTCTATCAAAATGGAAAATTTATAAAAAATAACCTACATTTTTATTAAACAAATTCCGAAAGAGAAAGTTGTACTGTGTTTAATGATATTAATTTTTCACTTGTTCCCATTATCATCAGCATATTTTATTTGTTCAATTTTAAATTATAATAATTCTAGTAAAAGTGTCAAAAATGATATTTAAACGATTGTCAATTGTTTTTCACAAGTTATTTAAATGATGTCTAGTTTGGTATCAGTTCACAACTCTCAGGAAGATAAGCCTAGTAGAAATCCAAAATAAATATTTTTTCCGATGTTAAATTGCTTATTACAACTGAACCAGATTATGTCATGTTTGGGATCAACTAAAGTAACTAAAGCAACTGGACATAAAAGCTATGGCCCTTGCAAAATAAGATAGTAATTCCATATAAACAACATCTGTCACTTTAACAATGACAGCTGTCACTTTGTCAATGACAGCTGTCATTTTGACAATGACAGCTGTCACTTTGAAATATGCAATTATTTGATATGACACTCAAATTTATGAAAGAACAATAAAACTGGACAATAAAATTCATGATTGGGGAAGTACTGTTTGGCCACAGCAGATTTTTTATTCTAACTCTTGATCTTTTCGTCCGTAAAGTCTTGTATCATTTACCAAGTTTATTTTCACGGAAAACCAAGATATATCATTCCAATTCCAATTTAAAAATAAAATAATTGACGATAAATTATAAAATTCGACCAACGTCCAATGGCTTTATTATATGAGGATATAAGGAGCTCGTTTGGTTTGAAAATTATTCAGTGCACGTAAAAGAGCTATTAAATGATATAAATATAAAAATTATCATATTTTTTCGAGTATTTAATACTGAATATTAAAATCAAACTGTTTATTTAAACAAGCACTATTTGTGACGTAGTTATCACTACAGCTGTCCAGTTCTACAGTAGTCCACATATTTTTTGTTAATAATCAGTTGGGAGAGGTTACTTTTATTTCCCATAATCAGTTTGTTAACGTTTGAGCTGTAGTTAGGTTACGAGAATATTTTTTTTTTATGAAATATTGAATCATATCTTCGAATAGAAAATAGCAGTTTAATGTAGAAAATATGCAACAAGGATTTCATCGAGCATATTATTTTTACATTCGGGTCCAAAACATTTTTTCATTGACACCATAACTGAAAAAACACTTAAAATGAAAATAAATACATATAATAAGATTGATCTATTTCTTAACCTCATCCATACTCGACATACGTATATATTTTATCTCAGCGTGCACGTATGTCTAATAACATTCATATGATCGAGTGATAGTGACGTCATAAAGACTTCATCAATCATTCTCCGCTTTGTTATAGTAATTAAGGAATCAAGGGTGTTAAAAAGACAATAATACTCGGGGTACAACAGTGTACTCTGGCCCGTGGTGTGTACGTTGACCGTAGGCATTATCGTCCGTTCAACTCCCGTGGTACCTTCAATGTTTAATGTCCGACTTTTGCACTATTTCAATCAAAATTTTCAGCAATGTTTGTCCCGTCATTGTGATTTCTGTCACAGGAATTATTCTAGTTACTTGTAACTATAGGAAAAATAATGCCCTCGGGTATTATTTGTTATGCAGGGGCTACACTTACGCCTAATGCCATTAATTAAGACGATATGCGACAATTGATATATTGTCATTGACAATGTGTTTATTGTTAAATAACGCCTCAATTAATATCATTAGGTGTAGATGTGGCCCAAGCGCATAACGTAATAACCCTAAAATCAGTATTATTATAACAACGACAATGAGCTAATGGGATATTAAGAATATTTTGGAAAAAATTGAGGCTACGGAATTTATATTTCTAGGATTCTGAATAACATAAGAATTGAAAGATACCCGAACGGTTCGTTGAGACGACTGTGGTAATCATCCGGATAGTAAAAATCTGCTATGACCACCACAGTACTTCTCCAACCATAAATGTCATGGCCAGTTCCATCGCTGTTTCATAAATTTAGAATGTCACATCAATTATGAATATTTCAAAGTGACAGCTGCCATTATCAAAGTGACAGCTGTCATTGTCAAAGTGACAGCTGTCATTGTCAAAGTGACAGCTGTCATTGTCAAAGTGACAGCTGTCATTGTCAAAGTGACAGATGGCGGTTACACAGGGTGTATCTATGCCTATGTAACAAACTTTAATGATATATAGTATTTGGCGTACTAATCATGAATCAAAAAGAATTTTTTTGAAATTCTTCATTTTAAAAAAGGGTTTGAGTAAATTAAAAGTTCCGGGACACTGATTTGATGGCTACTCTTAAGATTAATTACCTTAAATTTATTAAAATAGACTACGTTCATTACATAATATTGTGTTTATATTTTCGGATATGAAGATGAAAAACAGTGGAGTACCTAAAATTCTCATGTTCTGCTAAGTACTGTTAATTTTACTAATTTTGGAAAAGTTCTTTTTGATTCATGATTAGTACCCCAAATACTATACACCATTAAAGTTTGTTACGTAGGTATAGATACACCCTGTATTTTAGTCCGTATATAAAATAAGTATTTTTGAGAATGAAGAATCCTTTTATAGATTTTCGAAATCTTTTATTCATTGGAACATACATTTTTCACATTTGGTCGCCGGAAGTGTGATTTGAAGATGATAACATGGGTTTCACTGACTATTCCATTCGTAGTATTTATAACAAGGTTAAAAATGCTAAATCGCCTTAGAAACGGTGCATATCAGTGGGTATTTGGACGTGTAGAAATACCATCGGGTATTACACTAGTGGTCAGAGTGACTATTCTACTCAAAGATGTGGATACCTCCAATTTGTGCTTTCTTCGTATTTAATGGAATATTTTTCTGAATATCTTCATCAATTTTATCTTCTGATCTAGCACCAAACCTTTGTGAACTAGATTCCATATCAAGACACAATATATTTCTCTATTATTCGTCAAAGAAAATGCAAGAAATTCTAATTTTTCAGTTTGACAGAAGTTACTCGTTCCTATAAAAATTACGTGAGTTGTTACTAGATTCATAGAAAACTAATTTGAAAAAAATGGTTTGTCTCCTGGAATAGTCCTCCACATACCATTTGTAGTTAAAGTATTATAGACTATTTTTGTGGTGCAATCACTCATGTTTATTGTGCTTGTGAATACCACTCGTGCTGCACACTCGTGGTATTCAAACGCAAGCACAATAAACATTCGTGATAGCACCACAAAAATAATCGATAATACTTCAACTACTTATGGTATAATAAATGATTATTTATTTCATATTTCTAATAAAACTTATCTCCCCGGGAGCTTCGAATCGATACCAAACTAGACATAATTATATCCTTCTGACGCTTCTACTAGAATTATTCCCGCAGGAGTCTTAATTTGATACCAAACCCGATAGAACCAAATTATTTATTTAAAAAAACAATTGACGAACGTTATGAGTAACAATTATTCTAATTTCACATTACAACTCTCATTATTTTTCTGCTTTAGAAAACTACAATAATAACAAATGAACAACTAATAATTTTTTTAAATGTTACAGGTGAATGTTTTGGCAAATTATTAAAGGATCAGTTTCAATTATTCTATATTTTATGATAAATACTACCGTTCATAAAATGAACGCAAAAACCAAAAAGTCCCATCAATAAAGTTTTGGTACCATTCATTGGAAAAAGTTTATTTACGAATTTAAACCTAGCTTTTTGATAAAAAATTTTAAGTCGGGGAGTAAAAATAAATAAAGGAGATTTCAAAAATGTTCTATTTATCAATGGGACAAAAAGGCAGGAAGTTATTCGTTGCCCTAATTAAAGTTTCTAATTGAGTTGAAATTGATGTTAAAATACAATTTGCGTATGAGTTTAGTCAAATAGTTGATTAATGTATTTACTTGACGTGGAGAACTAACTCTTTTTATATTTGTTTAGTGTCATATCACATTTTAGGTCAGTACAATTTTATTTCTTCAATCGATATGATAAGTTATGCTAACTGGAACGATGAATGTAAAATGTAGGTATTGAAATAATTAGGAAATATAATCAATAATTTATTTTTCTAATGCCCGGTTTTATAAATAACTACCGACAATTACGAATATTATTTTGTCAGTAACGTCAGTAACTGTGTCTTCAGTGAGTTCTCAATTAATAGCGGCTAGGAAGAAAAAATTCAAAACACTAATAGTAACCATTTATTCAAAATACAACTAAAAAAATTAAATATTCTGTAAATATTTTCGGACAAATTCTCTAGGGACAAATTTGGATTTAATTGTAGTCAACCCTGAAATCTAACTCAGGTAAAAATATTTGGGGTACGTTACAAAAGTCTTTGTATTTGCGCACAGTTTGCAAGTATGTACAGTTTTAACTAAAATTTAAATTTGAAAAGAATCACTGCTGTCCGTCAATTCTGAGGATGTAATATTAAGATTGTAATAATTCGCGCAAACTATAAGACTTTTAGGGCTGAGGTTTTCAAAATGAGGAAATAATAACATAAATTTGTCAGTAAATGAATAATGAAAACTTTTAATAATATATTTTTGTCTTATAATTGAACTGAATCATTTTAGATGCTAAATTTATATCTAATCATATCAGATTAATTTTATTCTTTTTATCCGTGCTTGATGGTCAATTGTTTCGTCTAGCGTGCAATAATCTTTTTTGTAATTCTAATTGTTACTCATAGATGAATAATTTTATAATTATTCAAGATAGATAACAATTCTATTAATCAGCAAGATAAATAACAATCAACAATATGAGAAATTGATAATAATTATTAATTGTTTCACATAAGTGTGAAATGCCGGGTAACTTAAATAAAGCAACTGGTGCAATCGCTGACATGACGTGTTGGTTTGTTATGACTCATTCACCCTTGTACGACGAGTCATACCCACGTGCAGACTTGCACGTGCAAGCGTCTACCAGGGTCACCCTGACCCTTGAATCTTCCTCGCTTATGGGGAGTGTTTTACAACCACCAAATCTGCGTACGATTCATAATAAACTTGCTTGAATTTAAAGAGGTTGGATAGTGAAGTGAAAATTGCAATAAATAGTTAAAATTTTGCAATTATGTTTGTTGCACCTAATATTAAAAATTAATGTTGATTAAACCTTCAATACACAGTGTTTAATGAGAGAATACTTGGAAAGTGACTGGAAATTTTAATAAATTATCTCAAAATATTACACGCAACCCGCACTACAACGGCGGGTGACACGCCCATTTAAGTTACTGCTCCACAACAAATGCCACTATTCTTCGTCGTGATATTTTTCGTCTGAGGTTCCTACAAATTCTCAAGTCAATCTGAGGTTAAAGGTTTTCAGAATTTTAGCCCGAAATCCTTTTATTTACAATTTCTCTATTATTATGATATAAATTAATTAACTCCAATTAATGTATAATTTGTGTATAAAAATCATATGAATAATCAACAAATAAGAATTATAGTAATCGAGCACTTTAAAGCACGATCTGTTATTCAAAGCTTAATAGGCAAATGATTCAGGGGGACAGATGTCCACATGACGTCACCACCAGATAGGGACACATTGTTTGCTGTTAGCCCTTCCGTTTACCCCTGCTTATATGAGCTTCGTTGTCATGGTAACAACATGAGTGAGTTTCTTGACTTGGTTGGGCACAGAGCACACTGCAGGTAGCTTACGAAATGATTGACTTCGTGCAACTTTCACACGATCGCTACTTGCTGGTGCTCAAAGGTTCACCTGCGATTTAGCTTTGTTGCAACACCTCTTATGCAGTGATTTTACCTGTTGGACACAGTGATTTTTAATCTAAGAAAAATTTGAGTACAGAGAACTGTTAATTAATATGAATAAATAATTTTAAAACTTGAGTCAAATTAATAATGATACTTTTGAACAAGCTATATATATTTTCAAGTGTAGGTATACAAGTTTGTACTAGTTGATTCGTCACAAACCTCAAGTTTTGACCTGCACGTTTCACAACATTACTTTTTCCAAGAATTTTATTCTTTCATGTTACTACTTGTAACAAAGAAAATAGAAGTCAGCGTCATAGTTTATACAGAAAAGTTGGCTGCATCAAATTTGTCATTCGGATATTTCCATTTTAACTAATTATTTACTTTGAATCGCAAAAAAATATTCTATGGTTGGTTGCATCACCGTATATTAGAACAAAATTAGGTAATATGAAATAATTCCAAAATAACTGAAGCAAAAAACGCGTTTTTATACAGGATTTTCCGTAATACCCCAGATATAAGTTAATTGTGTGACACATTACAGTCCAAAACTCAATAGTATGTGAATAAAGAACAATACAAAATTCAACAAAAATCCTTTTAAATTAAGTAACAACGTAAAAAAAAAGTATCTTATTTAATCAGCGTATAATACAGGTCTCGTGCAAAACTTGCTGTACTACAATAAATTATAGCTACAAAAACAAGTGGTGATCAGTTTAAAAAAATCGGTCGTGTTTCACCCTAATACTGTCCCGGCAGTATCCATGGTCGTATAACCAGGAAGTTCAAGGTGTCTCCTCGGGAAAAAAACCTACAGAAAGACAATGAAGAAAAGGGTCATATGCCATTTGCGCCAGTAAAATTTAATCTTACTCGAAAATATGCAAATTTACACCAAACAAGTACCCCTGTGCTCGACCGTCATTCAGGTATATTTCTGAGGTTAGTACGACGGGTTTTAGTAACACTGTATTGAATTTTAATAATATTTGAATTTAATTTTCATTTTATTTAATAAAAACAAATTATAAAACATCATATACCTACTCATCTATGTGTAACAGGAGTTTTTGTAACAGATTCGTAAAAAAGCAAGGTATGTATGCATATGCATAGACATTGAAATAATTTTGATACGTAACAAAATCCAATATATTAATTTGGAAAAAATCAATGAACCAACAATAATAAAATAATCATACTACAGTTAAAAATATTGAAGTAAGTACAAAAATGTGAAAACAGAACTAAGGTACTTCAGGGCCGTAGCTAGGGGTGGGCATTATGGGGCAATGCCCTACCTTCAAGTACCATTGCCCTATCTTAATAAATACCATCGACTATGATAATATTTTAGTAAACTGTTCATAATTTGAAATCTTTAATAATAACTTTATTGAGAAACTTGAGAGTTATAGCAAACTCTAACTTAGAATCTATTCTTGACAGATGACAAATAGGAAAGATTAGGTTTACGTGAAAGTCTAAATTTTTATATTTGGTATAATCAAAGTTTAGTCGACAAGAAATCTGAAGTAGATTTCGAGATTTGAATTTGTCTGTGGTGTTGGTTGATAGTGTAGTGTAATAGGGATAGTATTTCGTGAACTATAGTGCAGATAGATTGATTTTGCGATGGATATTCGGACTTTCCTTGGCAAAAAATGGAAAAGCTCTTCGTATTTGCAATGATATGAAGAATCGAGAGATTCGATTGTTTCAAGGAAGGTCTTTCCACTATTTTTTGTTTATTGTTAATTATGCTTGGGATCTAATATAGACCTTAATAAATAAAAAGCTATTGATGCTGCAGTTACTTTTTGGAAGTTCATTGCTAGCAATGATCAAAAATTACCTTGTGTACAAATACGTAAGTATCATCCACCTAGTGGAAGAGCACAAGGTAATCCTTGATCATAGGTGAATAAATAAATGTTTCAATCATTCCCTTCCCAACAATTAAGAACTGTTTCACACATGTACGACGAAAGTCGATTCACCAGATCAGATCAAGTTAAATTTTTACTTGCGCCCTACTTGTAATTACCACTGCCCTATCTTAGATTCAACTCTGGCTACAGCCCTGAGGTACTTACTTTATTCATGGAACATAAGAAAACAAAACCAAAATAATACATTGAGGTTCACATTTACAAAAAGTTATTGCATAACAACTTAACTTACCAATAATTAAAAATAAGTCACACTAAATAACATATTGATATAATAACAGATACTTGTACTTTATAAATTAAAAAAAAGATTATAAAACTTTAATTGAATTGTGGATTATAATTGTTAAGGTTAAGGGAAAGTCCTTACGGTACATATTCTGCGTTTACTGGGAAGTAATCCTTTGGTCCAATTGCCTGGTTTTAAGCATTGGCGCACATGTCCAATGTGATAAGAAATTTATACCTGGTATGGCACAGTTGGCAATCGCCCAAGAAAAGGACTAACTTTTGCTCAAAACACAAACAAACAACTGAAGGATCTCAACCTATAGAAAGTTTACCTTCGTGTACCAAATTTTAAATCAATTCCATCGATATTATAAAAGTTATACTGGAAATTAAAGAATCAGTGTGATATTTAATGACCTTTTAGTGAATTGATAATCCAATATGGTCAAATCCCGATGGAACTATGACAGTATATCAGACTTCCATTGGATTAATCAAACGTTTCTGCTGAAGGAGATTACACAGATTGACTTCACTCTGAAAATCATCTTAGGGGACTTGCAGATAAAAATATCAGTCGTTTTTAAAAATAAAAAAAAAAATCAGTCCGATCACAATAATACTCCTTTCGAACGGCCCGGGAAGTATAATTTTGGTGAATGGTCCTGGAAAAAAATGGAAATATATTTAGAGCACATAATAAATGAACTGTTTTATCGGGGTAAGACTCTATATTTTTTAATTTAAATTTGACATTTTATCATATAAGTAGTGTGTTCGTCAGTTGACGAAGGCAGCATCAGTCTATTGAAACGTTGAATTTAAATAGAAAAATTCAGTATCACCCTGATGAAACAGTTTATGTAAATAAAAAAAATCAATTATTTGAGGACATATGCATATCGAAAAGAGAATTCTACAAAAAAACGTATTTATTTTTTAATTTTTAAAATTTTTGGCAAGATATGTAACAAGATATCTTATCTAAACATAAATATGCTAAATATTAGTGGTTTGTTTGGGCTAAAATTTTAAAGCCCGGCCCTTCCAAGCTTGACCATTTCGGTCCGCCCAATTTTCAAAACAGTCCACACGGGTCCTTGATAGAATCAAAGCAAAGCCAATCCATCTGAGGCCTATTTTCAAGGAAAAAATTTGAGCCGTACTCGCTCCGAGGACTGGGTAGCCCATAACTCGTAACAATAGATGTGCTGAGTAAATCGAAAAATCATTTTTCTGATAGAAGCTACTGTGTTACCAGGAAATCTTCCAGAATACACAGATACAGACACAAAAACTGATTTTGTCTTTCAGAAAATAATTTTAAAAAATAAATAAACCGGATAGAATCGGATAATCGCTTCAGTCCATTTCAAATCCTATTGAAACTACCCTTCAGGAAAACTTTCAGAGTACACAGTCAAAACCTGGCTTTTTCCAGAACAGTATATTCTACAACCAGTATTAAAAGGTCCTTATTATTCAAATGGTCGAATAGTTTGTAACCCGAGCCGAAGGCGAGGACTGCGGTTCACCAGTGTGTATACGCCATTCTAAATATTGTAATGTTTATTGCTTGATCAAATAGTTTGTAATTAAATAAAAATCACTATTTAATAATTTAAATTGAAATAAAAGTTTTATTCTTCTGAATATCACTAACAACACTAATTTATTTATTTATCACTTAATACTAACTTAAACGAAGTCGTAGATATTTATATTTAACTATTTATATACACTGATCACTTCACTGTTCTAGTTCACCATTACACACTACTATAACACACATCTTGCTTGCCTTTATATATAGAAATATCCATTTCTTGAAAGTTCTACTTCTGGAATATTGCTAGAGGCTTCCATCAGGAGGGGTGAGGTGATGCGACGCGGCGCGACGTAACGAGGACGAAAGGCTCCACCCATACAAGGTCACCTTTACGAGCTTCCACACTCTCGCATGTTACAATATATTGTAGACAGACTATACTTTCTCTGATAATATTTTGGAAGTTGACCTAACACAATGCCAGAAATAAATATCTGAATTGTTGAGACATACCCATAATAACCAAACTAGCCAACAGCTTCTGAATCAGCGAAAATGATGATGGTATGATTATGATGT
This sequence comes from Dromius quadrimaculatus, assembly GCA_963989225.1. Taxonomy (NCBI): domain Eukaryota; kingdom Metazoa; phylum Arthropoda; class Insecta; order Coleoptera; family Carabidae; genus Dromius; species Dromius quadrimaculatus. The sequence continues at coordinate 44,527,571 of OZ022331.1, read as the reverse complement.
TTTTAGCTGTGGAACCTGCAGATTCTAAAACAGTGTTAAAAATTTTTTTTTAACGGCTAATTAACATATATAAAAAAAATCGCTTCCACCTATTTTGTTTATTTTTCAATGCTCCATCAAAATGTAAAAATAATTTTTAGATAGAAGCTATCTGATGCGAAGGATAAGTAACGAAAGTTCGCAATTTGATGTTTTCGGAGACAAACCCAAATTCTTTTTTAATGTAGCTACATCATATATTATATATACTACTATTGATATTTGAATATAATATATAAAATGGCCATTAAAATAAGTAAGAATTGCAAATATTTTCTTATACGTGAGTTACTTTTCTATAGTAGAAAATTATCAATATAGAGAATAGATCACTTGACCATTAAATTTCGTTTGAATTGGTTTCATGTCACGGAACTTGAAAACGTCTATAACATTGAAGCATTAACTCAAAATTTAAATGGTAACTTGTACTGAGGCAGATTTCATACTAACGCTCTATATTGAATTTATAGTCTAAGATCCGTTATAGGTATCGACCTTCACCGAACAAGTAACCGACTTAAATTTATTTTTCATGAAATAAAATATGTTAACAAAAGTAACGTTGATGAGTTGCCTGAAGAAATCTGTTCGATGTTTAATTAAAAATTCAATAATTGATTTTTTCCCTATCTTCATCGATCTTGTAATCAAAAAAATTTAACACTAATTGAAAATATAAAGCCTATAGAATATGCTAAGGCTATATAGTTGCCAGGTTTAAATAGATGAATCTAAAGTGGTACAGAAAGAGATAAGCAACCCTGTGTTTGCGTATTCTATAGACTTTATACTTTCAATTAGTGTTAAAGTAAAGATATGAAAAAAAAGATTATTGAATTTCTAATTAAACGTAGACTTGAACAGATTTCTTTAGGCAACTCATCAGCGTTACTTTTGTTAACATATCTTATTGCATAAGAAAATAAATTTCACTCGGTTATTTGATCAGTGCAGTTCGACACCTATAACGGATCCTGTACTATTTAGCAACTATAGAAATAATATTACCAATCATAATTTTAATTTATTTAAGAAGTTTTACTTCCATCCCGTTGATTCTAACAACTATCACACATTTTTAATTTTAATTTTAACTATTTCCTTTCTTAAAGCGTGTTATGTTAAAGGCGAAGTACAAATGAATTGTTGAGTCTGGTTGGTATGTATAATGCAACGATTTCATTTATTCGAAGTGAAAGTGAAATAATTAAAATATTGCAAGTTTTCTGGCTGCGGCATAGCAATGTAAGAACTGTTAGCGATATTTATTATTATTACAGTTCCATGTTAAGCAGTTTGTATAAACATAAACACAATTTGAATATAACTTGACATTTTTGAAGAAAACAGATAATTTAGAAGAAAATATATAAAATAATTTACAAAAAATAACTGCTCGTCAAGAAAAGACAATAGCCCATACTTTATATTAGGATACCCAAATATGGAGACCTAAAGATCATCCTACTAGTCATACGCATTAGTCAAAACAAAAACTTACTGAAGATTTATATTTTTTCGCATAAGTATTATTATATGAAAAAAGAGATAGATAAGAATAAGTCATTTGGCTTGAATATTTAATTCTTAGTTCGGTGACTTTTCTATGATTCTATCAACAACCTTGTTAATTTAGCAAAGCACCTATTATGTTTGTGTAAGTGTATGTGAGTATGATTCAATCAGTAAACATTTGATTGAATGCAGCAGTGAGTCATTGACGTCCTGCTATGAAGTGAGCTGTGAGTTGAGTTGATATCCCTCACCATCATTTGGCTGGGGGCACGTGCCTTGAGTCATCAAAGCTTACTACTTGAATTAGAATCGGAGATGATTGACGTGGTCTATCAATGGACTCAATGGACTCCCCACTAATCAAAATTTAAACAAATGGTACTAAAAACTTTAAAATAAGTTAAATCTTTGAATGTTTATGAACGACTTTTTTAACGTCACTTTTATATTCTAATTGAATATTACATGACTCATTCAAAAGGGTGCAAAGTAAAATTATCTGTCCCTTCCATATATCTTTATTTTTTTATATACAATATTTTGAAGAAAAAGTTTTATCTTTCGTATTTAGTCTCCTGCTTGAGAATATGTTATCAAACTCTAGATTTAGATCTGCGAGCAGATTATTTTATTTTCATACATGACCTTATTTCAATGTAGGTATTGAATAAGGAGATTCAGTCACCAATTTAAATTTGCTTTTCTCTCATCAGTTTCGGTCCTCGGAAGTGAAAAGAATTTATGTCTTCAATTACATATGCACAAATTATTTTTTTTTGAGGATGGTACTGGTAAAACCGAAACTGTAGAGTAAAAAGAAAAATCTAAATCTACATTACCTTATTAGTTATATTATTGGATATACATTAATCATGGTTGATGGGTGAAAGAAATTTTTAAAAATATAATAAATAGGTGAAAGAAAAATATATTTCTAGTGATAAATGCTACGTATCCACTTATCAATATTGAGCTGTGAGTTGTGACCCATCAACAGAATTACAAATAGTTCATAGAAATAATCGTGAGAATGGATAGTGGTTATGACGTCACGAGTCATGTACTGTTCAATAATTGTAAACGTTGCGGTAGGTTATGAAATAGAAACAACTCGCAATGATTTTTTATGGCGCAACGTGCAACTTGGTTCATAGTCACCGAGCTTGCTGCAGTATTTAAATATTTTGAATAGAAAGTGAATTCAGATGGAAGGCTCAGAAAAAAAGGTGATATCCTTAGGAATAACTAGTAGACAAAATGTAATCAAAATTTCACTTGTTACAATTATTCGTAAAAAAATCCGAGAAACTATCAACATGCTTAACTCTTTTGAAATTTGAGCCTCTTATTCCAATTCTGAATAATTTTGTTGAGTTATAATTATTTTACCTTGCACACGAGATCAGTCAAAAACCAAAAAGGGCAAAATCCTTTTCGCTGCCATCTTGTAAAAAAATGAAATTGATTTTTCTCGTTTCCAATTGCTCGATGCTCGTAGACAAAAAATTTTCAAGCAAAAAATTTGGAAAATAACAGTCTACGTTTGTATTCATATAATTTCTAAAATTTTCCACTACTTTCAACAATTACATTCTGCAACAATGAACTGTCATTCGCATGTCTAACAACTGACAGAGAAAATTTCTGGAATCTTTCTGCATATTTCCAAGAATAAAATAAAAATTATGCATAAGGTACGTGACAAAAAAAAAAAACTGTTGAAAGATAGTATAATATCTAAACAAGAACTTGAAAGTTTTGTACTGAAAGTTGCGGAAAATAATAATTAATTATTATCACTGCTGACTATATCAGAAAAAAGATATGTCGTAGATAAAATAATTCTCTAAAGTCTTGTTGCCAATCAAGATGTAGGTTATGAAAAAATACTTTTCTCAAAATATAGATTTCAGGCTTCCGTAAAGGAAATAAAGTAATAGATTATTGTTACTCATTTAGCTATATAGTAATATGAGTAATATTACTAGTACTTGTGTATTTATTGTTGGTTATTTCATTTCGCGGATTTTAAAACGGTGTCATGCCAGAAGATGACTCACTTTCACAATTCATTATCTAAATATGAATAAACCATGCCATCTCCCAAAGAGATAAGCTTTTCTTTACCTCGTCTTATCTTCTATTTATTTTTGTTTTCAAACTTTAATCGAGTTGCAGACCAAAAAGACGTTAGAAGATAAAACTCACCAAAAGGTGTAATAAAATAATTTGTGAAATGAAGTCCAATTGTTTTATTTCACTAAAAATGAAAAAAGTCAACAAATATCGGATAGAAGGTTTTTCAAAATAATTTATCGGGGTGAAGTTGAAGGTGGAAGATTGTGTGGACGTACTGAGTGTAGGTGGATGGAAATGAAGGTTTGTTGCGTAAGAGAAAGTTTCCCAATGGGAGGAATAAACCAGCTTGTATGCATAGGATTTTAAATGTGAAGCGAAGGGGCTATCTGGCGAAGAATGATTACGGCTTGAATGTTAAATAAAGTTCATGTCAACCTTATTTTGAGGAGGCGTAATTTAGACATATATGTATGTGTTAATTACTATTGAAACAATTGTTCATGTAATCGTAACATTGGCAGTTGATAGTTGTCCACTGCCGGTGGTAGATTTGGGCCTAAATATATAATTATTAATATTTTAAAAAGTGTAGCAATTAAAAAATTTGTTCTATATCTACTTTGATATCTATTGAATTTTTAAACTTTGTGGGAAATTTTGAATGGTAGTTTTACCGAGCCAGTGAGATTCGGACCTTGGGCAGAGTTACCAAGGGTTGATTCAAGAATACACCTCTACAATGCGTAAACAGTCAAATTCAGAGATGGCCCTGAAAAATAACATATTTCACATCATAATGATTGGCCGTGTCACCTCATATCATTCTGATATTTTTTTACGGATTATTGACGGGTCAATCTAACCTTACAATATGAATAGATTCCGGTTTATTTTCATCATCTTGCGAAATAGTTTTAATGCATTGAATCAATATGACTGAATTAAAATTATGTACATAATGGTAATTCAGAATTATAATTATCTCGCAAGATAATTTCAATTCATTAAATTTTTATGATTGAATTAAAATTATGTACATAACAATGATTCAGAATTATTATTATCTAGCAAAATAATTTTAATACATTGAATTTAATGATTGAAATAAAATTATGTACATAATGAAAATTCAAAATTATTATTATCTTGCAGGATAATTTCAATTCATTGAATTTATATGATTGATATAAAATTATGTACATAATGGTAATTTAGAATTATTATTATCTTGCAAGATAATTTTAATTCATTGAATTTTTATGGTTGGATTAAAATTATATACATAATGGTAATTCAGAAGAATAATTTTGATGCTTTGAATCTTTATGATTGAATTAAAATTATGTACATAAAAGAAATTCAGAATTATTATTATCTTGCAAGATAATTTTAATTCAGAATTGCCATTATGTACATAATTTTAATTCTATCATCGAATTTTCATAAATCAATTAAAATTATGTACATAATGAAAATTCAGAGTTATTGTGATGTAGCAAAATAATTTTATTTCGTTAAGGCTCGGTCTTTCATCTTCAAATACTTTATTTGGTGGGTAATATCCACAGCAACAATACTGTTGCAATAATTGTTACCATAGAAAATTATCTAGGGAATAAAGTTAATGGGAGATAAAAAGACCGGGTCTAAATTTCTATGATTGAATTAAAATTATGTAGGTACATAATTTTAATCCAATTTATATTCAGAGATTGGAAATTGAAACCATTAAAATTATCTTGCATGATGATCATAATTCTGAATTTCCGTTATTATGTAATCAATCATAAAAATTATGTACACAATGGTAATTCAAAATGGAGATTATCTAGCAAAATGATATTATTGAGCTTTTATAATAGGGTATATTCATGAATTTATTTTATATTTTCAATTCACTATTGATGGCGTCAAATAATATGTCCAGTGACATTACAGTCCATTGTTTACTACAGGTGTTTCCGTTTTCAGCTTATTTCAGTATTAAAAAAACTCAAAAGTCAATTTATAAGTATTGCATTGTGCTTGAATGCAAAATACTTTCAGAAGTGTACCTGGTAAAGTCTTTTTTCCAATCCAGATAGGTTTTAAAATACATAAGAAATGATATAAGGTTATCAGAAGAGATGAAGTATCATAATAAATTTGACAGATCATGAGTAACATTATATGTGATTAGTTTCAGCAATAAAATACAGTGTATGTATGCGGCTTCGTTTAACATTTGCTCGTTTTAAAATGAACAAAAATTATAGGTTATGTTTACTGCTCATCCTATTTCGGATTGTATTTATTAAAATAGCGTACATAATGTGTTATTATTGAATAATTACTTTGCAGTGTTCACTCTTTTTACTTCAGGGGACATAAAATTTGGCTATGAAAGAAAATAAGACGACATCATGAATGGATTTATTTTTGGCAGATTATCCGATTGTGTTTTTACAAAACCACTTTGTCGTAAATGATTTATAATCTCACTAGGATGCTAAAATTACACTTAAACAATAAATGAGTTTACAATACACACGTTATTACTATGTTTTCTAATCAAAAGCGTGCAATGCCATACAAATGTAAGCAGTGCGCACTTGTTGATATAGTATTTGACGTCACATTTCGTTTTAACCAATGGTGTTGTGTTTTAGAACTTTGGATTTCCCGCGCTTAGTTTGCATTTTTATTTATTAATTTTAAGCAATTAAAATATATTATATACCAAAATGATGGTTTAGTACAAAAGTCCGGCCAATATAAATTCGGAAAAAAAAAATATTTGAACCAAATTTAAATTTCATGCATATTCCCTATTGGAAATTATGTATATAATGGAAATTTAGAATTATGATCATCATGCAAGAAAATTTCGATTCCCATTCTCTGAATATAAATTGAATTGAAATTATGTACATAATTTTAATTCAATCATAGAAATTGATTAAAATAAAATTATATTGCAAGATAACAATAATTCTAAATTTTCATTAGGTACATAATTTTAATTTAATCATGGAAATTCGATGAATTATTGCTACCTCGCAAGATAATTTTAATTCATTGGATTTTTATGATCGAATTAAAATTATGTACATAAGGGTATTCAGAATTACTATTGTCTTGCAAGATAATTTTGATACATCGAATTTTCATGATTGTATTAAAATTATATACATAATGGAAATTCAGAAATAAAATTATCTTGCAAGATAATAATATATCCGAATTATTATTATGTACATAATTTTAATTCAATCATAAAAATTCAATGTATCAAAATTATCTTACAAGATAATAATAATTCTGAATTACCATTATGTACATAATTTTAATTCAATCATAAAAATCCAATGAATTGAAATTATCTTGCAAGATAATAAAAATGTTTAATTCAAGTTTAACTGGAATAAATTGTTGCTATTAAATAGCAAAACTGTGTGCTATACTTATCTCTTTATTTATCAGAGATTTTGCCAGAATATGTATCACAAAGTAAGTCATATATAAAATATGTACATACGTGTTATACTTACTTTATTCCGTGAAAGATAATTGTGATCATAATACGAATTTTCATAAGTTACGTAACGATTAACCCTTTATGATCAGCCTGTAATATTTATATTGTTTCGAATAGAGACAAATATGCTAATTCAAGAGGTGGCGTAAGCATTTTATTTATGAATGATAATTGATAAAATACTGGCAGTTATCTTAACTCAGGTTTGATTTCAAAATTAGTAGCCCCATGTCCGCTGAATAAATCATTTCCCTAAGTATTGCACGGTGTACATGTACCAATTTCCGTAAAATATAATGTTTGTTGAATGCCTATGACCTACATTAAATTTATCGTTCTGTTTATTTACATTTTGAATTAAATTTTGCTGCAAAGGTAATCGATGTACTGAATAATTTTCTATTTCAATTGAATTCAGTGTAAGTATTTCTTTTTAAAAATAAATTTGCTATGTTTCTGTACTTCAGCAATGTACAAATCTCTATTCATAGTCTTACTAGTGAACAATAATTATATACGTGATACGCTTTCCAAACAAAATTGTCGTACGTCCTTCCCCGCGGCTACAAAACAGCACGGCGAACTACCTTTCACTCGATTCTATTAATTCAAAGTAAAATTCTCATTTCACAGGTTAATTTATTTTGAAAACTTTATTTTAGAATCTAATTCAAATTTCTTCACATAGTTACTGTAAATATTTGAGTAGAATTAAAATATTCACTATATTTAATTATAACTGAATAGATTTCACATTAGAATTACTTTTAGATTTTCTTCTTGGAATACTTGCACCTATTTATACTTCCCCGACCTATATATAATAGGGAAAGTATTGTAAACGCGATTTTTTGACAATTCAACATCTCACGTCTTAGACTCTACTGAGGCCAAAAAACATAATTTAAAAAACTCATTCTTTTCTTTTTGGAGCTAGCTTCCCTCATCGACAACATTTTCCATAAATCGTAAATAACGATAATTATAAATTTCCAGTAATTTTTCCAAAAACAATATGTACATAATGTAGGAAACGTAGGTACATATTTCATATTTCACATGAGCGTGGATCAGACAATAAATCATCTCGCACACTTTTAAATTCAGAAGTGAATATGTAGAAGCCATTTTATTTTAGCCAAGCCGTCTGCAATATGCACCCTACGTGTTCTATCAGCTCCTCGACAAGTTGTAACAAGCCATACATGGACATTCCAATGAGACGAGTCATTCTATAATCTATAACGGTGTGAGATGTGAGTTGGAAGGTTGACATCTGGGAGAATTCACTGCGCTGCTTTTAATAGACCAGGAATATGACTCATTAATTTATAAACATATGTATAACCCTTTAGATATAATGATTCAGCAGTTTAAGCGAATAATTTTCGTTATTATATGTAACTTCACAGTGCCGTATTTAGGAGAGAGAGGGCACGTGATTCCTCACTATGTTAAAATATTATATTATTTAATCAATGATTATTTGAATAGTAAATTATTCGTGTACGACACGGCAACGCTGCAGTCAATTATATAATACTATCGCTAACTTTGTCACTATTAGTATCGCCGTTCCTCTCACACTCTATTATTCCGGCGTCAGCAACATTGCCAAGTTTCTTGTATATTCCGCGTTTGCACTATTTTCGATTGAATTTAGATTTTGTACTTGTTGACCACAGCGGAGAACATTCGATTCTGGAAAAAAATGAAACATGGGATAAATTGAGGCCTGAACAGTACAAAAATAATTTGCTGAAAAACAAATTGAAATAAAGTTATAATATAATTAAAATATATTCTAAATAATGCTGGTCTTGCGCAATATTTACACGTTTTGTTCGCATAGAAGCGAATATCCTTGATGAGTAATATCCGCTTGCATCAGAATTTCTAGGTTGCTTATTATTAAATTATATTACAAATGATAACAATTTTTTTTAATATATCGTCACATATTTTATCAAATGCGGACTGAGAAATATTAAAAATTTTGTACCTTCTAGGTGTTATGGCACGCCGTTTTGCTATGAAATAACAACAATTTGGCCCAGTAAAATTTGAATCATACATTTTTAATATCTTGCAAGATAATTTTAATCCATTGAATTATTATGATTGGATTGAAATTATGTACATAATGGAAATTCAAAATTATTATTATCTTGCAAGATAGTTTTAATGCTTTGAATTTTTATGATTGAATTAAAATTATGTACATAATGGGATTTCGGAATTATTATCATCTTGCAAGATAATTTCATTGCATTGAATTTTTATGATTAAATTGAAATTATGTACATGACGGAGATTCAGCATGGAGATTATCTAGCAAAATTATATGGAACCGATTAATTTTTATGTTCGAATTAAAATTATGTACATAATGGTGATTCAGAGTTATTATCATCTTGCAAGATAATTTTGATGCATTGAATTTTTATTATTGAATTGAAATTATGAACATAATTGTAATCCAGAATAATTATTATCTTGCAAGATAATTTTAATTCATTGAATTTTTATGATTGAATTAAAACTATGTATATATTAAAAATTCAGAATATTATTTTCTTGCAAGATAATTTTATCACATTGTATTTTCATGATTGAATTTAAATTATGTACATAATGGAAATTCAGAATTACTCTATCTTATGGCACGCCGTTTTGCTATTTAATAGCAAAAATTTATTCCACTTGAATTTAAACTATACATTTTTTTCATCTTGCAAGATAATTTCATTTATTGAATTTTTCTGATTGAATTAAAATTATGTACATAATGAAAATTCACAGTTATTATTATCTTGCAAGATAATTTTATTGCGTCGAATTTTCATGATTGAATTAAAATTATGTACATAATGGAAATTGAAAATTATTATTATCTTGCAGGTTAATTTCAATTCATTGAACTTTTATGATTGAATTAAAATTATGTACATAATAAAAATTCAGAATTATTATTATCTTGCAGTATAATTTTAATGCATTGAATTTTTATGATTGAATTAAAATTATGTACATAATGGAAATTGGGAATTCTTATTATCTTGCAGGATAATTTGAATTCATTGAATTTTTTTGATTGAATTGAAATTATGTACAAAATGGAAATTCAGAATTATTATTATCTTGCAAGATAATTTTATTACATTGAATTTTTATGATTGAATTAAAATTATGTACATAATAGAAACTCAGAATTCTTACTATCTTGCAGGATAATTTTAATTCAATGAATTTTTTTGATTGAATTAAAATTATGTACATAATGGATATTCAGAATTATTATTATCTTGCAAGATAATTTTATTACATTGAATTTTTATGATTGAATTAAAATTATATACATAATGGGAATTCGGAATCCTTTTTATCTTGCAGTATAATTTTAATTCATTGAATTTTTATGATTGAATTAAAATTATGTACATAATGGAAATTCAGATATATTATTATCTTGCAAGATAATTTTGATCCATTGAATTTTTATGATTGAATATAAATGGTCAGAATATCATTATTAAATATCAACTTCCAAGATAATTTTAATACATTGAATTAAAATTATGTACATAATGGTAATTCAGAATTATTATTATTTTGCAAGATAATATTTATTCATTGAATGGTTATGATTGAATTAAAATTATAAACATAATTAATATTCAAAATTATCTTCATCTTGCAAGATAATTTTAATCCATCGAAGATGTATAATTGAATTAATATTATGTACATAATGGTAATTGACATATATCATAATCTTACAAGGTAATACTAATTCTGAATTTCCATTATGTACAAAATTTTAATTCGAACATAAAAATTTGTCATATCATTTCGCTAGATAATATTCATGCTGAATTACCATTATATACATAATTTTAATTTAAATCAATCATAAAAATTCGATGTATTGAAATTATTCTGCAAGATAATGATGAATCTGAATTGCCATTATGTACATAATTTTAATTCGATCCTAAAAATTCAATCCATCCAAAGATCATAATAATTCTGAATTTCTATTATGTATATAATTTTAATTCAATCATAAGAACTCAAAGAATTGAAATTATCTTGCAAGATAATTATAATTCTGAATTACCATTATGTACATAATTTTTATTCAATTATAAAAATTCAATGAATTAAAATTATCTTGCAAGATAATAAAAACGAGTAGCTTAAGTTTAACCGGAATAAATTTTTGCTATTAAATAGCAGAACGGCGTGCTATACAAGTGTGTGTCTGTCTGAAATTTATACAAATCTACACTCTTTACTATATCACCGCCAAATTTTGCAAAAATATATTTTGTTAACTAGTGCATCTCACTACGACATTTTCATTTGATTCCCATGCGTGGATTGTCCAACAAAACTGAAAGCCAATGAACTGACAAAAAAAAAATTCGTCACAAAAAATTTCTCAAATTCCTATTATATGTGAACTTTGATCAAAAAAGAGTTCAAACTGATTTTACAGGGTGATCAAAAATGATTGTCCGTGCCGCTTTGTTCTGAATTTTTCTTTGCCGCCTGCTTGAGATAGTGGCATTCAAGTGACAGATGACAGTTCCTCTGAAAACACTATTCTTACCTAATAATTTGGTAGAATAATAATAAATTCTCAATAATCAGTCAATAATACAGCTATTTATTCACTGTTTTGTCTATTGAATCAGATTATGGATGAATCCGTCATAAAATATGAAAAATATACGCCATTGTGTTCTTGAAATGTCGGTAGCGTAGTTTTCAAAATAAATAAATTTATACTAACTTTATTCCATGAAGATAGTTTTGAATAATTATTGATCACTCTGTACAATAAATTAGACAACATAAGTTTTCTAATGTTTGATTTACTATTCTATGATTACTAATTTCAAATACATAAGAACATCTAGAGGACATTTTGTTGGTTTGATTGCCTGTAAAATGCATGCCACAGTTATTAATTATTTGATTGTTATATTTAAAATATTAAAAAGTATGATTATTGTTGGTAATCTGTCTGACAATTATTGTACTTTATGTAATATTTCAATAAGGACTAAAGTCGCGCATCACAAAAGTCATTGAGTATACCCCGGATAGGCTGTACAACTGCAATTAATAATGTGAACACGCGACACTAGCGACAGCGTGTGATGCATGCTGAAATCAATTATTGTATATTATATAACTAACTATGGATGCAAGTCCGTAAATTAAATCTATCTGTGGATATATTGAAAGTTGTGTTGTAAATTTAATAATTTATAAGTTTATTTATGTTAAAAACGGTTGAGGTTACGATTTAAATCTTGTGGTTGGTCCTGATGCAAATAAACTATTTTATTATAAGTAAATTCGAGGAGTCTGAATGTTCACATTTGTGTATATCAATTTTAATTCATTCAATAAGTAGAGAGTAGAAGAAAGAAAGGATAATAGATCATTTGATGTGATAAAAGTATGAAAAACTGAAAAAGTGCACATAATTGTATGGTTAGTATTCGTCAAAATTTTTTCTCAAAATATAATTTTGTTGTCTGCAATATATTCGTATTTCCCGTTTTGTTCATTGCAATTAATAATTAATCGATGCATGAAAAATGCCTTCATATAATAAAATATCAATCATTCATTGCAATTGATAATGAATTTTTTGCAGATTTTGATGCATGAACAATGCCTCCAAGAAATAGAAAATCAATAGAATCGATTAACCTAAGAATAAAACAGCAAAAAATATCAATAGCATAGATCTATCGTAGGCAGTTTGCCCGGCTGCTGCAGTCAATTATTTTATTTCTAAGTGAAACTCAACCCTTGAATCCTAGAATCAAACAACAAAAAATATCGATAGTACAGAGCTACCAGCCTGCGGTTTGCCCGGATGCTGCAGTTAATTACTTTTCATTGATTACAGTCAAAAATTCGCTAATTTTGACATGGTCTCAGTTACGAAACATCAACAGTGGTAGTAAATCTGCTACTTTCTTACCTAGTTCAACAAATAGCCATTTCGTATCGAAATTGATAAAGGGGCCATCCCTAAACGTCACTCTGGATCCCTACCTCTCGTTGAAGTGTTACGTAATTTAAGGACAGTCCCTAAAATGATTATGAATATAAAAAATAGTTGAAAAAAATACTAGGAATTTTGCGACAGAAGAAAGTCGTAATGCTGCTATTTAAATAAACAAACTTCCGGCCCACTTCCGGCGTCCTGTTAGCTTTACAGATATAATATTTTAGATCGATAGATCTCTGCTTTTTTTCGGAAATAAGTCCCTTCCGTGTTTAAATGCGTCTAACAGGTCACCTTCTTCGATGCTATCTTCTTGCCTAGTTATGCTTCTCGAATTTTAATAGAAACGTCAATCATTCATCAATTAGCTTTACGTTTTTTTGAATGTTGTGCGAAGTATCATTGTGTCACAGGGCCAACGAATTATTTTTGAGCAATGATAATAATACTGAAAACTGGAACATTTTTTTTTCGGCAGATAATAGCAATAGCGGTAAAAACTAAATGACTGTTAATGTGATTTACTCATTGTTGAATAGAATATGTCAAACGTGCGCTAGTAAATAGAGCAGAAACATTATATTTCTTACCGGTGACCTCAATTATCAGAATGAACTGGAAACAAACGCTACGTTTATGTCATATAATATTTTTGTGCGCACGCACAAAGAATTATTTTACGCAAGTAGCTCTCGAATTGTTCATTAATATTATCTGATACATATTGGTTCAATCAATCAATTTTGGTCCCAATTTAATGATAGGCAATAAAATGTGTACATCCGCAAGCGAATGAAAAATAAATATATCAGAAATTGGAGGTATTTCCCTAATAGGATAATACTGTGCGAATACTGCTCCGCTGATGTCATCATTCAATAAAAATAAAACAACGTAAGCAAAATTTCTTGGATTGAACACAGCTGTGACGTAAATTCTCAGTTCATCAACACTAATTTATGTTGGTAATAATAATAGTTCCCGTTACAGAAAAAATGAGTATACATAAAAGTTTCAAGTGGCGCTATTAGAACTTTTCAAGAACACTACCGAATACTGCAACTACAAACCATAAAAAATTAAATTTCATTCCAATTATTACCCTAAAAATTTTTGGCTGTTACATACTTATTTTTTGTCGTCAGAAGTGAAATCATAAACCAAAATTTTATATTTACATTTTATCAGCCGAAGAATGATTATTTATTTGATTTTTCAAGTTTATATGAAAGTAAATAATATTGATTTCTGTTTTTGTTTGCTGTAATATAATTAATTCAATATTTTTATCACATGCTGTATTATATTAATTCTATAAATTTTATTCTAGGTTGCTCTTCTTCAGTCATGTCTGGCGACGAAACCACCTGACAATTCGAAACAATGAAAAGAATACATGTTAAGCGTTTAATCGTATGACATAGCCGTTGTGTTGATGATGCTGGTTAAGCAAAGAGGCTGTCGGCTATGCGGCTGCGCGGTCGCCGGCCGGGTCGTTGACAGTCGCGAGGTCAGACCAACTACGCGGGGAGAGGAACTTCATCTTCATATACTTGCGAATGAAATACATACGTACGTTCCTGCGATTTATTCTAGCATGTTCCAAATTTTATAGTTAAGTTGTTTTCATTAACCTTCATTGCAAATTGCTTTGAGTTGTTTATATAAGTTTGGAGAAATTGCATGAATGCTTGAAGAATATATTGCGTTTTTAGCGGTGATTTTGTGTACTAAATAGGGCTTGTACCAAACAGAAACGCTTATATATCAATACTTTACAACTAAGGGACGGCCTCATTGCCCTTCATTGAAAAAGAACAAGAATTACGAACCTAACAACAATTTTTAATTTATTAAACATAAAATATAAAAAAGTTAGCTTATGAAATAATAAAAATAATCCATTAAATAATAGATATCTAAGATATAGGTGTAAAAAATTATTGTTCAATGCTCGAGCGGTATTTTTCAAAGCTCCGTGAGTGCACTGAAATTTTTTTACAATATTTGGTCTTCGATCGTCTTAATTTTTGTAAAACAGTCAATTATATACCAATATTTTTTTTGTGAATGTGACCTCGACGGCTTTTTTTTGGCTTTGATGTAAATGTTCTTGGAAATTTGAATTAAAATATTAAGTTCAAATGTCCAAAAGTAATTTAAGTGTTTTAGATTAGTTTCGAAATATTCCTCAGATGTTTAAAATACTGATGATTAGACTGTCAACTTTCGCACTGAAATCGTGCATAAAAAATGCAATAAAATCCTTATTGCACAGTTTTTCATAAAAGTCTACTTTTTACATTGAAGATAGTGTAAAAAACTGTCACTTTTTATATACGATCGTAGATAAAAATATGTTTAGGCTCATCGTTACTCAAATAAAGTTGATGTTATGTGCATTTGAACATAGTCCTAGAAAAATCACGCTTTTCAAATGGTCATAGTCCTAGTTTAAGAAAACACTTTAACATGTACCTTAAAACAAATTAAATTCAAAATCAAAAGCGATACAAGAAAAATAAAGGGAAAATTTGGATTTTTCAAGCAAAACATGCAAATTTTTGATTCCAGCAAACTCCAAATTATAAAAAAGAATCCAAGTCATATTTTATGATATATATATATATATATATATATATATATATATATATATATATATATATATATATATATATATATATATATATATATATATATATATATATATATATATATATATATATATATATATATATATATATATATATATATATATATATATATATATATATATATATATATATATATATATATATATATATATATATATACATACATACATCCAAATTTCCCGACCGTGATGGATGCTTTTTTCAAAAAAATTTACACCTAATGTATTTTGGAAAATTTTGAAATGGTGCATTTTCTTGTTTTGATGTTAAATGATTTGGCAGGGAAACATTTTAGCTGAATGCTGCTAGAGTAAAAAAATATGGCAAGAAACTGAGGCAAATGATGCTTTCTTCATTTTTTTCATGAAATTGATAGCTAAAGTTTTTAAAGTTCTCTTACGTAATTTTTACTTACTTGTACAAAGTAACAAGTAAGTATTGTGAAACCGACAAAATTCACCTATCTAGATTTTGATGGAAATATCCGTTTTGTGCATTCCTGAATCCATTTTGACTATTTTTGGCTTGATGTCGGTACGTATGTTCGTGCGTTCGTACGTGCGTTCATGCGTGCGTAACTCGCAATTCTCAAAACTGGTTGAACGTATAATGTTGAAATAAGACTGGTATAAGGTCTAGTTGTGCACCTCGCATTATGGTTCCAATTGTCTGTACCGGAAGTGCATTTTACTTGAAACTTTTTTCGAATTTCTCTGATAAATCCAGAATGGTCAACCGTAGGATGTTGAAATTCGGCATTTGAAATTGCTGTAGCATCCAAATAGTCATCTCCTATTTTCGTACCAATCGGCTCAGCCGGAAGTGCACTTTATATGACAGACTTTTCGAGTTTTCTTCATAAATTCAAAGCAATCGGTCGTAGAATATTGAAATTCTGTATGAGGCACTTCTATAACATCTAGTTGTACATCTTGCATTATGATTGCGATCGGCTGAACCGGAAGTGCAGTTTACTCGAAACATTTCTTGAATTTTCCGCATAAATCCAAAACGATTGAACGTAGAATATTAGAATTCAGTATTTCAGTCTGCTATAGCATCTGAATGATTGCCTACTATTTTCATAACAATAATAATAACCGGAAGTGTATATATTTTGTGTATAAATTCAGAACTGTGAGCCGTAGAATATTGGAAATCAGTATTTAGGAATGTTGTAGCATGAGAATGATGACCTACTGTTTCCATAGCAACCGACTAGGTTAAAAGCGCATTTTACTTGACAGATTTTTAGAATTTTTTGGATAAATCAAAAATAATTAGCCGTGGAATGATGAGATTTTCTGTTTGACTATATATACATCCAATGATGTACAAGTAAGTCACGTGATGTCCAAGTCAGATTTTTTTGTTTTAATGTTAAATGACTTGACAGGGAAGCATCTTAGTTGAATATGGCAAGAAATGAAGAAACCGAGGCAAATAATGCTTTCTTCATTTTTTTCATGAATTTGATAGTTAAAGTTCCTAAATAAATATGTTTCATTGGGATATAAGTTCTGTACATTAATTAGAAACACAACGTTTCGACAGCAAAGTACTGCCTTTTTCAAGTATTAAGAAATATAAATGTAAATAAACAAAATTGTCAAGACAACAAAAATAAAAGTACAAATAGTAACTAGATTAGTTTAAGATATATTAACTCCTAGGATCGTAGATTTCTGCCTGTGATTGATGATTCAATATCCACAGGTCTTCAGGAGATAATAATGAAGGTCTAAATAGGGAAATTGTCAACTCCTTGTGGTTCTAGGTCAATCTGGCTCTACTCTTTTTGGTTTGGCGCATAACTGAACCATCCACAGATCTTCAGGAGGTCGTGATGGAGTAACTCTTGCAAGAAGATTCGCAGATACAATTTATAAACGAATGATTGGTAGCCATGATCGATTAAGTTCATAACCGGTATTCAAATTCAAATTATTAGGTGATTTTTTAATTTCTATTGCTTCTCTTATAAGCCTCTTGAACCAATTGTTCTCTTTAGACAGAAGCTTCGTATTCTTGAAGTCAATGCCATGTAATTCTTGAATAGCATGCTCAGCCACAGCAGATTTTTCTGGATGGTTCGATTTTATACGACGATAATGCTCTTTCAATCTTGTTTCTACAGTCCTCTTGGTTTGTCCAATATATACTTTGCCACATTGACAAGGAATCTTGTATATACCTGGATACTGTAGAGGAAATCTGTCTTTATCATTACCAATAAGATTTCGAATTTTCAAACTGGAAGTGTATGAAGTTTTAATGTCATATTTTTGTAAAAGCCTTCCAATTTTATCTGTTATATTGGCTACGTAAGGTAACGTAACAAATATTTTCTTATTATTTGGATCTTGAATAGGTGGCGTAGAGTTCTTCTGTCTAAGTGCTTTCTTAATCTGTGTTCTATTATATCCATTCTTCAAGAAAACATCATCCAAAAATTTGATTTCATCAGATAGTTTTCTTGGATGACATAATGAAGAGGCTCTCTGATATAAAGTTTTAATAGTACAAAATTTCTGAGCAGGATGGTGATTTGATGACTCATGTAAATATTGATTTGTATGGGTCGGCTTCGTATATACAGAATGGATAAGTTTACCATTATCTTGTTTCTCCAGGTAAACGGCTAGAAAAGGAAGACAGTTATTCTCTTCAACCTCAATACTGAATTTAATGTTGCTATGTTGCATGTTAAGATGATTCAAAAAACATTCAATTTATCTCTACCATGAGGCCAAACAGCAAAGACATCATCAACGTAACGTAGCCAGACAGTAGGTTTCTTCATAGCAGTGTTTAAAGCTTTTTGTTCAAAATTCTCCATGTAAAAATTAGCGATAGAAGGAGAAATAGGGGAACCCATGGCGACACCATCAATTTGCTTGTAGAAATTACCATTAAAGATGAAGAAACAAGAAGGCCAATGTTTAAAAAGCTTGACAATATCAGATGTAAAATGATCTTCTAATAATTTCAGAGTATCGATGATGTGTTTCTAATTAATGTACAGAACTTATATCCCAATAAAACATATTTATTTATAAAATAAGTTCTGAAAAGTTTTTCCCTTCATTAAAGTTCCTAAGGTTCTCTTAATGTAATTTTTTCTTTATAATTGAACTATTTCAGATGTGTGTAGAAAAATAACAATTTTTTACAGGGTAAGCTTAAGATATTTGCATTTAAAAATCCCCATTAGGGGAAGAAGATTTAAATAACTCCAGAATGCTTTTTTCTTGATGATTTTTGCTTTAATTACACAGAAGATATGATCGGAATAAGAAGTATGCATGGTTTTATCGAATTTCGATATTGCTTGTTTGGAGGTAAAGTCTTACAATTTCCAGTTGTAAAGAAATAATCATAATTTCTATACTTTTTTGATGTTAATGCACATTTCTTGAATATTGACCATCGCATGCATTTATGTATATGTATATTTCAAAGTTAAATCACATTTACGATGTTATACAGGTGATGTACAATAATAATAATAAATTCAGCCGTTTTACACCTTTTATATCAGCCATATTACTTCGTTAATTATAAATTTTTTTGACTTTAGAGGTAATTTCTACCCCTAATAATTTTTTTTATTGGGATATAAGCTTGCATGATCCGATTGAGTTGAACTTTCTACAGTTATTGTTGTTACTTACTTGAAAGTATCTGACAGTATTATCAACGTATAATGAGTTCATGCGATTGAGTTGAAACTATGTACATTACTGATTACTTGCTTAAAGATTTCTGACACAGTATTATTAGCGTACAATAAGTGGATAACGAGTCGAATTTATTCGTTCGCACATCGTTCATCCAATTGAGTTGAAACTTGGTACAGTAGTTGTTGGTAATTGCGTGAAAGTTTCAACGTAATAATATTAGTGTGCGAGCGGATAGCTATTCGCACATCGTTGAGTTGAAAATTTGAACAGTTGTTGTTGTTGGCGCTTGCGTGAAAGTTCCTGATCCATCGAAGTATGATTCGCGCTGCAATATAAATATTTTTCCTCATTAATATCTCTATAAGTTTTCTTTAACTATTTTTTTTGTCTTCCTGTAGTTTTGAATTCGTTTATCTAAATACTTTTTAACGGTAATTACTTACAAAAATGATGAATTAAGATACATCAGTCGGCCGAATGTTGGTCGTGCTACGGCTCGTTCATCTAGACACCACACTTGTCCGTAGCTCTACAGTTTTTAATGCATCGATAGATTTACCTTTAACCTCCAATGTAGTGAAATATTATTCCAGATCTTATCCTTGTACTCTGGACTCCTATATTTATCACTCTTTTGATCATAAAGAACCGGAAACTTTCAAACTTTCCCATTTCCACTATAGTATTTTGACATAAATGCATTTAACTGTCAAACAAAACAGAAGATATTCGGTCGACACCCCACCGTCACCGTTAAAAAGTAAAAATTTTGAATCGGATTCGGCCGAGTGCTGGTGAATTGAGTGCGCTCGGGCGTGATACGGTAATGTTTGAACAATTGTATTTGTATACATGGTGCAATTTTTTTCCCGAGTGATGATCAACACTCGGCCGACTGACGGATCGGATACGGTGCGGTATTGTGTGGCCCGATCTAGAAAGGACATTATTCCTCGACCGTTTTTCCCTAATAATATTTATCATCGGTTACTAAATTTTAGTTTAGGTTAGGCTAGGAATTATTATTAAGGAAATAATGACCCTCAATCCGTTTAAATTGTTAATTTTGATATCATGCTGATTATTAACTCCCCTAATTATTTCACAACAAAAAATTTATTCGTTTTCTTATAGAAAAAAAATACACATTTGATACTAATATTTATAGTTTTGCTCTAATCGGAAACGGATAATTGACGAAAATATGTACGGCCATTTCCAGTCTTCCTTTTTAGTTATAAATTTTTAAACAAAATATTTGATATACAAAACTTTTACCATGATTCATAACAAATGAAAGATATGAACAATAACATTTGTTTTGATATTTCGTGGCAAAATTAACAATGTATCTTCTTCAATTCATCACCCTATAAGAGCTCGTCGTACATCCTCTTATGATTATGACGGTATGTAAGATTGGTCGTGCAGTATTATTTTTTTTTCTACGACCACTATAGAAAACAACATATTTCTCATACAAAACACAACTAGAAAACTTACAATTTCACACAACTGTGCGAAAAGTCGCGAGAAATCATTTCTCACACCAGTTTGACCAACTTATATATCAATAATTCATTCTGAATATTCTTTAGGTGATATATATGATATATTTAGCAAGATTATTGATAAATATCACGGACTTGATATAAATCTCTGTGTAAATAAACCCAGCTCAGCTTGCTTCATCTAATCCAGAAATCAAAATATGAAAATTTGGTTTTGAATGTACAAAGTGATTCCCTACTTGATTGAGTGGATAAATATTTTTGTTCAATCCTATTATTGAAACATGTGATTCCTATGACAACGGGTGGGCGAAAGTAGTGAGTGTAATTACTTTCGTCCACTCACTCTTTCATAACGAAATAAAGAATAAATTACAATACATTTTATTACTTACATGTATTTATTTATATGAAAATGAACTTCACAATTATTAAAAATTGCGTTACTTGAACAAGATATACCAGCAACTGAAAACTGATGAGACTCTGTAGTTATCGTAGTAACTTTTGTAATATCAACTTGAGTGCTATTTCTATTACTTGTTTTCTCTTCTTTG
Source organism: Dromius quadrimaculatus (assembly GCA_963989225.1). Classification (NCBI taxonomy): domain Eukaryota; kingdom Metazoa; phylum Arthropoda; class Insecta; order Coleoptera; family Carabidae; genus Dromius; species Dromius quadrimaculatus. The sequence continues at coordinate 44,505,979 of OZ022331.1, read as the reverse complement.
TTAATTATTCTCCTCGCACAATTTCATTATTATCTTGTTCCATTTTAGTGTCACAATTTATATTTGTAAGAATATCAGGACAAAACAATTCTAATATTTTTGACAGTTGCGGATGTTCATATTTACATGATCCATAACAACGCATCCACCGCCTATGCTATTTAGACTCCATACATGATCTTTGTTTAAGAAGTGTAATAGATTTTAATGTTTTAATGAATTGTTCAATAATAGGATTGAACAAAACGCTATACAGCACTCGTGAAGAAACGAATTCGCTCACTTGTGTACCTTTGCACACTCGGCTAGCGCCTCGTGCACAAAACTGCCACCCGCGTGAGCAAAACTCATAGTTTCTTCACTTGTATTGTAATATACTATTTCTTAGAACACTTTAACTCCCTTAAATTATATTTCATGATTATGGCTCAGATTCAGGGCCATTTTTAACCTATTGGAGGCCCTAGGCACATTAGGATAATGGGGCCTCTATGACCTTGACATAGTACTATGTTGTTAAAATAGACATATTTGACTAAATCCTAGCTAAAATTGAACATAGACTACAGAAAAATAGGACGAATTTCAATCACGATCCCATAAACCCTGATAGGCTTTCTCACAAACACTGCGCTTATGAGCAGTTTAGCATCCATTTTGTCCGAAACCACAAGCGAGAATAGTGACGAAAACAAGTATGTTCGATTCCTTCGCTCTTATCGCTTATAGCAGCGCTCATTGTCGCATTGCTCTCCTCTGCAGTCTCCACTATGTTCTATTGAGATGCGTGTGTTTTTATTCGTCGCTCTTCTCTTCCCACTTATCGTCGCTTGTATCGCCGCTCCACTATGCTGTTACAGTGTTACCCTTCGATCGTTCACGCTCAGTTTTACGTCGCTATAGAAATCCTGCGAATAATGAATATTGCTGATCTGATCTATCGATCGGGGGGCCCTGGGCACGTGCCCAGAGTGTCCAGTGGGAAAGAAGGGGCTGCACAGATTAGGTACCTATGACAGACATTCTCTTCAAGTACAAGTAGCTGTCCCAAGAAAATATTTTGGCTTTGTGTTTTGATTGAAAAATGTTACAATTTACATGAAAATATTGTAACTATGATGTTCAAGCTGCTAAGTCGTGTATAGCCGAAGCTGTTGCTATCACCTTTAGCCAAAACCGAAAGCGCAGCTGAACTAGAATACTTATTGTAAACAGCCCAATAAAATTGGTATTTTTGCAATGATTAACCGCTTGTTAACATGTTCGCATTCTTTAGAAGTATTTACTAGACACAGTAGCCTTTGTTTGTTGACAACTCAGTTACTAATATTACTGTAAGTAAGTTTTAAGTATTGTAACGTCCCAGCATCGCGCCGCACCGCATCACATCACCCCTCCCGATGGAAGTCTCTAGCAATATTCTAGAACTGTGGTAGAACTTTCGAGAAATGAATATTTCTATATATTAAGGCAAGCAAACGACTTGAGAGAAATAGTGCAATGGCGGATCTGGAACAGTGAATATCAAACAGTGAAGTTAACAGTGTACATAAATAGTTTAATATAAATATCTGCAACTTTGTTTCAGTTAGTATTAAGTGATAAATAAATAATATAGTGTTGTTAGTGATATTCAGAAGAACAAAACTTTTATTTCATTTTAAATTATTAAATAGTGACTTTTAATTTAATTATGAACTATTTCTTCAAGCAATAAACATTACAGTATGATTGATTCGGTCAAAATTTGTCAATTTTAATTTGCAGTGCTATTTGTGTTTATCCAAAAGTGTATAAGTTTGTCACCAAAAAACATCCATAATGATATGATCAGAGCCGTGCCGCCCATAAGGGCAAGATCGGGCAGCGCCAACTACAATAAAATTTTGAAAAACTAAAATATATAATTTTTAATTGTGAGTCACTGTAGGGGAGGAAGGCGCATAAAAGTGACTTGCCCGAGGGCGCCAGAAAAGCTTGGCGCAGACCTGGATATGATCCTCTTCTTTTTATCAAATAATTTGAAATTGTTTATTTGGATTCAACATGCACCAGTTTCGGAAATATCTAAATCCTAAAACAGTCGTGATGGTGCGCAACAACCGAAAGGTTATACTGAAAATAGCGAAAACATCAACATGTGACTTTCCAGTTGGCAATGCTTTCGCACAATGAATTTGATTTTGAAAAATTTCTGTTCACTGGTTGTCTAGAATGTTTATAGAGTTACAGCTGATGGAAAATTTGACGATGATGAATACAGATCTGGGAATGCCGTTAAAAAGAATTGAAAAGGGAAATGTAACTTGGGTCAATCATTTTAATCCAAATTTAAAAGCAAAAATTATAGAATAGTGGCATAAGGATTTACCGTCTCCTCACATATTTTGTTTTTTTTTCCGCTAAAATTTTTTTCAATACATTAAAGTATTTTATGGTCAGTGCGCACCAATTTTATTAATCTTACAGGAGATTTGTCGAAAAATTGTACTGTTTAATAAATCCCAGCTGTTTCCTTCTAGGTTAGGAACAATAATTTATTAACTCTTCTCTTATTCAATAGGCAACAAATTTATTTGCAAAAAATTCATGCTACATGATTATCTTATTGAAATATTTCTTGTTGTGTAGTCTACCGGCGTTTTCCCGATATTAGCAATTTTTAGTGACTCACAATTTTTATGACCTCACCAGCCGGCATTAAATATTCAGTTCCGCAGTCTGTTCTTACCTTTGGTTTCATTCGCTGGCAAGTAGGTGTTTTAAAGTGTGTATATTTTACTGGTGCTCGATACGTGGACATATATGTCGCTATCCGCTGATACGCGAATGCCACGTACAAGCACTGATCGAATTTACGTCAATTGGTGATTACTGCTGCGCAGGCGCTCTGTCAAAACCGACAGCACGTGAATACCACGGTCTGCGTACGAGGTGTGCGTAGACACGTGCCTGTAGTGAGTGTGGCATTTATTCAACACATATAAGTGCATTCATTCCATATGTTGATATGTTACTTCGTACAAACTTCATGTGATAAAAATATGACGATTTATTGGTTAATTTGCGATGGCCATGAAAGGCAAAGTTTATATTTTGAAACTATTTTTATTTAAACTTCACAAAATTCTATATTAGTGTAAAACTTTTGATACAGAAATAACGAATTATCTTTCACTTAGGTACTTGCGTTATTCAATGATAAAAAATCAAGACGTTCCTTGTATCTCTAGTTATTAATTAATATTAAAATTATTACTAGTTTCAAAATATAATCTTATTGTGACATTGTCAATAACTTTGACATAACAGGGTCAATAATAGGTTATTATTTACAAAGGAGGATAATGCAAACTGTCACTTTTATAGATTTGAATCTTCAAATTGTTCAGCATGACAAGTGAATTTCACATGTTGCGCATCGTGACTGTTTTAAATCACTTTCACTGAACACAGTTCTGTGTTATAAAAAATTGAATCAAGAATATTAAATATATTGACAAAAAAGTAGTCAAATTAGCGAATATTCATGTTTAAATGTCAATGTCAAAATAAAAATTATATTTTGCGCCACTTGATAAGTAATGGTAATTTTTTCAGCTGCGGCGTATAATACTTTCATAATGTTTTACAAATAGAATCTGCAGCTTTGGGTTCAGATTGGTAGCGTTGCTGGAAGTGTGGAGTGTCCGTCACGATGCGGAATCTGACCTAGTGACATGATTTGAATGCAGTGCACTCGGTGTGACCTCGGCGAAGAACTGGTGGAGGCACACAGCACCCACGCGTTCGCACTACCCCCACCCGCCTTAAGGGTGAATTACAAGGTCATTGCGGTTGGAATTAGGTCATTTTATATTAAATCTATATTCTATTAAAAGCGAACATATTCAGCTTCGTAAAAAAATAAGAAATAAATTATGTATAAAATAAATGGTTTTATGGTACCTATTGCTTCCCGTGACTTTTTTATTATTCTCTCAATGAGTAGCTAATTTGTCTTATTATCTAACAATTAATTAATTTCTGCTATTTTGGTGAATTGGTGAATCTTCTTCAAGTGTTAGTGGAGTTCTACTTTATGTTTGAAATATGAAACAAGATTTTTATGGTTTACCTCACGTAGTTACCGTTACTGGGCAATTTGAACGTAACATAGCACAGGCAATGTACATGCGCACTCGCATCTTGCTGACAACGAACGCACGTGACCGATGTTCTGTTATTTGCAACAATGAGACAATGGAATGTCGGATGATGTAGATGTAGCATTGCGTGGGATACATGGATATATGATTTTAATGAAATTATTAATTCAAATTAAAAAAAAAATCTGCCAGTTCACGACTGGATGACTGTCTGTTCCTTATACGAGGGTATCTTGATAAATAATTGACCCAGACCACTTTTTAATTAACAAAAGCAAAATATGAGCGACCAGATTTTGGATTTGAGAACATCGAATATCGATCAGCGATGAAGAGGTGGCGTGCTTATTGCGATCGTGCATATAGCGGTCACCGTAAAATCGTGCTTATAACAGTCATATATTTTCATGTCTCTCTTCAATTTTTTTTTTCGTTCGGAATTTTATCTCTCACATTTCGGTAGTATTCGTGGTGGTCTATATCCCATCCCCTCATTAGATTAAATTTTTTTTTCGGTTCGAATAAACAAAGCTATCGAAAGCTGGTTTGCAAACTAAAACAAAGAATTGTTTGTAGAGGTCCAGAATACTTGGTAATTTTAATTTTAATGAATTTTTTTTTTAAACTTATCAATACTTTCTCAGATTCAGCGGCTTTCTACATTACTTGAAATCTTGTGCATAACATTAACCAGGTCGAATTATTTGACTGCAGATATTTAGTGATCCAACTTGATTAAAAAAAGTAGCGGAATGGTAATCCAGTAAAAATGAAATTGAATAAAATGGTTGAAACTGACTGGATTAGTGAATGTAAGTGATAAAGATGAGGGAATTCAGTTAATTTATTTAATATTTTCTTCCCTTACTCTACAGTTTCGGCCACATCTTAGCCATCTTCAGGAGTGAAAAGAATTATTTTGTGTAGATTTGAATTTTTAAAACACATGTATAAATCTAAATCTACACAAAATAATTCTTTTCACTTCTGAAGATTGCTAAGGTGTAGCCGAAACTGTAATCAACATAGTTCTCAGAAATTTTACTTATCAGAATTCTCCAAATTCAAATCATTGTCATCTCCTTGATCCTTTTTCAAAGTTTGATGTATTCTTCACTCTAAAATTGATCAATTGGAGAATCCTTTGAAATAAGAGCAAATTTACAAAATGCCGTCCCGCTTTATTTCGACCACTGACGATATCTTTTTTATCTATTGATTCTAGAACAAAAATACGAGAATAATATTCAGAATGAAATTATGCTCTTAAAAAGACTCAACTTGATACAGCAATTTTTCAAAATTGAATAATGAATAATTTTCAGAATTTCAATTGAAATTGTCATGAAAAACGCTATTGCCGTTACTTTGATGTTTGATGTCTGGAGTCCGATGTTTGGTCACTGGAGTCTTCGCTTCTTCTCCTGCAGTTTTGAATATATTGATCTAATTCCTTCGTAAATCGGAAGGGGAATTAATCGAATGAATTGGTTTCATGATAATTAATTAATCTTCATAAGTAGTAATCCAAATAAATTGATATAGAGACGATGCAAATGGCAAAGGGACCATAATAATTTCGTAAACAGAATTATGTTTATTCAAAGACACAGGACGTTTCGGCACCGCAACGGCCAGCCATCATCAGCTTGAAATTGTGAATTTAAAATTTAGTTACATTATGAAATAAATGACTAAGTTGTAGAAAAAACCATGTTGTATTGTATGACAAGCATGGCACATGGTGCCCCAAATACTACAACGTAGTTATTTATTTCATAATGTAACTAAATTTCAAATTCACAATTTCAAGCTGATGATGGCTGGCCGTTGCCGTTGCCGAAACGTCCTGTGTTTTTGAATAAACGTAATTCTGTTCACGAAGTTATTTTGGTCCCTTTGCCACTTCCATCGTCTCTATAAAAATTAATTAATATTAACTGATCTGTCTGATAAAAATGCGTTATAAGTATTCCATTTATGGATTAAAAAATTCTACTGTCTAGAAATAAAATCTTTAGAAAAAATGCATTTATTTTCTTATTATTACTCATGCGGGATAAGTACTACTTTGCGCACGTTTTTCAGGGCGGTAAATAGCTCTTTACTTTTTGAGTGCGCCCAACTTCGCTCTCGTGGGCAATCGACAACTTATCGCACTTGTTACACAATATACTATTTTATGATAATTTCGATAAAAATAATTCGCGGTATTCAAAGTGATGTCACAGTTGTGGAAAATGTATAGTCACAACAAGCGAATATGATCTTATTTCTTGTTTATTTTAAAATACATTTGGATGTTGTACTATGATGCCTCAAGCCTCAAGTAATTATTCAATTCTATCTGATAAAATGGAAACAAAATTAGTCAAAGCAAGTAGTATTGCAGCTTGGACAGACTATGCATACAATAAAGTGCCAGCTGTCAACTTAAAATTGCAATTGAATTTGATATAACTGTGCTTGGTATCTATCTACAGATGATTATTGGAGTCAGTTTTCTTGTATTCTTATTCTACTTGCGAAACAAAAATAAAAGCAAACACAAATCTTAAAACAAAATATTATATTGCAATGTTCTCAGAATGAACAATAAAAAAAACAATATCATTTAAAAATAACTAGAAAATAAATTTATTCATTAAACAAGATACACTAATAAGTAATAACTATGGCTGGTACCACGAGCTCTGTTTTTGGCGGTACTAGAAGTGCTGTGTCAAGATGTGTTTTGACGCGCAATTAGAATTTTTCCAAATACTTTAGAAAATAGTCTTCAGTTACAAATTACAGAAAACACATATGTCTACAAAATTTATTTTAATATTTTGTATTGAAATAGCTTGAAATATTTATATTGCCTTAAAGCTCTTCTTAATATAATACTGCTAGTATACCCAAAAACAGAGCTTGTAGTACCAGCCTATAACTATAACTATTTCATACTTAGTAATAATTGCGAGCTAATGTTTACCTTTCTAAAATATTTATTCCTCTCCTTGACTGAACGACGCGGTCCCTTGTATAGAGTACAGAGCGGGAGCTAAGGCGTGGCGAAGATGACCCCTGCCACGGGTGCAGACTCCTAGGGAGCGCAAAATTCTATGAGCCGCATTAAACAAATCATTCAAATTCAAATTTAAGAAATGTTTTATGACGAGATTTGGGTGAGAAAGCTCATACCCTTACCCCTACCCAACTCATCTTAAGGTCAACTATAAATTTGACTGGGGTTTATATTGGTTATTGAGAATGTACACTGCTCTATCAGCAAATAGTCAATCTTCTGCATTTCGTGCATTGTGTTAGGAATGCCGAGCCAGCCGCTACGCTTGATTTGTTAAAAAATAATATATTTTTAACTTCCAACTTTCCATCTATTGTTCAGAATCAATTAATTCTGGTTTTAGACCCCACTGAACCCAAGAGAAATATTTAAAAAAAAAAGTCGGTCTGTCTGTCGGTTCGTCTGTGTGAAAGCACGATAACTTGAGAACGCACACGAATTTTCGGATAAAATTTCATATCCAAGTTTCTCATCAAAAAGCTAGGTACAAGTTCGTAGAAGGAGCTTCTTTCAACCAGTGGTACCAAAACTTTATTGACGGAACTTTTAGATTTTTTGCGTTTATTTTAGGAACGGTAGTATTTATCACAGAATATAAAATGACTAGAATTAGTTTGGCACAACATTTATCCTAAATATTTTTCGAAATTATCAGCGGTTCATTTGTCATTATTAAAATTTGAATTTTCATGAAATTCGTTATGTTTTTCTGAAGCAAAGAAATAATGAGAATCATAATGTGAAATTAGAATTATTATCACTCATATTCGGACATCACATGCAAATATTTGTCAATTGTCCTTTTGAATTATGTAATTTAACTCTATCGTGTTAAGTATCAAATTAAAGCTCTTGCGGAGATATGTAATTGTAATGGGAGTGTCAAAGAGGATATTCAAACGATCATCAATTGTTTCTTTTTCAAATTATTAAAATGATATCTAGTTTGGTATCAATTTAAAGCTCTCGGGAAGATAAAGTTAGTAGATATCAAGAATGAATATTAATTAGTGGAGTCCATGTTACCATCTTTGGATTACATTTTCGGCGATCAAATGTCAAAACTGTATGTTCCAATGAACTGAAGACTCCGAAAATCTAGAAAAGGACTATTTATTTTCATGAATACTTATTTCATGTGGGATTGAAATAAAACTGCCATCTTTCATTTTAACATTGACAGTTATCCCCTTGACAATGACAGCTGTCACTTCGACAATGACAGATGTCACTTTGACAATGGCAGCTGCCACTTTGATATATGCAATTAATTGATGCGACACTAAATTTCTAAAACAGTGATGAAACTGGCCGGGAAGTTTATGGTCGAAGAAGTACTGTGTGGCCACAGCAGATTTTTTTGTATTATGACATCGATTTTTGATTCATGTCTAGATATTAAGATGTTAGTAATATTTATTGTATCTGATTGATTATAATTTGGTTTTTAATGTCATAATTTGGTTTGAAGAATATATATATATTTTTTTGTATTACATCTTTTTTGCCTCATATTCATAAAAATAGGAGCGCAATTTTATGATTCGCTACGGGCGGCCAATACCCTTGTTCCGGCTCTGATAGAGTGATAGAGTATAGAACTTTATTTACCTGCGGTAACCTGGAAGTGTTTTACCGCATTTAGAGAGATTGGTAGAGTTTATCAAGGAAATTCGTTACAACATTATCCATCAGAATGATAAATGTGTAGTTCTTATTTTGCTCTGTTGAATATTTGAACTGTCAATAATTTGAAAGTGGCAGATGCGACGTCTGCGCACTATCTTTTGTCAGGACTGTGAATGTTTTAGTTTTTAGTTAATGTGAAATGTAGGTTTATTGATGTTTGACAGTAAGAAAGAAATAGTTATTATATTGAAATATATCTATGCTGCAATTCTGTGTAAATCTAGGTTTTGAGTTACTTGTTCGGTAATTGATGTGTTCACTGTTATACAAAACGCGTTATCCAGCAAAATTAATTAAAAAAGAGTTAAACAGACATATAAAAACTTCAAAGACAAAGTATTGTCTTATTGGATATTTGAATACAATTAAAGAATTTCCTGAAACAGCTTGGGAAGTAGAACAACGAAAAAAAATTGATGAATGTCACTTGAAAACTATTATGTTTACTGATTGTTTGTTAATTCAAATATTAATTTTTGTCACGTGAACGGCTATTGTGAAATTTATATCCATTAATAAAAATGGTAACTGAATAATTGGAAATCCTTGTATACCAAATAGTAGATTTTGTGCTTATTTAAATTTATAGGGACTTGAATATTGTATATTTCAATTGTCCGCTAGGTGGTACATGTGTCTAAAGTCTCTAAAATAACTTCTAAAAATTGTCTCTACGAATTAGAATTGAACCCATAGATTTTTTTATCAAGAAACTAGGAGTGTATTGCAATCAATATCTGTACGTTCATTCTATGAATTTCCAACTTGTTTGGTTCTTTGTTGCTTCGTATTCATAATTCTGTAATATCGATTAGAAAGACAGAAACAGAATCGTAAGAATATGGCTTGTGGTGGAGTGAGATGGATATTGTAGTGGTATAACAAGGAAATAAGTTGAATATTTGATGGTATACAGCTACACTCAAGTCACACTCTGATTATTGGAAGAAAAAGATGAATTTTTTATAAGCACAACAATACTAGCGAAATCTAGATTAACGAATGCGCGTTTCTATTGAGCAATTATCTTAAATTAATTTCTAATTAGAATACAGTTGAATTTGTTCATTCGACTGCGTCAAACGCTGCTTGATGTATTGTAATAAGAGCATTTGTATGTTCTCTCCTCGAAAACTTCTCTTTGATTAATTTTGGTGCTCTACTAATTATATAAACACGTGGCAGTTAATTCTCGAAAGTTTTTCTGTAAATTAATGCTAGTAGCACTATTACGAAACCATTTGTAAGGTTATTTGTAAAGTCTAAAAATCAACTTGTGCTTAATACTTCCTTGTAATGTTTTTAATAATTGTCAAAATGTCACGTTTACTCACATCAATCAATTAATAAATGTTAAAACAACTGAAAAACGTTAAACTAATCGTTTGTTTCGTATGCTCGATATTTCAAGGACAAATAATCGCTCTCTTGGAAACCACCTGTCTTGTATACTTGTTCTCTAGGAGGACGTCTTAGTGTTTACGTAATCGCACGTCACTTTGTGCGTCTATCCCTTCACGCACAAAGAATGTGCAACCGACGTTTGATAATCAAATAATTTCTAAGCCTAATGACCTGAAGATAATATATTTTACAATATTCTTAGTTTATTGATAATTATAAGATGATTTTGACAATTTTCGAAAGCATGTTGCTTGGTAATAATAGCCTAATGCTGTGCGGAAGGCGGTTAACTTGAAAATAACTAGTAATCCAATTATTTATTAATTGTCGAAGTTTTTGATTGTTATAATTTGATAAGTAAATCTTAAAAAAAGAAGCCACAATTGTTGGATAAAATTTGTAAATCCAAGTTCGTGATAGTGCATTATTTTTCACAGAAATAGCAGTTCTCTGGCAAAATAAATCTAATTTTATTTTCAACAAACAAAGGCAATATCTTTACCTCTTAACGTCTGACATGTTGAACTTTTAAATAGATTGGATATTATGAATGAAGTGGGGTAGAGAGAAGGAAGGACGTAGGAGTACATACCTCGAAAATGTTCTGCGACGCGTGACGTAACTAGACGCTGACGTCAGCGCGTCGAGGCGCCCACACGAAGTAAAGCGCCCACGCGCGCCTCAAGGCTCACGACGCAGTACATAACTAACAATGAATGAAATGTCACGTATCAAGTCAGCTCTTTTTATTTACATAATATCAGCAATTATTTTTGCTTCATATTCAAATTTGTTAATATATGAAACATACTTTTATATCAAGAAATCGTTTGGAATTTCAAAAATACAACTGAACTATTAGCTCTATGACAGAGTCTGACAGATAAAAATTGTTTCGACTTTCGATACATGAAAAATTATTATTATATAGAATATAGAGTGAGATAACCGCACTAAACAAAACATTATAAAAAAATTATGGGGGATTGGAATAAAATTTGTGAGGGATAGGCCTTCACATTTTGCAATTTTTACTCAATTTAACCACCTTGTAACTCAGTTCCCGAGCTAATAATTGTTAACATCGTGTATACGCGTGTAGTGCTTTATTTACGCACAAAAAATCTCAGGATAAACGACACAGTCTGACATCTGCCACCTGTCATCGTCATTCACTAGCTCATAAATATTACATAAATGAAATTATGGATACCGTTCAAAAAGAAATAATATTGGACTCAAAATTTAAAAAATTAATCTTAATGAAAGTCTATGGCCCGTATTCTTTCCGCTTGAAGAAACGCTTCTTTCCAAAAGCCGATACACTGTCTTTTTTTTTTTTTTAAATAGCTTGAACAAGAGATGAGGTTACCGATCTAAATAATTGAATTATGGTGCTTGCTACAAAAAAAAATCTGACGTGAACATCACGTGACTTACTTGTACACCATTGGATATATATATATATATATATATATATATATATATATATATATAATCCGATGATGTGATTTTGTGTTTGATCATATATATTATTGGATATATATAATCAAACACAAAATCTCATCGTTCCAGTAAATCGTTTTGGACCCAAGAGATTCTAAGAATCTGTCAAGTAAAATGCGCTTTCAGCCAAGTCGGTTGCTATGGAAACAGTAGGCAATTATTCTTATACTACAACATTCCTAAATACTGATTTCCAAAATTCTACGACTACCAACAGATCTGAATTTATGCGCAAAATTAAAAAATTAATTCTTACTGAAGTGCACTTCCGGTTCACTCTATTATTATGAAAATAGTAGACAATCATTCAGATGCTACAGCAGACTGAAATACCAATTTTCAATATTCTACACCTGATCGTTTCGAATTTATGCAAAAAAATTCCAAAAGACTGTCAAGTAAAGTGCACTTCCGGCTTGGTGGATCTCAATAAAAATAAGATATGAGCATCTAGACAGTATAACGTCCTAAATACTGAATTCTAATAATCTACGTTCAATCGTTTTGGATATATGCGGAAAATTCAAAAAATGTTTCGAATAAAGTGCTTTTCCGGCTTAGTCCATAGCAATCATAATGCAGGGTATACAACTAGATATTATAAAAGTGCCTAATACAAAATTCAAATTGTTTAGAATTTATGCGGAAAATTCAAGAAGTCTGTCATATAAAGTGCACTTCCGGCTCAACCGATTGTTACAAAAATAGAAGGATGACCATTAAGATGCTACAGCAATTTCAAATGCTAAATTCCAGTATCCTATGGCGGATCATTCTATATTTATGCAAAAAATTTAAAAAAAGTTTCAAGTAAAGTGCACTTCTGGCCCAGCCGATTCTCACAAAAATAGCAGATAGCTATTCTGATACAACATCAAGTTCAAATATTGAATTTCAACATCCTACGGTTGATCATTTTGGATTTATCAGAAAAATTCGAAAAAAGTTTCAAGTAAAGTGCACTTCCGGTACAGACGATTGGAACCTTAATGCGAGGTGCACAACTAGACCCTATACCAGTCTTAAATACAAAATTTCAACATTATACGTTCAACCAGTTTTGAGATTTGGGAGTTACAAACGATTGCACGAACGAACGCACAAATGTACGCACGAACGAACGCACGCACGAACATACCTATCGACATCAAGTCGAAAATTATCAAAATGGATTCAGTGATGCTCAAAACGGATATTTCCATCAAAATCTCGATAGGTGAATTTTGTCGGTTTCACAATACTTCCTTGTACTTAGTACAAGTAAAAAAAAAAATACAGTTCAGTGTATGGTAAAAGTGTGAAAGAGACGGAGCTTTGAAGAATGTTGAGACTAAATAGATATAGAGAATGCACGAGCGGGGCTCAGTACTTATTTTTCGTCAACTGAATTCAATATTAAAGATCTTTTTTACCAATCTGGAGCTTTTCTTGAAATTATGGTCAAGTGATAATATAATCTGTTGGTTTTTTGTTCCTATTTTCCAATTTATGTAGCGAAAATAACTAAAACAATGAAAAATATGTCATTCTGTTTCATAAGACCCCAATTATAGAATAAAAGGTCAAACTGTCGATGTATTAATAAAACTTGGTGAAAAGATTTGTTTTAGTATTATTACAAATGTGAGAAAATTGATAGCTATTGGCGACCACATTTGGTTGACCTTGAAAACCTTATTTATTAATTTATATCATTAAAAAATGTATACATTGCGCAGTGTGTGTGTGTAACATGGCAATACTAGCGACTCACTAAGAAAATAAAACTTTATCAGTATCACTAAAACAATATTATTACATCAAACTGTCGATGTACTCCTCAGCTCACCTCCAATTTCAATGAAACTTGGTGAGAAGATTTTTTTTAGCTTTACAAATGTTAGACAAATAATAACTATTGGCGATCAGATTCGAAAATCTTATTTATTAATTTATATCATTAGAAAATATATACATTGCGCGATGTGTGTGAATTTTGAGTCCAAGACAATGATGGCAGATCAAACTCAACATGAAATGCTTAGTGCACTCTTCGTCGAGCTTGGTCAGAGCGAGTAAGGCCCGCATGTTAGTTGGGTGCGAAGCAACTCCGGCTGGAAACAAAAACCACTATTTTAGTGCCACTGACAAAATTTCATTTCACTAAGAAGGCGCTAGTATCGCATATACACACATGCACAATTTGAACAAATAAATTAATAAATACAAATTTCAAAATCAATCGAGTTTGATCTCTCATAAATTGTAATGCTAAATTAAATCTTTTTACCAAGTTTCATCAAAATCAAAGGCGAAGTAGTACATCGACAATTTGACCAAATAAAAAAAAAATCAATTTAGGATTCAAATATTTTCCAAACTAATTCGGAAAAGATTCTAATTTTTTAACATGTTGTGTTTTCAACATATCCAAATTTTATTAAAATTTCTCTATTGTTTTTTTTGTAGCAAGCATCTTAAATAGTTATTTACAATCGAGTGAGGTGAAGTAATATTTTACAGCGCGATAGATTCGGTTGAGAAACGACCGCAAAGCGAGAGTTTCTCATTAGCTAGAGCGCTATAAAATAAATAACGCACGAAATTTGTATTAAATTTTTTTGTAGACAATATGTATATTTCAATGAAGAACATTCCTTAATAGAATATGTTGATTTTAAGGTTAAATCTGGGAATATTGTGTTGAAGTCATTGACACTGCCATTAGTTTCACTGTGACAGATGTCAAAGTTATGACGTAAATCATAAATTTTATGAAATGAATTTCTCCATTTTATATTAAATTATTTTGATGTTTGTAAAAAGCCAGTTTAGCGTACAAAAAAAAAAACTACATTAAACTCAACACTAATATTAAGCTGACAAGGTTTATTTACATTTCAGTTGAGTACACTATTTATTTTTGCTGTCTCTCGTGGTTTATCAACTGATTGGAGTGGTTATATAGAAATAAATACATAAAATTTAAACAGCAATAGAGCCCGTCAAGAGCAACAATATTTCTTGATAACGTTTTTCGAATTCCAATTTTTTTTCAGGAATTTGATTTCCTCTCATAAATTATCGAGCCCTTTAGATGCTTCCATAATTATATGATCCAATAGCAGTAACAATGGAACAATTAGTTCGACATTTATGTGAGTTGTCAACTCGTATAATAACCATCACAAAAGTTTAAATCTGTGAAAATGTTTGCCTTTGCTAATAGCGATTTCGCAGGCATGCAGCCATATGATGAAGTTTAGGAAAACGCTCTAATTAGCCCAGCGAATTTATTTGGAACGCTTTCCAATTTGTCATTTCTCACTATAAATAAAATTATCATGGTTAGGTCAACGCATTTCATATCAAAATCTTGTCCACTCATACGTAATCGTGAAAATACTATGAGGTATTTAAAACTTATTGTTTTTCTGAAATGCAAATCGGCAGATGAGATGACTAAAATCAATTAGTTTATAAGTTAAGCACTTGATAGGAAAGTGACTATTTGTACACTTTTTTTCTCATATAATTACAAACTTCATGGGTCGTTTCACTAATGAGTGTCTCGTGAATTGATCTGCTTAACAATAAAATGTACGTAAAATTGCATCTAATATTTCAGAAAACAATTAATTCACTTACCAATTTGAGTTTGATTACATTTGTAGGTCATGTATTTTTTATTGTATAAGAATAGAAGCTTCCAGAATTGTGGCAATATTTTCATTTATTATACCATAAGTAGTTGAAGTATTATCGATTATTTTTGTGGTGCTATCACGAATGTTTATTATGCTTGTGTTTGAATACCACGAGTGTGCAGCACGAGTGGTATTCACAAGCACAATAAATATGAGTGATTGCACCACAAAAATAGTCTATAATACTTCAACTACAAATGGTATATGGAGGATTATTCCAGGAGTCAAACCATTTTTTAAAATTAGTTTTCTATGAATCTAATAACAACTCACGTAATTTTCAGAGGAACGAGTAAACAAACTTCTGTCAAACTGAAAAATTAGAATTTCTTGCATTTTCTTTGACGAATAATAGAGAAATATATTGCGTCTTGATATGGAATTTAGTTCAGAAAGGTTTGTGATAGATCAGAAGATAAAATTGATGAAGATATTCAGAAAAATATTCCATTAAATACGAAGAAAGCACAAATTGGAGGTATCCATATCTTTGAGTAAAATACTCACTCTGACCACTAGTGTAATACCCGATGTTATTTCTACACGTCCAAATACCCACTGATATGCACCATTTCTATGGCGATTTATCATTGTTAACCTTGTTATAAATACCACGAATGGAATAGTTAATTAAATTCACTAAATTCATTATTTCATAATTAAATTTCATACAATATTCCACCGTTTTCTTCAAATAAATCGTTGAATGATTTTCTCTTAATGTTTGAGAATAACAGTTGGTTTATTCTGCCTTCATAGATGGCAGCACATATTTTGACTGTTTTCCTTAGCTGTTATCTGTGAAAGTGCAATGAACTTGTGCATTTGTAATATATAGACATGACTAATTGACCAAATAATTGATCTCAGAGATAAATTTAGTCCATCCTAGAAAATACGCAGAAATAGAATTACAAAGGTAAGCTAAGATCTCAATGTATTGCCAAAACTCAAATATACATTTTGAGCAACGAAATCCTGAAAATCAAAAATATGACTAATATTTTATCATATTCAGGTGTTGAAAAATTTTCAAAATCCCCAGTTTTGAATTGTCATTCATTGGGCGGAATTCATTTTTATACTAGAATTTGGAAAATATGAAACATCAATATTAAAAATATTGAATACTTTTTCAATTTGAAACAAGGTTAGATGTACAAAAAATCTTTCAATTAAAGAACTGTGATTCAATACAGGTCCCAAGGATTATCAGATGTTCTGTAGCCTTGCTCAGCATCTGACCTTGCTGGCCGGATATTGGAGGCCGAAGTTGTCACCGCAGTTTTTTTCCACCATTCACAGACAGCTATGCACTATTCCTTCTGTGCACATGAACATAGTTTCAATATGATTTAATAATTTATTTAAAATATTTTTTCTGAACCACCTGCATTGCAAGAAATTTGAATACCTGTTTATGAAATGTTTAAGATTTGAAGTTGGGAATTGAATTTTGAGCTGTAGCGTTCATTTATTTTATAATTGTTTTATTTTTTCGTGTTTAACACTCTTATCATTGCCATGATAAATGTTTTTGTTTTTTTTATTTTTGAGACACTTTGTTATCAGAGACTAGTCAGACTCGAAAACCTTATCAAAGAGAATATTTTAAAATGAAATTGATATGTTTAATACAGGAATAATTTCTAAGAGAATTAAAAAACAATTGCTTATAATTCCATAGACATAAATAAAGAAAGGGCGAAAGCAGAAATGTAATTTGTTTTATTTTAATGTTTTTGTTTATTTATTATCAATGATGGAGCCAGTGGAAGTTTGTTGTGTGCACAATATTTTAAATGCTAGGCAAGAAGAATGGATTAGGATTTATTTTGATGAATAACCTGTTATGATTAGGGTATAAATTAGTAATTCAAAATTATGAATTTGAATAAAAATGTTAGGCAATTATTGAGGTCCGACAAAACTGCATTGAATTATTAGGGAGTTTTGTGTTCGGATTTATTGGCACGCAGTACATTTCCACTGAGATACGAACGATTATTGATTTTGTTTCTGGTGCTGTGACTGTTGACTGGCCGCTAAATATCAGCGTAATACATTGTGCATGAATAATATAATAGTCTTATAAAGCAAGTGAATTATATCCTGTTACTTGAATCGATTTAATTTTAAACTAACTCTATGTAGGATGACCTTCGAAAATGTATATCAATTTCTTTTAAACATAATACAATTCTATTATAATCTAGTTTAACAAACTGTTCAAATATTGATCCAAATGATGTCATTCCAATGATATAAGGACAAAATACTTTCTCCTATAATTCGATTTAATTACCAATAATTTGATTTCTTATTTAATTTCTTTCTTTGGAATATATTCATGTTTCGTTAAAATTAATATTGTTGAATATTTTCAAAACAATCTGCCGATTTTGTTTATATTCAATTATTTAACATAAAGATCAGTGCGATTATCTTGTGTGTTCTGTTTGTCTAGACAGCAGACTTAGTTGGAAGTAGGTGTCGGGTGAGTAACGTACTCTTCGAGTCCGACGATGGCGGTTGGGACAGGTGCTTGATATTAGCGGGACACCTGTCTGCTGGAGCGTGACAGGTGTAGAGGCGCGCGCCAAATACACCACCGACCACCAACGGTCCTTAAAACATTTATAACAATCAGAAAGAGTTATCCTATTACCTATTAAATTAATCCTTATAGGCTCCTCCACCATATTTCTCAATCTGTTATACTAAATCAACATCTTAAGCTTTAAAAGTTAAAAAAAACTTGATTTCGGCTATTACCAACGCAAGCATCAACTCTAACAGCCTCATTTCATAGTCCTTCATATTTTTAAGCAGTTTTGTTTAAAATTACTTCTGTAGTTTGACTGGAAATTTAAAACGCAGTTTATGGTGATAACCTGATAACATATCAATTCTGGATAAGATTAAAGTATAATACATAAAATAAAATCCAATGTGAAAATATGCTAACAGAAAAAATTCAAACCTATTCTCCAAACATTCACTTGTTAATTGTTAAGTCATAGACTGCATGAGTATTTTATTTTATTTAGCGATAATTATAGTGTTGGAGTAGCATTTAAATTGCATCGTTAATTGAAGAAAAATGAACTTATTCAACAATTACGCTGCAAAATACAAAAGAAAAATGCTGTATAGAATTTTTATGTAGTTATTTTGTGAACTGTTTATTCATTTGATGCTTTATTTAGATTAATGATGCGCAAATACAAAATTTCTGCGGACAGGACTGTACTGTCTTTATAGTAATATTATCCACTGTGGCCTGTTGTTTATTCTCTTTTTCTATATTTCAATAAATTTCACATTCACAAACTCCAAAACAAATAACATCTTCAAAAAATTAATATAGGTGGATACAAAAATATTTTGTGTGTCGTTATATACAGCTGAAATAAATAATTATTAACAGTCCCACAAATATCTCGTGGCGTGTGGGGATGGATACTCCGCACAGAAAGAACGCACTAGGCGGGAGAAAGATAGAATGTTTGCTCGGCGTGTGCAATACGCGACAAAATATTCATAAATCTATTAGTTGATAATAAACTCATTGATAAGGGTAAAAATATTTATACAAAATTTAAAGGTCATTAGATATTTGCAAAAAAAACCTTGAAATTATTGATTCTGACAAAAGAAAAATTATATTGTTACTATATCATCTTCTGAGTTACTTTCAGTATCACTGTTTTCAGAATCGCTTCCAAGATTAATTGTAAAAAAGTAGATAATATAGGAGAGTTTCGGATCAAAAAACCTTTGTGGACAGCCTGTATATAACGGTGGTGGCGACGCAGCGGCGGCGAAATTCTTTATGGACATTACAAACATGCACCAGCGCCATCTATCATCCAAATCCTGAGCTATACCGCACCACAGCGCTATCTTTCATTGAAATGCCGAACTATAGATACATACAGTATATCCATAAAGAATTTCGCCGCTGCTGCGCCGCCGCCACTGCTATATACAGGCTGTCCACAAAGGTTTTTTGATCCGAAACTCTCCTATATTATCTACTTAAATATATTTACATTATTTCCAATGTTTCCTTCTCAGCTTAAGAATTATTATTTACATTTCTTGTCATGTAAACAACGTGTTTCCCATTCTCCAGCTGAAAATTTTTATAAGAAGTTTTCGCATAATTTTTCTACATCTCATATTTTAAAAGTAACTTTTTTTTGCAGCATACTGTTTTAAAGACAACCATAATCGATGCTGTTTAAATCTGGATAGTATTGTGGCAGGGTACAGCGTTTTTAACGCCATATCTCTGCCTCAGATTGTACTTTCTGTCGAAGTGAACACTTGCGTCACTTCTTTTAAAGTGAAGTCCCCACAATAAATTTTCACGATTCTACTGCGCATCCTGACGTCACACGCCACGAGATATTTGCTGGACTGTATAACGAAAAAAATGACAATATAGAAAATTTAAGAACATTTTTAAATTTGAGTTCGCAGATTGTTCACTCATGAAACGATCATCAGTCATGATTAATCTCTTTCTTTCTGACACAAATTTTCAAGTAGAGTTTATGGTACCCATTTGCATTTATAACAAAAATAATATCAGCATTAACACGAGTTATTCACTTTTACATGAGGATGCTACAAGGAAAAACATGACTTTGCGTTGCATTAAATGACGCATGCGCGACTCACGATCTCTCTTCTCCAAGTATTCCTCTACAGTATCTTTAAACGCTTCACACTTTACCACTTATATTTTATTTATTTTTTTTCATATATATAAAATACTAAATACTAAAAACTTCTCCATTTTGTGATACAATAAAAAATATTGAAGAAACAAATAAATTCAAAATAAACAAAAAAATCTAACGTGGACATCACGTGATTTGCTTATACATCATTGGATATATTTTTTGCTTAAATATGATAATCAAACAAAATTCTTTCGTTCCACTGTTAATCGTTTTGGATTTATCCAAAAAATTCTAAAAATCTGTCAAATAAAGTGCGCTTTTGGTCCAGTCGGTTGCTTTGGAAACAGTAGATCATCATTCTTATGCTACAACATTCCTAAATACTGATTTCCAAGATTCTACGGCTAGTAGTACTGAATTTATGCCTGAAATTTGAAAAAAATTCAACTGAAGTGCACTTCCAGTTCAGTCTATAATTATGAGAATGATAGGCAATCATTCTGATGCTACAACAGACTGAAATACTGAATTTCAATACTCTACAGCCAATCGTTTCGAATTTATGCGAAAAATTCCAAAAGACTGTCAAGTAAAGTGCACTTCCGGCTCAGTTGATTGTAATGAAAATAGGATATGAGCATCAAGACGGTACTATCGTCTTAAATACTGAATTCTAACATTCTGCGTTCAATCGTTTTGGATTTAAGCGCAAAATTCAAAAAATGTTCCAGATAAAGTGCACTTCCGGTACAGACGATTGCAATCATAATGCTTGATGCTCAGCTAGATGTTACAGAAGTGCTCAATACAAAATTTCGATATTCTACGACTGATTATTTTGAATTTATGCGGAAAATTCGAAAAGTCTGTTATATAAAGTGCATTTCCGGCTCAGCCGATTGGTACAAAAATAAAATATAACCATTTAGATGCTACAGCAATCTCAAACACTAAATTTCAGTATTCTACGGCTGATCATTCTGGATTTATGCGGAAAATTCAAAAAAAGTTTCAAGTAAAGTGCACTTCCGGTACAGACGATTGCAACCATAATGCGAGGTGCACAACTAGACCCTAGACCAGTCTTAAATACAAAATTTCAACATTATACGTTCGAAAGGTTTTGATATTTGCGAGTTACGAACGCGCACACGTGCACACATACGTACAGACATCAAGTCGAAAATAGTCAAAATGGATTCAGTAAAAATTATGATTTTTTTTCTAACCTTGATTGAAAGAATATATTCAATTCTAAAAAAATGTGTGGGTTGCTTCAATTGAATTTTATTCCTTTGAAATTGTTTATGCTACAATTCAATGTGAACTGGTGAGTCTTATAACTTCATGAAGTAAATCATGAACAGAGTCGCAATGAACTTGTTATCCTCATGAACAAATCAATATAAATCAGCAAGAATCGATGTATTTTTATTAATATTCTATGAATTAATAGATTTGCACATAATTGCATCATTAATTTTTTGCTACACAAAAGGTAATATATTTATTAAAATAGTGAATTATTTTATCTCCGCTCGTCAATGAGCACGAATAAAGTTGATGATAAAACAAGAAACAATCGTTGGTGGAGGGGATAAGTCACACACAACTTACAGAATGTGATGCAACGTTGTGCGAGGTTGCCATAGATACCGAGGTCGCTCTCTCCGCGGCATGTAATACTCAAATACAATCGTTTGTCTTTTAAAAGCCTTCCGAAAATTCTCCAAGCATACTTCCCGTTTAACACGTCTACATTATTTCTATTTTTAAAAAAATTATTTTTGTTTACCGAATAAAAATATGCAAACACGCGATTTTTCAATTATTCGCCTGTATTGTCAAAAGTGATTATATTTTTGGAAAGCAGATGGCATGAAATCGCTTTACAACGCAATTTTGTGCTTATTTATTTTTAAAAAAATATATATTCTTCTTGCTACATTTGTATTGATTTTATGTCAGTGAGCGTTTATTTTATAGGTTAATGAATAAAGTTCCTTGCGCGAAATGTGATCAATAAATATAGTCACCGTCACAGTGTGAAATATATTAGAGGAAAATTGTATTTTCTTTACAAATTTACCGAACTTCTGCTACTGATTTGACCAGATTTGACAATTTCAGTCACACTGGATGAATCTTCAAGTTCACTTTTTTGATTTTGTTATAGAAATTGTTCGCAAAACATATAAAATGTAAAATCTATAGGGTGGTAGGCTATATATTATCCAGTTTATATTTACTGCCATACCAAAGTTATAAAAAAAAATGAGAAATCTAGTCCTTAAAGTGGTATGTTTTTTTTCCCACAACTCATATATTTTCCGGGTAGAATATTTAATAAAATGGTCGAAGCTGACTGGATTAGTAAATGCAAGTATTGGAATCAGGGAATTAAGTTAAATAAATATTTTTTCGTTGCTGACTCTACAGTTTCGGCCACATCTTAGCCATCTTCAGGAGCGAAAAGAATTATTTAAATTTAAATTTAAATTAAATAATTATTTTCGCTCCTGTAAATGGGCTAAGATGTGGCCAAAATTATAAGGTCGAAAAAGAAAAATTTATATATTTTGTATATTAATGTTGCCTGTAAAAGAATGAAATTCTTGCATTTCCAAGTATTTTTCGGTGTTTACAGCAAAATTCAATTTTCACGCTGCATCCAAAGCAAACGCTTGCAAATGTCACCTCAATGTCGATCGATTTGTCTGAAAAGTAGGAGAGGTTGTGCGGATATTCAATTTAGCGCAAGGTTCTATTCGTTGTAGTAAACTGTACAAGAAGCGGAGACGCAGAGAGAAAACGACTCACGACGTCTTTTTACGTCGATGTTTGGTTTGTGACGCGCGTAGAATACTACGCGAATTCTCACGTGTCTTTTGACGTCACTCTGGCGGGAAAGAGTACTAGCTGTGAATGGACCGGAAGTTTAACCGAAAATATGTCACCTTCATATATTTTTAGTAGAATGGAAAAATACGGTTATGTATTTTGAAGTCCCAAGAAATAAGGCGATTTTAATAATAATGTTGGAAATGATGATAATTACCTTTATTTCTTAGTGACATGTGTGGTATTTTCAAATAATTCTGGACGGAAATTTAGGAATTTCATATTAAAATGAAATTGATTGAATTCTGAATCATCATGATTTTGGATCTCAATATTTTACCGACCATACTAAACTTATTTTCATGATTCATACATGTACATACTTCACAGGGAAAATTAGATTGAATGTGGGTATTACCTTTTCCATTATTTCCAAAAGAAAAATCATTGAACTGTAGTTACCAGTTCTACTGTCCTCGCTTGCATTATATTTCTTCTAAAATTGCTGAAATTTAAATATTTTCGAAGCCAAAATATTGCATTGCGCATTGACGCCAGTCAAATACCGGTTGCCTACCTGCAGACCTACACGTATCCTTGACAAAAAAATAACCTTCTGTTTGTTATTAACAAAGTTATCTATTCAAAAATACTGTAATTAAAAATAAGCCAACGAATATGTTAAACAGATTAATTTCATCCATATTTTCTACATTTTTATACTACTTTTTTTCCACAATTATTTTGCTACTTTTTTCAAATTAGAGAGTTTTACGATTATAGACCGGGAGTTGGGACTCTCCGATTTTATATTGCATGCCTTTATAAGGGTTGAAAATTTACTCCTTGACAAGAAAGATAAAGATTATTGACTGATGCACGCTTTCCGGTCATAGTTGAATTATTTTTTTTTAATTTGGGTTTTTCCGTGACTATATTTTGCTTGCCTTTGTAACATGAAATAATTGAAAGTGATTTGAAGCCTAGTACTGAAAGACATGCAATTCGCAACAGTCCAAAAGGCTAAAAAGGTCGAATGTGTAAAAAAAAAATGTGAAACTCCGTGTTTGCAAATTACATGCCAATAAGAAGCATACAAGTTTTAGCCATAAAACACTAATGAAAAAATTGGTATGCATCCCTTATGGGTAGAAGGGTGAGAAATTTTGGCGAAATCTTGCACAAATGTAAAACCAATCAGCCGGGATCTCTCTCATTATATAATTTGCCATCCTTGTGCCAACGAAGGATGCATACCTATTTTTTCACAAGAGTTTTATGACTGAAACTTCCATTCTTTTCATTAGCATGCAATTTGAAAACACAGAATTACACATTTTTCTTTCAAAAGGTCCTTCGACCTTTTGAGCCTTTTAGGCTGTTGCAAATTGCATGCCTTCCAGTACTAAGCTCCAAATCACTTTCAACTATTTTACGTTACAAAGGTATGTAAAGTGTCGTAACGAAAAAAACTCATTTTTTTATATATATAATTGGAGTTTGCATTATGACCGGAAAGCGAGCATTGGATCAAGGAGTTTCAACTTTCAAAAAGGCATGCGGTATAAAATCGAAGAGCCCCAACTTTCATCATCTCCTGGTCTATTAGTATGACGCTACAATTTGACGATTATTTGTTGTAGAACTTTTCCTTCAAATAATAGTTAACTTAAAAAACTCGGTTTAGGCTTCGTTTCCGACAACATTTTTTTCTCACCCCTACTTGCCATTATTTTTCCTATTATCCTAATGTTTAGTAGAAACTTTTCACAAATTTCATCCATTTTTGGAGCTAAGACAAATGGGACTGAATAAGAAAACAGGCCACCGAAAACGTAACTTGAATCGAATCGAATTAATATAAAAACATATAATGATTTCAAGGTCATACGAGCTCGATACTCACTTGTCATTATTTTTTCTACTATCCTCATGTTTAGTGGAAACTTTTCAGGTAGGAGTGCGAAATAGGTCCCTGTCACATTTCGCAAAATTTTTGAGCGATGGCGTTACTAGTGTTTTTCCAGTGAAATGAAGTGGCACTAAAACAGTGATAATGTGTAACAATAGTTTTAGGTTAGCTCGCTACGCTTTGAAAAACATCCTTGAATATTACAGGTGCTGTGGGACTAAACTTGAGAGAAAACCACCTCGAAGGGTGAACTAAACTCCTCCATGTTGGACCGAAATCATGAAGATTACAAACAAATATTCATTTATAACATGACATTCTTATTAAATTAATCTGGTCTGCTATAATTACTATAAAGTGGCGTGCCACGTTTATAAGAATATTTTACATGTCATGTTTTAGGACCACTGCTTGGCTACTTCTTACACAATACACGTGCATTTCGAGCGCAAGCGCATTACAATAAAGACCTAAAGCTCACTTTAACCACTTTGCACAAAAACTCATCCATTTTGAAATTGAAGTCTATCATCGACAACCAAAGTATTTACTTCGAAGATGGTTAAAGATGTCAAATTTTGAATTTGAGTGGAAAAGAAGTGGAGCAAAAATAGTGGAAAGAAATCAGTGGAAAAATAATAGCAGGGAAAAAATAACGTGGGAAAAAATAACGTGGGAAAAAATATTTTTATGACAGAGTCAATTAGATCGGTCGACTCTTCAATAAAGCAAAAAAAAAAAATATTTCACAGGACTACCGATTAGCTCCAGGGCTGCAGTCAATTTTTATACTTTTTTCTGTTGATTTCAAAAAGCTACCCTGGAGCCCGCGTTTTTTCTACATTATTATATTTCCAAAAAACTTACAACTATTATTGTCATACGTAAACAATTCTGAATTTTTTTTTAGAAAAAAGGACACAGTTTCTGTGCCACTGACAAAATTCCATTGCACTGGTGAATTGCTCTTAGCGCCATCTCTTCAAAATTTAGCGAAATACAACGGGGTACTATTCTTCACTCCTACCTAGACAACATCTATCTCTTTCTGTATAACTCCGAGTCCTATGCACATGTCTGAGAATTGAGCAGCTTTTCAAATTGGATTGATTGATCCTAAAATAAAACAACGGAAAATATCGAAAGCACTGGGCTATCACAGGGGATACCCGCGGTTAACCTGGGTGCTGAAGTTAATTATTATATATTTTTTTTACTTTTTTTAAATTATGCATTTACTGTGAATGAGTCGTGTTTGTGTTTTGGCCAATCAGAAGGTTTAAATCGTAGTTCCATAAGAGCCCGTGGACCTTTCTTAACTGGAATAGACTATAGTAAATAAAACCGTCATTTTTGCAAATTGTTACGTTAGAATGATCTGATTCTTGAATAGAATCAAAAATAATTTGAAAATTGTACATATCAGTATAAACAGAATTTGAAAATCTTTTCTTTGTTTGCTGACGTAAAACTGACAATTAATGGTCAGTACTTATATTCATTTCCAGATAACCTTATCAGTAGGATAATAAATCGTCACAATTTGTTACATAATTCAATGTGACCTTGAGTACTATAGTATTTTTACAAACTATTAAATCATTTGAGCAACTTTAAGTTTTAAAAATATTGTTGATTTTATTCTAAATTTTGCTGATCAGAAAAGAATATTTTGGAAAACCCAAATTAATTTATCACTTCAATTTGTTTAATTTTCTCATTCAATTTTAATTAGTATAAGTGAGCTAAAAAACATTTAATACAATTATCCCAGGAATAAATGAATAAAAATTCATTGTAATGTGAGTAAAATCCCAATGGCATTTATATAAATACTAATCTGGCAACACCGCGATGACTCAAACCAAGTAATCGAGTACGAAACAATAAGGCTGTTGCACAATTAGCATATAATGAGATGTGTGTGAGTCCACCTAACCAATTACATTGTTTAATTATTGTTTTAGTTCATTGCCATTCTGGGCACAATTAGTGTAAGGAAACCAACGTAACAAATTAGTTATGAATCCGTGAAAGAGATAAAACTAATATGGGCTGACGCAATATTCGAAGAACGCGACGAGATAAGGCGCCAGTCAGTTGAGCTCGATTCACTCCTGTACTTGACTAAAATTTGATTTATCTAATCTATTCTTGACGATGATTTCAGAGTATAATTAAAAATATATATTTACGTACGATTTACGTATTAAATACCACTGAACTTCAACATGATAACTTGTAATAATAAAAGAGACGTATCAAATAGATTTTTTATTTTTATTATTATGAATACAAAAAGATTTTGTTTTTTTTTATCATCAGTTAATGCTGACGTAAATGCTTGAATTGCGCAATAAATATACCGTTTTAAAATAAAGGTATCGAAAATTTTTCATGATTTGTCAGTGCAAAATTTTTTATTTAGATTTTTCTTCTAAACTTATATCAATTATTTGAATATAAAATTTCAGTCGAAAATTCGTACGCGTTCCCAAATTATAGTGCTTTCAGACAGACTGATCGACTTTTTTTGATATTATATTTATTGGGTTCAGTGAGGTCTAAAACGTGAAGATCCATCAAAATCTCGAACTGTCAAAAATCAATAATATAAATTGAGAAAGTAAAAAAAATATTCAAAATTACTAAATACATATTTTCATTGAGAAACAATTAAAAATGAATGGGGAATCACAAACATTTAAAAAAATATTTTTCACATTAGACGAAGGGGCAACGTTTCTAATGTCTTAAATACACATTGTCTCTTAACCGTATCAAAAGTAAGCGCGCGAATCAGCCTCTAAGCTGTTGCAATATCGTTTGATCGGCTGTTGTGGGATTCAAGGCAAACGAGTCGAATGGAAGTCGTTCACCATGCTGTGACGCGCGATGTCTTTGTTCAAGCAACATCAGTGTATATACCTACACCTGGTGGCACGCGTCAGAAACACTCAACCTGTTGGACTACTTTGTATTCTTGAAGATCTTTGCACGTGAAGCATGTAGAGAGTAATTGCACAATACTAAATAGCGTAGATTGTGGAAAATGTCAAAAATAGATTGGCACGGTGACAAAACAACAAAAAATATTTGTCGAAAATGTAAACAAACATTTTTTCTAAATTTAACATTCAAGAGTTGGATTAGTCAATGTTGATCTTATTCACAACTTGAAAGAAACTCCTGAAAAAGTATTCTGAGAATCAGGCTAGGAATTTTCAGTCCTAATTTTTAAATACGGTGATTTGTGTCATACACTATTTTAAAATAGGAAAAATTTGTTTTACGAGGAAGTTTTGATAAATAATTGATCGATAGCACTCTCATTTGAAATCCAAATTTCCTGAGGTTCTATTTTAATTCGTAGAGACAGCTTAGAGATAGGTCGCAGTTTCTGAGTCAATGACATCATGACAGTTACATTTATAGGGACTTGAGTATTGTATGTTGGTGCAAACAATATAATCCACAAATTTATGTCGGTAACAATAAGTAAGGACGTTGCTTGAAATCAAATTTTCTAATTTATTATTAATCATAATAGTTAAATTTTGTTTTATTGTTATTATTTGGTGACATACAAATGTCAAAAACTGACATCGAGCTAAAGAAACTAACTTGATTATGTCGCTTACTTACGGAAAATTGTCTACGAATTAGAATTGAATTTTTTTCCCAACAAAATATTGTAACTAAACTTGAACTCGTTCGTGGGTTAATAATTTATTTTTATCCTAAGCTGCATTAATTCCATAAAAATGTTTGTATACTTTTAACTAACGCTAAAATAGTCACTATTACACACTTATTTTATTATTTTATTTCAACTGCTTATTTATTTCCAATTAGTTGACTTATTTATCACGACTGTGTCACTATTAATTTTTTCACTCCTACGCGCTCCGTATTCGAACTACTAGCCCATTCAACCAATATTACTTCTACGCGCTCCAACTATTCTTCAATTTCTCTTCCTGCTCCCGTACTCACTCATTACTGTCCCCAATTCGACTCAGTTTTCTCGAATATTCCGAGAAATTTCCATTCGGTCTGACGTCATCCGTCCTTGACACATATTATTCAGTTGCGCCGGTCAAGACTACAATTCTATTGCGTATATCACCCGTCCAACCGGCGCGTTAAGATGGAAGCCTATTATGTAGGAGTCCTGTTTGTTACGATAAATCAACCAAAATTTTTTAATTGAGAAAATAATTGAGCATGCTTAGTACATTGAAAGAAAAAGTTCTTTTTACTTCATTACCTTCATAAAAAAATTATCAATAATAGCTTTTAATTTGTGCTAATCGATGGAGGATATTTGGCACATAGCCAAAAATACGAGATGCCAGACCTCAACCGAAAGCGCGGTAGTAATCTCGAAATGGCAGCACATTTTATTGTTTAAAAGAAAGCTAACAGTACCGAAAGTGGCCTGTTTTTTAAGCCCTTAAAAAGCTACCAATATAAATAGTTATTTGAGTGAGTAAAAAAGTATTGGGAAAACAGTCAATTTTTATTATTTTATTTCTTTCCTACTTTACAGTTTTGGCAGTACCTCAGCCATCTTCAGAAGTGAAAAGAATTATTTGGTGTAAAACTAAAACTAAACTTGGTCAACGTCTTCCACAGATATCGATTGTGGCATTTGACAAAAGGAAAAAAAATCCGCTAATATATCACATTTAAATAACACATAAATGTACACTTTTAGTCCTGCTTTTAGTTTTACACCAAATAATTCTTTTCACTTCTGAAGATGGCTGAGGTACAGCCGAAACTGCAATTTGGGAAAGAAATAAAAACATAAAAATTGACTGAGTTCCCAATACATTTTTACTCACTCAAATTCACTCATCCAGTCAGCTTCGTCAATTTTATCCAATAAATGATTATTTTTGATTCTAGACTGCGAAATGTCAATTTTGCATTCGAGAATAATAGTAATTTTTGATTGGGCATAGACCGTTTGAGTACGGCGGTCAAATTTTCAATCCGTACAGCAAGGTCTTCCGTAATACCTATGTACCACTTAAGCACGGCGGAAGCTTAACAGATTATTAGATAAACCATAAACAAAGATAGTAAGTAAAATGTAAAATCTTTAATACAATGCAGATAGCCGAAATGAACCAATCACGTAAGAATAATGGAAAAAAAAACACCCCAATTGGACTATTTTCAGTAAAATGAATTATGTTAGTTGTAAGAAAGTGTAAATATTTGTAAATATGTTTTTTTTTCTACCGATATAGTTTATATCAGTCGTTATTTGTTTATGATAAAATAAAATGAATTGCTATCCAAGTTCGTTAATTATATTAACTCACAATTTTTGCCATTTAGAGAAGATACATTTATTTGAGAATAAAAGATTCAAGTAATAAACTTGGCTCAAACGGTATATCGGGATTAAGAGAAAATGCTCAAATGGTCTATGGGACTAGGACAAAACTGACCACCGCGCTCAAACGGTATATCCCCTTTTGATTCTAGATTGCGAAATGTCACTTTTGCTATCGACAATAAAAGATTGTTTTGTGAGCGTAGCGAGCAAAAAAATTATTCGAGAATGCATAAGAATTTCGCAATCATGTATCAAACAAGGTTTTTTCGAGAACCACATCTCAAAATTAATGAAAATCTTGACATTTCGAATCAATCAATGTCACTTATAATGTTGTTATGATACCAATATAGTTTATCTAGGTATTTTGCATCCTGGCTGCGAAATACTTCGCATCCTGGCTGCGAAGTATTTCACGTCCTGTAAACAAATCATTTCGCATGTTTCTAGTTGCCTTTCACTTTTAATGACAGTTTTCGAAAAAAGATCATTGTATCAAACAACGTTTCTTTGAAAACCATGTCTCAAAATAATAAAAATGTAAAAATAAAATTTTACATTCCGAATCAATCAATGTGACTTTTAATGTTGCTATGATACCAACACAGTTTATTTTTTTGCAGGATGCGAAATATTTCGCAGCCAAGATGCGAAATATTTAGCGTCCTGTAAACAAAACAACTATTTCGCATATTTCTAGTTGCCATATAAATAAATTCAATGGAAGAAGCTGTAGGCTCTCGGTGAAACATAATGAAATAGGATTCAAAGGAAAACACTCGCTAAAGTTTCACAATTTTTTTTATAAAAGTTGGTACTTTATTGCAATTTCGGCTGTTATGCCATCATCAGAAGTATAAAAGTTTTACAAGAAAGGATCTTTACAATAATCTAACAAGATTGTTTGTAAAGATCCTTTCTCAAAATCAGGTGTTTATAAAATTAAATGTCATGATTGTGAATATGTATACATAGGACAAACAGGACGTAATTTTGACATCAGATTTAATGAGCATTTGCGCAGTTTTAGAAACAATAAATCTGACTCTAATGTAGCCAAACATTTAATAGAGAATCATCATGTCTGTAGCAAAAATAATTTGGAGATTCTACATTTTGAAAAGAAGGGTAGGAGGTTAACATATCTAGAAGCATATGAGATCAAGAATGCGGTTAAAAATAAAGAAAAGTTGATGAATGAACAATTAGAGCTTTTGGAAACTCCGCTTCTAGATATTTTAATATTTTACCCCTCTAGTTGATAGCTCCGCCCCCGTATTGTTTTGTTCATTTCTACCATTCAGGTGATAACTCCGCCCTCTCATGGGACTTGTATATTGTATATATGTATAAATAGAACTGAAATATCTTGTAAAGCTTTTATACTTCTGATGATGGTATAACAGCCGAAATTGCAATAAAGTGACAACTTTTATAAAAAAATTGTGAAACTTTAGCGAGTGTTTTCCTTTGAATCCTATACCATATAAATGTTCACTTTTAATGACAGTTCTCAAAAAAATAGTATATTCTGATACAAGAGCGGAATAGTGATCATTCCATGCGAAGTCGAGTGGCAGAATTCACATGAGCATGGTATGATCGATTCGCACGAGCGACGCTTGTTATTTTTTCTACAGTGGAAGATGTCTGCGTGAATATCTATAACCAAAATATACCGTTTTCTAAGAAAGAATTTGCTTCATTGATCTTATTCAAATTCATCAAGTGTTGATAAAATTACTCATATTGACTCAATTTTGAAGAGAAATTATGAGAAAATCAAAAAGATTTAAAATTATGAGAGTAATGAAACAGTTTAATCGCGACGCCACGCAGCTTTCTTAGGAACATCTGAACGTGCGGAATTGCCCTTATTCCGCACGCTACAGCAGCGTGTGGAATGGGTATCATTCTATAGTGACTGTAGAAAAAATAATTATTCGTATGTTCACAACGCGTAAAAAAATTGAGAATATTATTTTCACGTCAAGGAAAAGAATAGTTATTACAATCGAATGCGTTAAAGCAGTACTTCACAGCGTAATAGTTTCTTATTAACTAGAGCGCTATAAAATACTTAGCGTACGTAATTTGTATTAAATTTTTTGTGAGGCAAAATATATTTTAATAAATAAATTACACGCTCCAAAGATATCATTATGTAAGCTCCATTCTATCGGTATCATCATATTTTGACATTTTTAACTAAGTTAAGTAAATTAATTGTTTGTTTGAATTACTTGGTTTTATCCATATTTCTTATAATATTTGCTTCCTGCTCCGATTAAGGTTAATTTTAATTATATATTCCTAGCTCTTTGATGAATGTGTCCGTTATGATTTGTTTATGATTGTATCAGCACATAACCTCAAATGTCAACAAATTGCGAACATAGAGATTACATCTAGGAAATTTCAGTATTTAGTTGCTAAGATTGGCAGTGACAGTTGTCAGGGGATAACGAAAAATATAAATAAATTATTTTACAATATATTTATCACAGAAAATATTGTGTACAGTAGTTACAGTCAACATCAATTAATAGGTATTTATAATAGCAATTTCATTCGAGAAATATTCTCCACAAATACCACTCGCGACTTTAATTTTATCATATTTTTTTCTTGGAAACATTGTTTACCTTTAAGCAACATCCTTCGAGTCATCTATTCAGATCAAATCCCGCGAGCTATGCTCGCGTGATTTAATCGGACAGATGACTCTTACGATGTTGCTAGGTAAACAATGTTTTCAACAAAAATTTATTGATAAAATTACAGTCCCTTGTGATATTATATACGATAAATTATTGTATTTTGCTTGTAGAAAACCAGTGTTTTTCGATTCTTTTACGCATTGTAACCATACTTTTCAGCATTGTGTGTATAAAAATTAAGTTACTCATCAAGCATAAACAATTGTAATGTTTATTTTACAGTTCAGAAGACTAAGAATAAATTATGTATTATTTTGATTCAAATATTTTTGAAAAAATGCAATATGGATTTATAATTCAGCTAAATGTATTCATCCAGAAAGAAAAATGGAGATAATTCTTCGTTAAATGAGAGAATATTTGATATAAAAATAGATAGGCACGCAAAATGCGATTGTTTTGAATGTATGTTTACCGTTGACGTCGAGCAGGTGAAATCACCGACAGCAACATCGCATTATTCGTATTAGAGCGGTAAAAGCGAGTGCAATGTTACCGACTCAGTTGCTTGTCAGGTCATCGCTTTCTTGCAAACAGAAATTAGAATTTTTAAGCAACGATAAGATTTTCTCTTTGCGCTCAACGTTACTGTATTCTAACTTGAGAGACATGAACTCAAATCGTTATTCGTATACCGCCCGCACCGAACTCTTTTCGCTTCCATATCGTCCTCGATATAAACGCACTTTCAAATTGATTTTGAATTTATTATTTATTCTTTATCTTACGACATTATCAGCCATCAAATTTAATGTTTCAGTAAATTTTCACTCGTTTTCTGGTAATTTACTTGAATGAAAATGAATTATAATAAATCAAACCTACTTTGAAACTTGAAAAAAATTGGTAGTTCCGTAATAGTACAATAAAATGACATTCAAGATTAGAGACTGTTTTTCATAGACTCTATTCAACCACAAATAAAAATATCTACAATAGCTCGTCCAAGAAAAAAAATGCTGCGAACCAGAATAATTATCAATGTCTTCATGTAAGAAGCAAGGAGAGGATATTCGTTTGGTCGTTCTTGGAGAAAGTTCTTACTTTTTCTTTCTCAATGATTTTATGATTTAACATATATCTAGAAGAACTTTTATAGCAATCCAATATCTGCGAATTGTAAAAAACCAAATCAAATAGTTTTTTTATATCCTAAAATCACAATACTTTGTTTCAATTTTAAAATTAGAGCAAAACTCTCTGCATTAAATTTTGTTGGAAAAGTAACATGAGTGTTTTATTTAAAAAGGAATTGTTAAACTCTAATTTCAAACTTTTTTTTAACCGTAGAGAAGATGATTTTTCTATATTTCTGTGTTGCTATGTCCCGCTTCCCACTCAACTTTCGATAGACCATAAAAAAATAAATAATAATTAAGTTTCATAAAAGTAACTATTCGTTTAGTTGAACAGAAAGTGTGTCCTATTATACAAGTTTATCTATTTCATCAACAAGTGTTCAGCTCTTAGATAAGTCTTCGTTGTATGAGAATTATATTATGTTCGATCTAAATAGTATTTGTCTGATCACAAACAAATACAAAAATACAATTTCACAACGTGTGAAGTGAACGGCCGTTGAACCAATCATTTCACCAATCTTTGCAGCTGGGCCTCTAATAGAAAAATCGTAAGGTGCTCTTAGTTATCCTAAGTAATGTTCGGCTACATCACAACCAATCGTAAACAATTTGAACAACTGTTATATACAATTGATAATTTTTTTTTTAATGGAACAACTTATGCAAGTTTTGGTTGTTTAACGTCAGGCCCGGACTACATCGATCGGCTTTTTCCAGAGGTAAATCCAGAATGTGGCCTAAAAAAGAATTACCCCAGTTTGTTAGGCAAAAGCGTGAATACTCTCGCCTTATCGATTATTGGCAGTGCTATCAAAAAATTACGAAAAAATAGATTGATATTTTTTAAATCCAAATATATGATGTGTATACTTTATTCTTAAATATGAAAATGGATTGTATTTTACTCTACATTCTTATGTAAATACAAAATAAAATGGATTTAAAAGCAAATTGTGAAATAATCTTATGCAATAAACAATTTTGAAATGCATGCAATAGTAAAACATGAAAAATTAAACATCGGTTCTTAGAAAGACGTCTTCTTTGTAAATTTAGTATGTAATCAGTTCCAAGAAAGTAAGATGTTTATTAAAAAATTCTAGTGTCAAATTGAGAATTAGAATATTTCTCTTGTCTTTGAACAGAAAAGGTAATGTTGTCGATGAGAAGCACCAGTTCCAAAATGGATGAAATTTTGGAATAATGGGAAAAATAATGACAAGTGGGGGTCAGACTCATTTTGGGTCAAAATATAGTCTATAAAGAAATAGGATAGCTACGCTTGCGCTTTCGAGAAATATCCCTGAATATTACCACATTGCGCTACGCGCGCCTGTGGCACAAAACTTGAGCCCGAGACAGCCGAGAAGGGTGCACTGAACTCCTCATGTTGGGCCGAAATCTAGTCTATAAATACATTTTCATTTCACGCAGCGCAATCTAGATTTTGGCATAACATGAGGAGTTCAGTGCATCATTTTCGGCTGTCTCGGGCTCAAACTCTGGTGCATAGGCGCCCGCAGCGTAATTCGGTGATATTCAGGATTGTTTTCCGAAAGCGCGATCATGAACACTCGTTTACAGGCAACTAGTTGTATCGAATAAATCAGTATAAAAAAAATAGTGATTTCAAGGTTATGCAAGCTCGAGTCCCATTTGTCATTATTTTTCTCACAGTACCCGTGTTTAATAGAAGCTTTTCCCAAAATTTCATCCTTCTTGGAGCTGGCGCTCTTCTTCGACAACATTATCCCAAAAAACATAAGAATTTGGTCAAGTGCAAGTGTAACTCGTGCTCAGGATTCCGATAATAAATAAAATCAATAAATAATTGATTTAATGCATAATTAATAATTTCTTAAACACTATAACTGCTGATAATATCGCTTATCTTCAGATTTCCTATCACTTAATCTCGAACGAAAATCTCGGGGCGGAGGAGAGAGAGAGCTACTTGATATCTCATGAACAATGCAACAAAGTAAGTAGAGTTTGAATTTAATTTCAAATACACAAGGATCCCAGCTCTACTATGCAACTAATTGAAAAATCTTGATTTTGGGATAGGTAAAAGAAATTACTGGACAATGCGGAGTGAAGTCCAACAATTTTACGAGTTCTAAGACATTTACTGTTCGAATAAAACATTTTTTTTTTCTCTAATCAATAAATTTGCAAATTTTTATAGAGTTCAATAATTATTTTACCCAAAAATATTGATAAATTTGATTTGCAATGTTATTTTTAATTTAATAATTGAAGAATTAATTCAATAACTATTTTAAAACTAAAAAATTATGCTAACCTCAAATTATTTAAATGACAAGTGTCAAAACTTGAACTCCAGATGCTTATTTCTAGATTAATAAATTAATTGCTACAAAAAATAATAGCTTTATTCATTTAATATGTTCGTGAATGAATACAAAGCTATAATCTGCGTCAACAAACTTGGAATCGTGAATAAGAGTTTCAGAGCTACCAACATGAGATAGCCAGTTCCACTAAATGACCAACGCATAAAATTAATATTTAATTGAATATTAATCTTCCGATTAAATAGTAGTTATAGTGTATTCCAGTTAAGAATAGACTTAGGAGTAAGATAGGGCTTAAGATTTCAGCTTTTTGATCGGAACGGAAACCAAGTTTACAATAACGAAAAAATTTTAACAGTGATTGCAGATAAGTAGTTTTATTTTTTATTCAATTTTGACGATATAATGTATGCAATAACTCTAAGTAACTGTTTAATTAGTAAAGTATGTTCTGCACGAAACAAAACTATTTTTATAATTCAAAAGTATAGCTCGAAATTCAAATTTCTATTTATTATGTGTGAAATGGGCTGGCTCCGTAGCGCCACCAAGTCCATTGTTAACTGGAATACACTATTGTCAACTGAAATTACCGTTGGCGGCAGCACTATGTTTACAAAATGGCGGATCAAAAGTGGATTACGGCAAGTTTGTAGTCTGTTTACAATGTAAATACGTTGACATTCACCAAAGAAATATTCATATTTCATTAAATGATTTAATTCAATTTCAATTGTGCGAGAAAGTATTGACTTTCTTCTTTTATAATATATAGTTTTTTCTTTTAAAATCATCTTACAGTTTTTAGTTGTAACTGGAAGACTGCGTGAGGTTATAAAATTCATAGCTTCAAAGAAAATAATATTACGGGGAAGTATTTACGATATTTTTGTATTGTACATTCCAGCTTTCAGCTTTTCTTATACGAATTTTTCTAATCCGTACAGCTCGTTTGTAAATTAATTCGTAGTTGCCAACTTTATTTACTACAGACACTTTCCCCCTTTTTAGGAAAATTACGGAAACTTAAATCCACATTTCGATTAAATTTGGAATGACATTCATAAACACAACAATTTTTATCACCAATTCTTCGATTAAATTCCATACTTTGAAGAGTATAGTCTTGAGAAAGACTAATTTTGAGGTTATATAATGTAACAATAAAGTCGAAAGCCAAGTATTTTTCTCTGAATTAACTTGAAAAAATCCATTAAGAATTATTCTAGTATAAAATTTCATATAAACAATCTCAAAAAAGTCACTAAATATTGCTAACAAAACCAGTAACATAACATACGATTATATGGAAATTAAGATGAATGCACTTTACAATATAGTTTCGCTTATTGGCAACTGAAATTAACCCGTTGCCACCTAGCGGTTATAAGCCGAATTATATTGTAAAGTGGATTCAACCTTAATTTCCATATGATCATATGTTATGTTAATGGCTTTGTTAGCAATATTCAATGGCTTTTTTGAGGTTGTTTGTATGAAATTTTATACTACAATAGTTCATATTGGATTTGTTGCAATTAATTCAGTGAAAAATACCTAGCTTTCGACTTTATTGTTAAATCACATAACCTCATTGCTATACTGAAATTAGTCTTTCTCAAGATTTTACTCTTCAAAATATGGAATCTAAACGAAGAAGTGTTAAAAATTGTTGTGTTTATAGATGCCATTCCTAATTTAGTTGAATTGTTGATTTTAGTTTCCATAAATTTCCTAAAAGGGGAAAAGGAAAGTGCTGGTAGTAAATAAATTTGGAGACTACGATCCAGTTCATAAACAAGCTATGCGGATTAGAAAAATTCGTACAGGGACAGCTGAAAGCTGAAATGTACAAAACAAAAATGTCATAAATACTCCCTTGTAATATTATTTTCTTTATGTTTTAAATTTCATAACCTCATTCAGTCTTCCAGTTACAACTAAAATTCACATATAAATAAAAAGATTTTAAAAGAAAAAACTATATATTATAAAAGAAGAAAGTCTATACTTCCCCGCACAATTGAAATTGAATTAAATCAACTCTTAGGTTTGAAATTTCTATGGAAATATTCTTTGTTAGAATTATTAATTTTTTGAATGTTTCATAGAACTTCACATTTGTTTGTGTGAAATTATTATATATGTGATTTCTTCTTTATTTGAATTAAATCATTCCATGGAATATGAATATTTCTTTGCTGAATATCAGTGTATTTACATTGTAAACAGATTACAAACTTGCCGCAAGCCACTTTTAAGCCACCATTTTGTAAGAACAGTGCTGCCGCCAACGGTACTTTCAGTTGCCAATAACCGCTAGGTGGCTACGGGTTAATTTTAGTTACCAATAGGGAATTTACTTTTTTACTTGTCCAAAAAATAAATGTTTTTAATACAGTTGCCATGGCAACTTGTTGAAATACCAAAATAGACTACTTTTGCGTGTAATATAGTGTTACAATATAGCGTCTTATTTAAGCGATTTTTTTCGTACTTTTGCTCTTAAATTAAGTGAGAGCAAGCATATCTCGGACTTTACAGAATATGAAGGTCTAAAAATATAAATAGAAACACTACTTGGAAAAAATGTCACTTTGAAATAACAGATGAAAAATGACAGCATATCAATATTTCCAAAATACCGTTTTTTCGAGATAAAAATACAGGTTATGTTTCTTTTTGGGTAGAATTTTTTAAATATATTACAATTCAATTGTATAATTTCAATATTCGATACAAAATCAAAATTAAATCGTTAGATGTTTATTTTACAGTTTTGTGAGCACAATTAGATATTACAAAAACAACAGTTATTACTGCGCAGAACCGCCTTTCATTCTACAATGAAGGTCGAATACTTAGATTGTTTCTATTCTAGTATTAGGCAAGAATAATATTTGTATATGTGAATGGTGCTGCTCTTACTTGCATTGTGTGCTAATTCAATTTTATATCTCGCTCTTAAAAAAAGACATATTAGAATGAGCAATTGTTTTCAATAGTGGGATTTCAATATATAAGGACATTCAGCATGAATCGATTATGTGAGAAGAGTAGATGAGGGTTCAGGACGTATTAGATGAGCTATTAAATTTTGTTGGCAACCTGTCAACTTCAAATGGCGTTTGACTTAAGTATCTATATGTCCATGTTCTCACCTCTAGTAGGACTATTTTGACGGAAATAAGAATAAATTAAGATAGCCTCGCTCTTAAGGAAAAGTTTGAGTTTTAAATATAGGAGTTCTATTCTAATTCGTAGAGACATTATTTTAGAGACTGTCAATATACTAGAAATTTTAACGAAAGGTTTTACGTCATAAGTTTCAGGTAAAACTTAATGAGATATTCAAGTGGCGGATTGAAAAAGCTACATGCAGTGAAACATAAATTTTATTAAATAATATTTAATAATTATTATATCTACCATCGTTTTATGCCTTATTAATGATTATATTGTATTTATAATGATAATTTCAATCATTGGAAAATAATGCAGTGAAATTTCTTACACACAGGCTGGCGTTTTTAAACTCATAGTTCGATATCGTACAAGTTGGCATGTTTCGTTACTGCTTTGATTTTGCTTTCTGAAGTGATTTAGATAATCATGTAAACGAAGCAGCAAGTGGTGCCATGAATCTAGTGACATTATTTGATGAAGTGAAATCTTCTGACGTTCAAATTTCAGAAGTGATTCAATGTTGTCATCGTTGAAAATAATCTTTCAAAAGAGACAGGATCGAGTCAATTTTTTGATATTTGTATCTGAGATCGTCCTACTGACTGTAATAGTTCGATAATGGAATATTTACGTCACACAAACTCAAGTTTTCATGAGATTGACAAACTCATTAACAATACTTCCAATCAGTTAATTATTTGTTTTCAAGTTTCATTGCATGCCAAACTGTCATTTCTGATTGACATCCGTTGACATTCCTATTAAACTGTACAAATGATTGTAATAGATATTTGATATCGATTGCTATTATTATTTTTAGCCTTGATTATTGAATTAATATGAAAAGAAAACTAACCGAAATATGAAAATAACTGCCGCGCGTTTTTTGTCAAATGTCAAAATCTAATATTACAAAGCTATCGGATCAGTTGACCACTCAGTTCAATTCAATTTTCATTGAAAAATTTGGTTCAATATTCAAAAAGATTTGCAAGAGTATTTTTCATTTTCAAAAGAAAAATAGTACATTTTATTTAGGCTAAAAATTTAATCAAATCAAAAATAAACTGCATTGTTTCATTGAATTTTAATTTGTCCTATAAAAATCGAAGTTTTGTTCCAGATATCTCAACTTCTCAACACTTGACTATTTGAATATTCAATGAACCGGAGCTCATTTTCATATCAAATAGAAAAATAATTATCGCGCTTCTATGAATTGCTAGTGTTTAGTACAGTCGAGATACCGTTACATTAACTGTAGTAAACATTCAGATGCACACAGTTACAGTTTCACGTACTCATTGTGCATGTTTTGATATATGTATTGTTTATTTTACTTTAAATATTTTCTGAATGTTTCACGAATTGTATTAAATAATATTTAGTGCTAATCAACTTTATATTTTCAGTAAGATCAATGAGCTAGTAAATAGTGATACCGTCTGCACGTGATATAGTTCAGTATTGATGTATAAAATAAACCCAATTAAACTTATTTCAAGGGCCACGTGCATGCACGAGACGTAGGGCGTAATTGATGAAAAAAATAATTATTATTTACCGTCTGCAAAAAATTCAGATTACAAGTTTGGTTTACGGAAAAGGCAAAGATGAAGTTGCAGATGACTACAACGTGCACATTACCTAATTATTTAAAAATGTGAATTATTTAACTTGATATGCACACAACATCTGCAACTTCCTCATACCTTTTTTTATGAACCAAACTTGCCATCTGTATTGATTGCAATTGATAAATTATCACTTTTATTCACTCCTCCCTACGTCTCGTGCATGCATATGCAAATCTTGAAAGTGATTATTTTATAAATAAATAATGATCCATTTCACTTGCAGACGGTAAACGATCAGCTATGTATATGATTATTATCTGCTACCATTTACTAGCTTATATAACTACATACTGTAACGTTAATTATTTTAATTTAGGGAGCAAAAGTTACTAAAAACTACTATTTATTTTTATGATATATTAAAATAATAACTTAGATAACTAACACTATTTTTAATAACTAATTCTAATTTAAACTAAAGATTATTACACTAAACTATAACTTTAATTTAATTATTTATGTCAATGTTGATTTATTTTGAATAACACAATTTATTTCAACAGTCCATCTTATAAGGTCACTGAGCCAAAAATCAATCATGCTCCTCGCTTAGTCAGCGAATATATACCATCGGTCTCTCCCCACTATATTTTTCCCGCAAACGTCCAGGCTATTCTAGAAAATGCTAGAAGGTACCAGCAATTTTCTGGAAAACAAATATTTTCGCTTCTATTTCGTAATGTAAAATAATTCCACAACAATTCTAAGAACCAGTAAAGCCGAAATGACTAATTTATAGACTTAAATTCGCTACAATACTTATGCATAAAGTAATTTTATCAGTTTCTTTTTAGAATTGTCAATTTTTCATTATAATTAAAAATTAAAATTACAATGGCTAAATAATCAATAAAAAATGAACCAAATCAATTATAAGTAAACAAATTAATGATATACTTAGATATATCATTAAAAGGCTAGAACATATCTTTTTTTAAATGTAAGAAATCTTCAAATTATGTTAAACATAGCTGACTGATTTATATATAGCTCGAGCTTCGAAAATCACCTGAATATACAATCTATGAACTCGATATGTTATCTAAAAACCCAACTTCATCATCGGCGTCGTTGTGTTTCTTGACATACATTTTATCCTCTTAATTTCATATTCTAGTATTTCTAAAGCTCTTATTGTATGGCTTTTGAACACACTTTCCTATGTAACAGGCTATGTTTGAATTCAATCAATTATCTAGCCAAATATTTCCTTCCGGTAAATGCAGCAAGCCGATTAACTTATGCTTTCTCTCTCTCTCTCTCTTAGTTAACATTTGTGCTCCTCTGAAAATATAATGAACTCCTAATAATAAAAAAAAAAAAATTATTGTGGCACTTAAGTCTGTTTGTCAGTCAACAACTACTAATGCTATCGTCACAAAATACCTACCAGAAGCGACAGTCAGACGAAGAAGCTTGATTATGAGAGATATAGTTTATGCAACAGATTTAAATGTCTAATCGGTTACACTCGCGGAACATCGTTGATATTCGTTGCAAAATGTTTTGTATGGTCGGAACGTTCTTTGTACTCCACTCGCATGTGGTACATTCAATTTTCGATTAATATAGTTTGTTTCATTATTATCTTAATTATCCTTACATTGAAAAGACAATGTAATATGGACTGCTTTAAATTCTTATTTTCTTCTGATGAATATGTTTATTCAATAATCATTTTGAATTCCCCACTTGAGCCTGCAAACAGATTTTGTTCAAGATAAATGTTCAAGGTCAGAGGAACAGAGTGCTGTAGAGCAAAAATGCCGACAGAGAGTATCTAATTCGTAGAGACAGTTTCTTAACGCCATTTAAAGACTTTTGACACATGTACCACCTAATGGACAATTAGAAAAGTGATTCAATGTCGTCATCGTCATCCAGAAGTAAGAGGCAGAATTAAGTCAGTTTCTTTACCTTGAAGTCACTTTTTGACATTTGCATCGAATAATAACAATAGAGCATTATTGAACCACTAGGATTACTGAAGAATTA
The DNA here is from genome assembly GCA_963989225.1 of Dromius quadrimaculatus. Taxonomy (NCBI): domain Eukaryota; kingdom Metazoa; phylum Arthropoda; class Insecta; order Coleoptera; family Carabidae; genus Dromius; species Dromius quadrimaculatus. The sequence goes on along the minus strand of OZ022331.1, from coordinate 44,462,738 downwards.
GAAAAATAAATAATCATGAATTGAATTTGATTTCAAGCATCGTTCTTACAGGTTACGAATATTTTGTAGATCATATTATTTGCATCAACATAAATGTAACTATGTCATGGCGACATTGACATAAAGACTGGAACCTATCTCCAAGCTGTCTCTACGAATTAGAATAAGATCCGTGATACTCGTGATAGGTCTTCTATCTTCTGTGCTGTCTTCTTGAAACTTGCTAGAATTGTAGAATATGAGTTCAAAAATCAAGTACAGAGTGATCAAAAATGATTGTCCGTGCCTCTTTGTTCTGATTTTTTCTTTGCCGCCTGCTTGAGATAGTGACCTTCAAGTGACAGATGACAGTTCCTCTGAAAACACTATTCTAACCTAATAATTTGGTAGAATAATAATAAATTCTCAATAATCAGTCAATAATACAGCTATTTACTTTTTTTTGTTTATTGAATCAGATTATGGATGAATCCGTCATAAAATATGCAAAATATACGCCATTGTGTTCTTGAAATGTCGGTAACGTAGCTTTCAAAATAAATAAATTTATACTAACTTTATTCCATGAAGATAGTTTTGATCATAATGCGAACTTTTGCCTGTCACCTGTCAGACAATCATTATTGATCACTCTGTATAATATTACTCACATTGCAAAAAGGGTCCAAACTAGAGGTCGAAATTTCAAGGTGGAGTTACAAATTCAATTGGGGTACTCTTTGTAAGAAATTCATCCACACAATCGTTTTTCTTTAATTTTAATTCGCAAAGTTTTTGATTTATGTGCGTAAAAATACTATTCCCTAATGAACTACTGTTACTACTAAATATTTTACGCTAATACAGAAACAACAAAAACAAAAATTCATGGCCTTGGCCCCTCTATAACTGATGTTTGTAAGCTAGAGAAAAATTGTAGTTACTATGAAGATTAAAGGGATTACAAATTTTAAAAAAATTAAGGACATCCCTCAATAATACAAATTGTAGAAAATAGAAAATATTAAAGTAAAAATCGAGCTTTCAAAAAATTAATAATCACATATTAAAAATCGTAATAATAGTCAGAATTTAGGACTTTGATGAAAAATTTATAGATCATGGGTTAGTTGATAAATAAATCGAGTCTAGAAAATCGATTATGTACGGATTATATACGAAGTTTTATATTTGCAATATTCAATTGTACAATAAAGTGTGCTTTCAGGATACCATGGTTTCCAGTCACATTTGTAATAGTTGAATTGTCAATATGTTATTCAAACACAATTCAATTTACTCAGTGATGTTCAATGCACTGAATTCATAATAAGTAATTATGAAACTATGTTATTAATATTAATTATTACAACACTGATAAGCATTGAATGTCATGTTCTATTGTACTATTACCATGGGTACGTTCCATTAGGCGACTGCAACGCTCATGCTGTCTCAATATTCGTTCCACAAGACGATCGCGGTCTTTACGTTCAAGATCACAATGCCCACAATTGAAAGGTGGGTCGAAGCGGTCGTTGCGTTCATTTTTGCAGATATCACCCAAAAATTTAAATTAATTGAAAAGGAGCCTTTCCAATTTTTAATTTCAATTCCAATTTTTTTTTTTTTATATACGTTAGTTTAATGAGGACGAATTTCACCAACATCAATTAAATTTATCTGGAGGTTATTCTGAGTTAGTAACTATGAACAATGTTTTCGGATAAAATAACTTCAGAATAAATTTAACTGACGATGGTGAAATCAGCCCTCAATGATTTATTTTTCGATCGTAACCACGAATTGTCAGATAATTCGACATTTAAAAGACACTCGCATCGTTCCACTTGAAGCATCAATCACAGCGATAATATGTTAGTGGACCGGCAAAAACTGCGATCGTGAGCAAATCGTTGAGATCGCCTAGTAGAACGTACTTTATATGTACTATCATTGATGTTCCTAATATAATTCAATTGACAGTTTGACGACTTTGATGTTTTGACTACCTGAAAAATAAAAAATACTTGTCCGTAAGGGACATTTGATACGATGCATTAAATGCTGCATTTCTTCTGCATTTTGATACAAAGAAAAATATACCGCGTCATACATAAAATCAGAGTTCAATGCACAAAATTTTGTTAATGACACGGTGCATTTTTTTGCATCAAAATGCAGCATTAAAATGCTAAAAGTTAACAAATCCTCCGCGAAGCGTCAAACATGCTTTCGAAACAGTCGAAACTATAAATTACCAGAGGATATTATATTCGACAATTTCTTATTGTAATATCGATTTTTTTTTATAATGCGCCTCAAATTTCATGATGTAGTTTTGCCCATTCTAAGAAATGAAATTGAATACGTATCATATCTTCCTTCACGTGAATAACAATAATATTTGCATGCTTTAATCATTATGTTAATATAGAATTTGTAATGATTCACGAAGATAAAGAACAGAACTAAATTTTATAAAACTGCAATTGCAACGTGTTGAAATATTGCAAGATGACTCATATCTTTGTTTAACACTTTTGTTTTAAAACACAAATTCCTGAACGAGTGACTCATTCTTGCATTAATATCTAATTAACACTCAAATGGGAGTCATAATAATAAATTGGCAATAAATAATTCAAATTTTGCTCATTTTGCGATTAATTAGATGAAGAAGATTTTTGCTTGTTATGTTTCTTTGTGGAATAATAGAGTTGTAAAATAAAAATACTAGTCTGTGAGTTGGATTTGCGCACCTCAGACTTGCCATTCACTTTGGGATTTGGCATCGGCAACTGCTCAACAAGAAAATCACTGATAAGAAATTCAAAAATCATATTTATAATAATTTCTGCGAAAAAAATACAATACAAGAATCAATAAAATATGTCAACTTATCCGTCCATCACGATTCCCAACATCCCAACGCTCGAAAAGTCAAAATTGGGTTTACAATGCTGAATTAGTAATTTCTTGTTTGGTTGGCTGGTCAGGCTTTACAAGTAATGGAAGTAAAAACATCTAATAAAGCTATAAAACGGTGACGAGTGACCTTGAAGAATAAAAACTAGAAATAAACTGTCAATCATAGATAATATCCGATATAATTGCAAGGGAATGCTGTCTTTTGTTTGTCAACTAACTTACTATTGAATTAATACCAGGATTGCTCAGAAAGTAAGAGTATCCAACTTTACAAATTTTTACAAAAAACTTTATTGAGAAAACAATTTCGGGGCCTCATTAAAATACATGTCAACTATTTTGACCTTAATTCTTAATCTAAGTGATAATTGAGTTTTCTCCCTTGAATAAATAGTAATCCTAATTTAATTTCAAGTATATCATGCTCAAAATTGATTATTTCATTATTTGAAACGTATTTTAAAATTTGTCTTCAATTCATAATGTTGCAATCGGTTAGAAAGAACGCATCTTAGAGAAATTATGTTAATGGAATATCTAGCTCAACTTTCACTACACTGACCCTACAATCAGGCAGATTTCTTATTTCTGAAAGTATCCAACATTTTATTGTTCTTTGTGTCTGTATATGTAGTAACAATTATTGTCACAGAGCAACGATTTTAGAAACTGTGGCTGTCGAGAAAATGTGACGCAATAAAACGAAACTATGGCAACGAAAACGTTCAGATTCTTACAGCATTATTGTTTGTTTATTTCGAGTGAGTAAAGATCAACTTTTATATATTTAAATCATCAATAAAAATCAATATGATAGTTTCCAGATGATATAAAAATAATGACAGAATTCTTTATACTATAATTAATTTTTATATAGTTTTCAATAATAAACATAATCTAAATTCTACTCAAACGTCAACAAACTAATTGTTTGGAAGAGGAAGTAACCGCAGCCAACTGATTATTAGCAGAAAATGTGTGGTCTACTGTAAAACTGGACAGCTATAGTGATAATTGCGTCAATTTTTATTTTAATATTTCGAGTTAAATACTCAACAAAACATGCTATTTTTTATATTTATATCAACAACTAACAGCTAACTTTTATGTGCAGTATAACGGTCTGAATATTCATTGAACAACGGTAATTTTTTTTCTCTTTTATTTGGATAATCGGTGTGTAAATATTTGTGTAAAGTCAGATATATCTTCTGTAGCTACTTGGCCAATAATTTAAAACCATCCGTTATATACATTCTATCATCAAATTAAGTTTTTATAAGAGCATAAAGTAAGAATAAAATGATCTAAAGATCACCTGCACAAAGAACAGTTGTTTGTTTTCATTTTAAAAAATCTGTCTCAAACCAGTTTCTTATTAATCCGAGACGCACGTTCATATGTTGTAGTTAGTATCTTCATATCATGAAATTGGTGCTTATGTGTCGTAGATTGAAATACATGCATAGACGAATGTTCACATCTGCTACACAGGCTAGAGGGGATAACTTGCAGTTATTTAGTTGTTCGGACGCTATGTAAGCGATGCAGTAATCTAAATACGTCAGAGTTTTAAAGTAATTATTATTAATAATTTATTTAGTCCTCCATAAAATCAGTTTTATGAAACGCCTTTTTGATTCTGTTTTAAAATAACTATGCATCCAAACTTTTACAACCTACGTAATTTACTGCATTAAATATATTTAATGGATTTACAATTTTTTCGGCCGCGATCGGACTTCCGGTGGAGAAATCAATTTTCTGACCTGCATTTGTACTTTATTAAAAAAAAATAATAAGGAATGAGAATTATAAAATGTGGAAAACTGAAACTGTCAGGGCATATTCACCTAATATTAAAGTTGCATAAACAGAAAATCATCAAGTGATTGATAAATTATTATCAAAAGATAAACACATGAAAGATAAGCGTACATATACAATGTCTTCATTTCACATGCGTGTAAAATTAAAACACACTGTAAGAATAAATGTACGTAATTCGAAATAATTTCACTTGTACAAATAAATGTTAAAAACCAGAACAAATTATATGTGAACGATAATCTCAATGGTTTTTAAACGCCAATGTTTTAAAAATTAATCACAAAACAGCTTTTAAATCATAATGAATTCTGTCATACAAAATTTCCTGATATTTACCAGGAAATACTCCGAAACATGTATACGTCACAGAACAACAAACTCAATTAGTAAGAAATCGCAGTAAACTTCCCAATCGTAGCAAAGAATTTACTGCGAGGATAAATTTCACGTACAAAATAACCTCGGATGTTCTACGTCATCACACATTCGGGGAAAACCACATGCAAAAAACACGGCAAGGTCGAATTGGAAAGATCGTAAATTTCCGATACTATTCGACTATAATCGGTTTGTATTGTTACTTGAGTGTCGTCATCGTGGTGGCACTGACCGCTCGCTCACACTTTCACCATTTTCTATACGCATTTTGATTTTTGAATTAATTGTACTGCTAGCGACATCTGTGAGTCAAAAGTCTTATTTTGCAGCTCAATCAATAAAACATTTTATCCATCCATATTTATTTCAACGAATTAACATAGGTGGCACTGACAAAAATTCTGAATATTCACTTGTCATAATTGTTTCCATTTGCCCAAAATCTTATCAATCGGCAATATCAATGAATATGTTACAGAATATGAGCAAATTTCGAGTTTCGAAAATAACGTATTTACCAACGCACAAAAACTTCAGAGATGGCGCTACCATCGATTTACTGGTGAAATTGAAATCGAGACAAAATTCTCATTTCGAGATTTTGATGGAAATATCCGTTTTGAGTATCCCTGAATCCATTTTGACTGTATCCGGCTTGATGTCGGTACGTATGTATCACGAAGCAGAATAATAGAGGAGCGGACACTCAGTTGGAAAACATGAAGCCTAAAATGTAATGCGGTAGGTGTGAGAGAGATTGCGAGAGTAGGCCCAGCTTTGCGTGCTTCATATGCAGAAATGAGATTATGTTTACATTTTTTTCAATAAAAGACAATTTCAAGATAGATTCAGTATTGTCATTAAGTTAAATACATTAATATTTATTAAATGAAAGGCAAAAGCAGAAGAAAATTAGCTTTTCCATTCATTAAAATTTGCAATAAAATAGTGCATTATTTATGAAACATGTTTTATAAACTTTTCTTTGAATACGAGTTCTCTAATTATGAATAAAAGACACATAATAGTTATTTATGATATAAGTGTTAATATTGTCATTTTATTTTGTGAGAAGGGAAGTTTGGATCACGACGCGCAGCGGAGTGGCGTAACCTTTAGAACAAAATAATCCAATCCAAGTTGTGGAAATCGTCAAAGTTATGGTCGAATTATTCTCTATGCAAAAAACTATGTTGAAAATAAAGAGCAAATCAGATATAAGCAAACATTATATATTAGTATTAAAGTGAATCACTTTTAACACGTCGCTAATGGTAACGTGTTAAAAGTAATAACAATGTCACAAATTATGCGTCAATCAAAAACTAATGGCGATAGACGTGAAACTTTTTACAGAATGCAAAACCTGTCAACGAGGAAGCAAAAAAATACATTGAAGTAGAGAAAAGTTCACTTAAAATTATAACAAATTATTTTCAATATTAAACGATTACAATGTGCAAATAATCTCGAATTGAAAAATACAGAAATTTCACTTGTATGTATTGTTATATGCACATATATAATTAGTACATATAAGTGAAATTTCTGAATTGTTCAATTCGAGATTATTTGCACATAATACTTGAAAATTAATCAATTTTTAAAGTAATATAGTTTTGAAATGTGGAGCTGTTGGTTAAAATCACCTGATGGTGATGGTTAAAGCCTCATTCACAATACGAAATGAATAATATATCAGTTTGTATACTATTTGAACATTTAAAAATATATATTATTTAAACTGCAAATAGATTCAAGTTTTAAAATTGCAAAATCGTCATCACACTTAATCCACTCCTATAAAATAATTGTTTTATTCATAAATAACCACTCGTCTTAGCAAGAACCACAATAAAAACTATTAAGATAAATAAAGAATGTGCCTGTACCGCAACTGCAGACATGTAATACATTAATGGCCGATTTCAGGATCTCGAGTTAAATTAATCCGGTTTAAATGGCTCATTTCCTTGGTAACAATATCAATTTTTGCATTTTTTGTGTCATCACTAGTCAATCAGATTGATTAAATAAATCAAAATCGAGTTCATTGGTTAACTTCCCACCACTTAAACCCAGGTTAATTCAACTCCCGGTCATGAAATCGGGCATTATTATAATCAAGGGTTGAACTGATTTTATAATAAATCGTAATGAATGAGTTTCAATCCCAACCCACAATCCACAATTTTAATCCTAATCCCAATTAAAAATCCACAATCACAATCCCAATCCAAAACACACAATTTTAATCCCAATCCCAATTCAAAACCCACAATTTCAATCCGAATCCAAAATCCACAGTCCACAATCCTAATCTCAATCCAAAATCCACAACCCCAATCCCAATCAAAAATTCACAATCCCAATCCAAAATCCAAAATAAAGAACCCCAATAACGATCCCAAATTCTACAACCCCAATCCCAATCGAAAATCCACAATTCCAATGCCAATCAAAAATCCATAATCCCAACCCAATCAAAAATCCACAATCCCAATCCAAAATCCAAAATCCAGAAACCCAATCCCAATCCAAAATCCAAAATCCAGAATCCCAATCCCAATCCCAATCCCAATCCCAATCCCAATCCAAAATCCAAAATCCAGAGATCCAGTCCCAATCCAAAATCCTAATCCCAATCCAAAATCCACAATTTTAATCCCAATCCAAAATAGAATGGTGGATTATGGATTGTTGATTGTGGATTGTGGATTAGCTCAAATAAAATATTTTGTTGAAGAAATTGATCTTGTTTTTAAAGAATTATGCTCGGGGCCCAACTGCCGCCTTCAAGGACATGGCGTTGAGGTGCCGTGCACCCTTGCGCCCCCGCTTGAGACGCCACTGACCGTATAGTAATGAACCAAAGATTGATAGAAAGCTTATATATATATATATATATAAAAGTAAATTAATTTTTGAAAAAGTCCTGTACAGCGCCGGGATTCGAACCCGAGATCTCATGATTTCCGGTCATGCGTGATAACCACTACACCACGCTGAGACAACTGAGTAAGTCTCCCAACACTGTACAAGATTCTTTGCATTTTTGTCAAGTTTGCTGTACGCTCCAAAGACGACACATTTTTGTGTCTTTGACAATGGAGGACAACGGCTGACATTCGTGAGTAATTAACTCTCATGTAAATATTCTGAATGTAAATCTAGTTGGCGAATCCGTAATAAGCCAGACGGTTGAATGAAAGTAAATTAATTTTTGAAAAAGTCCTGTCTTTGGAGCGTACAGCAAACTTGACAAAAATGCAAAGAATCTTGTACAGTGTTGGGAGACTTACTCAGTTGTCTCAGCGTGGTGTAGTGGTTATCACGCATGACCGGAAATCATGAGATCTCGGGTTCGAATCCCGGCGCTGTACAGGACTTTTTCAAAAATTAATTTACTTTCATTCAACCGTCTGGCTTATTACGGATTCGCCAACTAGATTTACATTCAGTATATATATATATATATATATATATATATATATATATATATATATATTTATATATCTTTGCACCCCGGCGGTAAGTAGGCTAGAGCCGCCTCTGTATATATATATATATATATATATATATATATATATATATATATATATATATATATATATATATATATATATATATACAGAGGCGGCTCTAGCCTACTTACCGCCGGGGTGCAAAGATATATAAATTGCGCCCCCTCTCTCCCTCTCTTCATCGTACTTCTCTTTTTTATAGATTTGAATCCCAATCCACAATCCACAATTTTAATCGCAATCCACAATCCACAATTTGAATCCCAATATACAATTTGAATCGCAATTCAAAATTTCAATCCTAATCCACAAACGCGGCAGTTGGGCCCCGAACATAATTCTTTAGAAATAAGGCAAATTTTTTCAACAAAATATTTTACTACAATCAACAATCCACAATCCATAATTCGCCATTCAATTTTGGATTGGGATTAAAATTGTGGATTTTGAATCAGGAATTGTGGATTTTGGATTGGGATTTGGATTTTGGATTGGGATTAGACTTCTGGATTTTTGATTGGGATTGGGATTGGGATTTCAGATTGGGATTGGGTTTGTGGATTTCGGATTGGGATTGGATTTCTGGATTTTGGATTGGGATTGGGATTTGGATTGGGATTTCGGATTGGGATTGGGATTTTTGATTGGGATTGGATTTCTGGATTTTGGATTGGGATTGGGATTGAGATTTTGGATTGGGATTGGGATCTTGGATTGGGATTGGGATTGGAATTGTGGATTTTCGATTGGGATTGGGTTCCTGGACTTTGGATTTTGGATTAGGATTGGGATTGGGTTTTTGAATTTTGGATAGGGATTGGGATTGGAATTGTGGACTTTGGATTGAGACTGGGTTTCTGGATTTTGGATTTTGGATTGTGGATTTTTTATTGGGATTGAGATTGTGGATTTTCAACTGGGATTGGGATTGTTGATTTGGGATTGAGATTGTGAATTGTGGATTTTGGATTGGGATTGAAATTGTAGGTTGTGAATCGAGATTGGGATTAAAATTGTGTATTTTGGATTAGGATTGTGATTATGGATTTTCAATTGGGATTGCGATTAAAATTGTGGATTATGGGTTGGGATTCAAATTGTGTATTGGGATTAAAATTGTGGATTATGGGTTGGGTTTGAAATTGTGTATTGGGATTCAATTTGTGGATTGTGGATTGGGATTCAAATTGTAGATTGTGGATTGGGATTGAAATCTATAAAAAAGAAAAGTACGATGAAAAGAGGCAGGTAGGGGGAACGCAATTTATATATCTTTGGATCCCGGCGGTAAATATGTTAGAGCCGCCTCTGGATATAGATAAATAAATATTCAAATATAATTTGCGAATCACTTTTTACAATACGTTGAGTTTTTGGAAAATAATTTTAAAATTTTGTATTTTTATTTAAAAGCAGTACCAAACTTAATCAAGAGATAATTGTTTCGATTGTTTCAGCTTGTCTGGTGCGTGACGTAGAAGAAATATTTCTATCTCTTTTTAACTCAATATAGCTATACTCTATTAGTATTTAAATTTGTTATTTGAATAATAACAATTTATATTTGCTTATAATAATATTGATACAATATTTAATGAATATTTTGCAATATTTCTGCACTAAAAAAACTGTTAAAATTATTTTTTTTCAAATTCTGCTTCATCATATTTTATAATGTTTAAACAATTATTATTAATAATAATTTATTGTATTTACAATACTTTTACAATATTTCAAATAATTCTATTTCAATATTTTTAAATTTTTATTCTAAAGATTCTTTTTCAATTACTTCGTCGAAGCAAGTTAATTCAATCAAGTACTAATTGATGGTTGCAACACGTTAGAACTTTGGTTCGATTTTTGATAATTCTAGTTCCTTTTAGCATATCTATCTCTTTTTAACACATTGGAAAACGTAGTATACTTCTTAACTCGCATAATTTATTTCTGAAGCTTGCTGTTTCGTTTCGTGTGGTTCACTGCTGTCGCAGCCTTCGTAGAAGCTGCATTTGTGTCGTCTTTGCTCTCGTAAACTGCGTTTAAAAACTATTTTAACAGTGCTCTGTGATATATTTGGGGTTGTGAATTTTGCTTATTAACGTAGAGGTCAAAATTTTGTGTATTTAAATATGTAAATTGGGGTGAATTTGTTCCGCATTGCGTGTACGTTAGGTGCAGGTATTTGCGATGTTAGTCTTTGCTTTTATTATGTAATAAATAAATAAAATGTCTTGGTTTTTTTGCAAAGACCTGTAATAAAAGGTCCAACGTGGGAATCGGTGCACACGTAGGTACCGCTACGAGAGGCACCCCCCCTGGTGAACACCACCGCGTGAGTTTGCAATGAGTTCTAGGGCGAACGAGCGAACTAACTAGGGAGTAACGGAATACTCTCGATATGTACCTATCGGAAGTCGGAAAATATGGTAACTGGCGGGGGTCCTTGATTAAGTTCAAGAAACAACATTAGCTGAGACCGATACTTAAGGTTACCATATCGCGTAATTAGGCGGTATCGCGGGCCTCGGAATATGCATTGGCCACGTATTCAAACAACGTATTTTTTTTTTGCAAACGACGGGCACACCGGTGCCATGGGTGTCTGAGCGCTCAGGCACTCATTGGGGTAGTAAAGTAGAGTCAAACAGTAGCATAATATATCTGAGCACTTTTAAAATTAAATCGCGAAGTAGTATGGCAGCAGTCACTCATCGCGTAGCTAGCTCTTCAGACAAAAAATTAGATCCGTTAAATGAGCGCGCAACAAACAAACCAACACACAAAACACGTTTGAATGTTGAACGAATGTTGAATGTATGCAACTAATCAAAAAAAAGTTCCCTTTCAGCTTCTTCAATTCATCATTACCACCTCCAACAAATCAAGAAAAGGACGTAAGTTGACTAATAAACTTTGCTTTTCAGGTTCTAATCTATTTTTCTTTCCGCTATTTTGAATTGCTATTTCGCAGGTTCCTAATTAATTTGTATTTTTTCAGATCATTTGCTGAGGATGAGCCCAGCTGATGAGGTGGACATCGAGGGATTGGACATCGAGGGAATGGACATCGTGGGAGGAGCTGAGGATGAGCCCAGCAGCCAAAATCAATTTTCAATATTTGTTTTGTTGAATATGATTCACCAAAATTTGTTTTAAGTTTCTGTTTCAGGTCGCCGGCCGTGGATCTTCATAACATCATCAGCTAGGTAATATAATATTACTCATTATATAACTGTTTTTAACCACTGTAAACACGTAAATAATGATCTTCAATTTATTAATTTATTTGTATTTTTTATGTTTTTAGATCATCCAGCAGCGGAACCAGAGCCCAGCAGCAAAATCAGACCGCAGAAGCAGAATAAGAGCCCAGCAGCAGAACCAGAGCCCAGCAGCAAAATTAGAGCCCAGTAGCACAATCAGAATCCAGCAGCAAAATCAGAGCCCAGTAACAGAATCCAAGAAATCTTCCAGCAGCAGCAGAACCAAATCCCAACAACCGTCAAAGAAATCTTCCAGCAACAGCAGAACCAAATCCCAACAGCCGTCGAAGAAATTTTCCAACAGCAGCAGAACCAGAGCCCAATGATCTTCCAAGAAGTCCTCCAACAGCGGCAGCAGGTCAACACATTAGTAGCAACTGTTCCAGGCCCCAGATTCAACTTAACTTCAAAGAAGTCAACTGATTAATTTGGCCCGTCGCTTGCAAAGTTCAAGTGAGCTCAAATTCTTTTTAAATTTTCCGACTTGTAATAATTATTTTGTTGTTTCAGTTGCAGTGAGCGAAGAAGCCACTTCTCTGGTCTAGGTTTCGCTGGGGTTTTCCTAGGCCCAAAGGGAGAATTCCCGGAGTAGAGTTCGTCTCTTTCCCCTTAGTCATTGCCTGGGGACGAACAAGGCTTACAACAACGCAACAGCATCGCGGACAAGACTTTCAACATCACTACAGCATCAAGTAATCAACAATTCATCTTCGAACCATTGTACCCTTTCCTAATTCCCAAAATAAAGTCATTTCCACAAAATTTACAGTCGTTTCATTTCTAAAACCTATTTTAATTATTTTCAGAAGTAGTTAGGCTTAAAATGTCCTTGTTCTGTAACTTATTTTAAAATTATCAAATAAAACCTTTCCCACAAAATTAAATATATTTTATTTATTTTGAAAACCTGTATTTATTTCAGTCAGAAATAAATAATATCCAATTATTATATTTGTAAATTCAAATTTAAATATAAGTGAATAGGCGGGCAACCCGCAATGCAAGTTTTTTAAAAATTGAAATCCCTTTTTTCGTTTGTCCAAAGGGTGCTAGTCATCATAAAAACCATTTATTGTATGAATAATAAAATAAATCCTTCAATAAAACATTAATTTTGTTTAATATATTTTTAAAATAATACAGCAGAAAATAATATGCTGATCTGGTCAACATTAAAAAATAAAATTAAAAGTTCCCTACAATTGTTTTCATAAAATGAACCGTTTGGCCAAAAAAAAAATATTCAGCTTATTTTATTGAATTGTATTGCTAAAATTTAAATATATTATTACAATAAATTTTATGTTTGTATTTTATTCTAGTTTAATTTCAAACATCAAGAGTAAAGTTCAAAAATTCTCTGCAAGCGGCAGCACCTGTCAATGAATGCCAACAAAAAAATATTTATTGAATAAAAGATTATTTGTTAATTAAGTCGTTCAAAAATATCAAATTTAATCAAAATGAAATATTCTAAGCACTTAATATGCCAAATAGTCGCTATTTTCTATTAATAATAAAATTTAGTTCCAAAACGTGCTAGGTGCTGTCGTCTTTGACAAAATGACTGAACTAGTTGTATCGCAAAGAATATTGGTGTTGACATAAGCTGTATTCTTTCGTTCACGGGCTACTGATCCAACTTAATCTAAAGATCAGTTTAAAATGGCGTCGAGATCATATGATCTGTTGTAGTCGAAAGAATACCAAACATTTGTTGAGTCTGCGTTTGTCTATGATTAATGACCTAAAATTTGTTTTGATTCCGTTTAATTATGAATATTCAGAAAAGTTTAATAGAAATTATCTTTTAAATATATAAAACACAAATACATGTAAATATGTTTTATTGGGTATAAGTTCTGTAATTTATTAGAAACACAACGTTTCAACAGCAAAGTGCTGCCTTTTTTTTTTTTTTTTTTTTTTTTTCACTTGAAAAAGGCAGCACTTTGCTGTTGAAACGTTGTGTTTCTAATAAATTACAGAACTTATACCCAATAAAACATATTTATTTAAAAATGAGTTCTGAAAAGTTTTTTCCTTCACAAATACATGTAGTTTTTTTCATCTGTTTAATAATTATAATTCAGTTTCAGTATGAATTATCACAAAACTTTCCATTTTGCCTAAACCAAAGCTATTTCAAGATAATTTTTTTCATTTCTTATGATTCAAATGCTACTAACTCCGTCGTTTTTTGAATACATATGAGCCACATGAACTCCTCTAGCTTTTCGTTAGAGGAGTTGTTGGTGATCTGGAGTTGTTGAAATTTGGAGTGGGGGTAACTAATCCGTAAACGAAAGAACAAGCACATAATGAGTTAATAAGTTAGATCAGTACTCCGTGAACGAAAGAATACAGTTATAAATAAAACTGAATATTACGAGCTTGTTTAATGTCTTATAAATTATTTTTGATCAATAATAAACTCTATATTGAATTCTACAAAAGATTTATAGTATATATTGATTATTCATGTAATGATTCAAGAAATATTCAGATAAATACAATGCTGGCATGCGATGCGTCGATCGCCGATTACCTGACAGCTCCCGCTACGCTTTCGCTGAAGAGATACGGAATAGAATAACTGGTGTTGATTTATTATCATATTTTCGTATAGATTTTCATTCGTATAGTTAGAATAAAAAGAGATTAATTCGAATTGGCCAACTATTTTCAAAATATAAATTATTTGAAGGTAAGAACTTGATTTTAAAATGAATTGATTGATGAGTGATTTGTTGAGCAGATAAAGAGGTTTGATTATAAAATTTAATAACTCATCATAATCTATCACCAATAAAAACTGGCCGGGATGCTAAAAGCCTCATTGAGCTGTAATATTGTTGGACTAACAATTCAACATTAACTTTGAATTGTTTAATACACAATTAAAATTGTCTCTATTGTTTCAATCAAAAGAAAGTGAAGTCTCCTAACTGAACTAGCGATTCAAATACTTTCAAACTATACCAGCTAATAGTAAATGGATACAAGTATAATGTGTAAATAATTTGTTTTGATTCGTTCGGTCATTTTTAAATGATTGACCATGAGTTAGTTCCAAGATGTTAAATTTAATAATTTGATAACGGTTTTTAAAAATATTTATTTTGAAAATTTATAGCTCGTGCACCAATTACTATTAATGACTGCTAATTATGCATATACGCACATCTATTTTGAGTTTGTACCATTAATTTGAGTTTTCTACAACTCCCAGTATACGCAAAAAAATTGTTTCGAGCGGAGAAATGTAATAAATTATTCTATTTTAGAATATTTCATTTTTAAAATAGCTCGTGCACCAATTAAGATTAATTTATATGAATCAATCAAACCATCCATTGCCTGGAGGCGAAGCGCGATTTATAAATATCATCCAATTTCCTTCTCTACCCTTTGTACTTTTTCTAATTATCAACAGTGGTGGCGACAGGCCATTTTTACAGTGGCTCGAGCCACTATGAAATTGTCCCGAACCACTGTAAAATACTCAGAAATTATGAATGAAATATTAAAAATTGCATTTCATATACATAATATTGATATAATAAAATAAATATACCTTCAATTAATCAACAATTTTCATTTTGGAATATTTTTTTTGCATCAATAGTTGTAACAGATATCACTTTGATAATTGAATAGTTATCTCGTGAACGTCATTTCGGGAACGCTTTTCAAAAGACCAAAAGTTATACTAAATGGTACAAAGCTGAGCCCCTGTAATCCACAAAGTCTAGCGCCGCCACTGCTTCTGTAATATAACAATTTGTAATCTTCCGCTGTACAGTTTCTGAATATCTTCAATTTTCATCGCTAATATTTTGTATTTTTAATAATCTATACATTTTTCAGAATTTTATTGAATAAAATCAAGAGTCGTTTTTATTTTGTATTTTTGTTAATGGTAATAAATAATTATAAATGTTGTACCGCTTTACATTTATTCAATGTTCTCCATTTTTATCACTAATGTTTTTGTTATTGGCTGTTAATGATCAATCATTGATTAGTGGCAACCATTTTAACATCTTATAAAACGCCTCCATCTGTATTAATTAAAGATCCATTTTGAATTAATGAATTAATATTCTATTCTTGTGACTGGTTTAAATAGTCCTCCCCAATTAATGTTAATTAATTTAAATCATTTGGTGATACCGGAGTTGAGCTCTGTCCAATTCTGCTATCCTGGTGATAAATTTGAGTCTTAAGACTTGTAAAATTTGGTCAGACACGTGAATTCAAAATATATCTTTAACGCTGCGAATCTGTGATAAAGATAAAAAAAATAGAACAAATTGGATAATAATTATAATTTTTATTCATGTTTCTATTAAATACAAGATTATTTATAGTTCTATCATTCTATTTACTGTTATACATAGTATTTATTAATCTTAATTACTTTTAAAAATATGTATTAGGTTTTTTACACATCAATCTTATTTTAAATAATTTTATTATGATAAAAACTTAAAAATAATTGAATAATGACTATGTTTCAACAAAAAAATTGAAAAATTAATTATTTTAAACAATAAATTAGTGTATTCTTGGTTATTATTGATCTTGATTCCCATCCCTGTAACAAAAAACCTCATTTAGCACTCCAGTTTAAATAAATGAAAGCAGGGGGAAAATTACAAATAATTTCACCGCTTAATTATTTATATTCAATTTATATATGAACTAATACTCCTATTAATTATTTATTTTGATCATATTCTCCTATATTTATTGCGAAAAAGTCCATAGCAGCGTTAAAAACCATCCCAATACATTTACATAGTTAAAATTCTTTGTCAGTCTAACAAGTTTCACAAGTTTAAAAACTAAAAATATCATTAGGACTGCAGAATTGGACAGAGCTCAACTGCAGTAACACTGAGGGCGTGTTTAATTTATGAGCCAATGAAATGGTTCAAATTAATTGGCACTAATTGAGGGAGGACTATTTAAACCAATCACAAAAATAGAATATTTTATCATGTTTGAGAATGGTTGGCATTAATTAAAAATGGATCTTTAATTAACACAAATGGAGGCGTTTTATAAGATATTAAAATGGTTGTCACTAATCAATGATTGGTCATTTATAACCAATGAAAAAAATTTACTAGAAAATTTTAGTGATAAAAATGGGGGATACTTAATAATTGTAAAGCGATAAGTATTAATGAAGTATTACAGTTAAATTAATTATAAAATAGTTTCACATGAATCCTAATGAAATTTATTACTTTGAAGATGATTTTTGATAATTTAAATATTACATATATGCATTTTAAGTTTACATTAATTTAGTTCAAATCGAATAGCAATCAGAGTGTTATGTATTTGAAAAATTAGTTTGTTTTATTGTACTCATTATTGAACGTCAATACGATTATTCTTTTTTAAATTTCATTAAAAAATGAAGGATTCCACCCACGAACAAAAAGTTGATATGTTTGTGCCGTAAAATTACTCAAACTGCAGTATGTATACGAAATCCTAACTTGACGGAAAAGTATCCGAACGCCGATATTTTTGATGACTTGAATTAAGATTGCGTGCAAACACTACAGCCTTATTCATAGAGAAGTTGAGCCATACTAAAGAAAGATGATCCTAGTACTAACGTTAAACTTATTCATAGAGCGGACTTAACTTTAGTCCGAGACTAAAACCGAACTAAGTCCGGACTATATATAGATCTGCTTCTGCCATAGTTTAACCGCGGACTAACCTATAATTTTGTATTTGTTTCGTGTTTGTTGTGAAAAATAGATGATATTATGAATAATGCAAACGATATACAAAATATAAATAATGTAGAACATCGTAGGAATCTAAAAAAGTTTATTTAATACATGTAAATCCGTTTGAAAAATATTATAAAATAGAATTTAAAAATATTCACAGATAAGTTGTTTATTATTTTAGATAGTTCGCTTTATATTAATAATTCGTTAAATTCAATGAATTATGATTTATTTATGTATTTAGTTTTCGTTTATAAGTTTTTGTAACAAATTTCTTTTAATTCTTTTTTCAAATATATCATGCTTCGTATTGATAACGCATTCCGTTTGATAATTTTTAGCATGCGAAAAATATAATTGTGTGTAAAATAGCATCTATTTTTACTTCCATCTAATTGCCTACTGAATGTATCGATGAAAATCAATTTCATTCAAAAATTCAAAAAGATAAATTTACATACATTTTATCCACGGTGTATATAAAAAGAATAGAAAAATGAACTGCATTACTTGGATAAAAAATAAAAAATCAACTTTATTACAAAATAAAATGAAAAATAATTAATTAGTTCATGAACATTTTGCTTTATTGTACTTGGCAATGAAAATTTTGACAGTTCATGTACTAATGCGCATGTGCCGTATAAAAACCAACCAAGACCAAATGGATGTTGCGAACTAACTTCGAACTAGTTAATACTAGTCTAAATTTGAACTATGAATACATAACTCTAGTTCCGTACTTAGTCAGGACTACTTAGATCGGTTCTAGTCGCCGACTATCATGCTTACTATGAATAAGGCTGTTAGTTTTCTGTCACCCCAGATTATAATTAATATAATTTTAATAATATTATTAATAATTGTAGAAAACTATTTTGATGCTACAAGTTCAAACACAAAATTTCAATATACTATGGCTGATCATTCTAGATTTATGCAAAAAATTCAAAAAAAGTTTCAAGCAAAGTACACTTCTGGCTGGTATTTATCTGAATATTCCTTGAATCATTACATAAATAATCAATATATACTATAAATCTTTTGTAGAATTCAATATAGAGTTTATTATTGATCAAAAATAATTTATAAGACCTTAAACAAGCTCGTAATATTCAGTTTTATTTATGTCAACACCAATATTCTTTGCATTACAACTAGTTCAGTCATTTTGTCAAAGATGACAGCACCTAGCACGTTTTGGAACAAAATTTTATTATTAATAAAAAATAGCGACTATTTGGCATATTTATTCGCGCCAAAGTGCTTAGAATATTTTATTTTGATTAAATTTGATATTTTTGAACGACTAAATTAACAAATAATCTTTTATTCAATAAATATTTTTGTTGGCATTCATTGACAGGTGCTGCCGCTTGCAGATAATTTTTGAACTTTACTCTTGATGTTTGAAATTAAACTAGAATAAAATACAAACATAAAATTTATTGTAATAATATATTCAAATTTCAGCAATACAATTCAATAAAATAAACTGAATATTTTTTTTGGCCAAACGATTCATTTTATCAAAAAAATTGTAGGGAACTTTTAATTTTATTTTTTAATGTTGACCAGATCAGCATATTATTTTCTGCTGTATTATTTTAAAAATATATTAAACAAAATTAATGTTTTATTGAAGGATTTATTTTATTATTCATACAATAAATGGTTTTTATGATGACTAGCACCCTTTGGGCAAACGAAAAAAGGGATTTCAATTTTTTTTAAACTTGCATTGCGGGTTGCCCGCCTATTCACTTATATTTAAATTTGAATTTACAAATATAATAATTGGATATTATTTATTTCTGACTGAAATAAATACAGATTTTCAAAATAAATAAAATATATTTAATTTTGTGGGAAAGGTTTTATTTGGTAATTTTAAAATAAGTTACAGAACAAGGACATTTTAAGCCTAACTACTTCTGAAAATAATTAAAATAGGTTTTAGAAATAAAACGACTGTAAATTTTGTGGAAATGACTTTATTTTGGGAATTAGGAAAGGGTACAATGGTTCGAAGATGAATTGTTGATTACTTGATGCTGTAGTGATGTTGGAAGTCTTGTACGCGATGCTGTTGCATTGTTGTAAGCCTTGTTCATCCCCAGGCAATGATTAAGGGGAAAGAGACGAACTCTTCTCGGAGAATTCTCCCTTTGGGTCTAGGAAAATCCCTGCGAAACCTAGACCAGAGAAGTAGCTTCTTCGCTCGCTGCAACTGAAACAACCAAATAATTATTACAAGTCGGAGAATTTAAAAAGAAATTGAACTCACTTGAACTTTGCAAGCGGCGGGCAAAATTAATCAGTTGACTTCTTTAAAGTTGAGTTGAATTGGGGCCTGGAACAGTTGCTACTGATGTGTTGATCTTCTCAGTTACTCGAGGACTCCTTGGACGGCTACTGAGCTCTGGTTCTGCTGCTGCAGGACTTCTTGGAAGATTATTGGGCTCTGCTCCTGCTACTACTGGAGGACTTCTTGGATGGTTGTTGGGCTCTGATTTTGCTACTAGGCTCTGATTTTGCTGCTGGGTTCTGATTCTGCTGCTGGGATCTAATTCTGTTGCTGCGCTCTAATTTTGCTGCTGGGTTTTAGTTCTACTGCTAGGCTGTGACCTTACTACTGGGCTCTGGTTCTACTGCTGGGCTCTTATTTTGCTTCTGAGGTCTGACTCTGCTGCTGGGCTCTGGTTTCGCTGCTGGATTGCCTAAAAACATAAAAAATACAAATAAATTATTAAATTGAAGATAAGTAATTCACGTGTTTAGCAGTAGTTAAAAACAGTTATATAAATGCGCAATATTATATTACCTAGTTGATGATGCGATGCTGTTATAAAGATCCACGGCCGTCGACCTGAAACAAAAACTTAAAACAAATTTTGTGAATCACATACAACAAAACAAATATTGAGAGTTGATTTTGGTTGCTGGGCTCATCCTCAGCTCCTCCCACGATGCCCATTCCCTCGATGTCCACCTCATCAGCTGGGCTCATCCTCTGCAAATGATCTGAAAAAATACATACTACCCCAATGAATGCCTGCATGAGCGTTCAGACACTCATAGCATTGAATATTCTAAGAAACAGTTTTTATTTCCTTTCACCGTTCGAAATAAATAATTTTTTTTTGTGTATACCAGGTGTTGCAGGAAACTTGAATTGTAGGTACGTTCTCAGGATGGATGTACGTATATACTGAATTATTTGAAGTCAATAATAATAATTGGTGCACGAGCTATGTATATTCTAAAAGATAATTAGTAATTTACATTACACCGCTCAGAACAAACTAATTTTTTTACGCATACCACGAGTTTTGCAAAACTCAAATTGTGAGTACTTACACAGAATGGATGTACTCACAATTTGAGTAGGCGGGCAACCCGCAATACAAGTTTTTTAAAAATTGAAATCCCTTTTTTCGTTTGCCCAAAGGGTGCTAGTCATCATAAAAACCATTTATTGTCTGAATAATAAAATAAATCCTTCAATAAAACATTAATTTTGTTTAATATATTTTTAAAATAATACAGCAGAAAATAATATGCTGATCTGGTCAACATTAAAAAATAAAATTAAAAGCTCCCTACATTTTTTTTGATAAAAGGAACCGTTTGGCAAAAAAAAATATTCAGTTTATTTTATTGAATTGTATTGCTGAAATTTGAATATATTATTACAATAAATTTTATGTTTGTATTTTATTCTAGTTTAATTTCAAACATCAAGAGTAAAGTTCAAAAATTATCTGCAAGCGGCAGCACCTGTCAATGAATGCCAACAAAAATATTTATTGAATAAAAGATTATTTGTTAATTTAGTCGTTCAAAAATATCTAATTTAATCAAAATAAAATATTCTAAGCACTTTGGCGCGAATAAATATGCCAAATAGTCGCTATTTTTTATTAATAATAAAATTTTGTTCCAAAACGTGCTAGGTGCTGTCATCTTTGACAAAATGACTGAACTAGTTGTATCGCAAAGAATATTGGTGTTGACATAAATAAAACTGAATATTACGAGCTTGTTTAAGGTCTTATAAATTATTTTTGATCAATAATAAACTCTATATTGAATTCTACAAAAGATTTGTAGTATATATTGATTATTCATGTAATGATTCAAGAAATATTCAGATAAATACAAGCCAGAAATGTACTTTACTTGAAACTTTTTTTGAATTTTTTGCATAAATCTAGAATGATCAGCCATAGTATATTGAAATTTAGTGTTTGAACTTGTAGCATCAAAATAGTTTTCTACAATTATCAATAATATTATTAAAATTATATTAATTATAATCTGGAGTGACAGAAAACTTTATTAAATAAATTTGTGTATATATTAAATGATGTACAAGTAGTCACGTGATGTTCACGTCAGATTTTCTCATTCGTAAGAGAACTCCATTTTGAATAAATTAATAGTTTGCTGCTCTTACATAGGAAAATTTTTTGTAAGAATGTATTCTTATTTTCTTGTTTACAATTAAATACCGAAGTGTTTGCTCGCAATCTTAATTCAAGTCGTCGAAAATATCGGCGTTCGGATACTTTTCCGTCAAGTTAGGATTTCGTATACATATTTACTGCAGTTTGAGTAATTTTACGGCACAAACATATCAACTTTTTGTTCGTGGGTGGAATCCTTCATTTTTTAATGAAATTTAAAAAAGAATAATCGTATTGACGTTCAATAATTTTTCAAATACATAACACTCTGATTGCTATTCGATTTGAACTAAATTAATGTAAACTTAAAATGCATATATGTAATATTTAAAGTATCAAAAATCATCTTCAAAGTAATAAATTTCATTAGGATTCATGTGAAACTATTTTATAATTAATTTAACTGTAATACTTCATTAATACTTATCGCTTTACAATTATTAAGTATCCCCCATTTTTATCACTAATATTTTCTAGTAAATTTTTTTCATTGGTTATAAATGACCAATCATTGATTAGTGACAACCATTTTAATATCTTATAAAACGCCTCCATTTGTGTTAATTAAAGATCCATTTTTAATTAATGCCAACCATTCTCAAACATGATAAAATATTCTATTTTTGTGATTGGTTTAAATAGTCCTCCCTCAATTAGTGCCAATTAATTTGAATCATTTGATTGGCTCATCAATTAAACACGCCCTCAGTGTTACTGCAGTTGAGCTCTGTCCAATTCTGCAATCCTAATGATATTTTTAGTTTTTAAACTTGTGAAATTTGTTAGACTGACAAAGAATTTTAACTATGTAAATGTATTGGGATGGTTTTTGACGCTGCTATGGACTTTTTTGCAATAAATATAGGAGAATATGATCAAACTAATTTTTTTACGTACACCATGAGTTTTGCAAAACTCAAATTGTGAATACATACACAGAATGGATGTACGTATATGCAGAATTATTGGCAGCCATAAATTGTTATTGGTGCACGAGCTATAAGTTTTCAAATTAAATATTTTTGAAAACCGTCAGTAATTTATTGAAAACATCTCGGAACTAGCTCATGGTCAATAATTTATAAATGAGTCAACGAATCATAACAAATTATTTACACATTATACTTGTATCCATTTACTATTAGTTGTCATAATAAGAAATTTTTTGAATCGCTTGTTAGGGCAGAAAACTGTAATTTGTTTTCATTTTAATTATTTATTAAACAATTTAAAGTTCAATAGCTAAAAATTTTTGAACGGTTCAACAAATCATAACAAATTATTTACACAATATACTTGTGTATTTTTTGAACCAGTGGCTCTCAAGCTACAACACTAAGTTACATAAGATCCTATATATTTTTTAGGGTCCTTCGATAGAGTCTTTTTTAATGAATTCAATCATGTAGGTATTCGTCTTATACCCTTACATAATAAAAAAAATGCGATTGGAATTCAAATAAACTTTATTTCGTATGAGACAATATTTACAATTTCTAGAACTATTAACTCAAAATAAATAATTTTTAATATTTAAAAAAATTGAGTTACACAAGCCAGCCCCATAATTCGACCCTCTAGAATCCGAATCTGCAATCCAAATTTGAATAGGAGCTCTAGATCTTGCATAATTCGCATTTTAAATGGAGCTTTCAATTCAGTTTCAAGACATATTCATTAGTCTATTTAACTCTCTAATCAGAAGTTTTAAGGGATGAAAAGTATATTTTCTTATAAATTAAGGTCCATGCAATTAGAATATGGAGAGATAAATACAAATTTTTCAATAGCTTTCAAAATATGTGTCCTTTAACTCCTCTTCAGTTCTGTTACTTTTGGAACATATCTCTTCAGTACCATTACTTTTGGTACATATATCCTCAGTTATACTACATTACATATTATTATATTATGGTAGCTGAATATATGGAAATGTGGCCGGTGAGCCCTTTCCAATGACCCTAGTACCTAGGCCCTACGACCCCACGAAATCAATTAAGGAATAATTTTGTCATAAGATTTCAAATAAAAATTATCTCCTCACAATATGAATTTTTATTTTTGATTTTCTGAAAAACTAAAGGCCCAATTAAGATTCTCAGTGCATATTAGAGCCATACAGATCCTAAGGGTGTCCAGCGGTGTTATTCACGAGAAAACTGAATTTTTATCCATGTATATATATATATACATATATTTAAATTCTCAAAAAATTAATTCGACTTTTCTTAGAAAAACTTTTTGTTTCTGCTGTTTTAATAAATATACATTTGAGAATTAGTCCATTAAATTATCAAAATAATAAATTATATTAGAAATAATGAAGATTTAATTCCCACAAACATTACGTAAATAAATTTCAAGTATTAAAGTTATGTTTTTATTTACAGAATAATGCAAAGCGTTGCCAGTGGTCCAGTGGTAACAAAAATGTTAATGTAATGAAAATTATCTTTAAATATGCAAAAAATTATTAAGGAAACATTTTTGTTTTTTTATTAAAAAACACCACTTGGGAATTATAATCAAAATAACGAGAAATGTGAAACCTCCCTTATCTACGAAATTTCTCATCAAAGAATTTTGAGATTTGTCTCAATGAATGAAACTAAAATTATAAGACGTTGATTTGGAGCATTGTAAACGCTGTTTTTAGAACTCAAAGTATAAACACTAACCACTTATCATAACCTATAGTTTATTTCAAGCTCTTATGGGACTACGATTTAAGCCTTCTGATTGGCCGAAATTCGGATTCTATTCACTCACATTAAATGCTGGATTCAAAAAAAGCTTACTGGAAATGAATTCAAGAGATAAAACCAACAAATATATTCACTAATTACTAGTATAAATATAAATTTAAAGCTTCCAGCAACAGAAATCTATTTATGATATTCAATGAAGGACGGACAAATGATGCAACTGACAAATAGCCAAATGCGATTTTTGTGGTAATGTGAAACTGTTTGGCATTTTGGCGAACCAGAAGGCTTAAATAGTAGTTCCTATAAGAACCCTTGGATCGCTCTTAACTAAAATGAGCTATGGATGCTAATTTAAAATACTTTTATTAGAATTTTTGCAGTTTAAGTTTGAGTTGCACAAACCTCTTTAGGCTAATTAATGAACGACTGATGAATGATGCTAAGTGCGTTTTCTGCGCTGATCTGAATTGGTTCGCATTTTGGCCAATCAATTTGCTTAGATCGTAGTCCCATAAGAGCTCTTGGATTGTGCTTAACGGAAATTAGATATAGTGATAAAATAAAACAAAAATCCGTCACATTTTGGAAGCTTATGTCACCTAAAATAACTGTTGTAGAATAATTATCAAATATTAAAAGAAAGCTTATGCAATGCCATTTATAATAAAACCAGTTTCAACTCTTGATCTATCAGCTCTGGCGGTGGAACAAAAATGCTCGTTCGTCTTTTTTGTAATTAATATTTTTGATTTATTATCAATTTGAATTGTACCACAATCTGCTTCTGCGTCAAAATATTTTAAAGTAAGAGTTTATGGCAGACTGATTGACACATAATAATTATATTTAAAAATTGGATCGCTGATTCATTATTCAATATCACAATAATAACCGATTATCGCTCTAAACAAACTTATTGTTTCGGCGTAAACCAAAGGTTCTAGAAAGTCAAAATTATGGAGACATACTCAGGAAGAAACTATGTTTCTGCAAAAATAATATCAATCATCAATTGTTATTGGTGTACGAAATACAGGCATGCGAAATAAATACTTTAAAAGCCAGTAACACTTTAAAATTAATTTGATTTCTGCATAAACCAAAAGTTCTAGAAAATTTAAACTGTAGGTACGTACCCAGGAAGTATCTATTTCATGCAGAAATAATATTAATCACTAATTTTAATACAAGGCGAGTTACAATAATTATTTTTGATAAATCAGAGGTTCTAGAAAGTTCAAATAGTGGATACAATCACAAGAGAGATATTAAGCACTAATTTTATTTGATGCACAAATAGGAGGAACGAACAGTGTGCTCAGGTAACAAAATACAGAATGCAATCAAATACAATGAGTCGAACTCATTTTATTGATGAATAAATTTAAGTATGAGGTTGATATTAAATCATTTATTGAAATTAAATACAAATAGTTTCTGATAATAAAAATAATAAATTACAGAATATAACAATAAATAGAGTTATTAAAAAATAAATATATAGAGTTATTAAAAAATAAATATTATTATAAATCAGTTGTATCTGCATCATTGTTATTATAACATAATTTGGCCTGTGTGTCCTTTGGTATCTCTAACTGTATCTTAGTATCTTTTTTCGATAATGAAAAAATGTTTTCATTGTTATAAACTAATTTAGGTGAATGAACGGGCACTATGTTATTCATTTGTGCATTTTTTACTTTTATTTTACCCTGTAAATTATTTTTACCATTATCTTTGACAGATGAATTGGATTTTTCGAGTTTTTTATCGAAGAAAAAGGGAGATCGTTTTATGTTATCCTTCTCAAGATTCTTCAGTCCAAGAGATTGTACATTTTGTGATATATTACTAACAGTTGGTTCAGAAAGAAGTCGAGGAACACATTTTGAATAGATGCCATCTGTTTCAAATAAAGGTTCTGATACAGGTGTGTGTGGTGCAGATTGAGAAACATGCATCCTTAGGACATTTACATTATTTTCTTTGGCTGGCTGTTTCATTGAAGATTTCCTCGACTCCATATTAGTTCCAGGATCCAACTGTCTCATGTTGGGTTGAGATCTGTTTCATATAAAAAATTCATGGTGAATATGATAAAAGTTATGTACGCCCAAATTAACACAACCAATATCATTTATTCTTCATGCACCAATTTATTTCCAGTTCGATTGATTCTCGAGTACTACACTACACAAAAATCTTATTTCTACCACTGTCACGTCCAGCATTCCGTTTCATATCGAAGTGAACAAACGTAAAACCAAACATATTCTTTACTTTCAATCTCATTGTCAGCTCTTGCATCATGTCAAATTATTCTGCCTAAATATAGAAACATCTTCACACTATTTACCAAAATAATGCATTCAGTTATGGTTTCACTCAAACTCCAAAACGTCTCATTCATCTATGTTCAAAATAATATTAATATTCTTTCCAGCTTCACATACTATGAAAATCATTTTTACTTTAAAGCAACAACATTATCAGCATATGCTAACGCTGGTACTGCACTTCCACCATCTAAGTTTTGCCGTCTTCCAATTTAACTAAACCATTTAATGCCTTTTACGATATCACTTCCATTTGCAAATGAAACAACATACTAGAACCTTTTAACGAAAATATTACCGTGCATGCATGTTTCGTTGATGTGCTCTAGTAGTATTTCTTCTGACTGGATTAGAAGGAGGTTTATGTGTTAAGCGAACAGAGCTATAGTTGAATATTTTGTGATGAGGAACATCATATCTTTGTTGGGATTTTGTGCGCCCTAAACCAGAATTACCTACAAAAAATATTACATTCAAATTTTTTTTCAGTACAAGGTCAAGCACTGTTTTGAAAATATTTCTAAATTTACTGCCTTCCTCAATAGTCCAGTCGGCATGTCGAAAAAACAGGAGCCGATTAGGAAAAAATGCGAACTTGATGAAACTTTTTGATCACCTAATAGTGCTATATGTATATTTTCCGACCAAAATTTCGCGAAGCAATTTCCAGGGGAAGGAAAAAACCACGAATTTTGACACTTTTTTCAGCTTTAGCTCTGTAACTTTTCCCCTTCATTCCTACGCCTTAGATCATCAAGTTCAATTTCGTAGAACATTAAATTTTCAATAAGTTTGATCCGTGAAACTTGTTTGTGGACCCACTAAGTTTCAAGATACAGCACTTCAAAAAAGTGAAAAATCTCTGAAAATCTAAAAAAACATCAAAAATGGGGGTTCTCGCACAATATCTTTCATTTTCTAATTTTTTTTTATGATATTATGGTACCTAGTTTCATTCTGACGCAGAAATCAATCAACGACCCATTCCTCATTCTGCCTACCTATGCCACCATATCTGGAGGCACGGTAGTGCCTCCGCCAAGACCAGTCAAATGAAGCGCAAGAGCACTACATATCTTTCTCGAAGAGCTTCGTCGTTTTTTTGAACCCTCATAACTTGGATTTGGATTATACCTACCAGATAAACAAAATTCTCGGGATATAGTTTCAATTGCATAGTTCTTACATTTTAAATTTTATTGATATCTGAAAAAGCCCTGATTTCATCACTGACTCGCTCACTGATGATTATGAAAATTCTTGGGTTACTTCCTGAAGTCCTAGAATGCTGAAATTTGGTATGTAAGCTAGTATTAGTACACAAACAACAACAAAATTCTAAAACTTGGAACTTCTACTCCCAACCACTTAAACTAGGGGATGGAAATTTGTATGAGACTTCCACAAATTTTGATGCTAGAGGACTGAAAATTGATGTAGGGACTCCTTGTTATGAATAAAAAAACTTACTAAAAGAAGTGGAATCCCACCAAAAGCATTTTCATGTAAAATGTTGCCAAGACGAAGCCATATGGCTCACACTGTCAAAGAGTTATCAGATCTCATGTAGAGCCAGGCTTCTAACTTTACACGCTCTAATTCTACAAGCCATAACTTCACAAACTCTGCACCTCAATCAAAATATGCGACTTGGCCATTTCGATATATTCACATGGGCCTAAGGTGAAAAATTTATTTATCATTCATTACTTTTCTGTTATACAATAGTTCTTGTAGTTCCCTACTGAATGAGTAATGACTAGACAGGTAGATGGACAAGGAGGCTTGTAGAATTAGAACGTGTAAAGTTGGAAGCTTGGCTCTACATAAGATCTGACAACTTTTTGACAGTGCGAGCCATATGGTCTCGTCTTGGCAACATTTTACATAATAGTTATTTGTGTATCAAGGCCGTAAAGGTTATCTTTTATGGTCGAATCTGTTGTTTGCGGCCGAAGCGTAGCTGAGGCTGCAATTCAGGTGAGACCAAAAAAGAACTGTAGGCCGAGGTGCACACAACGTTTTTTAGGCGATCATTATGAAATAATCCAAAATCACATCATTTTATCTATTTATTTCTAAGACATTGCAATTGTAAATCTTAGTTGTCGTTGAAATTGTTTTATTTTATTGTCTTCTATCAAGTTGACATTTAACAAAAAATGCGTATTTATTTTTTGAATTGCAAGAACTACAGAGGTTGACGGAAGAATATATGTACTACTCAAGCGAAAACTGTTTCTTAAAGAGTTCATCAAGCTGCCCATAAAGGTAAATATAAAGTGTTTATGAAATATTTTTTGATAGATCAGTCCCAAAAAGTAATATTTGACAGATCAGTCCCAAAAAGTAAAATTTGACAGATCAGTCCCAAAAAGTAAAACTTCACGGCCGCAAAAGGATCCATAAAAACATCTTTTTTGTCATGATCGCCTAAAAAAATATTTTTGGTGGGATTCCACATATTTTAGTAAGTTTTTATTTTACTATTATTCATAACAAGTGGTTCCTATATCAATTTTCAGACCTCTAGTATCAAAATTTGCGGAAGTCTCATACAAATTTCCTTCCCCTAGTTTAAGGGATTGGGGGGTGAAAGTTCCAAGTTCTAGAATTTCAGCATTCTAGGACTTCAGGAAGTAACCTAAGAATTCTGATGAGCATCAGCATTTTTTTAGATATCAATAAAATTTAAAGTATAGGAACTATGCAATTGAAACTTTATATGTTTAATATGTTTATATGTTTAATAAGCCCAAGTTATGGGGATTCAAAAAAACGACGAAACTCTTCGAGAAAGGTAGGTAGTGCTGTTGCGCTTTGCTTGGCTTGACTTGGCGGGGGCACTGCCGTGCCTTCAGATATAGTGGCATAGGTGGGCAGGGTGAGGAGGAATAAAAGATATTTAGCGAAAACCGCCATTTTTGATGTTTTTTCAGATTTTCAGGAATTTTTCACTTTTTTGAAGTGCTGCACCTTGGAACTTAGTGAGTTTACAAACAAGTTTTACGTATCAAATTTATCGGAAACTTGATGCTCCACAAAGTTGAACTTAATGATCTAAGGCGTAGGAATGGAGGGGAAAAAGTTACAGGGCAAAAACTGGAAAAAGTGCCAGAATTTCATGGTTTTTTCCTCCTCCTGAAAATTGCTTCGCAAAATTTTAGTCGGAAAACATGGAAATAACACTATTGGGTGATCAAAAATAACATACCAAAATTTAATCAAGTTCGCATTTTTTCCGACCCCAAAGTACATGTCGACTGGACTACAAGAATTGTTCTGCAGTATTTTCAAAGGAATAATTGCTAAACGCTTCGTCAATGCACCAGATTCTCATGAAGGTAAACACTTAAAATTTTCTCTCAAAAAATGTTATTTTCGTTTTGTTGCAATTTTTGGTTTATTTGGAGCTTGAGTTCCATGATTTATATACTGATGATGTAAAAGTGGAAGGCTCAGTTATAGTCATTTATATTAAAGACACAAAGACACACAGGAATAGAACATTCACGATTCTGAATGATGGTGACGCGGTGGATTACATTAGTTCTTAAAAATTAAATGAATTTAAGACCAAGGAATATGAAAATTACGAAATTCTTTTTATTTTATAATTCTGGAAAATGTACACGTAATCCAATTGGAATTAATACATTTGGACAAATTCCTGAACTTATTGCCAAGTATCTGAAAATTCCTAACGCTACCATGTATACGAGTCACTCTTTAGTGGTGCTGATATAACATGATTAAAAAGACACAGTGATTGGAAAAGTTATCCAGTTGCTGAAAATTACATTGCAGAGTCGCGATGAACTAAGAATTGCCCGGAGATCTACCAATGACTGAATTAATATTTCTTCAACAAATGATTCTGTTATTTCCACAATTTGCTTTTGACACTTTTGTGCCGTCATTGAAGAGTTTTTGCAGTCTTTAGTAGTATGTATTTTCTAAGTCAAGATGGTATATGTAAAAATTGTTGTTTATGATTTTTTTGGGTACTATTGTCCTTTTTTCTCGACGAATGCGTAGAAAAAGTGGCACTTTAATATCCACAAATGATATGTGGGACAACATTTGCTGAAGCCATAGGAAAGATTTTGTGCTAATGAAGGAAGAGTATAAAGCCAAGTATTTAAAAATGTTGATTAAAAAAATTCTTTTTCAAAACTTTTTGCACAAAGTATGAATGAAGCTTCCAATGCTCTGAAAATGGTTTTAAAATTGATTCATATACTTACTTGTTGTAACTGTTTGTTTTTTACGCGCTTGAGCAAAAGCGTAAACGACAGCAGCCAAACTGTTGTACTGACTTGACTGTCTAGCAAATCCCAAAAGTTTTCCAGATTTTCTACCTAATACAAAATAAGTTTCCATCAAGCCCTTTCCTTTAACATCGATTTCACCTCTTCTTTCCAATTCGTAACCTCGTATTCCCAACAACTGCAAAGAAATATTTATTTTGCAGCATACATGATTTATCCAATTAATAAGCTTATATTGGCCGAATTATTTCTAATGAATGTATTTGAACAATTTATAACGAACTATTTGTAGCATCATTGGTAGTATGTGTTACAACATCGCAAAAAACAATAAAAAGATAATTAAAAAACTGAAAAATGCATTCAAACCTGGGCGGTATATTTTGGTACTTGTATTTTCCCCATGATGCCAGTTGAGTCCATGCGAGAAGCTTCGTTGACAGTGTTACCCCAAATATCATAGACTGGTTTTCTGGCACCAATCACTCCTCCAACCAGGGGTCCACACGAAACTCCAACGCGTAGGCCAAAATTATTGAAGGAATGTGTGTTAACATCGTTCAGTTGTTGACGCATTGCTATTGCAAAATCGATTAGCGCACAAAGATGTTCTAAATTTTCTGATTGAGCACCTTCCTAAAAAGTAATTATTAATTTAAAGGCTTAAATTAGTTTGAAGATTGTAATTTATAGAAAATATTTGAAATATAGGCTCGCAGGAAAGACCTTAAAAACAGCTCATTTAACCTACATTATACACTCCGGTTTTTTTTCAAGTAGAAATAATTCACAAATTCCACAACTTTTTTTAGAATAAATTGAATCTTATATTTCAAGTAATAGAAACTATGGTTTTTTATTAGATGGCAAGAATGATTATACTCACTTTGTGCGTAGGATTTAGGCCAGAAGCAGCCATGTACGTTGATCCAACAGTTTTAATTTTCTCAATACAAAGAAATCGAGATTCATTTAGAAGATTATCAAAATCAGCTAAAATTTCCGAAAAAATATTATTCATATTATTTATTATAAACAGTATTCACAGTCTAAAGGCCGTTTGACACGATCCATTAAAAGCTGCATCTTTTATGCAATTTGATGCAAAAAAATGCACAGTGTCATGTGTTAATACATTAAATCATAGATCAAAGCATAACATTTTGTATGACACGGTGCATTTTTCTTTGCATCAAAATGCAGTATTTTAAAATGCTAAGCAAAATTCAGTATTTAATGCAATGAATCAAACGGCCCTGTGTCATTTTATTAGATGTCTAACCACATTATTATTATTGAGAATCATGAAATGAAGAGTCTGGCTGCTTGGCAATGTAGTGCAAGTACTAAAACTCACGTTGAGGCTTTCGAATTTATTTTTTGTGAATACACAATGATACTGTGTCATGAAATATGAATTCCAGTTCAATAGGCAGTGACCGATATTCAAGTAAGCACTTGAGAAACTAATCAACATCATTTCCGGTTTTAACAAGCATATTTTGGAATACAGTATCATTAGATACAATTTATAATAATAAAAAAAAAAATTGAGCACAACAGTGTTAAGCTGTCAGACTCCCTATTATATTATTCTCAATTGAAACTCTATTCAAATGTGACAGTACAAAATATTGTGTTCTCTATTTTATTATGGAGTGTGCACTGTGTACTTTATGATCAGAAAATCATGTCAAAATTTTCCAATTAACTGTGTATTTGATTGAAAACTACAAACCAATAATTTCATTTAATAATCGTATGCATTCCATCCCTTTGTTTATATCTTCAGAATAAAATTCAGTAAAGTTTGGAATACTAGCAAACATGACTCCTACTTCGTCTCGCCATTGTGAATATAATTCCTGGATGAACAAAGCAGTTAATCTCAGTTTTCAAAAATTATACTATTTCTTACATCGGGCTGTCGTTCCTCCATAAGAAAGTGTCTCGCAACGTGAACTGGTAAAATATTTTTTAATAATTGAGTATTTATATGACGGGTCTCTACCATATCATCGAGTTCTCTTTCGGCTTGTTGTTTCCAAAGAAAATCCAATCTTGAGGTTACTTCAACAAGTCTTGCATGATAAGCTACCATGATGAAGAAGACTGCCAGTAAAATAAACATTTGTGGATAGCTGTAAAGAGTTTTTTTTTTGTTTGTTAGTTAAACAGTTTTTTTCATCCCCCCCTACATAAAGTGATATTTTCTTTACTTATTTGCGAATGAGAAGTTTCACTTTTTTGACCGTTAGTGCTGCTTTGATTCTAAATATAAGGATGAAAATATTAAAATTTGTTTCTCTTAATTTTGGAAATGAAGTTAAATTAGAAAACTTCCTAAATTGATTTATCTTTTAATACTCACACTTCATTAAATTTTGCTGGTCCCAATTTCTGCTTGCAGGAAAATATTATAAGTATTGTGTAAGTAGCCACCATCACGATAGCAAGAAAAGTTTTTATCAAATAGTATAACTTTAGCGCTGTAGCTAATGCTATAAGACAAAGAACCCACATGAAAACAACATATTCCGGATGGTCATGTTCACACTTATAATTTTCGCTCGGTGTACTTTCAGTGGAATTATTATTACTTGTTGAACTGTTTTCGCTGTTATTATCATTATCAAAAGTATTAATTTGAGAAGCAGTGTCAATAAATCTTTTGCTTCTCTTCAAACTTGGGGGTTGACAGGTTTCTTGCGAGCAGCTCTCGTTCTTATTGTCTAAAGAGGAATTCATATAATTTTCTTCGACATCGGATTGTACGATACGGTATGCTGTCAAATTTTCATTTATTTCATTGGCAGATGATATAATAGGCAAATCTGTTACTGATAACTTTGTTTTTGTATCTAATGGAATAATATTTCTTATTAATTGTTCTAAACATTCCTTCGAACAGTTTTCCTGGTTTGTGAAATCGCCAATATGTATTCCATTGAGGGAAATGTTATGATGAACAGTGGCTGTTAAAATTAGATTTAAACTTATCTGCTGTTTGGATTTAGAATCATCTTTAGCTGGCATATCATTTTGAGCTGAATAAATATTATTATTCAGAATAAAAATTTGGTTGCCACCTGTGGGTGATACATTTTCTTCGTATGATAATTCTCGAGATTTGTCAGGAATTTCAGAAGACGGAATATCCAACAGCAAGCTCAGTGAAACAGCAGAAGACATCAATATAATGACGATACAAATAAAAAACGTTCTGCAATTCCTATTATGGACTAACATTGACGAAACCTTTTTAAGATTATCTGGTAACTGTACAAATTCTTCTGCCATGACAAGTAGAGTCGTTGCAAATAGTAAAACTGTTGTTGTGATTAAGCTTGTGACCATTCCAGAACACCTGAGAAAATAAAAATTATTTGAATTATAATAAATATTGTGTTGAACAAGATTCACACTAACATGGGTAAAATTAGTGTACTTGCAAGCAGTATAAAAATCCATATGATAAGACAACATACGACATTTGATTTAAACATATCTTCACGAAGCTGGAAAAACTGAAAACAAAAATTGTTGGGTGAAAATTTAAAATATAGGTAATATTCAGGGCCAATTTCTGGAGTAAATGGGCCAAATGTTAATTCTTCTTATAATTAATTTACATTTGATTTTTTCGTGAACATAAAATGTATAGTAAAGGTGTTCCATAAATTCAGATTCTAATTTCATAATAAAACCGTATAATGAGTTCATTATCATTATGTGGGCTATAATATCGCCTAAAAGGAAATATTTACAACGAATATTTCAAATATTAACTACAATGGATTTTATTTTAGTTCCCTAAAATCTTAGGAACAGTAAAGTGATCTAATTAAATCGAATAAAAGAACACGAAATCTGTTTTATCTGTTTTACAAGCATTGGCCTGTATCACGAGTATTTTTTCTGATTGTTATAAGGGCAATTTAAGACAAATTCCTAGATACAAGTTACACAGAGTACAGTTGTTTATAATATTAGTTTGGAATATTTTAATTGCAATAAATCAGAACATTTTTATCTATGGCAACTATTGTATGGACAGTAAAGTTGTTACTACGGTTATTATTCCTCCCTTTAAGTTAAATGACGGTGGTGCAACTGACCATAAAACATTCCCTAAAACAACGCTTCTAAAACAAATATATTGTTATTACGAATGTTTTAAGGAATTGAAGATGTTCAAAATTATTTGAATGGAAATATTTGAAACGAAGATTGTAGACAATTTATTGTATTCTCTCTGACTTGAATATAGATATTTTTTTTTGGGAGTAAGAAGCATTTTTAATGTCTTAAAATATTTCTCGAAACAGTCAAAAACAGAAATGGTACAGATCGAAATTATTTTGGGAAATGTTGATAATAATTATCGCTTTAGCTGAGTTTTGGAAGATTTAATTCGTCGTTCAATATTCTCTTGCAGCTGAAATTTAGATTTTTTCCATTTTTAAGCCAAATTTTCTTTATTTCAAATGTAGAATTCTCCTAACGTCTGATTCTCTTGAATCTTAATATTATATATAGGTCTCATTGATTTGGCAACATTACTTGAGTGTAGCAGATGTTTAACTAGCATATAGTTGGTAACACTGAATTCAGGAAATGTTAAATGGTATGTTGATAACCAGATTATAATTTAGAAATATTTGTATTTTAACTGATATTTAGTATTATATACACATTTTATGAATAGTATATTTAGCACAGTAGTGTAATAAAGTGAATTTATACAAAATGAAAGCTGCATTAATGAAAGTTAAATTTATAGGTTAATGTTGGAATTCAAAAATAAAGAATCAAGAAGCGATTTCACCCAAGTTAAATTTATCGGAACGTTATTTTAGAGCCGGTCTTTGAATCACTGAATAACTTTTCGAATTTGGTTGATAATATCCGTGGTAAAAATTGTTACATTTGTTGTTTTGTTCCCATAGTATTTATCTGACGAACAGTGTTGCCAATGCCAATTCTTCAAATTGCATAACAAATTTTGTCCAATTACTCAAATTTTGGGCGATCAAAGTTGCGATTCCCAACAGTAAGCTCTACATAATTATTCTAATTTAAAAACACTATTTTCAGTTACTTGACATGTTTGGTATGGCAGTATTCAATACATAAGAATATATTGACGCAGAACCAGATACAAGATAATAATTTCGAATTGCTTTTTGTTTGCTATTTAAAAAAAATTGTCACTTATTATTACAGTAGAGAAAAGTTGTGATACAATTCATTTCTTGTTCATGACATAATTAACTTTTTACTTCTTGCAGCGCCAGTAGTGGTTAATTTTGACAGTACTAGCAGGAAAACAAAACGTTATCATTGTACATGATTTCAGAATATATGTACCAAATTTAAATTATATAGCAATTTATAAGCCAGTTTAACAGTAAATTGAAACATTACGTGTTGGTTACATAAATTGTTGCGTTTCAAACTGTAAAACAGTTACGGAAGTACAAAAAAACATAAACATTTCTACAAGTTTCCATCCAGAGAACATGAAATAGGAATGGGAAAAAATGGATTCAGGCTATTAAACGAGTAAAAAAAGTAAAAAGAAGTCAATAATAATTATAGAATATGTATTAAATGTAGAAATTACTTGATGAAACTAGAAAATTTATTTAAGAAGTTAGGTTAAACCATTGTAAGCTATAGCAATTTTGTATGTATTATTTTTATGTATCGGATAAGTTTTTGGAAATTCATGCAAAATCTCTCGCGTTTCATCAACCTAAGGCAATGTGAAAAAATATACTTTCATGTGACATGTTTTGATTCGTTTGACAGACATATAGCAGCCTATAATTAATTACTTCAAAATAACATATTATGCTTTGGTAAAAACTTTAAACGGACAAGAATTAATCGACATTTGCTCTACAACAAGCGCGGAAATTAAACTCTTATCCAAAAACAGTTCTTCTTCAGCATTAAACACATGCTTACTTCTTCTAATATTGTACTGCGGATACAACCAGGTTATATGAATTGGAATCCAGTTCCTATTATAACTCCATTAGTCATCATTCACTTGTGTTTTTAAACTTATTTCAAGCTTCAATATAAACTTTTTAGCTTCTATTCAATTATTCCACGTAATGACAATTCAAATTTTTTCCTACAGCTACTTTCAAAATTAAACACTCCGAGCGCTAGTGTCGCTCTCCAACGTTTGCGCAAAGAGCCTATAGGGGATTTAGACCCTATTAAGCCTAAAAACAAGATTTCAAAAAAGTTGGTCTGTCTGAAAGTACGATAGCTTGAGGACGTGCTCGACAGTAATTTTATATTTAAGCTTTTTATTAAAAAGTTAGATTTAAATTCGTAAATGAGGTTTTTTCAACTAATGGTACCAAAACTTTATTGATGGAACTTTTTACTCTTGCGTTTATTTTATTAACAGTTGTACTTATGTCCACATATAGATATTCCAGGATTAGGTTTCATAGTATTTCAAATTATTAGCTCTTTGTTTCTTTCCTTGAACCTTAATTTTCTGTTAAGTTAAATAGTAGCGTGATTTTTGTTTTCATAAATTAATTAAATTTATATTCCGGAATTATTGTTTATAGTTATCGCTGCTTGAACTGCGCGCTCCGCAGAAAGAGTCGCTAATATTTTTTCCAGTTATTTGCTTTGGGCTACCGTGGGAAATTTAGAATTGGTTTACTGTGTTCCACAACCTTTTAAGTCTTTTGTTACAAATTGGCGCCAAGCAACTTGGGACCAGTTTTATATATAATAATTGTTAAACATGATAGTTTATACAGTCCCTATTCGGTGATCACGTGAGATATCTTACTTATATGTCCTTGATTTTTATTGTTGAATTCGATTTCATACTAGTTCCAAAACTAATTTGATATCTTGAACTTAGATCTCCCAAATTGTCATTTCCTAAAATTGACTCTGAATAAAATTTGAAATATAGATTTGCTTACCTCCTGTTCAGTTTCTGGATCTTTAAATCGTAGTGTCCATGGATTAACATTAGCATTCCGCATCCGCTTATTGCTTTCAATTTCTATACTTTGATCCATAATTTCATCAACCTGCTCCGCAGTCGATAGGTTGCTGCCAATATTTCTCTTCCATCGTTCTTCAATACTCTGATTGGATGAAATATAGTTTGGATTAGCATAGTCATCTTCATATTCCTCTGCTACGCAGTGTAACTATAAATATGTTTTATGAAAATCAATGGACGTATCGATTTATGGAATAATGAGTGATAATGTTAAAATGAGATGAAATAAAAAATAGATTTCCAATTTTCTGAAGCAGAATTTATTATTCTTATTACAGCTCTCTTAGAACATTTGCAATAATAAGATGATTTGAATTAGTGGATTGTATCAGCTGAAACCTCTCTCATTGTTTAATACTGATACATCAAAATTTGGATAGCAACAAGGAGTACTTCAGTTAAGATAATATATTTCTCAAAAACCTACACCTTTCGATTTTTTTTCAACTGATTTGTTGTGCTTAAATCCGTGGGATATCTGTCATATTTATTTTCTGAAGCTGGAAGAAATTTCAGTTCCAGATTTGCTGCTCAGGATTTGGGGAGCTCTGTGAGCTTGGGGCTTCGGTGTACGGCCAACCCTACGACAGCTACGCGAATTTATAGTTACAATCTTAATTAATTTCCGGCTTCATACTACGAAAAGTAATGCTGTCGTCCAAAAGCTGATTTTCGTATTAGAGATTTTATGTTTTTTAAAAAAAAAAATTGTAATTTCTATTTTTATTTTTCAAGTGATATATTTCAGTCAAAATGATAGAAAAGTAACATTTATGATTTATGTTGAATTTTGAGTAATGCGTCAACAGATAATCCAGTACCAACAAAAGATGAGAAAAAAATCTATAAATTATGCCACACTCTGCAAATAGCATATTTTTATATAAGTGTTGCTGATTTAAAGATAAAAATTCATATCTGAAGGTCAAACGAGATTGAAATTTACTTTTGATAGCGCGCATGAGTAATATTCTCCATTCAAGGCTTACATTTATTGAGATAAATTAACGCTGCTTACGTTTTCGAACGGAATTTCTGGTGTCCAATCCGTAGTTGTTTCTTCATCAACCGTTGTGCTTGATTGTTGAGGACCGCTATCACTACGTTCTCGATGAATTAATTCAGAGTGAAAAGGTAAAGATTCCACTGCTTGACTTATTTTTTCTATATTTTGATGCTCATCTTCAATCCACAAATTGTTGCTGAACAAACTAGAATTAAATTGGAATAATTTTTTACTGAAAGTAAAAATCAGTGGCGTAACAATAAATTTGAAGTTGAGAAATACTACTGTCAAAGAATAATTCTTATACTAGAGTTTTTAAAAATGATATTTAAACCAATGTCGATAGTTTTTTAACATATTATTTGAATGAAGTCTAATTTTGTATCAATTTAAAGCTCTCGGGAAGATAAGCTTAGTAGAAATCTAAAATAAATATTTTTTTTACAACTTAAGGTTATGCCAAGTTTGGGATCAACTAAAACAACTGGACATAAAACTTATGACCATTGTAAAATAAATTAGTAATTTCATATGCCCGTCATCTGTCACTTTGGCAATGACAGCTGTCACTTTAAAATATGCAATTAATTGATACGACACTCAAAATTTATAAAACTAGCTAAATAATTCATGGTCGGAGAAGTACTGTGCTGGCCACAGCAGATTTTTATTTACATACTATTGATGAGCAAATCATTTAAAAATTTAATTTATAAAAATATTGAACAAAAAAATCAATTACTCATTAATGCAGAGACATTCATGAAAAGAGAATTATTTGAAGGTTTTGTTCAGGACCATTAGTTGAAGAAAATGTCAGAGATTTACTAATTCATAATGCAGCGGTAATGGTACTGGCTTTGCAGAGATTGTGATTAGTGGTTGTTATAAAACTTCACTATCCTCAACTTATATAACATGAGCAAATGACTTTAAAATTTCTGCAACTAGCTTGCTAGCCGTGAAGAATTATGTCAATACAATCTTGTTTATATTTAAAATTCTAAGAATCACGTTCTAAATAAATAATATGAACGGTGCGTGATACGCAATCCAACAGGAAGCATTCATTTCACAAGCATTGTTATTCTCATACTCATACGCTTGGTTTTCAATTTCAAGTTGACATTAAATTGTGCAAAATTCAAATTTGTTTCGGATATAATAACTTAATATTTCCGATAGTAATTGGAAATCTCTTGGAATTTGAAAACTTTCTACTACAAATTCTGGAAATAATATTATTGTGAAATTTTGTGCTGTTTATTGTTGAAGGAAGAGGTGAGGAAGGGAACGCTAGTCGTTAGTTTAATGAATTAAAGGCTAACTGGACTGGCAATTATTTTTAACTCTAGTGGTACTATGTACTGGATTAGCTACCTTAATTCAAATTCAAAGCAATTTTAGCATATGAGATGTTACATGACTGCTAACTTCTATCTAAACTTTACATAAAAGTCTCTTTTTGAGATAGTAATTAGATTATGTGACATCCCATGTGCTATTTACTTGATGAAGATTATT
Organism: Dromius quadrimaculatus; assembly: GCA_963989225.1. Lineage (NCBI taxonomy): Eukaryota > Metazoa > Arthropoda > Insecta > Coleoptera > Carabidae > Dromius > Dromius quadrimaculatus. The sequence continues at coordinate 44,421,697 of OZ022331.1, read as the reverse complement.
CTAATATTCTAATTCTTACCTTGGCCTCGGTGCCAGTCTCCGTTTAGGTCTCAAAGGCTCAACTTGTTTGATCAAGAAAGTTTTCACATCGTGTTCTCTCAGATAAGAATCCCTTTCATGCCCATTTCCTGGCTCAACTTCGTACTCGTCATTCAGACATTTCAATGTAGCTTCCGATATATGCACACGTCTGTAGAATTATGGTAAGTAAATGAAATCTTTTACAAAGACAGTCAACTTACCCAGGTTTCCCCCCAGATTCTAGGTGATTAGCCAACGTAACATCATATGACCACACATCGAACTGCCATTTTCTCAGCCCAAGAACTCCACATAATACTGACCCAGAGTGAATACCAATACGCATATTAAGATCCACCTGAAACATCAAAATGGCAACGATTTTAACAAAAGCAAATTGTGAAAATATATTGGAAAATCTATTAAACTCCAAAAATTATCTAACAGAAGATTATCATATTGATTCTTTGGCAAGCAAAGTATCTGGAATGATGGCGGAATATTATTTGTTAGAAATAAAGTATAAATTTGAAACAAGGAGTTATACCAAAACTTTTTTTTGTAAAAAAATGGAAATGTTTCACAAGATACAAGAAATTATGGGAAAACAACAAGGAGCTTTTGAAAAAGAAGACTATATTTATGATTTAATTGAAAAATGTAGAAAAGTTTCAAAATTTCAAATAACTTTTTCTCCACAGCGTTATTTATCTATAAAAGATGATATTTTTGTTTTGGAAGACTTGTCAATTTTGGGTTACAGTATTAATAGGAAGAAACATGATTTGGATCATTGTAAAATAGCTCTGAAAGCAATTGCTGATTTCCACGCTACCTTTGTGGTTTATGAAGAAAATCAAAAAATTAAAACAGGAAAAAATCTCTCATTATATGATGAGACTCCAGATGTTTTCAAAGATTCCTTATATCGAAGAGATGAAAATTATTTGGGAAGAAAATGGTTTAAAAACTGTTACAATACCACTTTGAAAATTGCTAATATTTGTAAATTGCCTAATATTGATAACAAGAAACTGATAGAGAAAATAGAATTTTATTCGGATAAAATATACGATATATTGCAACCGTCAAAACAATATGTCAATGTAGTTTGTCACGGAGATCTGGCCCCAGTCAATATTTTATTCAAATATGATGAACAAGACAAGCCTACCGATTGCAAACTTGTAGATTATCAAGCAATAAGATACACTCCACCTGCACACGATGTTATGAACTACATTTATCTAAATACAGATTCTTTATTCCGGAAGAAGCATATAAATGAATTATTAGAATACTATCATAAAATATTCCATCTTGAACTTGAAAGATACAGTATCAATAAAGAAAGGCACTGTATTCTGGAAAGATTCCACGAGAGTTGTGAATATGTTTTGCCGCAAGTGATTTTACAAACAGCATTTTATGCAACTATGATACCGATTAATTTCCATTTTCCAGAAATGAAAAAGGATCAAGAATTGTATAAAAATTATGTTTATGGAGATCGAAGCTTAGAGTGCCTTGAAGTGTATGAAAATGGCGGAATATTTGCGGACACTATTAATAACATGTTTCAAGAACTGTACAAATTATAGATATTTTTTTAAATTTTATCTACTCTGTTTTCAACCTGCCAATTTCGTGCTTTTGTCAGTTTGTTAATTTGTACATAATTTTTATTTCTGGCCCGTATTCTCACCTCTCGAAAAACAAATTATCTTTATTTTCATCTGACAGTTGTTGTTGAAATAGCGCTCCTACAAGAGGTGAATATACGGTCCATTATGTCTTGTATTCCTACTAGAACAAAATATCTTGAATAGTTTTAAGAATATTATTAATTGTTTGATTCTAATAGTCTGATTTTCAAAACAATTTAGGCTAATCCACAGACTTGGATTATTGATTTTTGTCCTATATTAGAATATTAACCTCTAATCGAAAAATATGGATTAGGCTAAATCTTATGAAAATCCGGCTGAAAAAGTATGGTCTCACTTCAAACATAAACATTAACTTTGATTTTATTTGGGACATTGAAAATTTTGGCTTATTAAAGAATATTTTCGAATTTTATTGTCTTTCTAAATCATTCATTTACAATTAATGACATTTGAAATATCTTTACTAAATATTTCATATTGAATGTTAAACTTTGTTTAAAACTATAGGTACTTATATTAAGAGCTAGAAACGGACCAACGGATCAAATATTTTGTAAATACAAAATCTAAGTCTTTGTCTATGTCAAGAGGTGGAAACCAAGCTTCTCAAAAAAATTAATCTTTCAAAAAAAACCTATTTTATTCATATTGTTAGTTTCTCCTGATAAATAATTCCAAATAAAATGAATAGTTTTTCCCATGAATTAGTGCCGTTTGATTAAACAATATTTGTAACAAAAATCAATTGCGACATAAACATTGCTGCCATTATTTCGATTCAATATTTTTTTAGTGGCACTTAAAATTGAACAAACTGCAATTGGCCATATAAGATCTAGTTTAGGTGATTGTAAAATTTTATGAATAAAACATTAACATACTCTATTATTATATTATTTCCTACTATCCCACCATGTAGTAAAAAATTAAAATCTAGTCTAATTTTCAAATATCATCAAGAAAAAGTTTACTGCTAATCTAGTACACGCTTCAGTCGACAGTTTGTAGATGGTGTGACTAAAAAGATGGTCGTGATATTTGTCTCAAAAGCAGGCCATATAACAATAATTCCTCTGCAAGATCGAAGAACTGTTACTGCCGATTGATATACAACCATTTGTTTGCCGGAAGTAATTGTTGAGATTCGGAAAACCAACCCTGACCGACGAATCATCCTCCACAAAGACAATGCAAATTCGCACACAGTTCGCAAGACTACTGAATTTTTAGAGTAGCAAAACTTCGAGATGTTAGACCATTCTCCTTACAGTTTCGACCCAAGTTCCAACGATTTTTTAGTAATAAGATATATTTCGTATATTTTTGTCATATTTTTCAGGTATTAAAAATCTGACGTGGACATCACGTGATCTACTTGTACATTATTGGATATATTTCTTGCATAAAATAATAGGATAATCAAACACAAAATCTCATCTCTCCACGGCTAATTGTTTTGGATGTATACAAAAAATTCTAAAAATCTGTCAAGTAAAGTGCGCTTTCGGCTCAGTCGGTTGCTATGGAAACAGAAGCTCATCATTGTTATGCTACAATATTCCTAAATACTGATTTCTGAAATTATACGCCCAACAGTTCTGAATTTATGCGCAAAATTAAAAAAAATAATCAATCGATTCTTATGAGAGTAGTAGGCAATCATTCAGATGCTACAGCAGACTGAAATACCAAATTTCAATACTCCACGGTCTCCACGCGGTCGATCGTTTCGAGTTTATGCGAAAAACTCGAAAAGTGAAATGTATTTCCGGTTCAGTCGATCTAAATGAAAATAGGATATGAGCATTTAGATGGTACAATCGTTTTAAATACTGAATTACTGGATTCCAACATTCTACGTTAGATGGGTTTGAGATTTGCGAGTTACATACGAACGCACGCACGGGTACATACGTACCGACATCAAGCCGAAAATAGTCAAAATGAATTCATGGCTGCTCAAAACGGATATTTCCATAAAAATCTCGAAATGTGAATTTTGTCGGTTTCACAAGTAAAAACCGTATTTATTATGTTTTCTTGAACATCTGATTGTAAACTTCCTGAATCACTCATTATATTTAGGAGAATGACAGCGATGAGATATAATACCAACCAAATGGAAAACGGAACTAGACCCACAACCAACACGCAATACCACACAAAAATCACGAGATATATTAATTTTCACTGACGCAACCAGCATGGCATAAATGATTGAATAACACAACTCGCATCACGTAAATGAAATTCAGGTAATTGAATTAAATTAAATTAGGAAACGCAGGTTCTATTACACGGAAGAGATATCTTCAATAGTTCAAAAGACATTGTAATACGTATGTATATTGCAGTAGAAATGATTTCTTATGACGTTCAGCAAAATTAACTTATAGATTTGATTTTTGCACCAAATTACACAAAGAAAAATCCTTGTATGATTGCTGCACTCACTATATTATGCTTTTCTCGATAAGTCCAAAAGTATAGTAATGTTTGAAAAAACGGCAGTAAATATGAAGCAACGCTAACTTCATTCTCTTATAACTTTTAAAAGAATGAACTCAAAGATGTTTGTTAGAAAATATGCAGGAAACATTCCTCCTTAATAATTTCTTCTACAGTTTTTGGCTATCTCTAGTAGATTCGAAGAGAATTTGATAAGTTGCTCAGTTTCCGGATCACGAACTAAAAATTGATGGGGCTGATGAAGTGAAGGGTTCAGCTTACAGATTGGTGATATTTCTTTTTTTGGGTTCTCAGTGCAATGCTGTTTCTACTGCATTCTATTTTCTGGGATGTCGAGTGATAAGTGACTGTTACAAAAGTGCGTACCGAATATTCACCCCAATACCCAATTTCAATTTCTAATAAATTGATAATAATTATTGAAGGACTCAAAATTTTTCGTCAATTCTATATTTATTTTATTAATAATCGATGTTTCTATATATGAACAGATTGTTTTCATCAAGAAAAAATTGAATTCAAAATTTGAAAATCATTGATGTCAGTCACATGGTAAGAAAACTTTCCGTACATTCAGAGTAAATGGGACTGGTGTGATGTGTTCGAATATTGAAATTGATCAATGCTAGCTTCTTCTTGAGAGTATGGCGTGATGTAATGTAGGTATGCATAGGATGAAATAATTTTGGTTGGATAATTTGCCACCGATATTTAATTAAGGATTTTGTAACGAAAAGGGGAAAATTTTCAGGGAATAATTCAAGCTACTTTAAAGTAAGCTTCAGGATCAGGTTATAAATGACAATAATGTTTTTAGTACAATATTATTTTTTCGTATATTCAAGCATACCTCATTGTATAATGTTTGTGCGTCATTGAAAGGTGTATTATCTTTTACTGAAAATACCATTCTCACTTTCCTATAATTTAAAAATAATATCACCTGGATCTTCAATTTTTTTCAAAGAAATAAAATTATTTATTTAAAATAATTTAATGCGTACATAATATGCTATAATATACATTTTAAATAAATATGACTTTGTTTTGTCCCTCACCTTCACTAGGTAAATAATTTTATCACAACTTTATGGTAGGTATATCTATCTAGAAGATTTGATTAATTTGATTCATATTTCTTCTTTGTTGATTAGCAATAAAAGTAAGGCTTTATTTTGTTGCCAAGCACCAAAGTGTTATTATTCAAGACTTTATTAGTGCATTATGTAACGTGTTTATCTTTGTAAACGTCTCTTCAGTAACGAGTTTTTCAATCACAAGCAAAGCGAGTGTTTGAGTAACGCGGGTCTGAAAAATTTATAGGACAAGTTACATGTTTTACTCTTTCTACAAATGCAAATTCAGACAGCACAAATCAATTTTAATGACCTAAATCGTAGAGACAGATGCTTGATATCATTTTAGACTCTCGACACAATGTACTACCTAGCGGATAATTGGACTTAGAGAAGTGATTCAAGATAGTCATCGTTGAAAACAGTCCTCCAGAATTAAAAGTTATGGTCAAATCAATTTCTTCAGCTCGATGTCAGTTTTCGACATTTGTATGTCATCAAATAATAAAAATATTTGACTAATATAATTAATAACGAATTTGAAAAATGAATAATCATGGAATGAATTTGACTTCAAACATCGGAATTACTTGTTACCAACATGAATTTGTGAAACACAATATTCAAGTCCCTACAAATATAATTATGTCATGATGTCATTAGCTGCACTTGAAGAAGGCGAGGGCGAAGCCCAAGACGTAGTTCGTGCAGTCAATTTCACCCGTGACAATAATGACGGTCATTCAGTATTCATGTTGTATACGATACTTTTTGTGAATAGGATACTGCATTACGGTTGTGAGAAAAGTTTTTTTAGTTGTTCAGTGATTTAAAAATTATTACTTTACATGTCAACCTATAATTACAATATTTTTATACTTAATATAAATACATTACTTTAATAAATCAAAAATATTTATAAATTCAGTGTTTCACATAAAATGCGAAAGTCTTTCAAACTTTCATTCAAAACAGTTTTGTAATGTGGATTTTGTTTGCACATTTTAACAATATACTCGCTTCGATCAACATAAAAAGCATTGTAACAAAGTTTATTATCCTTAAACAATTCTGCCATATCTTCTGCAGTTGACATAATGAAGTGAAAATGCGACACAGTTTGAGCTATAGCAAATGTCTTATAATATTCGCAGCTTTCAATAAGTTCATTATATGGTACAATCAATTCTACATCATAGTCGTATTCCAGCAGATATTTACCTAGTTTTTCGTAATACAAATCAACTATTTCGTTCATATAATTTGATCGGAATTTTCGAGAAGTTGTTAGATAAATAAGTGCCATCAAATCCTGAGCAGGTGGACATTTCTTGATGCATTGAAAATCAACGAATTTTGCTTTGACAGGTTTGCCATTTTCATATTTCATTAAAATGTTGCTAGCCCATAAATCTCCATGACATATGACATTGCGATATTTTTTGGAAGGTTCACTAAATTTATACATCAAATCATCATACACTTTCATGGCCTTCTTCTTGAAATCTTCGTCAGTTATCCTTGAACTTGGATCTGGGAATAGATCAATGTGAGTTTGAACCCCTTTTATTAGGGACAGAACTGGTCCACGACCAATATGACCTTCTTTTTTTATATAACAGACATCTTGCAGCTCTTCAACATATTCATCAGGAATACGATATTGTGTTCCAGTTGCCTCCGACATCTTTTCTTCAAATATCAAAAATGCAGCATGATATTTCGCCAAAGTTTCGATTATAACAATTAAAGATTCATATTTTAGTGATTTATGTTTACTAATCTGTTGAAAACCTGATTCATTTAAATCTTCGAAAACAAGAACATCATTTTTTCTTGCAAAATAATTTTTTGGTACACAATCGTAAATGTTAATATTGAATTTCGCAATTTTCGTGAATATATGATCGTACATAAATTTTTCATTGTCGAAAGCTTTTGATTCCACAGTATAAAGCGAAAATTCGGTTGTTGGAAGAAATTTTCCAAAAAAGTTCAATTGTTCTTGTTTACCTTCTCGATTAATATGAACCTTGATTTTTTTGTGTGCTCCCATAAAACCATTTTGTTCACCCAACATAGTAATCTCATATTTTAACAACTCATAATTCGTGGAGTTTAATTTATTTTTCAACATGGTTCGACAATCTTGTTGCGAAAAACCGTCGTGAGATATGAGATCTTTTATTTCTAAAATAATTTCGTCCATCCAGATTTTGTAGTCAGAACCAGGTTTATAGTATTTCGTGACAACTTCACTTCTGTCGTTAAAAACAAAATTTTTATAAGCCTCTTTGTCTTTCATAATTGTTTTGAAATAATCTTGTGGTATCTTGAGGAAAGCATAGTAATATGCTGATTCCATTAGAATATAAGGAAGTAATTGTTTAGCACTTATGATTAATTCGTCGTAAGGTAGAACTTTTTCAGCATTTATATTCCCTAATTTTAATTCTGTGTGAAGTCGATCATAATAATAATTCATTATATCGTCCAAATGATGTTGCCTGATTTCTGAAGAAGTAACTTGGAAAACAAATTTCATTAAATCGTAAATTGGAGGGCTGTATTTCATTAGCTGGAAATCATACATTTTACAGCTAACTGGTACGTCATTTTCGTATTTGTACATAATATTTTTGCCCCACAAATCTGCATGACATAAAACATTTCGAAACTTTTTTGACGGTTGAGACAATTCGAAACAATTTTCAGAGAACTCCAAGAAAGATTTTATGAATTTTTCTTTGGATATATCATCATATTCTGGCATTAGATCGATTATCGAAAGGATACACTTTTTCGAGGTTTCAACAAATTTATAACCCAAATGATTTTCATCATTCTGGAAGAAGGTTTCTTTCAAATATTCCTGGTAGTCATCAGTTAGCTGATATTCCCTGCCAAGTTCTTCCGATTTTTTCTCTTCCAAAATTATACTAGCGGCGTGCAATTTGGCAAATGCTTGCAGCACTAATTTTATATGGTTCATATCGAATATATCAATGGAGTCAGTCATTTTAAAATGATTTTCCCTACAATTCTCCAGAACCAGATAGTTACTTCCTTTCGAATGATAAAATGTAGGAAAAATTGAATTATCAAATCTTGGGTAATATTTCTTGAATTCAGGCACTAATTTTTCATAAAAACAAATCTCATTATTAAATGCGTTGCAGTGGGCACTAAATTCTAACTGCATTTCAAATTGCGTTGGTTCGGCCTTTAAGAAAAATGTTTTTTCAAATTCTGCTTCTTCCTTTTCGTACCGAATCGTGAGCCACATATGATCACCCATAAAGCCCTCCACATTTTCAGAAAGAGGTCTGTTGGAATAACCCAATAATCGGAAATTCTCGTCACCCAAATATCGTTTTAATATTGTCTGGCACTCAGCACTTGATAAAACTGTTCCACTCATTGTTGTTGATGTGAACCTTATTAAATATTACAATGAAATAAATTCAGTTTCCAAGTGCACAATTCGTTTTATTCTAGCTGTGAACGTGTTAGATTCAACTAATACTGTCATCCGATTATATCTTGTTGTCATAATTGACAATTTAAAATGCAAACTAATATTTGAGATAAAAATAGCTAAGTACTAAAGTAACGTGATAGTTTGTTTGAATACTCGAACAGTATTTAATGTTGCCAAAATGATAACGAGATGCATAATCTGATTTGAGAATTTTTGTTTCATTTATTACCAGTATAAATCATTATATTATATTTATAGTATTATCCACGTGAATTATTCTACAAATATTTAATCATAAGTTCACAAGTTAAACATACAGGATGATAATTGATAAGTTTGCAGTTATTTAATGAACTTGGTAGTTTTCTACAGAAAAGGACGAATTAGGATATTTTTTCCTGTTAGTGTCTAACAATCATTTCCTGTCATTTTTTTTAGAAATCTTTCTGTGCGCACACTTGTCAAATTTTACTTGATTGAGAATTTGAGATGAAAGGAATAGCACACAATTCTGTTTTTTTCTTTACTTCGTCTGCTACATTGTAGATGTTTAAAAACATAATCAATTTTGATTTTTTGACGTCTCACTCCGCAGGCCTGCATGCATGGTAACTTGGCGTTAAAAAAAATCGTCCTATTTGCTATGGGCTGTTTCTGGCTTAACTGTGAGTTATAATATGATTTTGCTCACTCCCTCCTTTTGAGAATCTAGTCTTATTTTACTCGCGAATGCATAAACTAACAAATATAAATGCAATATTAAATCATTGAATAAGTGATTGAAAATTAAATATTAGCAACATTTTCTGCTGCGAATGATGCACTCGTCCATTAAATATGATGGAGAGAAATTGGAAAAACGATTTCCACAATAAAAGAATCGTAAAGATTCATTCAACCATAAATGTTCGATGAAATAAGTAATAATGAATCATCCTGTATAAAATTCTTTGTATTTTTATAGACTCTTATGACGCATTTTATAAATTTTTTCAAAACTAGTTTTAGAATAAAGTGCAAATATAAAGTTTTTCAGACAAAATACAACAAAACGTCATAAAATATAAATATTAGTTTATTAGACTCATTTTTTTTTAAATATGAGACTCATGTTTGTTTTGTCAACAATAATCAAACTTGATGTATATAGAATGTTCAGAGAATAAAAATGTAATATTAATACAATAGAACCCTGTTCTAAAACTTTTCGGCCTCGCAAAAAGATGGAAGATTTTTCTTATTGGTTCACATTGAGTAATTTTAATATCAACATTCAATATATTTTTCTAGAATTAAAAATAAATAGCTTTGCTTTTTTTTTGGTCTATTATACATTTTTTCTTAACTGAAAAAGGCAGCTCTTTGCTGTTGCATTGTTGTGTTTCTTATTATTTTTATACAGAACTTATACCCAATAAAATATGTTTATTTATAATGAGCTCTGAAAAGTCTTTTCCTTCACTTTATTAGCTTTTTGATTATAAATCCAGTATATTTTATTTGAGTTTTCACGTTTCGACCCTCTAACCAAGAGTCATCAACAGAAAACAACTGATAAAGAAATAAACAAGGCTAGTAGAAAACGTTGATTCTACATCTAAAAGAAATAGAATAAAAATTCACCAAAGGTTTGAGAAAAACCCACGTGCAAGAACCTCAAACAGAGGAATCAATAAATATGAGTCTTGATAAATATCATTGTGAAAAATAGAAAATATAAAAATATTAAAATAACGTATGAAGACGTTATGTTTGCCCAGATAAACAAAGTTAGGATAACGGAAGAGAAAAAAATTAAATTTTCTGGTTCAATGTAGAAATGGGTGCATTTTTAGGTTAGCTCTCTAGTGGAGCAATATGCTCAATCTAACAGAAGTTTTATGGACTACAAGCACTGTATTATTTACTATTTTTTTATCTAACTACATATTTTTTTCTAGCTGATTCAAGAAAATATATGAAATCAGAAAAGAATGATATTCCACAAGAAAACAAAGTCTCACTTTAGAAGGCTTCCTAAAATTGATGATATTCACCTATAATTCATACTTTTTTGAGCTTATTTTGGAATATTCAATAAAAATATATCTTTTTTTTTTAAATAAATCTCGCTAAAATGTCTTCTCCAAAATTTCTTGAAGAAATACAGGACACTTTGAAGTGACCTTTGAAAAAGTCCGTGAAACAGAATTTGATGAATTATTAAAAATCAAAATCTGGTTGTTTCGCAAAATTACAAATTCAGGAGTCAATTTTTACACCAACATTCTGAATAGGGCGTCCTATTCAGAACGATGGCATGAAAACCTACTCCTGATTTTGTAATTATATGAATCAATCAGGTTTTGACTATTAACGATTTATTGAATTATTCTACGGACTTTTCCAAAGATTTTTGAAGTGCCCTGTATTTTTTAAGCCTGCCACTTCGGCAGGATGATGGTGTAAAAACCGATTCCTGAATTTATAATTTTGTGAAACAATCAGGTTTTGATTTTTGAAATTTTATTAGATTCTGTTTCACAGACTTTTTCAAAGGTCACTTTACAGTGCTACTTTGGCTGCAATATGGTAGATGTCACTGTTGCAGATTTATATCTCTACATGCCATGCATCAACTTCATTGATTTGTGGTTCACAAGTCCGACTATCTGAGGCTTGCTAGATTGTACTCCTGACTGTATTGAAGAGTCCTAATAAGAACGAAACATGTATCTACAGTAGGGTTGTCATTCGTCCTAATTCGTCGGGACATGTCACTGTAATAAACAGTGGTGTCCGGGCGTCCCGACTAACTATTAAATGTCCCGACAATCGACATTATTTGTATGTTTTCAGTAGGTATCCTCGGCTATAACGCAACTGTAGAACGCTTGTTTCCACAGATATCCCCGCAGCAGTGAACGGATGAAAGAAACCGTCTAGAAGTGTAAACCGTGGAGGCTATTCTTCAGTTTGAAGTTAACTATAAAGCTGCATTCACAACCACTTTAGATTCTGCTTAATTTGCACTTGAAGTTCAAATTATGCAGGGTTAAAATTTGTAGCATTCACAACCACTTTCAACATTACTTGAAATCTTCTAATACCATCTATGAAAACAAACATAAAATAATATAAATATTAAATACTTTATTCTTCTTTTCGTTTGAAAGAATATATTTTCAAATTCAGTGGTCATTTCCTTGCGGGGCATGTAGAATAGTTGTTAATTACAGTTATCTATTTACTTGAATTTCAGTTCTTATTGAAGAATTTTATAAAGTAAATAAATATAATAAGTTAACACATTTCATAAATTTAAATTCAATAATCTCTCGTCCATATTAGAGAAAAGAAATGATCGATTAATGAAATAACAAACCAAGCTTTATCACCGTCAATTCACTGTTTGCATATGTCTTCTATTATTCTATTTGATTTTAAACGTCAAAAACACATGTAGAATCATCGGAAGGTACAATGCACATGCCAATTCGCTAGCGATTTGAAGTCAAAGTTTGCACTTTGCAAACATTGCAATTCGAACGTAAAGTACGCAGACTACAAATTTCAGTTGTAAATGGTTACTACTGAGCTCATACGCTTAGCTTTGGATTTTAAGCTAGCATGAAATTGTGCTATGTTCAAATTCGGTTGTGAATGGACCTTTACAATTGTGAAAGGAAATCGAAAATTATTATCTCAGGTGGAATCATTATTACCTATACTCGCTAATTAAAAATTAATAATTCCAAATTCATCTATTAGTTTTCTAATAATTTCATCTATAAATATTTTCTTTCCTCAAAGTGTCCCGACCGGCCCTCAAAAAAATATGGCAATCTACAGTTGCCGTTCTATTCAGGGTGATGTTGTAAAAACCGATTACTGTATTTGTAATTTTGTGAGATAATCAGGTTTTTATTTTTAACAATTTATTGAAATTTTTTGTTGTGAATATAAAGAAATATTTTACAGAAAAAGGATGAAGAATTAGAATAATTTTAAAGAGGAGAAACAGATGGTTACGTGACAGTAAGGTTAAAAATTTAGTAACTTTTCTAAAAGATCTACAGAGTTCTTATACAGGGAATAAATACATTGCACTGTGGAAAAAATAAGGGAAAGCTGAATTTTTGTATGAAGCTTCCCTTTGTAGTCCCCACCGATACATGCACCGCTAAAAATGTTACGGGGGACAAAGGTCAAGATGAACGGTCTTTCGCGAAAATCTCGCTAACGGTAACTTTGATCGAAAAAATGATGATTGTCAAATTTGTAGCTTAGAAAATTGTCTTCAAAAAACATACCATCACTTTTCTTCGTATGACTAACGGTTTTTGAGAAAACTCGATTGTAACGTACAGTATGCACTCCTGAACGGTATCTGTATGTTGAGTATTTTTAATTAAACATTGAATGCGACTTGGAATATTGGAAACTAAAGCATTTATATTACACAATAATGTGGACTTCAATCTGCAATAGGCTAGACGAAGAGGGAAGCACTCCGAAACGTTCTCTCTTGTTATATTATCTTGAGGATCATTTGTTTTTCTTTTGTCAGAATACAAACTTGTTTATACTCTGTTTATAAAGTAAACAAATAACTGTCACTTTGACATTTGCTGCCCAAGCAGGTATTGGCTGAAGTCTTGTGTATTAAGTGATATTCCCTTGTGAACGGATTTACATTTACCATTTTTATTCAATTATTATTGTATAAATTAAATAAATGATCAAAAAAATTGCAGTAGCCTGTTTAATTGAGGAAAGGTGGTGTGTAGAGGAGTGCACGTATTGCAAGCGTCAGAACTATTTTAATTAGCTTTTCTCAAAAATCGCTAGTCTTACGAGAAAAAGTAATAAGATGTTTTGTGTAGGCAATTCTCTAAGCTACAAATTTGATTACTATTATTTTTTTGATTTAAGTTACCGTCAGCGAGATTTTCACGAAGGACCGTTTATCTTGACCTTTGACTCCGCGTAACATTCTTAGCGGCGTATGTACCGACGAGGATATTTGGGATTTTGTTTAGAACCACAAAAGGAAGTTTAATACTAAAATTCAGCTTTCCCGGAGTTTTTCCGAAGTTTGATCTTTTTTTTGTCTTTATTCCCTGAACTATTTGTAGGAGGTTCAAATAAAATATGATATCAAGCATGACTTGATCCATATAATGTGTGCTGGAATAAACCATTTAGATTGCAATTATAGTACTTTTAGAACAGTCAATCAATTTGCAATTCAGAACTGTTCATTATCAGGTCGCTCGCGCAAATGATACGTAGATTTTGCTTACTTCACTATGAGGCAGGAAGTGTTTCCTCTTTTCCCGCCTTATGCATGCGCATATTTTATTTCATTTCCACAGTGCAAACACGAAGCATACAAATACTTATAGTCACATCTTCTGATCCCTGCAAGATATCAAAATGGAACATGCACGAAAATTGGAGTTCAATTTTTTTAAAACAATAATTTAACGGAGATTACGGTGGTTGTAGGGCAGAAACACTTCAGCAGAAAAGTTTCATTTAGATGTTATTTTTATTTAAAGTCCAATATTTCGTAACAATTTTGTTACTTCATCAGGGATACTGAAAACGTACATAAATTCTTTTAATACTTATCCAAAAATATAAATTTTGAAAACAACTTACAAATAGTTATAACTTGGAATAAAATTGTTAAATTTTTTGAAACAGTTTGAAAATTTTTCATTGTTAAAAGTCTTCGTAACACACATTTATTACGTGACTAACTATGTTAACACAAACTCAATTTTTTGTCAAAGAATACAGCCATATTTATGATAAAAATTATTAAAAAATTCACAGCCAACGTGCTGACGCCATGTTTTTGACTGCCGGCTACACGTAAACGACGAAAACTAACTCAACAAGAAGAGGGGACGGAAATCCTGTCATCAGAAATAAGCGCGCAAATTTAAATTATTAATACTTTTAAAAAGACCCCAGAAGATGAGCGTACATTACACTCAGGTTCTGAGTGTCAGTTTTATAGTTAACAGTGATATTTTTATTTAATTTAATATGACACATTTCAAGAAACAATCTTTTTCTATAGTTATTTTCAAATTCTAAAATGACTGTTTGGTCATAGTCCACAAAATGCTGCGTTTCTTGAACATGTATAGCCATAGCACATTTATTACTGATGTCAAGCTTTCCCTCACCTCGTCTATGTTGACATCAGTAATAAATGTGCTATGGCTATACATGTTCAAGAAACGCAGCATTTTGTGGACTATGACCAAACAGTCATTTTAGAATTTGAAAATAACTATAGAAAAAGATTGTTTCTTGAAATGTGTCATATTAAATTAAATAAAAATATCACTGTTAACTATAAAACTGACACTCAGAACCTGAGTGTAATGTACGCTCATCTTCTGGGGTCTTTTTAAAAGTATTAATAATTTAAATTTGCGCGCTTATTTCTGATGACAGGATTTCCGTCCCCTCTTCTTGTTGAGTTAGTTTTCGTCGTTTACGTGTAGCCGGCAGTCAAAAACATGGCGTCAGCACGTTGGCTGTGAATTTTTTAATAATTTTTATCATAAATATGGCTGTATTCTTTGACAAAAAATTGAGTTTGTGTTAACATAGTTAGTCACGTAATAAATGTGTGTTACGAAGCAGGGGCGGACTAAGCCCTTTGCAGGCCCGGGGCGGCAGCATGAGATAAGGCCCCCTATATATATATATATATATATATATATATATATATATATATATATATATATATATATATATATATATATATATATATATATATATATATATATATATATATATATATATATCCGTTATATTAAACAAAATAGTACCTAGAATAAGAATCAATTCAACAACCTAATGGTTAATAAGTAATAATATATGTTAATAAAACGTAAATTAACAATCCTGATAGGAACTATTGATAATACTACATAGTAGCTCTATTTTTTCTTATATTTTTTGTTTTTCAGCCTTCATTTGACCAAACTTCTCGATAGCGTCGTTAAAATCTATTTCCTTCAAAATTGTTCTTTCAATTGATAAAATTGATGAATTGACTAGTCGATTTTCTTGGTTCATGGTGGATCGAAATATATTTTACATTTGTATGGAGATATTATTTTGAATTTTAATGAGGTAATCTTCTCAAAATTTTGGGCCCCTCTAGATCACAGGCCCGGGGCGGACCGCCCCTTGCGCCCCCCCCCCTTAGTCCGCCACTGTTACGAAGACTTTTAACAATGAAAAATTTTCAAACTGTTTCAAAAAATTTAACAATTTTATTCCAAGTTATAACTATTTGTAAGTTGTTTTCAAAATTTATATTTTTGGATAAGTATTAAAAGAATTTATGTACGTTTTCAGTATCCCTGATGAAGTAACAAAATTGTTACGAAATATTGGACTTTAAATAAAAATAACATCTAAATGAAACTTTTCTGCTGAAGTGTTTCTGCCCTACAACCACCGTAATCTCCGTTAAATTATTGTTTTATCTTTCAACAAGTCGGTGTTACTTCTTTTCAACTTCAATTTTTTTGTTTTAATTCCTGAAATTGTTATTTAAAGATAACAAACAAACAAAAATTCTAGAAACAGTCGTTTATGATTGGGCATCGTTTAAATAGCAGTTCTCATTTAAATTTTTGTATTCATTTTGAAATTACAGACAGTCATTTAAATTTTATTTATATATGTAGATGAAAGAAATTATTAATTGTTGTCCAAATTTACGGAAAGCTACTTTTATTTTGAATTCCAAGGAATCGAGCTGCTCAATTGCGCGACCTGAATAAATTTTCTAATGTGTTCTTTGTTAGTCAAATAATATACTCTCTTCATTCTAATATTTTAGTAAAACTTTGAAGATATTTAATATTGTAAGAGATTTGCTATAACTATTATTAGAATCTTAAAACAAATAAAGAATTATATTTTATTTTATTTGGTCAGAAAGGAATGAGCCTTCGTGAGGGAGTAAAAGAGATGAAAAGCAGATTCACTTTATTGTTTCATTTTGAATATGTTATCAGTTTGATAATATCAATTTTTATTTACTTATTGCTACACAATCAAATACTCATAAATCAAGTGTTTCACACAGAATCCGAAAATCTTTCAGACATTCATTTAAAACAATTTTATATTGTGGATTTTGTTTACACATTTTGACAATGAATTTGCTTCTATCAACATAGTAAGTTTCTTGACAATATTTATTATCTTGAAACAGTTTTGCCATATCTTCTGAGGTTGACATGATCAACTGAAATTGTGACACTGCTTGAGCTATGGCAAAAGTTTTGTAATATTCACAGCTTTCAATGAATTCATTATACGGAATAATCAATTCTACATCATATCCATATTCCAGCAGATATTGTCCCAATTTTTTGTGATATACATCCACTATTTTGTTCATATAATTTGATCTGAATTTTCGAGAGGTAGTTAGATAAATCAGTGTCATCAAATCAAGAGCCGGTGGGCATTTTTTGACGCATTGAAAATCTACTAATCTTGCTTCAACAGGTTTGCCGTTTTCATATTTCATTAAGATATTGCTAGCCCACAAATCTCCATGACACATGACATTGCGATATTTTTTGGAAGGTTCACTCAGTGTATACATTAAGTCATCATAAATTTTGCTTGCTTTTCTTTTGAATTCTTCGTCGGAAATAGTTGATTTTGGTTCTGGGAATAAATCAATATGAGTTTTAACACCTTTAATTAAAGATTGAATACGTTTATGACCAATATGGCCATTTTTTTTCACATAACAGATGTCTTGTAGTTCTTCTTCATATTCATCAGAAACACGAAATCTTTTACCAGTTACTGCTGTCATTTTTTTTTCAAATATTAAACATGCTGCATGATATTTTGCTAAAGTTTCGATTACAACAATTAAAGATTCGTATTTCAATGGTTTATGTTTATTAATCTGCTTAAAACCCAATTCATTTAAATCTTCGAAAACAAGAACATCATTTTTTCGTGCAAAATAATTTTTTGGTACACAGTCGTAGATATCTATATTAAATTTTGCCATTTGTTTGAATACATGATCGTACATAAATTTTTCATTGTCAAAAGCTTTTGATTCTACTACAAAAAGTGCAAATTCAGTTGTAGGTAGAAATTTTCCAAAGAAATTCAATTGTTCTTGATACGCTTTTCGATTAATATGAACACTAATTTTTTTGTGTGCTCCCAAAAAACCGTTCTGCTCTTCTATAGGATTTATTTCATATTTTAGAAGTTCATAATTTGTGGAGTTCAATTTGTTTTTCAATAGTTTATGACAATCTTGTGTGGAAAAACCGTCATGAGAAATAATATTTTTGATTTCCAAAATGATTTCGTCCATCCATGTTTGAAAGTAAGTGCCCATGTTTATAGAATCTTCGCACAATTTCACTTCTATCGCTAAAACTGTGTTTTTTATAAGCTTCTTTATCATCCATAATTTCTTTGAAATAATCTTGTGATATTTTTTGATAAGTATAGTAGTACGTTCCTTCCACCAAAATATAAGGGAGAAGATGTTTCGCACTTACGATTAACTCGTCATAAGGCAGAACTTTCTCAGGACACACATTTCCTAATTTTAATTCCGTGTATAACCGATTATAATAATAATTTATTATATCATCTAAATGATGCTGCCTGATTCCTGAAGAAGTAACTTGGTAAACACATTTCATTATATCGTAAATAGGAGGACTGTATTTCATAAGTTGGAAGTCCAACATTTTACAGTGAACGGACAAATTATTCTCGTATTTGTACATGATATTTTTGCGCCACATATCCGCATGACATAGTACATTTCGAAATTGTTTCGACGCATGTGATAATTCAAAACAGCTTGCCGCAAATTCAGAAAATTTTTGTTTGAATTTTTTTTTTGATATGTCATCATATTCTGGCATTAAATCTATTATTAAAAGAATACACTTTTCTGAGCAAACAGCGAATTTATGACCTAAATGATTCTCATTCTTCTGGAAAAAGGTTTCTTCCAAATATTCTTGATAATCATCCGTCAAAAGGTATTTTCTTCCAAGTTCCTCTGATTTCCTTTCTTCATAAATAATACTAGCTGCGTGTAATTTAGCTAGAGCTTGTAAAAGTAACTTTATATGATTCATGTCCAACACATCCATAGTGTCTGCATTTTTATAACCACTCTCTCCACAATTTTCTAAGACAACATAACTGTTATCTCTTGCATAATAAAATTTTGGATAAATTGATTCATCGATTCCAGGATAGTACTTTTTGAACTCTGGAAGTATCTTTTCATAAAAACATATTTCATTGTTGAACGCATTGCAATCTGCACAAAATTCTATTTGCATTTCAAATTCTGTTGGTAGTCCTTTCAGGAAAAATACTTTTTCAAATTCTGCATCTTTCCTTTTATACTGAATTGTGAGCCACATATGAGTGCCCAAAAATCCTTCCACATCGTCAGAAAGCGGTCGATTGGAATAATTTACTAATTGAAAATTTTCGTCACCCAAATACCGCTTTAAAACTGTTTCACACTCAGCACTTGTAAAAAATGTTTCACTCATTGTTGTTGATGTTGATTTGACGAAATACTACAAGCAAATAAATTCCACTTGCCAGTATACAATTAGCTATATTGTAGCTACGAATGGGACGGTTATCTTGTTGCAATTGACAATTTAAAATGCAAGGCAAATATTCAAATTTATAATAGCCAAGTTTAATATGACGCGACAATTTCGTTTAAATACACAGCTGTTTATTGTTACTAAAACGCTAATGTATATTTATTTCCATTTATTATCAGGCATAAATTATATGTTTGTGCATATTTTATACTATAAATTATTTTATCTTATTATTCATCCACGTGTAATATACACTGTGTTCCAATCTCAAATATTACTATTGGAATTTCGAGAATTTTTCGGGTACTAAATCTTCCTGAATCTAACTTGAAAGCCACATATTTTACCTCTCGAAAATTTTTGGTGTCTACAACTAAAATTCGAATATTCCATTTATGGCCAGTTGCATTACCGTCACTTAACTTTAATGGAGGAATAATAACCATAGTAACAATTGTCCAAACAATAGTTGTCATAGATAATATTCTCCACTTAAAGTTAAGTGACGGTGGTGCAACTGGCCATTAATAAATCAAATCAACTGCAACAAAAAACTCAAAAAAGTATTAAATATATTTTTTTCAATATAATTAAAATAAATCAAATCAACTGCAACAGAAATCTCAAAGAAGTATGAAACATTTTTTAAAATTAAACCTGAATGATATAAACCATAAAACGCATATTATTCATCAAACATATTAATCAAATAGTATGCATCAAATGAATATTAAAAAGAATGACTAATCCTAGAAACCATTCATTCAACCACTTTCTGAATTTATTGATTTATTGTGCAACTAAATGGATAATTGTTAACTACTCATTCGAAGAAAAAACATGACTTTTATAGTCCAAGGAAAACTAAAGAGCCTCCCATTCTATCAGTATAGATCCTAATTTTTGAGAAGAGGGAGAAATATTTAGGACAGCTCCTAACGCTTTATTCCTACAAAGCCTAAAATTCACCCAAAACCCTGAAAGTCATAATAAAATCTAGATTTTTGTTCCCCTAAAACAAGAAATATAAACATTTGTACATTAAAAACTTGAATCAAGATGCTATTTAAGATAATTTTCAATCGGATTTACTTCATTATCTATTTACTAACAATAATAAATCAGTATCTTTTGACTTCAGTATTTTTAGCGTCAAATTAACTTGGCAACAGCGCGTCTATCAGCTGCATGCTAGAATTCAGTGTTTATTCATTCAACGCAGGGGTGGTTCTACATAGTTCCAAGTTACAATTTTCAATCCACTGTCACGAATTCGAATGTGTAATCTATTTTATTTTAGTTTTTCTATAAATATGATGTTGTCACACAGCACTATTTCATGCATGAATATTTTTCAATTCTGATTCATAGCTTATAAATAATAAATTTCATACCCCAATTTTGGATTTTGAGTTCAACAAAAAATAAGGCTCCTTTTTAACTTCAATATTTAGGCCCCGAAAAACTTAGATGCGTCTCTGATTTGATTGCATTCAACATGGCTATTAGGATAATAGGATTATGTCGTTTGTTTTCAAGTATGGTTGACGGATATTTTCTTGCGTTTTCAATCATTTAGATTGAAATATTTATAAAATTGCACGTGAGAATATTTTTTCAATGTTTTTACACATTGTACGAGAATTATTTATATAAATTACAGTTTTTTGTATTTTTGTCTTTGATAAATAATAAAATAAAATTTGTTCTCTGCATTTGTGCAATAGAAAGCATGCAATACATTGTTTGCTTGAGGCATCAGTACTTGTAAAATTTTCAGCCAATCAGAAAGCTTGAGTCATAGTCCTATGCTGAGCCGTCGACCATTCTTGACGTGAATAAACTGTACTGAAGTCACAAATTTTTTAAATTTTGATATTTTGTGAATTCTACTATACATATTTTTATTAACATGCAGCCATTTTTACACACGCAATTTGTTGAAAAATCTAAATTTAGCAGTGCTCCACAAAAATTTAAATCTGATTCACTTAAGAAGGATGTCGAATGCTCTCTACGGAATTATGAATTAATTGCTAGCAGAATGTAACTATTAAGCATTTAGAAATAAATTTAAGGTTGATTCTATCACCAGCCACCTTGCCACCAGCCACCTTGGTTGGTGGTAGCCTCAAAGTTACATTCACACATTTTTTGTGATTTTTGAGTTATTTGCTATTTTTCTATTGTTATCAATTATTATTGGAAGTTTATCTTCACAATTATGCTGTAAACGAGGTTATAAAATTGTAATATTTCATTAGAACGCTGAAGATGGATGGATGCATATCCGAAACGTCCAAAAATTGAATAGTAACATGAATAAAATTAAGTGGACTTCAATACCTAAAAAATTTTTTTCCTAATCCATATTTGGGTCCTTCAATCTGCATTAAAAAATTCTCATATACTTTGATTTCCTTCTCAACAACCTTAACTGCATTCAACAATCGATACTCTCTCAAAACAGAGTTTAGTTATTATATTCGTCGCTCTTACCATGAAAAGTTATTGATACTTATGCCCGGTTTTATAAAGAGCAGAGTAATTCACTCCCAGAGTGGATAAAATTTACTTGATTAAATGACAGTCGAATATTTGATAGTAATGATTTTGATGTCATAAGGAAACTCAAACTAAGAATTTGTTAAATAAGATAAATTTACTTTAGGAGTAAATTTATTTGGTCTTTTATAAAATCCGACATTATAGAGCTAATTGTACAAATCGATAGCTATTTTTCACACGAGTAAATGAATAATTGTAGATACTTTAAATAGAATAAAAAAATATGGTTGCGTCACTCGTTAGCCGTTACGGAAACTGAGGAGTAGACAGACACAAACCGTTGACACACTCTCTTTATTTACCGATTTTCTCACCGCACACTTAACTATTCTCCTTTTGCAATCGGAATTTTGGTAACAATCGAAAATTGTAGTCCCCTCAACAAAGAAGTTTCAGTTAAAAAATGGTTGTGTACTTTTTCACTGCAAGCTGATTGGTGACACACTCGTACGGTTACAGTAGAATGGCATATAATAGTCCAGTCAATTTAGATTTCATCTGCTGAATAATTGGTACTGTTTTTTTTATTACGGGAATTTCTTCGTTTTGGCATGTGCAAAAATCATGTTGTCAAATCATGGTGCTTCAGAAGATATCGAAGGCCAAAGATCAAAAACCCCGTTTTTGACAATTTGTTCGCAAAATTTCCTTTTCTAACGGTCGTAGAGCATTTGAGGTCATGAGTAGAAACAAAATATAGATTTTTCTCTACATGAAAGATTGTATACTTTATTCGGGTATCTATAACCGTAAATGAGATACTGCTCATACAACGTGCACCGACGCGCAATGATGCAATTTTTTCTGCTCCGCCAATGGGGTAGAATGTAAAGTTAGAGAGATATGAAGTTATTATTTGATTGCTACAATTGCTTTAAATACTAAATTTCAAGATGCTACAGCTGATCGTTCTGGATTTTTGCGAAAAATTCTAAGCTTTTCTGTAAACTGCACTTCCGCTTGAGCCGATCTCAATCATAATGCGAGGTGTACAACTAGATATTATAGAAGTGCTTAATATAGAATTTCAATATTCTATGGCAGATTCTTTCGAATTTACGCGAAAAATTTGAAAAGTCTGTTATATAAAGTGCACTTCTGATTCAGCCGATCGACACAAAAATATAAGATAACCATCAAAATGCTACAGAAATTTCAAATACTGCATTTCAACATCTTAGGGCTAACCATTTTGGATTTATGCGAAAAATTCAAAAAATGTCTCATGAAAAGTGCACATTCGGTACAGACGTTCACAGCCATAATGCTAGGTGCACAATTAGACCTTCAAACAGTCTTAAATATGGAGTTTCAACATTATACGTTCGATGGATTTTGAGATTTGCGAGTTTTACATACGCACCAACGTCAAGCCAAAAATTGTCAAACTGGATTCAGGGTTATTCAAAACGGATATTCTCATCAAAATAAGTATGTAAACGTATAACAACTTTGCATTCAAGTAAAATATTATTTCATACCGTCGATATATCAGCTATAATTTCCATTAAAACGTTAGGCGCGATATCTCATTAACGGTCATAGATATGCAAATTAGTCAGATTATCTTTTATGTGAAGAAAAGTGTGTACTCAACTTTTACTCATGATTTCAAATGCTCTACGACTGTTAGAAAATGGGATATTGGCGAAAAACTGGTCAAAAACGAAGTCTTTGATCTTTGGCCTTCGATATCTTCTGAAGCACCATGGTTTGACAACACGATTTTCGCACACTCATTGTACATGCCAACACGTAGATATTTTTGCAATAAAAAAACCAGTACCATTTATTCGGTAGATTGAGTCATTTTTTGTCTAAATTGACTGGACTAATATTACAATATTGCAATCAATTATTATTATATTTTGTTCTAAAATTCTTATGTAATGTTCGGCAAACTTTATTTTTTTCTCACGAAATGACTATTATCCTTATCAACACCCAGTATATAAATGTTTGCATGATATTTTTACAGACATGATGTATTTATATTTACTTACTACTTATACAAAACAATAATTTATTAAAAAGTGTCTGAGATGACATCAGAACGTCATATAACATAAATATAATTTTCTCTGCACTGATAATATAGTTATCATTTATAAATTATAATGTCTGCTATGAAATTATTGTATACTCAACGAGTAATAAATAAAATAAATGTGACAAGTCATGATCTTCTATTTCAGCGCGTGTGTCTCGTAGGCGTACGCAATATAATATTAAAAGATATATTGGTGAACTTAAACTGTCCCTATAAGTTTACATAATCTGTTTAACAAGAAAATATAACCTTGTGCAAATCCAGTGAAATCCGAAAGTGTAAAAATGAAGAATAACTTTTAAGCTTTAAAAATATTAATCTAGATATATATATTATTGCATTATAAGAGAGATAATTTCCTATAGAATGGTATATACTGAATAGAAATGGAATAATTTGCAAGATACTTTGAAGCAACAAAAAAGTGGCGTTATTGCTATTGTATTTCTTCTTCTTGAGACTCAAAACCTCAAGTTCATTTTCAAAGTGTTCACGTTGAAGCAGAGCTTTAGGCAAGCAAATATACTTCTTCAGGATGCACTATTTTATGTCTAAAGTATCAAGTTAATAACGAAATAAGACGGAAAAATTAACTAATAATTAAAATATTATTTTTCAAAATTGAGAGAGTTCTCATAATTATTGGAATGGAGAATGACAGTGAAAGATAAACAAATATTTTAAAACAAATTTAGTATCAGATAGCTTATAATCTAATAACTTCTGACATGCTAATCATAGTCTATTATCGTTTAATTAAGATTGGTTATTTTGAACCCAGTTTACGGTATCTATTCCTCCATTCAAATCTGTTGCCGTACCAAATATAACAACTAATTCACAACTACCACCTTTTCTCTTCAGTATGAATAAAATAAAAACTTACTTGGGTTTTATGTCGAACATCTCGAATAGCTTTGATCATATGCAATCCCATTTCAACACTACAATGTGCATGGTCCATCCTAGGTACTGGCAGTCCGGAAACGCAGTAATAACAATCGCCCAAGAGTTTTATTCTTAGACAATGGTTTTCCTGCGAAAATAATTCAGTAATAATAATTTTACATTTCAATATTGATAATCTATGGCTTACCGTTGCTAATTTATCGAAACGAGCAAAAAGATCGTTCAGGACTCGTACAAGCTCTTCGGCGCTGCACTGACTCGCTAGAGCTGTAAATAAATATGTTTGAGAAATGGTTGTTATACAAAATAAGTCAAAAATTTTCTTGAGTTGATAAAACAATAGTAGATTCAATCGTATAATAAAGTCTACAGATATATTTATGGCTTCCAATCGCTGTCAAAACTATCGTTAATCGTATTCTTCAATTTTGCCTGATTTTTCATATCTTTGATATTGTAGAAGTTATTCTTGAATATCCGCTTTACTAAAAACTTCTATAAATACCTGTGAATCCTTTTATGTCTGCAAATAAGATGCTGACATTTTCGTAACGATGAATATATATTTTGTGAAATTGATGTGGCTGAAAGGCCCCACCCTTTTCTTCTTCTTTAGAAATATCTCTAATCATTTCTTTGGCAACAAAATCGGGAAGAACTAAAAATTCGATATTTGCATAGTTGTTGTTAATCAGAAGACATGTAATTTTTTACCTGAAAGTAATAATTTTTCTTGTCTATCATTTTCTTTCTGGGTATGATATCTTGTTTCCATTGAACGATGAGTTTCTAAAAATGCTTTTCTCTGTCCTCGATCCGTTAAATATTTTGTATACATCCCAGCAAAATTCACAGCCACATACAATAATATATTCGCTGCTATATTATACTTGAAAGAGTGTTTGCAATGCTAAACAATAAATAACACAGATTTTAATCTGGGTACAGAACTAACACAGAAATAGTAATTTAGAAAAGTTTTGAAGTTTTCTTTACGTTTAATATGTTTGAGAAGTTTGAAAACTCCCAAGTTTACACCAATACCAGTACCAACTTTTTCTCCAATTCATTGAAAGCTTATTACTAGATACATATTACATATTACCATAAGAGAAGGGTTTCAAAATATATTCAGTTATAAAACTTTCATTTGTGAGGATATAAATATAAATTTATTTATTAGATCATCACAGGCAATTCTCCTCAGTACCTTGGTTCTAAATGTGCCAAAACGTCATTTATGCAATAGTACAACGAGTGATCACGCCATTCGCATTAAAATTATTTAAAAATTATGGAATCATTTATAAACAAATAAAAATAGAATAAATATTCATCATGCCTATCACCTATTTCTGGGTGAGGCACAATTAATATTTTTGATATTCATATAAAAATTTAATTGTTAAATAATTGTTGAAAGAATATTATAATGAAAATATCATGAACAAATTTTGAATTCATTGTAACATATTGTAACAAATAGTGCCCCTGCAAAGTACACTTCTATTTTAACACGCCGGTAAAACGGGTGACCGCAATAGAGTTGTTGTCTGTC
Source organism: Dromius quadrimaculatus (assembly GCA_963989225.1). NCBI lineage: Eukaryota > Metazoa > Arthropoda > Insecta > Coleoptera > Carabidae > Dromius > Dromius quadrimaculatus. The sequence goes on along the minus strand of OZ022331.1, from coordinate 44,395,240 downwards.
CAACGCGAATGACTAAAATGTGTTAAGGACATGATGACATCAGACCAAATGAAAATTTCTCGAAGTTTCGAGAACCGTAGCCGGGGATATATAAACCGGGCACTGAGTTGAATTGGACAGTAAGGAATTGACAGTAATAGTAGTTGGTAGCACGAAAGAGATGGAATTGTTAGTGGTTCGAATACAGAGTGCGCAAGAGTGAAAAATTAGTAGTAAAACAGTGGTGATAAGTGAGTGTACCAGTAGGAAATAAATAGAAGACAGTTCTGTTGCTTCAATAATAAATAAGTGTAATATAAGTGACTGTTTAAGTGTAAGTTATAATTAGAAATATTTAATAGGGAATATTTCAGTTATGTAAGTGATATTATTGTAGCCCTACGTTGAAAATAAATTATTAAACCCATGGACAAGTTTAAGTTTCGTTACAATATTTTGACTAATTTGAAAGCTTGCAATAAAACTTTAAAGAAAAGTGATATAATTTGGTAGATCTATTATTGAACTATTTGAATAGGTAAAAGGTGAATTGTTCAAGGCACAATGGTTCTCAATTCGGCGGTGAGGACAGAAGACATAGAACCCTCGCAGTTTTACTCAATGAATATGATTAATTATACAAACTCTGACATTTGGGCAACAAAACAAATTCTAAGAGAAGAAAATTGTATCTCCCAAGCAACAGGGTGTAATTAATTATTATCTTTGCTTAAATTCAGGAGCTTTTATTTCTAGATTAGAGGGCATTTTAAGATGATAAATGATTTTTGGGACAATTAAGTTTGGTACATAATATATATACAGGATGTTTCTATACTGATGCATCAGATGAATATAGAACAATAGATATTTGTTTAATTAGGCAGAAGAGCAGCAAATTTTTTGCCTCGGCAAACGTTTTTTGCTCTGCTGGACAATTTTTCCGCCGATCATGAGTATCATAACTATAATTTTATGATTTTTGATACTAAAATCACTACAGTTACTCATAAAATTACTATGCAGAAACAAAGAAGTATGAATGCTAAATTCTGCAACTGAAATAGTAACGAAATTATTTCAGTTTGACAAAGGAATGTTCATACAACTTACATTCGAACTTAATGATATGTGAAACTGAATCTATTGTTAAATGGGTAGAAAACACGAAACAATTAATTTATGACGAAACATCAAATTTTCGAGTTCGTTTTCATGCCAACACTTTTTCTGTTTGGGCTGTGAGAGTAAGCTATCAGTGAAAAGTACAAAATAGTTTTTTGTTTTTAAAACTATATAAAAATCTTATGCAAGTATTCTTAAAAGATGATGTGTCTTGATACAAATAAAATATTGACATTTTTGGTTGCAGAATTAGTGTCCGGATAGCCAAATAGCAGGAGTAGCAAATGCTAAGGAGTCAGTGTCGTAGCTAGAGCCTGGCAGCAGGGGCTTGCGCCAGGGGCGCAAACTCCGGAGACGCGCAATCAGTTAAATGATAAATCATAATAAGTAATAATGAACATATTAATAAATGTATTCAACCTTCAAGCGCAATTTGACACAATGCATTAAATGCTGCATTTTGCTTTGCATTTTAATACTGCATTTTGATGCAAAAGAAAATGCACCGTGTCATATATAAAATTTTGTGTATTAAACTCTAATTGAATTGAATGTAGGATACGGTGCATTTTTTGCATCAATTGCATCTGCATTTACCCAGACGATTTGGAAGGAAACTTGTTGACAAAAAATAGCATGAGGGTCTGGAATTGCAATTTTATTGACTAATAATAAAAAATCTATTAGAGTCGTGATTCCCAAATGGAGAAATGATCTTGCAAATTTGTCTTTCATGATTACCTAAACGATTTGGAAAAAAATCTAGCCGGCGGACCTGTGAAGTTTACCGATTGACTACAAAATGCATGAGGCTCTGGAACCGCAATTTCAATCATTCAGAATCGTGTTTCCTGAATGTGAAATGCGGATTTTTCTTTCATGATTACTAATTTCAGTAGTAGATGTTAATAAAAATCAGACCCGTAGTCAGGATTTTTTTTGAAGAGTGGGGGGGCTTGAATTTTAGAAAATGGAGTGGAGGGGTTTTATTATAAGTTTTTATTAGGTCTGTTTGCCGCGTGATTCATATAATTTGGAATGAATACGATTGTATCAGTGTATAAATATTCATTTTCCACAAATAAATCGATTAATTCAAATAAATATGAATACGTATCAATAAAAACTGAAAAGAACTGGTAGCAGCACCTATAAAGCTACATATATTAATTTGCGTAGAGAAATTAAAACTGAATTGAGTACTGCCTACGTTCACTATTGTATTGTATTCAACATGAATTGACTCTAGATCCTAAAACTTTCTGGAATTTTATTAATCATAAACGCAACTCGACCTCTATTCTGTCAGCATTGAGTTGCGACGGTGAATCTCTTACTGATCCTCAAGTCATAGTCGATAAATTTGCTCAAATATTTTCCTATTCATTTAATAACATTTCTCAAAACACCAACCCAATTCGTAGTTCAGTGGTCCGTCCAACTTTAAATGTAAATTTTGTATCTGAAGATGAGGTCATTTGGGCTTTACAGAAACTCAAACCGAAAATGACCATGGGTCCTGATTTGATACCAGCTTTTATTTTGAGAGATTGCTTCCTGATTTTTGCTCCACCTTTAACTAAAATATTCAATTCAATTCTTCGTACATCAACATTTCCCGAGGTCTGGAAGATTTCACGTGTGAATCCAATTCTTAAAAAAGGTGATAAGAATGATATTTATAATTATAGACCAGTGGCCATTATCTCGAATTTCTGTAAGATTTTTGAAACAATAATTCACGAAAGAATCTACAGTCACATATCTGGCATGATCTCAATCAACCAGCACGGTTCCATGAAAGGACGTTCGACTATCACCAACCTTATGTGTAAGACCCAATATATATCTGAAACTCTAGATCAACACAGGCAAGTTGACTTTAACGAGACATTTGATAAGCTAGATCACGCCTTGCTACTTAATAAACTGGAAATATTCGGCCTATCGTCTGCACTTATTCAACTTATTGCATCATACTTACGGAATAGATTCCAATTTGTGACCATTAATGGTTTCAAGTCGGCATCTTTCATGCAACTATCTGGAGTATCTTAAGGATCCGTTCTAAGACCATTGCTTTTCGTCTTGTTCATCGACGATATTATGTCAGACATTTCTATCGAACATCTTCTTTATGCCGATGATTTAAAATTGTATTGTAATATTTCATCTATCAATGACTGTGCAATTCTCCAAGATAATCTGAATAAGATCTATGTTTGGTGTTGCAATAATCGATTACCATTGAATATAGGAGAATGTAACATTATGACCTATACAAGGAAGCTATCTCCACTTTGATTCAACTATTAGATTAACAATACTACCCTGAATAGGCCTGATACTATCAATCTATTCGACCCCAAATTGACATTTGTTCCGCATGTCGATTCCAAAGTTTCAATCGCATTTAGGACTCTGGGATTTCTAGTTAGAAACAATGAAATGTGTAATACTCTCCATATCTTAAGACTTAAGAGGAATACCCCAAAATATATTATCAAAGAAATTTAATTTACACTTCTTGCATCAACGTCGTAGTATGAATGCTTGTATAACAATTTTTAGAATTATCAATAACCTTTCGGACTGTCCTGGATTATTGAATAAAATTGATTTTCGTATTCCTAGAATGTCATCTAGATGCATTACAACATTCCATACGGTGATTGCAAAGTCTAATATTCTACTTAAATCACCACTATACTTCATGTATAAATCATTCAGAGTAATTGAACTCCAAGTTGACATATTTGAGTCTAATGTTAATAGTATAAAGAAATGTATAAACATGTTCTAATGTTTTCTTATTTTGTCTTCTCATCCTATAATTAGGCATGTGCCTGTTGGATGAGTATTAAATAATAATAATAATAATAATAAAATTACGATTTTCAATAGGCCTTGAAACATTTAGATGCATTTTAATAAATTTAAGTTAAATTCATTTGGCTATACGTGCCTGATAAAAATTATAATTCACGCAGATATTCAAATGTCCTAATTGCCTTTTTTAAAGCAATCTGGTAGCACTGGTACTTTGGCATTTTAAATCTCTTACAGCAAAAGAGTTCTCGAAAAGAGCTCTAAATATCCTCAGTCATTGCTTATCTAGACGACTTTAAATAAAATCTAGGCGATGCTACTTATGCAGTTTGCCGATTGATAACAAAAAGCGGGAGCTCTGTAATTACAATTTTATATGATAATAATGTAGTATAATCGTGTTCCCAAATGTGCGGAAATAGTCTTGCGAATTTGTTTTTCATGATTAGTAACTGCAGCGGTGGACGTTTATTTTTTTTTAAATTAAATCTCATAAGAAAATTGTTCGAGGAACACGATGGTACAAGATCGTTCGAATAACCTCTAACCCAATGTGATTTATTAAGAAATTTATTTGACTAGTGTTATAATTAAATTTATCCACATTTAAGTAATAAATTTTATTTTATAGAAATAGTGTTTTTTATTATATCCTAAACCAAATCAAGGCCTCTTGATGACATTTGTTACAGGCCTTCTGCTAGCTTGATCTGGCACTGTACAGAAAAAAAGTACATAACAAGTAAAAAAAATATTAAGAGTATAATAATCTACATATTATGTAGATGATTGTTTCTATTGTTTATACTTTAGTGAGATCATTATTAGCATTTTTGACAACATTACTGATTTACATTTGATGCATGAGTATTGGAACATCCTGTATACTATTCGTTTCTTTCAATTATTGATATGTGAACTTGTCTCTTTTCATATAAAATTGTGCTAAACTTACCTCTCCTTTCAAAACTCCATTGACTATTATCACAATAATATGTCCACAAGCTGATACAGACCCAGCAATCATACACCATCGTAATGGTAACGGCAACATAGCATAAGGAACAAATAAAATAAATAAAAAGTACCAAATAAAATCATCATTAGATCCAAGCTGCTGCTCCCTGTTTAAATATCCTGCCATACAATAAGCTTCATTACAATGATGTAGTTAACTGTATATTTCTTTTTGTTTCATACCTTGAACATTTAATAAAAGCCAAGTACACATCGCAGCCCAGTGTAAATAATTATTAGCGAAACATCTCCACCAACCTAATATACAAATTGCAATATTTGCTGCCACGCAACAAACAGTGTATATTACCCACGACGTTGCATCCGAATTATTATCGTCATTTTTCTTATCTCCTTTTACTACATACGCTACAGTCAACGCAATCTGAAACAAAATTACATATTGAATGGATTATCATCGTCATGCCAGAGGACCATAAATTTCAAACACATTTTTATACGATTTTATGTCAAAAATTATTCATAAAAGCAAATGTTTAGATTTGGTCTCCAGCTATCACTTGTATTTGAGAAAAGTCGTATATGGGTTCATGAAGATGGGAAAGAAGCAGCGAGCCATGAGAAAAAGGTATGTGAACAATATTTCACAAAGGTACCGGCCTTGTAGATGTAGTTCAGTTGCATGAAAAAAAAACAGCTACTGCTAAATGATACACTAAAAAATGTTTGCTTGAAGTACTCAGTAGAGTATTTTCAACATATTTAAGATAAAATTCATGTTTATTATTCTTAATACTCTTAACGTGTGTGACAATAGAAATGATGGGATGGAATATTTTTAGAATTGTTATCTCGAAGGGGATGAATTATTTTTAGGGCTGCTGTTGCTGCCACGTTTACAGTCAAGGAGAGGGATGACAGCGTATATTTTATTAATGTACTTGACACCGTTCGCCGATTAGCAAAAAAGTTCAACTTTTTGTTGTTCAACGGAGACCCAACTATACAAGTAGCCTGTTTCTTACTCGGTCAAGTTTCAGCACATATTAAACCCTAGGTCATCTTGAACACAAAAAAGCTACCCATAAAAAATGAATAGCGTTTTATTATGACAAGAAAAGTTTGATACAGCCGACTTTTAGAGTAATAAGGGTTCGTTGAAATATCAGTCTAACACTAAAAAATATAAACTCTTGAAGCGCACAAAACATGTTAACAAAATATCGCCTAAATCAAATAAACTCATCGGTGATTTTTATGCAAACCCTTTCAAATTCACGAAATGGATCGTCTAGGGCTCGAATATAATACTATTTTACATTCTGACCAGTATAAAGCCAATATTCAGAATACTTTTGAAAAATAGTTTATTAGCCAGTTATATTTTGTTAATCTGTACAATTAAAATTTCAGTGACCAATGAATATTATAAGGGGTATAACAATTATAAACTCGGACACTAATGCTCGATTTCATAACCAGGAGTTGAATAAACAAGGGTTGAAATCACAGAGATTTAATAACCAGTAAACTAATTTTCGATTTATTTGATTCATTTGAGCGGACAGTAATGATATAACAAATGGATAAATTGATTTTGCCATTTCAGCCGGATTAACTTGAATCGAGATTCTGGAACAGGCCATAAGAATATTGAAAAAAATAATAATAACGCAGATAATCGCGCAATCATTTTTTTTTTTTTGGAGATGGGCACGAATTGAGCAATAATTTTAACCCTAATTTATGATATATTACGACATGAATTCAATTTGACACGTATTAATAATACTATTCAAATCGCTTGGCAATTAGTAGTTCGGATAGTCCCAACATTTTTGTTGGTTCACAGAGATGTTCGTCGAATTTGCTGTTCGTATGATTTTTCTGTATTAAAAGCATTAATTTGCGTATTGTGAAGTTGATAATCGTTGGACGATCACAACAGTGCTAAAAATTTGTAAACTTGTTGTTTAAGAATAGTATATCATCTTTCAACTGCATCAGCTGCCATTCAGCGCCCTACGACTAAAATTCCCTCTATTGAAAATACATAAAATTTAAGGACTTCATATTGAATAGAAGAAATACGAAAAAGTAGCAGTTAACAATTGGGCGAAGTGAATGAAAAGCTTCCGAAACTAGAAGAACTGCGGAAAGAAGGTTAGGATTTCCTAGGCCTCTTTCACACGGAAAGGCGTACAGTTCCCGCTCCCGAGCGAGGGCACGGCGCGTTAGACCGAAATGCAAAGAGTTCTATGGGAGCTTTCACACGGGGAGCGAGAGCCTTTACGGCTCGCGAGTGAGAGCCGTCAGAGCTCTTTTGTATCTCGAGCCGCGCGCTTGGAGAGGAGCCGCGACTCTTCGTCAAAATGCAAGCGGAGTAGTGGGAGCATTCACAGGGAGAGCGAAAACAGCTCTTACTCTTTATAATGTCTTGCTGCGCAGCGTAAAGTCCAGATAGATTTTGATATCGAATTACCGATAAATATAGTGTGGAACTGATCCGCCCTTTGGGACTAGGGATGCCAGGACATTTTCGGCTTTCTACAGTCGTGACACTTACATGTCCGGCCTGTCCGACTTTTGTCTGGCTTTAAGATTGAACCATTTCATTTTATCAACATATAGTCTACAGAGAACTGTACTATAGAAATAAAAGATTTAGAACTGATTCTTAAATTATTGTAGTTAATTTAGCAACAAAACTATGATTCAATAATGAATAATGATTGATAAACAGTTTTAATATGAACCATATCAAGGTTTCTTTTTTATCAAAGTGATGTCTTGTTATGTTTGGCTTTGAAAAAATTTTTGTCAGGCTTTTAGGGCAATATACCAGGCCTATCTAAAGCGCCGAGTCCGGTTTTTGTATATTAAGTCCTAGAATTCTTATTTGGGACAAAAGTATAGACTCGTACAAGGACCGCAATGATGTAGATAAAAATTGAAGGGAAATTCTAAAATGATGGCGTTTTTGTCGTCAATGATGATGTCGACACTGAAAAAGATGAATGGCCACAGCACGCATACGATACATCACGATTTTTACGTATTTAGCGTCTGACGCGCTTAGATCATAAATAATTGGGGCTATTCTGTAACTCAATCGATAAATTTTTATCGATCATTATCTATTTCAACCAATGGACGTAGGTAGCACTGACAAAAATTTCGAATATTGTTTCCATTTGTCGAAAATCTTATCGATCGATAATAAATTAATGATTGTGTTACAGAATACGGCCAAATATCTAGATGGAAGAAACTGCGAACGGTTACGACGGAAAGAGGTGGGAGATATATTGTAAGAAAGCTGGAGAAATGAACTGCGCAAGCAATTAAATTTCGGATTGTCAAGCCCACAAAATGACAAACACATGATGTAATGAGTTCTTATATCTGTAAAAAATTTTTACATTCATTCACTGTTTTCTAGTTGCAAAATAAATCTTCTTAACATTACTTTTATAAATAGCAAATGAAATTCGATAAACATGCGCAGTTCATTTCACTTCATTTTTTTTTCATTATATTTTATTTCTTTGTCCCTCTAACGTAATCTATATTTTCCTCTATTTCTGGCATAACCATTCGAGAGCGCTCGAACCGGAAGGTTCCCCGTGTGAAAGAGTGTGAAGTAGGAGCGAAAAAAGCTCTCGCTCGCGAACGGGAGCCGTACAGCTCTCCGTGTGGAAGAGGCCTATGCTATTTCAAGGAGACAATGTCGATATTGTCTAAAACTAATTCTGCCTCGGCAGTTGTTACGGATTGTAGTTGAAACAGTTTCGACTGAAGTTTGACCGATATAAGAATTGGAAATCTGTAAATTATAGACAGTAAGCCCTAAATTCCAAGCTAAAGCAATATGTAAACTGTAGAATAAAATACACTAGGACGCCTTAAAAAAATTTATAAGTCCTGTTAATGTGCACTAAAAACTGTTGAAAACTCTTGACACTTGATTCGTATTTGTTCCCTGTCAGGAAGAAAACCACAAAACTCTCATTAAATGTATGTGCGGTTTTAAAGACAGATGGTATTTTTTAATCTGATTAATTAAAAATAAAAGAAAACAAGGTCTGTGAAAAATCTTAACGAATGGGTTTGAGAGTATTTACAAGTTTGACATATAGAGGTTTATAACAAAAATTCTTTGGACTGATATACACGTGTACGTATCTCATTAATAGATATACGATCTTAAACAAAAATGATGCGGCATTTTTTGACCAAACGTCAATAAAGTAACATCATATCAAGCGAAGCGTTGTTGTGGAAAACTAAATACTGTATCGCGATGTGTTTTCATTAGTACAAAAAATGCTAGCTTTCGATACAAGTAGAAAATATTGATGGACGAAACGTAGTGAAGTTTGGTGATTCATAACATTTTTCGGACGAATGAAACATAATATCTTCTCGCCAATCATGAATTTGCTAATTTCACTAGAGCTATTCAAATTGAAATAATGCGGCAACACGAGTCCTAATTTCAGATAATTATGTTTTTTGGAATCTTTATAGTTGACTTACCTTTAAAAAAAGATCAACTATGTTGACCATAATAAGCGATTTTTGCCTTTGTCGATGGGAATACCGCAAATACTGTATTTCAAGGTGCTTGTCATGGAAACTATTCGTAAGACTTGGCAGGTAAATACCCTTGTACATACAACCTTTCTTGAAAATTGTATTCGGATCTGAAATGAACAATTTATTTTATATTGAAGAAGCAACAAAAGGAAATTCCCAATACCATTTTGTTGTGCATATGCTTCTTCCTTGGCAAATATTGAATCACCATTACCTACGTTGTTATTCCACAAATAATCATCATCGATCTCATTTTCATATTTGTTTGGATGTCGTAATGTGACTTCTATTTCTGTGTCACCAGTACCAGATAGATTATTTTGATCCTGAAATGCGAATCTCATATATTGAACTCGTCATTCCAAAATGAATGAAAAAAATAAGGATATGGAGTTTTATGAAACATAATTTTATTTTTTTTGTTATTTGTTATTCATTAAAAGTAAAAGGATATAGAATAAAGTTTTGTTGGCATACCTGTTGATTTGGTTGCGATGAGGAAACAATATGAGTTATCGATTCTACCTCAGTGAGAGAATTATTGGGTGTAACAACTGTACACATCCTCCGAAAGGTTCCGGTGGGTTCAGTACTCAAATCTGGAAGAAAATAAATGAATTGAGTATTAGGTTATCAACAATTCAACAAAATATATTAATTACAGTGAAAACTTTTTTATTTTATTCTCCAGGTAACAAAAAAATGCGCATGTTATTCAACGTTTGTTTTATGGAAACGTTGGTTGGGCACTTCAAGATACACCAAAAGTACATGAAGAACGGCAAACAATAATGACGAAGTTATTTTATCTCTTTAAATATTGAAATTAATTTCATCATCATTTCATTGTTATTTTAGATTCCTTACAAAGTTTTTTTAAGCATTTATGCAAAGTGTGCACAATACCTGTCACCGATAAATTAATTATGTTTATTGTAGTCTGAATGCCAATAGTAGTGGACAGTGTAAAACAAACATAGAATATTTAGAGTATCTGTATATTCGTCGATTTTTGAAAATTATCTCATGTACAGTACAAATATTTTCTGGAGTCAGCACAGACATAGGTCTTCCACTATGACATCTATCACTTCCTCTCTTAAAATTCGTAGCTCAATTTGTTATAGTAGTGTGGAAGTGACATTGTTTCTTCAATGTGTCATGAATCTCTTTTGAGGACAGTTCTTTTGGAGGGAGGTACTTTATCACCGATCGAAATTCCATTACACTGAACTCAAAATTAGGATGTCATATTTTGTTCCAAATTGCACAATGAAATCTGGACTACCAATTTGAACTATTGGCTAAACGTCAAACTGCAATCCATTACCAATTTAAAGTGGTGCAGGTCAATTTATTAGTTTACTATCGTAGTTCAATTATTTGTATGTAACAGACAATATGGACAATTTAGCTAATCTGATGATAAACATATGTGAGCAAGAATTGTTGATATTTTAAGTGATTTAGATTACATAGTCCCACAATTACTTGCATAGGAAGGAGTTGATCGTAAAAAATAATTTTTATTAGCATAATAATATTTATTTATCGAAGAAATTTTTCTTCGAACGTGCAGCTTCTGTATGTCACGTTATTTATTCAATTAAAGTTTCTTTAACAGGTATCATATGAAAATGAATTATAGGGACAGATTAGATAGACAAAATCAGGAATATTTTTATTTATTTATTTATTTATTTATTTATTTAAACATACACTGTCCAACAGGTACAAGACCCAATGAGAGGACAGGAAAATACAAAATTTGATTATTCTAGAATATAAATTTTACTCATACTGCGTAACACTTAGTTAAGCTATTTCGTTTAATTATTCCTAAGTAATTTAATAAAAGTTTTGGGCAGTTGCAAAAAAACATCAACATTAGAAAATTTATGCTGATAAGTATGACACATACGGTATAAAGGTGAAGAGGAAAGAACATTAGTTCGAGGAGTAGGGAGATAGAAAGTATGGGAAGACCGTGTAGTGATATAAGGGGTGTGGAAAGGGAGAAGATATAAACAAATAGGGTCATCAATTTCACCATGAATCAATTTACTAAGATGATGTGCAAGTTGAAATTCGCGACGTTCGATCATGCTATGAAAATTGAAAGTATCAAGTAAATCATTGTAAGGAATGGAATAATCTGGATAGCAATTGAAAGTTTTGAAGTACAGATATTTAAGGATTTTTTTCTGGATGGTTTCAATTCGATTCTGATGAACTTCATAAATAGGATTCCAGATGATAGAACAATATTCAAGTTTAGAACGAATAAAGGCATAGTAAAGCGATAAGACTGGAGCTGTATTGCGAAAGAAACGGGTATTGCGCTTAATGAATCCCAGCATACGAATACAGGCATTGTAAATCCGATTGATATGATTCAGAAATGTAAGTTTTTGGTCAAAAGTGACGCCGAGATCATCAATAGTTATACAACGTGACAAAAGGGTGTTATCGATATGATAATTGAACAACACAGGTGATAAATTCCGCGTAAAAGACATAACCTGACATTTGTTCAAGTTTAGGCTTAGGTTGTTTTCAGTACACCAAAGAGATAAATTATTCAGATCGTTTTGAAGGAATTGAGCATCAGTCAGAGTGGAGATGGTGTAAAATATTTTAAGATCGTCGGCGAACAAGAGTTTATCGGATTGCAAAATTTCCGTAATATCATTGATGAATAGAATGAAGAGCAAAGGACCCAAGTTGGACCCTTGGGAAATTCCAGAGGTGGAAATAAAGGATGAAGATCTGCGACCATAGAAATTGACAAATAGCTGGCGATTAGAAAGATATGATGAGAGAAGATCAATGAGTGATGTGGATATGGAAAAAGAATGAAGTTTCTGAATAAGAATGGAGTGATCTATTCTGTCGAATGCTTTTGTGAAATCCGTATATATGCAGTCAACCTGACCTTTGGAATCTAACACTGATGAAACTGTATGAGTAAAGAATAAAAGGTTGGTAGAGGTAGATCTTTTCTCCATAAATCCGTGTTGTGAAACAGAAATGTGATTTTTAATATTGACGTAGATAGCTGAGTACAAAAGTTTTTCGAAAATTTTACTAAAGTTAGGTAATACAGCAATTGGTCTATAGTTTTTGATATTAGTACTATCACCTGATTTATGAATGGGTGTAATAAGTGTAGTTTTCCAAACATTAGGGAATATGCATGTTTTTATAGATAGATTTATAATGTGAAAGAGAGCATTCGACAAGGGATAGACACAGTTTTTAATTAAAAAAGTCGGAATATGATCGGAACCGCATGAAGCATTGGATTTTAATTTGGAAATGAAAGTTACAATATCTTCCCTGCTCGCATGTTCAACAGAAGTGATATTACAACAAGAAGGATTGGTCGAGGGAATCAGATTGCTGGAAGGGAGAGTGTAAACTGACTTAAAGTGTGAAGCAAAACCATTTGCAATATCATCCGGTGATGACAGTACATTATCATTCAAAATCATGCTATCCGGAAATGTTGATGAATTCTTTTTAGAATTTATAAATTTCCAGAAACAACTGGGATCATGTTTAATACTAGACTCACAATGCAGAATATAATCATCATAAGCAATCTTGATGTCACGTTTCAATTTGATACGCATTTGAGTGTAAGATGTCGAGTAGTGGAGATTGTTTATGAATTTGTTACTAAGCCTGCGATAACGTTCTTTACGGCGAATATTTGATCTAATATTAGGTGTAAACCAAGGAGGATAACGTCTTTTAAAAGATCCTTTACGAGGAACACAGGTATCGAAAAAACTATAAAGGATGTTATAAAATTTATCGCAAGCTGAATTAAAATCATCATATTGCTCAAGAATGTTCCAATCAAAGTTATCTATGAGTCGATAGAGTTCAGGAAAATCTGCTTTTTTAAAATTATAAGAAAAACCATTTTGTGTGAAGTTATTTCTCTTTGTGACATTTTCTGATATGATAAGAAAATCTAGAGCTGGATGATGGTCATATTCAACATCTAGAAGTAAATTTGAGGCATGACTAACTGTGCACTGAACATTATAGACAATAACGTCAAGAAGCCTGTTATTTTTATTTAGAACAGAATTACATTGCTTAGCATCTGTTAATTCCAAAAAAATATTGAAAGAATTAATTTTGGGTGTATCAGTTTGACAAACTAATTCAGGTAAATTAAAATCTCCCAAGATGACAAAATTACCACCATTAAGAAAAGGAAGGCTCTCAAAAAAATCAAAAATGGAAATATACTGAGTTGCAGTCAATTTTGACGGAATATACAGAACAAAAACATACAAACTTTTATTATTGTTAACAATTTTTGAACATACAATGTCGACATTGCTGGGTAGAATATAGGAATAGGTAATGAGATCAACATAATGAGAAATGATATTGTTTTTGACCAATAAAAGCACTCCTCCACCACGGGTGGCATTACAAGCAATAAAGTCACGGTCAGTTCTGTAGACACTGTAGCAACAATCACATAATTCAGAGTTCAAAAAGCTACTATTCAGCCAGGTTTCCGAGAACGCAATTACATCATAATCACATGTTGAAGAATTGGAGAAAAGTTTATCAACTTTCATGTTTAAGCTTTGAATATTTTGATAAAAACAATTTAAATTTTGGCTAGAAGGAGCGCGATGATTATGCTGTAGTTGCTATTGACGGCCGAGAAAATATGTCTTATATTGGAAAACTTGTAACTAGGACTGGACGCTTATTTCCTCATCACAACCTTCTGACCCTATCTCCTTGTCACAAAGGATCCAAGCGTTTAATTCCTTCATCTTTTTGCCGCAAATAACATGCTGATAAAATCTTTGATGATACATCCATAGTATGTTTATTTTTAGTCCACATTATATTACGCCTTTTAAGTATTAACGCATGAATAGTACAGTAGATTCGGTTACGTGATCGAAATTGAAAATAGATTAAAGTGTTTTCCGGATTCAAGATTAAAAGTATTAGTGATAACTTTTCAACAGCAATAAAAAGATCTTTCTTCCTAAACGTTTTCTGCCAGCAGATGTCAAACTGCTATACGTGGTAATAGCATTAGTTTTTCTCAAATGAGAGTGATTTAGACCAACTATTTATTAATATACCAGTGGCGAGCGGTGACTTTCTGTGATAGGTGTGCACAGTCGGTGGTGAGGAAGGGGATATATACATGGCCAACAATACAGCTTATTTTGCTCGCAACAACCAGCAATCCATTTAAATTTTTCATATATTTTAATTTGGAAATGTCGCACGGACTGCTGGCCTTTAATTTTTATATTTTGAGTGAATTTTATGTCTGTCGTTGGTCTTGTTTTCATAATTTCATTTTTTGTTCCGACATCACGAAGTGAAAAAGGATTTTCCAGTAGATCACAAAATATAGATCTATTTTCAGTTGTCATTCTACAAATGATAATTTCACAAAAATAAATAATTTAAGAAACGTATAAAATGAGTGTTTACCTAATATTGCTGTCTTAAATAACGAATAACAATACTTCAACTATTTTGAAACAAACTAATAAAAGGCGTTTGAAAAAGAACTCAGCTAAACGTTGAATATTCAGCTCCAGGTGCAGAAAGTCTGCCTGCACCCAGCGAGAGAGAACGAGCGATAGGAGATCGCTAATTTCGGTATGATTTTTCTCTGTCATACTCTATTCCTTCACTTTCCCTATACTGACTATGCTAAATTGACCTCGCTCGCCGTGCAGGCGAGAAATCTGCACCTCAAGCGTCGACATTTGTTTCAAACATATAGCAGAGTGGCCCGCGAGGCGCGCTCGAATTTCTGGTTGCATAAATAGATAAAATACGCTCTTTATCTGAATTTATAATGAAAGTTTGTGAAATAAAATGAAGTATTCAATGAACCATTATATTAATTTTATTTACATAATTTCTAATATTTTCATAGGGTGTGCAGTGCACGCCCTGCACATATGGACTGCACGCCACTGTAATATACTATCGTGAAGGATACATTAGAGAACTACATTAGAAAAAATCTTTGGGATGTTTTCGCTTCGGCACCTGGTCTAATTCTAAATTGTAATGGGAGAGTTGAAAAATTAAGAAAAAGTTATTGAATGTCTCATTCCTTAGATTAATAAAGAAGTGCAATGGAGACAAATTTTATTGTCTAAAATATCTTCGTACATACATATCGAATCTAACTTCTATTCAAAATCTTCATATGCCCATGCACTTGAATGCAATTTATAAATGTTATTGTTATTCTGTTTGTATACGGTTTTGGAACACGTGTTGCTTATTTTGTTTTTATCCTTGACCTGTAAAATACAGGATATATTATTTACTTCGTTCCCGTTTTGAATGATAACAAAATATCAAGGTCATGTTATGTGCACTTATTTATTCGTTGTCATTGATGTGAAATGATGATAATGTATGAGCTCTATGCATGCAGAATATTCAATTAGGAATGAATGAATTTGTGATGAGTGATATTAGAGATAAATTGCAGATTTTCACAAAATTGCTTTTTTAAGATAGGCCTGGTAACAAAATATACCTAAAAAAACAAATTTGATAATTAAATGTTGTCAAAAAAAATATGGAAGAATATATTCCAATGCATTGTCGGCCGGTGGCGCCAATAACAGTGTGCCTTGTATACTATGTATTGTATAGCATATTTTTGGACATCTATTAGCTGAGTAAAAATAAGAAAGAAAATAATTTTACTCTTTTGTCTGCAGCTAGAGCTCAATCAATTTTTTGAATTTTCCGCATAAATTCAGAACAATTAGTCGTAGAATATTGAAATCTTGTATTATGCAATTCTGTAACATCTAGTTGTACACCTCGCATTATGATTGCAATCGTCTGTACCGGAAGTGCAAGTTGCTCTAAACATTTTTTGAATTTTCCGCATAAATCCAGAACGATTCTCTAGTCTCTGTTTCTGTTTTCCATAAAATATTGGAAAAAGCAATGTTAAATAGATTGTTGTCTTTCAAAGCAAAATACAATATTTTGAATAATGAACAACATGGTTTCAGAAAGGATCGTTCAACTATTTCTGCATTAGCTTTATATTTACATGAAATTTATAGTAACTTAGATAAGAATGTTGATACTCTTGGTATATTTCTGGACTTATCCAAGGCTTTCGATCTTGTGAATCACGAGTTATTACTGAAGAAATTGTATGCCTTAGGAATCAGAGGAAATTTTTACAATTGGTTTAAATCTTACATTTGCGATAGACAACAGGCAGTACAAGTGAATATTATTTCAATCAAACTGACTATCGAAGCTGGAATACCCCAGGGTTGTATTCTTGGACCTATTTTGTTCATTATATATATTAGTGATATACAGGGAACAAGCAAATATATGCAACTTCATAGCATATGCAGATGATATCTCGTTATTCCTACAAAACTGTAACATTGACAACTTAAAGTTAAATGCTAATAACCAAATGAAAAAATTTAAGAAATATTTTGATGAAAACTCGTTGATGATCAATGTTAGTAAATCTGTTTTCATGCATTTCACAATTTATAATAAAAGAAATGAAAATGACACCATAGTAGTTAAATATAACGATAATGATCTTGATCATGTTACTAGTTCCAAAGTCCCAGGTCTTTTGATATCAAAATATATGAACTGGGAATTGCATATTAACACACTATGTAATAGTTTGTACAGAACTTGTTTTGCAATTCATAGGTTAAGTTGTATATGTAGCTTTGAAGTCGTTAAGTCTTTTTATCATTCAAAATTTAATGCACAATGTACATACGGCATCATATTTTGGGGAGCATCCTCTTCTCTTGTAAGGGTATTCAGACTCCAAAAACGTGCACTAAGATATATGTTCAAATTAAATTATAACCATTCATGTAAAGATATTTTTCGAATGAATAATTTACTAACAGTTCCATCATTACTTGTTTATTATATTCTAATATTTGTGAAAGAAAACTTGTCGAGTTTCCATAAATTCAGTGATGTACATAGTTATGAAACCAGAAATAAGGATGATTTTCAAATTACACATCACAGAAAAGTGCTATTTGAACATGATCCATTCTTTTATGGTATTATATATTACAATAAACTGTCAGAGGACATAAAAAATTGTAGGAATACTATTTCATTCAAAAAATTGTTAAAATTAAGATTGGTTGATAAGGGTTATTATTCTATTCAAGAATATTTGGAAAATCCATGTTAATATATGTTTTTTTTTTGTTCGACATATTCCATATCATGTACTTTGATCTTCTGGAAATAAAGCTATTATTATTTTTTTATTATTATTATTATTGAACGCGTAGAATGTTAGAGTTCAGTATTTAAGACGATAGTACCATCTAGATGCTCATATCCTATTCATTGAGATCGATTGAGCCTGAAGTGCATTTTACTTGATAGTGTTTATTTTTCGCATGAAATCGAAACAATCGGCTGTAGAGTATTGAAATTTAGTACATATTTCAGTCTACTGTAGCATCCGAATGATAACCTACCATTCTCATAACAATCGACTTAACCGGAAGTGCACTTCAGTTGCTTTTTTATTAAATTTTGTGCATGAATTTAGAACTGCTAGCCATAGAGTCTTGGAAATCAGTATTTAGGAATGTTGTAGCATAAGAATGATGACCTACTGATTTCAAAGCAACCGATTGGGCTGAAAGCGCACTTTACTTGACAGAGTTTTACAATTTTTTGGATAAACCCAAAACGATTAGCCGTGGAATGATGGAATTTTGTGTTTGATTATTGTTTGATAAGTACGTTAGATTTTTTTTGTTATGCTCTCGAAAGTAGAATATAAGAGACAAAATTGAGATAGTCGCATTGATCACAAATCATTGTTACCATTCTTGAATATCCAACCAAAAATATATGTTTCCATTGCACAAATAAATAATGCAAACAAAATCCTAAACAGAAATCGAAAAATATGTCGAAGACACAAACATCCCAATCTTTGAGGGGTGGGGTGAGATATTTGTATGTTAGAAGGATGTAAACAAAAATTTGATTACTAGTAGTGAAAGTTATTTTCACGACTTTACGGCTTTAGGGCTGGTGATCAATAAGAGTATAAAGTTTCGGCTCAACAATTGGGAAAACTCTGTTCCAAATCCAAATTATTCGAATTCAATACAAAAACTGAGAAAATTATATTATTCATTCCCAAAATATATAATTTTTTTTTTAGTTATGTACTTGTTTTCAATATGAATTTGACCGTATTCACTCGTTGCTGGAATTGTATAAATGAAACAAATGATAAAAGTTATAATTTCTTCAACAAGGTTGAAATGAACAAATTAAAAGATGATGTTGTAACAAACAGGGTCCGTACAAAGTAGATTTTGATCGTAACGCTTTAGTTAAAAGGGTGGCGAATTCAAGTTGAAATTAACACAAACAACTGATATGTGTCAAGGGCGAATGACGTCATAGAAATTACTGGTTGCACATATCACAAAAAGGTTAGCAAACTACAGGGTACATTCTGAGAGCCGCTCAGAGAAATGTTGGAGTAATCAAAAATACAAGTGATAGCTTGGGACACCAATAAGATCAACAACAATTCAATTCACTAAAAATTCTTAATTAACTGAAACACACTAAGACCCTGATACCTGATTTAAACGCTATCAAATCTCAACATAAACTGAAATAAAGATCATTAAGACCACTTTCATCAAGCTTAAGACATTATTCAATCGAGTTCCCGAATCTTTTTCATTGCTGTACAGAAATTAGAACATAATTATTTATTATGAATAAATCTTACCTGTAAATCAACTACAACAAATCAAACATGAAACAGTTATAGATAAATTATAGTATTTGATCCGTGTGCCATTAATGATTATGTTACATACGGATGATTACTACCCTTGCCTCTAGCTTGTGTTCAAAACCTAATTCTCCAGTAACATTGCTTACATTACACGCTTATTATATAATATCCGATTATGTAAATGAATGTTTTGGACAGGTTTACTTGTATAAGAAACTGTTGGCACTTTTCATAATCTCTCTGTACATACCAAATGGGAAAACAGGTGGAAAAGCTGATACTGGGTAGGTATCCAAGCAAGATTACAGGGATAAATTTTCTAAAAAAATTTATTACACCCAGAAGCAAAAAACGGGTCACTTGATATTTTGTTATTATCACGCAAATAATTATATTAGTAAAAATTCGAATGACCCATTTTTTTTTTTGCACAAGAGCGTATGAAATGAAATTTCTGCTTATACATTTATTCAAGAGATTTCCAGCTACAAATTATGTCCACTATTTTTATCTGAAATTATTTTGTTTGTTGAAGAAATGAACTCAATTTCTTTGAAGATTATAATAACGATAATGGTTCTTTGCAATGTGAGTTCTATTAAATGACTGCGTGGCTGTAATATCATAATGATGCCAATTTAGATCATATAAGTAATTGAAAACATATCTATAATGAAAGAAATGTATGAAAAATCCATTTGCTTATTATTTTGGAAAGAATGATAAATTAGAGCATTCTTACGTATCATTTTTTTTGTAACATGTGCACCGAAAGTATACTATTACTAAACTGAATCATGTTTCGAAAGGTCTCAATTGCAAACCATAGAAATAATAATCAATAAGGGAGGGAAAAAATAATAATTGTGGAGTATGGATGTTGTTGGTATTTATCAATTTCATTGTAACGAATTGAATTGACGTTTGGAAAAAACTAGTATTATGAGTTGTTTCTTATGGCTGTAAACGTGATTATCACAGATAGTGTGTAATCCTACTCTGGAAATCAAAAACTGTCTGACAAAACATTTGCGGTACGCGTTAAAGATACCATTTGTATTTTGGAGAAAACCATAGTTCTGACAGGTAGAGTTATCCAAATAATAACAATTTCTTTTAACATTTTCACTAGCGGTGCTACTCATCCAGCAAATAGGCGGGCTTTGTCCGCTCTAATCAAACTAGATGCAGTATTCTCCCCTTTCATAGCACACATGTACGAATTTAAATGGAGGATGATCCTCTGTCAGATTCGTATCAAATTTCGGTTTCGTCCGTATACTACAGTTTAGCCGCATTTTTATAACTGAGAGGCGCTTAATCGTTTTCTGACGATCCTTCCACTTGAATACAACCGTATATTAATGATTGTGAGTTAAGGATGAATAGGACATACAGACAAAAGTAATCGAAACTCGAAATTGACAAATATCTGCCTTCCCTTTGAAAAAATAATGTGTTAATCACAAATGTTATAGGCAGAGCTACAGATAAACATATGATTATCTGTGGCAGAGCCAAAGCTTGAATATGGAAAACTAGCAATGAATTAATTGTTTTTTGTGCGAATATTATAATTTTGATGAGATATACTCGTATAATTAAAAATTCACAGTTGCATAAAATGTTATTAACTTTAATCATATTGTCAAGTATGAAACATCATTCAAATGTACAAAGCCTAGCATGATGTGGGCTAACAAGTTTTATGCAAAGTGCAACCCACTTGAAGACGCAATTTCCACGACTAGTGACATAAAATATGACGATTATCGTATAAACGTGATATTCACTTCAGCTTCAGGTCTTTTGAATGATAAATTCTTGGTCCTCATTTATTAATTCATTTAAATACTGCTAAAGGAATTGATAAGGGATGAAATTTGTTTAATTTGGTAGATAATGCTGACTGGAAAAGTAGACATGAGTATTGAATGTTTTTTTCTTTCTTTTCCATCTTTACAGTTACGGTCCCATCTAAACCATCTTCAGGAGTGGAAATTGATTAATCACTGAATTTTCGGATAATATTCAGTACTCACATGAAATTTGTTGTCACATAATTTTCATCATATTTGAATCAAGGAAAAGACAATATCTTGACTGAATTAAAAAATTTGAGTTTATCTAGGATAAAACGGAATAAAAGAGCTAAATGATGGCAGAAGATATTTTTTTAGATAAAAATATTATTATTCATTTCAGAAAGGAAGAAGATTCTAGGTTTTGAAATATTTTTTACCGTTTTTCTGTTTTCGGCAACATTTGAAGCACAATACTCGTATTGTCATCTGATCCAACCATAGCTAACTCTAAAATACATATTAGCTAATGAAGTACGTTTTATAGAATGGAGGAATTATTTAGAAAGAATTAAACATGTTAAATTGTCAGATATTGATATTGATGTCCATATCTCTTGTTTGACACAAACAGCTTTTATGTGTGAATATCAGTTTTATCTTTCAGATAAATGAAGCACATATTTGTGTAACTACCCACATTATTGATAGCCAAATGGAAAACTTCTTTGTTTACAATGATATTAAAACATAAATTCCCAAGTTCCAGCAAAACACATTTTTCGTATTCGGTTGTGAAAATTTAAGAAAGTTTCATTGAAGAGCAAACTATGTCGAAGTAAGCACAAGAACAACAAACAAGACACAAACATAAAATTATCTGATTGATTCAAAATTACGTAGGATTCTATTTGAAGTCAATATACATCTGTATAACAAGGTAATACAAACAAAATATGGGGAATTTTTATGAAAATAAGAGATTATATGTTAAATTATGAATATAAATAACAAAAACAATCCTAAACATTATTTTGCTCCAATTGAAAAAACAATTCGATATTCACGTTATATAACCTCATGGCGTTCACTATATCAGAGGGTTTTATGCTTATAAAAATTGCTATACTGGAAAATTTTAATAATAAGTTTCACGTCATCAGTTGGAAAAAATTATCTTCCAAGCATCAGTTTGTCGAATGGTGAAAAATTTTGGCAGTGAGTTTACTATACACGATAAAAAATACCACAACTACGACGAAATGCAAGAAATCAAGACAACATTGCTGTTGTAAGAGCCAGTGTTGCCAGTGAACGGTGAAAGATATCGAACGATGGTAAAGGATTTTTTGTGGTCTCACTAGGAAGAAATGGATTCAGATAACATGCTCCTCATTGACTTATTGAATTAGAGAAAATTTTCCTGAAACACTGATTTCTCGTGATGCGAATATTCCATAAAGAATTGTATAATTTCGACGACATACTTGACCTCCAAGAAGCTATTATTTAGCGCCATTAGATATTTTTTTATAGAGGTACGTAAAGCCACTAATCTATGTGAACAAACCATAGACAGTAGATGACTTGAAAACCAACATGCATTCGTGTAATTAATGCGGATTTATTCCACAAAGTGACAGGAAATTGAGCTCATCGAATTCGCTTTTGCATTCGTAGGCGCGGAGGAAATTTGAATGATGTATTATTACACAATATATTTGAAAACATATTCTTATGGGTGAACTGTTTACTAAAGAAATTTTTAAAATAAGATTTATCATCATTTTTAAACGTTATTTCAATTAATAATTGCCACGTGCTTTAGTAGTCTTAATATAACGATTGTCATTGAAGTTATCCATATTATTTTCTTGATTACTCCTTAAAAGTATACTACCACAATCTTATTGTGATTTGTATGTATGTATATATTGTACTATTCGTTGACGGTATGCATTAGAATTAGAGTAATTAATATTCTATTAATACATTCACTGTTATAAGTTGTTTCGATTCAAGATTGATCTGAAAAAACATGCTTCCTATAACACATGTAATGATAAGAAATAGATATGGATATGGATCGGATTTTCAGGTATTAAGTGTGTTTTATTCCTAAATTATTTTGGTCGGGCCAAACCAGAGTGGTACAATCCAACAATTCTTCTAATTGCCAAAGTTGACGATTACCGCAAGTGTACTTTTCCATATTTTAGTTGTTAAATCAAATTAAGTCTCACAATGCACAGCTCATTTATAATTCCACAAAGTCATTTACTTTTTTTCAACTTGAGAAAAAAATGAAAAAGGAACAAAGGAATAATTTAGAATTGAAATTCTACTACACTGTGCAGCTTTTAATAGCTACATGGTTTTTATATCGTTTGCGAACTTCATGCTGCACAGCAGGATTGAGGATTTTATATTAATCACAGACTTATTTAGATATGGCAAATAAAGTTTGTATGAAATTTTAAATAGAAAATATTTAGAATAAGACTTATAGTACGAGAGTTAACAGTAAGAAGTACAACTATAAAGCTAGTCTATGTAACTTTAGGAAATTATACTTAAATTACTTGCCTTGGCAACTTAATATGAACCAGATCCCATTCTGATTCCAAATAAGTCCTATTTCTGTTCAACTCTTGATTTAACTAACAGATTTTGAGCTTATATTATGTCAAAAAGCTTCAAAATTAGCACTGAAAAACATAGGATGGCTTACTGAATATGAATCGAATATGGTGATTCTATTTATTCCTATTATTTTTTTTTTTTAATTTCAAGCCTTAGATAAGCTATAACTCTACTTATGAGAGTCGGATTCCACTAAACTATTAAATAATTTGTGTTTTGTGTTATATACAGTGTAAACTCTTTAAAACGTTATTCTTTCTAACGATAAGCTCCCTGTAACGTAGAAGTGAGCCAATTTGGTTGGTTTACCTTAAAACCCACACATTGATAATATAGGTGCAGCCGTCTTGCTATTGTTATTCTTAATTGCTTTGAACATGTACATCATTACGCTTGATTTGCTTGAAAATGATGGTCTCTAACTAAACACACTAGATACCTATCATTATCAGTCGTCAACCATTAATATATAATTATCTATTTTATCAAATAAATATTGAAAATTATTGTGAATTTGGTTGTTTTTATTTCTGCACTTCATACAACGGTAATTTGCTATAATGATTAAAAATGCTCGGTTTCATGAGTCCCTTGAGTTTCGTTATAAAGAGTTTACTTTGTATTTGTAGTTAGTGTGTATTCCAATATTCGTTTTAGCGTAGGTATACATTTCTATTGGTTTTTTTTCACGATCCAGAAATAACCACAATTATTACACTTTTCTCAAATTAATTAATTTGCTAAAGACATTTTGAACAGACCACGAAATGTGATACCAATTAATTAATTCCGCTCATTTCCGTTATAAATTCAATTTACGAAGTGAAGTGAAATTATAAAATACACATGAACAAATAGCAATATTTTTTCTATAGAATCTAACAAAGTAATGAATAAAACTTATTACAATGTCGATCAATTCCCAATTAGCTGATTTAGAAGGGTTGCTTTTTAATCAATGTGCTATGAATAAAATTTATTTCTTAATATGTTTTATTGGGTATAAGTTCTGTAAATTTATTAGAAACACAACGTTTCACGTTGTGTTTCTAATGAATTTACAGAACTTATACCCAATAAAACATATTTATTTATAAAAAGAGTTCTGAAAAGTTTTTTCCTTCATTAAAATTTATTTCTAATTGTTTACTGAAAAATTGCTCATATAGTAAGGTCAAATTGAATTTGGTCTATTTTAGTTGGCGGAGAAATATGAGTGAGGAGTCATTTGATTTTAAAATCACGGAAGTTATTAACAATTAAATATCTATAAAGAGAAAATCTTGATTTTCTGTGATATTCCAGAAAGTATAAAAAATATTGCAACAAACAATCAAGATTTTTAAGAAGGAGAAAATTTCACAGGAATATTTCAATTATTATAAGTGATTCTAAAACGTCCAATATTCGTATAGCGTCAGAAGAACAACTATCACTCTCGCCCAGCCACCGAAATGCTCATTTAATGTTTAAAAATATTTCAAGATTTGATACGGTTTTGTCTTACTTATTAGAAAATCAATAAAAATACAGTGCAGAGTTAACTTATTTTCGTAACTTTCTCCAAGTGTAAGTTTGGTCATTGGTCGATCTATTTCTCCTAAATCTAGCTTTTCTGTTCCTTTTTTCATTCTATTATATAACAACATCGCTTATTTTATATACTGTACAGGGTACAATTTCTCTTCAATTCTCACATGTTGTTATATTTTTTATTTTATTTCATTGATAGGGTGAATTGACGATTTTGATCGCTCTACACACACTTTATTCTGTCTCCAAATCTCTTTCATCAGAAGGAGAGTTGATTCACCCAACTGTGACAATATATAGGGAATGGTAAGGGTTTTTTACGAGAAAACCAAAAAAATTCTATTCTCCAGAATCAATTTCATTTAACGGTTTCGATCATTGCGTGATCGTCATCAGACCCCGGTGGGACTACAAAGAAAAGAGAGTTAGTTGAAAGCAAGCCCCATTTTGAGTATTACTGTTGGTATAATATTTTTTCCTGAATTTCTGCAGTTTCTCAAATTTTGTTATATGTTGATGACCTATTCAATTTGTGTAGGACTAAATTTGTTTCTTTATTCTGCATTTTCACCTACTTCTACAGCTGATTCTTCTTGGTAGCTCTTCAATTACTCTGTTAACTCTCCGTTTAGAATTCTCCCCATCTATTTAGTTCATTTTGCAGATTACCAACTTTTTTTCCATTTTCAGCATAAATAAGCCTGGTTATATATATTCTTCTCTTTTCTTTTTCACATCTTCAAAGAAACTCTTAAATTCTATCTTATATGAGTTGCAACCGCTTCTTCATGATTTTTTTTTACGAACAGCCATCACTTGTTTTTTTTTTATTTAGTGTATTAAATCTCAATTTGAAGATTTCCGTTGTTGGATTCTTACTTTGTTTCTTTTATTCAATGCGTCTTTGCAATCTGTATCAGACTATTTCTATTTTGCTATTATCTTCTGATTATCAAAAACAACTTTGCTATTGATTGTATTTAGCCTTCTGGTTCATTCTTGTATTTCTGTCTCAGTATCAATTTGCAGAGATTTTACATTAATTTTTATCGGTCTACTTTCTCCTGCTATGTCTCAATCTAAAGGTTTCTCCTGTTATCTGAGCTACTACGAGATGGTCCGAATTTATCACTAAACCTACACATGATCACATTTTCAAAATCTCTTGAGCATGCTGTCTTTCATTTAGGACATGATCAATTTGATTCTTCATTCCTGCGTTGAGAGATATTCAGGTCATTTTTTGTATTTTCTCCCTACTCATACTATTTAATCTGTTCTCGATTGCAAGTTTTATTATTTTCCTTCCATTATCGTTTGATTCTTGATGTTTACTTATCCCAATTTTTGCGATTAAATCCTCATAACTACTTTAATATCAAATTTTATATTCTCATTCATTATTATTTATTATCTATCAATGAGGTTTTACTCTTATCTTCAATTTAATCTTGAATATATTATCAGAAATAGAATTTTGAAATCAATAAGTCTTATACTCTTTCACATTTTCTATTTCTTATTAAATTATATGAATATCTCCCAATATTCAATATCCATATTTATTCCCTTGCCGCTTGTTGCCTAACGTCCTCCTTCGATACACAGTATTTACAAAAACATATTTGAAAAAATATTCTCAAGATGGTGAAAAATGTTCGAGGGACAGGGACGCGCCAATCTGGATTTTAACTAGGCGGAACACTAACAACAACAATCAGAGACTTGGCTTTTACTTCCCCGACCTACACTATAATAGGGGAAGTATTGTAATCGTGATTTTTGGACAGTTCGAGATTTTGATGAGTCTTCACGTTTTAGAGGGTCTGAACCTGAAAAACATAATTCTGGCGATCTGTCGGTCAGTCGACTGGAATTTTATATTTGTTTTTCAACAAAAAACTACAATCAAATTCGTAGATGAAATCTACGGTAGTATTTATCATGAAATATGAGATAGCTGAAATTAATCCTCAAATAATTTGGTATAACATTCATCTGGAACATTTTTCAAAATTATTAGCAGTTTATTTGTCAATATTAAAATTTGAATTATTATAAAATTCGTTATATTTTTCTGAAGTAAAGAAATAACGAGAATCATAATGTGAAATTAGAATTATTGTCACTCATATTTTGACATCACTAGCAAACGTTCATCAATTTATTGTTCTTTTAAAATAGGTAATTTGGCTCTATCGTGTCTGGTATCAAATTAAAACTTATTAATTAAAAGTGCCAAAGAAGATATTTAAACAATTGTCAATCGTTTCTTTTACAAATTATTTAAATGATGTCCAGCATGTCCAGTGTTTGGTAACAATTTCCTGAAAATAAGTTTAGTAAATATCAAGAATAAATAATTAGTGGAATCCACGTTACCATCTTACACTAAATTACACTTCCGGCGATCAAATGTCGAAACTATATGTTCCAATGAATTGAAGACCCCGAAAATCTATAAAAGCACTCATCATTTCCAAAAATATCTATTTCATGTTAGGACTAAAATATAACCGCCATCTGTCACTTTGACAATAACAGCTGTCACTTTGACAATGACAGCTGTCACTTATAATATGCAAATGATTGATGCGATGCACTAAATTTCTGTAACAGCGATGAAACTGGTCAAGAACAGGAAAGTACTGTGCTGGCCACAGCAGATTTTTTTTATGAAATAGAAAAACATGTGCTTTCACTTATATGTATGCAAAATATATAAATAAGGCTATATAAGTCAAGTATGTAAAGGCCGTAACAAGATTGCGGGTACGTTAGGGAACCATTTTAGCGGAGATACCAAATCAGTATAATTCACAATGTTGCATACTTGAACTTAATCAGGTCAGGTCAAATTCTAGTTTCCATTGGTAGCTACATTATTTTTCTCAGTACCGCAAATCAGGTCAGTTTACTTGTCGCACGCAAATTATACTTGGCGCACTCAAAAGCCAAAGAGCCATTTACCGCCCGGAAAAACGTGTGCAAAATAGTACTTATCCTACATGAGTAATGGAAAATAAAATAAAAACAGGGCGCGAAAT
Source organism: Dromius quadrimaculatus (assembly GCA_963989225.1). NCBI lineage: Eukaryota > Metazoa > Arthropoda > Insecta > Coleoptera > Carabidae > Dromius > Dromius quadrimaculatus. The sequence continues at coordinate 44,366,873 of OZ022331.1, read as the reverse complement.
ACTTCGTGCACCTTGTCATGATAAACAACTCCAATGCGGCATTTTGCATACTAATATTGATGTACAAATGTCATCATTTTTTGACGTATGTAGAAAATAAAAATGAAATCAAGTATCAAACTCTCAAAAGTTATTCAAGCATCCCAGAAAAAAAAAACAATAATTCATGGTCTATTAGAGATCATGTGGAAGATGAGTTTCCATCATCAGTCCATCTGTTTCTGCCATTTTCACTTAAGAGTGTGGAAAATTCAGCTCCAGTTGAATACATCTAATTTGATTTTAATATTGTTATATCATAGTAGTTTTCAGTGTCGCTGCCTTTTACGGTATGAATGTGCAGAAGATTTAACTTTATGCACTGGACGTAAAACTCAAGCTTCAAAGTGTAACGCTGCTGTAACCTCGTTACTTTTACATCATGTCGCAATGAGCGCTGTTGGCCATACAGCGCCGAAATAGGGCAATGGACGCCCGACAACCTACCCACCGTTTAGTTATATTACTCAGTAAATTGAACCGCAAATTGAAGCACGGTGCTCTATGTTGATCTTTATGAAACCAATGAAAATCCATTTTGGATAGTTTATGAATTGTTGAATTTAAATAAAATCAAAATTTGACGAAGAGATTTTTTGAGTAAATTGAAGTTGCAGTATAAAATAAAGATATTCTTAAAAAAAGAATTTAATTCTGAGTACATGAATTCCTGAATGCCGTTCCAAAAATTTCAACCTGGTTCAGGATTTCAAGTATTCATTCGACATGTCAACTGTTTGGCCTGGACCACTCATATCCGTTTTTTCCAGTCCGGAGAGAATTATTTGTACCACATGACCGTTATTTTCATTCGAATGCAAAAATCTAGTTTCATTCTCAAAGAATCGTTACATAAACTGATTTGGAAGAAGTTTCACTTCAAAAATATCGTAGCTCACGTTATATTGATTGATTATCCAGAAAGTTCAAAATCTCTGTTGTGGCTAGTTTGTCACAATATTCATTCTTAACTGGAATGATAGGCACTTTTTGGTGATGATGATAACGAAACCATCCGTAGCTTAAGTATTGTGAATCTCAATCGATTGAGATATCATGTGAAATAAGAAAATTCCTATCAGCCAATTCGACATATTTCCACGATCTTACAAAATAATATTGGAGCTGTCTTTTACTTCAACTATTTTATAAAACTCCAAGAAAATTAAATTAAAAATCCATAAATTATTCTATGGGATCAAATTAAATGTATTTGCAGAACGTGCTCAGACTAACGTCAACACAATTAAACTGATAAATGAACTCAAGAGATATGTGCATAAACAAAACGGTAATGATGGATGAGCAAACATTACCGCACCCTTTCAAGTTTTCTGAATACCCATAATCCCTTGAAAAAATTGCAGGGAATATTATATATTCCTCGTTTCACAATTATATTTAGCGTATATTTCACCAAATTGAGTTTCTACTATTTACAAAGACGCAAAAAATTGTAAATTGGACAAAATTTTATTGCAAATAATTTCCCTGTACTTGAACTTGCCTTCTTCTGTTGAGCGTGTCTGGAAACAATTTGTTTCGATTCTTAGTAGACATGAAACCTGAACAAATTGTTTGGATCGCTTCAATGAATGAAACTCAAACTTTTATTGTTGATACTGCCTCAATAGGACTATTGTTTTATGAAATTTTCAGCATTGTACACAATCCAATCCTCTAATGGTGGATAAGGAATGAATGAAATCTTTGTCTCAAGTTTTGATTCATCTTTTCTCTTAATATTGATACTTTTTCGCCTTTTTTAAAACTTGATTTGTCCTTACATAAACTAAGTGTTTTACACAAAATATATTAAAAAGCAATGCAAATCTCGAACTAAGACCCATTATTACTAATATGAACGAAGAAATTCGTTCAACATCATTCCTCTAATACAACGACATTACAAGTTACTTGCAGACCAAAATTGCAATACACTACAATGTTCACGTCGATGCAAGCTTCACTTACGCTAACCTATTAGTGGAAACGAAACGCTCTCTTTGACAGAAGATGCAGAGGATAGGGGATAAAATTACCTAAGCTTTGGTTGCATGCATTTAGTTTCAGGCGATGTTTCAAATAACGACAAATTTCTTTGAAGGTTATTATTCAAAAAAGGATTTCAAACTTTCATGGTTCCTATTTGAAATAATAATTAGACAACGTTTCGAATATTACTTTCTTAAATTTTTTTATTCCAATGTGTTTCATGTCATGATTAAGTATTTTAGTCTTTTTCCATTAATGACATGATGTCTCTTCAACCTGACAATTTTATGTATCATTTTATCTGGTTTACTGAGAAACTGTTCTGATTTTGAAGTGTTTTGTAATCCTATCTATTTGCTCCGACACTCTTTCTACATATGGAATACTGAGGAATTGACCCCTGGGTTCTTCTTGCTTTCTTGGGGATTGATGGTTCTGTCCTTTCGTTGTTGGTGTCTTCTATCAGCTTGATAGAATATTCATTCTGGACAATATCTGTACGAATGGTGTTGTTGTAAATGATTCTTGTGTGTTACATAATCGTAATGTTCTGCGAAGACTTCTTTTTTTCTGAATTTATTTGAATTGTTTATGTTCCGGTATTGATTTGTGATAGCAAATACGTTCGTATCTTGTTTCGGGTAGAGGAAGAATTTTTCGTCTCTAATTTAGCAATTATACAAGATAGTCAGCTCAAGTTTGATTTGATTAGTCTCCCTTCTAACGATATAATTTGGATTCGTTCAGATCATACCTACTATTGTTTAATTATTGTTTAACTTTTCGCGATTGTATTTCGATAATTGGAGGTCCCGATTTCCGACGCGTATATTATCGATGATATAAGGAGAAAATCAGATAAATTTATTCTTGTTTCCCAGTTATAGACCTTTGCGCTAATCAAGTTTTTTTATGGTGCATGTAGTTTTGTGTGCTTTTTATATGGTCGCCTTCATTTTGTTTAAAAACCTTACTCAATGAGTATATAATTCTGTCAATTCGATTTTGTTCCCTTTACTTAAAAGACTTATCTTTGTATGTTTAAGTCTACCTGAAAATGTAATATTTTGTTTCCTCGTCAGTTTTTCTTTGGGGTCATAAAATAAATTTGAAAGAATTACTATGTCGTCGGGGTATTGTAGGGTTATGATGTCTGTTCTTTGGTTCATAAGATATTCCCTCCTGGTCTTGAGATCTTATTGTGTCTTCCAAGTCAGGTATGTAGAGGGTAAAAAACAGCCCATGCAGTCACTCTATAGAATTCCCTCGGTTACATTTATTTTGCTTGAAATTTCATGATAATTTATGAATTGTATTGTAACTTCCTCATAGATTTTGTTAAGTATTTTGACTATTTTCTCACTTACTTCTGCGTTAAAATTTTTATTCTATAATTTGTGATGTAGGACTGACACAAACGGTTTCGCGAAATCGATGAAAGTTGTATAGGTGCCTTCTTTTTAAATAAAATGCGAGATTGTAACTTGATATTCGCAGTATGAACAAATTGTCCGCACATGATCTTGTTCCGAATTTCCAGCCCATACTTGTAGACGCCATTCAATTATTCTGAAATTTGAAATGATGTTATTAAGTGAGCATGCGCAAAGAAACTTGTTTCTCACGTTAGCATTATCGTATCATTAGCGGAGGCTTGCAAAAACTTCCTAATAGCTATACTTCTATAGTTGTTTGAATTGTATTTGGTTTCTTTTTTGTATATCATTCTCTTTTTTATGTTCTTGAGGATTTTTGGAACGTTTTCTTTTTGTAGGAATATAGTATAATCTTCACTCTCAGGCATGTTTTTCAATGTAAATTGGTATACGTCGAAACCTAGTGTTGTATTTGGTTTTAGCTTCTGCAAAACTTGTTTGATTTCGGTATGACCTATTTCTCTGTCTAGGTATTCTATCAGTAAAACTACCATCATTCAATTTTAATTTATCTTGCATTATATTTTCTTGATTGTAGGGATTTTTAGCTTTCTAGAAGTCACTTTAATTCTTTATATTCTCAAAGTTGAATTTGGTTAAGTGGAAGACCAGCAGTCTTCGGCTGAGCCTCGCCTTCGACGCAGAATGTCAATAAAGATTATTACTATTATTATTATCATTATTTCGTATATATTTGTATTTTTTTCATCTTGCTCTTACATATTTTTTATTTCGCTTATATATCCACCTTCAGCTTTTAAAAACCGTGTGTTTTACATTTAGTCAGAGCTTTTGTTATTACTTTTTATAAAAAATTGTTGTTTATTGTACCAACTCTTGTATCTCTTGATTTTTTATGGGTTGCTAATAGTAACTTTTTTTTGGACATATTTAATTTTTCAGTCAAAATATTAAGTATTCTTAGGAGTTGTTCATATCCATTGATTGAGGAAGTAATGGGTTACATGTTTTTCAAATAGTTCTTCGTTTCTGCTTGATAGTTTCCAATTTTATTGATATCCCAATTCATTTGTGGGAAATGTAGATCTTATAAATAATTTTCGACTGCAGATCCCAGATGTTGTAAAGTTCAACTTTATAATTCATAGCGTCGGAGAGTTTATCCAGATTAAAGCCGCAAGTTTCCTGTGCTCTGGACCGCTTTGAGTTGCGCTTGGTGTGACACTTGTTTTCGCAGCACACGAAGCAAGATGCTTCACTTACTGTGATAGTGGAACGTGGACTTGCTCATCACAAATATGGATGTTCCCGGAAATAATAGTCGGAGAAGAGCAGTTATAGCTTACGAATTAATAAGAATACGGACAGAAACACATAGAGCAAACTGTGTACTGTTAGGGTTTTAAGGTCGCGAAGTTTTTAACATGTTTGACAAACTACACTGAGAAAACTTATTTGTACTCAAATAGCTAGAAGTATAAGTGGCCAAGTCTTATCATTTAAGTGGTAAAACTCAAGTGATGGGAATCGAAGCTGTAAGTCGACTGCAACATATTTTCAAGATGAAAAGTAGATTTTATGTACGCAAGAGACGACCATTTTTGGTATAGACTATTAGTTTGAAAACTATTTATTTTACTCAATTTTTTTCAAACAAATATAGTTCAATTAAGATGAAAATAGAGTTTCTAACCTCAAAAGTTTGATATTAGAAGTCTTTTTGTTTTACAATTGCAAGTGTTACTGGTTATCACTTGAGTAGTCAGATTTTACAATTTAAAGCTGCAACACTTTACCACTTACCATCACATCGATCTTACCGTTTCAAATTGCAGGGGATACCATTTAATATGATACATATACAACTTTAATTATTATCCTTACCACTTAGTTTTCTAGGTAGGGAACAAATTTTTCTTCTTATTTTTCCTTTTTTTTTTGTTCACTTTAATTGTTAACGTTTTAAAAATATTTGCAACGCATCAATTCATCTTAATGGTATCTTTAAGCCAATTCTTCACAGTAAATTATTGTTCCTATTGTTTGATTGAAATCGCTACGTCGTCTAGTTAATTGTAGAAAGTAAGTTGAAAACCATGGTGCAGAGAAATAGCCAGGGTCAAATGATTAATTATAAATAACCGAATATGCAAGCCTTCATAGTAACTATTTCTTAAAATCTCACAAAATACAAGTCAGCGTGGCATGGTAAATGCGATATAAAGCAGAAGTTACATAATTTCGATACCCGTTCTGATTAGCAGTGGATAGCAGCCAGCAGCGAAGAAAGTGCGAAAAATATCATCAGATTTACCTTGTAAATCAAGTCGCGTGGCAAGCGCAGCACCAAGCAACGGACCAAGTTTCTAGCATCGGAGTCAGTGTGGCAGCCAACTATGTCTTGTACCGTGCAGCCAACCAAGCGAACAAAATTGCTTGAAAAATTGCCTCGTTTGTGACGGGCTTCAACTTATCGTACTTTTAGTTTTCGGAACTATAAAGGTTTAAGCCTGGGGTATCATGTTATGTTTCACGATTAAACTTGTGGATATTTTCGTTTTCAAAGGTCGCTCCGAGCTCTTTTAGTTTTTCTGATGAAGTTTTCAAATAATTGCATATGAAAAAAATTCAGAATATTTGTGGTGTTTACATATTTTACTATGATTTACAGTAAATCTATTGAATAGTTTTGAAAAAGAGAATTTTTATTTCCACTATATTCTCATTTAAAAACCACTGGAATTCAATAAACCTGCATTGCATCTATACTGAGAGGAACCATTTAACTATATGAAATGTTTTCAAGTCACGAGAGCGAAGTATAATGTATTGCAACAGTTGGAAGAGAGGTAAATATTCAAATGTGGTTCTTATATAAACATCGAATAAAAAATATCGATATTACATTCTGTTTGCACGATGCCAATAATGTACATTTGGTAGCTGAGGGTCAAATCTCTCCAAATTCAAGAGAATATTCAATGTGCCTGTAGAACATGCACGAAAATTTAATCGAAAATTAGGCAATTCGAGATATCACACACTGTTTTCTGTGTCATTCAATATTAACTGATGGATTAAAAACAATAGTTGTTGAAGGCAGATTTAATGGAAGATTTCAATAAAATACATTATCAGAATCTAATTTCGTAGTTTCAGAAGAATCCATGAAAACATGTGTTTGAGAAATATTAAGAATCGAAAGATTGAAAATAAAATAATTTTTAAATGCTGCATTCGTTGTTATACTTCAAGAACTAACTTCAATTTCCTCACAAAGTAGTTCATCTTTAATATTTTTTTAATTATTATATCTTGCTCAATAAAGTCGAAGGATCCGTATGTTGATGTTTCTTATATGTCAATAGTTATTTTGGTATTAAGTTCGGATTCATTTTAAACCTGAGTATACGATAAAATAGATGTACTGTCATTGACCATAAAGTGGAATTCATCAAATACTATTCAATACCTCTGTGTCACTGAATTAGATAAAACTTTGTTTACAACAAGGAAGAAGTTCACTGCACTTCAAAGTCTGAAGAGAAGAAAACAAGGAAGTTTTCAAAGAAAAAATTGTATCAAGTATTGACGTCTCCTAAGTTAACAAATTTGCATATCTAGTGATCCCACATAAGTAAAAGACCTATAAATCTAATATTAGAAAACAATTTCCAAATACAAATTTGTGAAGTTTTCTTGAAGTTCTTTTAGTTTGCGCAGCTCTCCAACTTGTTTAAGTTTGAAAATCAATACAACTGTCAACATAATTTTGAGCAGAATAGTATTTTGTGCAACAAATGCTAAAATATACTTTTTTCTATTCCCTCACCTAAGGTATATTGATATTCTTTTGATAGTGTTAACTATTGCTTCTAATTATTTGGGGACATGCACGTAGCTCTGAAATATTCCATGATATGTTCACGAAGTTTCGATCGGCAAGTTTTCTTAACTAGGAGACATCCATTTCAAAAGCAGAATATTGTTTTCCAACATTCAATCTTCCACAATACCAGCGAAATGATAAACAGTGTCATCTTGTTGGAAGATACATTTGATAAATGTTATTTTTCTGTTCTTTGGCAAAATTAGGGAATGTTCAGACCTTTTTTTTTGCTATTTGAATTATAGTCCGTGAGACAGGGCATAAGTTTTTCGTTGATTACCGCTCACTTGAAACTTCGTGAGTGACTTCATTGTGATGAGTCCGACAGCTTTCACATTTGTCGGAATTCTTGATTTGGGGGCGTTTTTCAGCGAGGGCTAATTGAACATGTCAATTTCATGAAGCCTTACAAATGTATTACCGTTATATTGATGTTTACACTAATCGAAAGATTTTTTGATTATAAAATGAAAAATAATATTGTCCGACATGAATATTGGAGGCCAGCGGTAAGTCCGACAAATCACACTTGTCACAAGTACGTTGGTATGAAAACGGATTACCGCTAGTCTAAGACTTTGAGGATGTGTTCAATTATTTTTTTTCTAAAATTTGGTCATTTTGTCCGACAAATTTTCGGGGGCGTTTTCTCAGTCCGACACTGGAAACGTGTCAGGATTATAACAGTTCCTTCATCAATGACCGCTCATCCCTATGTTTTTTATTTTCCATTCAAATAGTGTCTAGAACATTACTGTATATACATGTTCGACAATTTAAGTGGGGCAGTACTTCAGAAAAAGCAAAAATATGTGGTATGAATGCAGCTGCGTTCATAGGCATATACATATATGAAATGCATATCAAGTCAGTATGATTATTGATTATAAATAATAATAAAAAAGGCTTGTGCACCAATATATTAATATTACTTTGGAATCGAATGTGTGATATAAAGTCAGTATCCTGAGATGATCACCTCAAATATCATTCAAATCTACCTTCAAGTGTGATATCTATATATTAATACATCAAGAGCAAACTTTCGACCTCTTTTTAAGCTATTGCATGCACGGAGGAGTGTGAGATTTGGCATACTCAAAATTTATATGGAGGAGATGTGCAGAAAGCGAAAATTTAATACAGGTATCCCATTTTAATCTATATATTAATACGTGAAGAGGAAGCTTTACATCCTTTTTCACGCATATTGCACGCACGAAAAAATTTGATAATTGGCATACTTGAAGTTTATATGATTAAGTGCAGAAATCTGAAAGTAAATACAAGTGTCCCGTTATAATTTTACGACGTGAAGAGAAAACTTTCTATCGCGCACACGAGGTGATGTGAAACTTGGCTTAGTTGAAGTCTGTGTGGAGAATATAAGATATGGCATATTTGAAGTATATCTGGAGAAATATGCACCGAATGGGAAAATGGCTGAAGAAAAATTTCAAAGATTTCTCTTCCCTTTCTATAGTCGGGGGAAAAAGTCACTTTAAAATCTTGAATGGAAACCACTAATCATAATTTTAGATTCGGATGGAGCGTCGAATACCAATTTAATTCTATTTGGGAAGAAAGATTAAAGTGTATAACGTTCTAACTTAGCGACATAATAATATATTTCTTTTTCTATTTTGTACTTTACTTTTTTTCAATTATTCTGTTAATGAATTATTCATTACTAGCTCATAAACAACGTCCATTACCTATTTCTTGATATTAAATACGTCAAAAACTGAGTTAAAAATGTGCGAGCGTTTTCTTGTCGGACTGACGATAAAAATCAATATTTCTGACGGACAATATGTTTTTTGGACAGATAATATGTTTTCAAATTATGACTGTTTGGTCCGACAAGCAGTCATTGACGAAGAAGCTGTTATAATCCTGACACGTTTTTAGTGTCGGACTTAGAAAAAGCCCCGGAAAATTAGTCGGACAAAATGGATAAATTTTAGAGAAAAAATAATTGAACACGTCCTCAAAGTCTCAGACTAGCGGTAATCCGTTTTCATACCAAAGTACTTGTGACAAGTGCGGCTTGTCGGACTCACCGTTGGCCCGGATATTCATGTCGGACAATATTATTTTCCATTCTATAATCAAAAAATCTTTTGGTTAGTGTGAACATCAATATGACTGCAATACATTTTCAAGGCTTCATGAAATTGACATGTTCAATTAGCCCTCACTGAAAAACGCCCCCAAATCAAGAATTTCGACAAATGTGAAAACTGTCGGACTCATCACAATGAAGTCACTCACGAAGTTTCAAGTGAGCAGTAATCAACGAAAAATGTATGCCCTGTCTCACGGACTATTAGGGTTCCGTATGTGAAAAGGTTATCAATGTTCCCTAAGTAAGTAGAAGAATGTATTAATCCTAATAATTTTCCCGAAAACTGAATATAAACATTTCCGTTGATTGGGCAAATCTACTGAGATGATATTAGTACATTCTGATAATTTGAATTTATCATAAACCATCAGAAAAATCACGAATTCAGTATGAATTCCTGAATCTAAATCTGTCCTCACTATTACTCTTTTGAACTATTGAAGAAGCAGAAAATAATGATGGTATAAGTTTACATGAGAGAATTCAATTTCTCCTAATTAATTTTAATAGGTAAACATAGATTCATTTTTCGAGATACTTTCAAACGTATGTGTTGCAGCAACTTGTGAGCATCCTAGAATGTTATAAATCTCTTTGAGTTTGAAAATTTCAGTAGAAGTCTGTATATAGTACGGTAAAAGCTAAATCCCTATTTTCAGCGGTCATTCGATTCTAAAACTTTGGTTGTATATGGGTAGACCTCTTCAAAGAAAATTTGATTTGCCACATAAATGTTGCTATTGATAAAATTCTAGAGAATGAAATTCAATTTGTCTAGTTCCAAAGATTTTCTTTGAAAGGAGAAAAGTTCAACTTCTCATTTATATTTTGTGAACACATGTAAGATTGATAATCTTAAACATAATAGTCATGGTTTTTTTTCTGCATCATTATTTTCCCAGCGTCAAGACTAGAAAGCGAGCAGCTGGTCAATAATGAATAATGTAATAAATTAAATAAATTGTAGTAGTTCATTACAAAGATAAATTTTAAATTTTGTGAGAAACATTTAAAAAAAGTTCGTTCGAGTTAAATTAGCTCCGCCTCTTTCAAACTAAAAGTTCATTTAAAGTGAGAAGTTGGCCGTTTGGAACAAAGTTAGTAAGTCAGTAATCAGCTCATCGTTTGCCATCTGAATCACTCATGTTCCATAAAAATAAATCTTCATTTTTCTTTCCACTTCGCGTCGTAAATAAGAGAATCTCATGACGTAAATGTGACTATTTCTATTGTAGTGCCATATTTCAACGAAACAAGGGGCACGTAGCAGGCGGTAAAAGAGCAATATAATATTTGAGGGGGTTGACCTGCATGGGATCACTGACATAATAGGCTTACCAAAAAGCTGACGCTGAAGCTGCTGTTTTTATTTTTGTGTTATTTCTTGTTTATTGGCGGAAATGCTGCATCAGCCCGCAGAGCTAGATTTTATTTCATATTTTCCTGCGCGCCAGTTTTTCTTGTTCTCATTAAATTTAATAATCTGTAATCGCCAGATCTTTTGATTTATAACTGAGAAAATATTGCAGAAAAATCATATTGCGATACTTGAGCTGCTTTTTGCGAAAAGTAAATGCAATATAAAATTGAGTATCTAATTTCACGGTTCAAAAGGTTATCTATTGTATGAGAAAATCTGCTGAGCACACTTTTGATTGAAAGAGTAGACGTATTCTTCTTCAATTTTCATAAAACTGTAATGGGTGATAACGAGCACTCCGAGGTTATGATAAGAAAAAAATTCTTGTAATGAATTAATTAAATGATGTAGAAGAACGGAATAAAAAGAATATTCATCTTGTAAGATCAACGGGAAAAGAAAGTGGCATTACAGTAAATTGAAACATTCTGTCGAATCCAAAAGTAGAGAAAATATGTACTTTTTCATTTTCTTATCCCATATTTGTTGTTTACTGGTAATGCACTTAAAGCAATTATGAAATCGAAGTAGATTTAGCGAACAAAAAATGTATGAGAACGAAAAGTAATACAATTCAAAAAATATATGTGAAATTTAAATTAATGTACGAGCGGATGAAAAAAATTTATATAAATGTAATATCTTGTCGATTCTATTTCTTATTTCTTATTTTGATAGAAAATAGGGATTTACTACGTTCTTCTGAAAACAGAAGAAAACTTGTAGATGATGTAGGAGACAGAAAAGTTATTTTCGTTTTATTTAAATCTATCATTCATTTGTTTGTGGGTAAACTTAGTATACAGGATATTTTATTCGGAATATATGTCAATGAATAGCTCCTCGAATTTTGAGAGTGTACAAATCAGAGGGAACTGAACGTGCAGGACTAGGAACAGTGACCTCAAAACATGATAGACAGGAAGCACGTATTATTTACCATTGTAAAATTTCGTAACCGAGACCTGTAATTTTTTTTTTATTATACTTCAATTTTTGCTGTCCTCTCTTTTTAACCTATAACTGCGCATATCTGATATTAGGTTATAAGGTCTTACGAAACATAACATAGACCGAGCGTTTCCTATGCTGCGCAATAGTTTGTTTTGCTGCTAAAACTAATCCGGGTCAGAGGAATAGAGAAGACGAAGACGCTGAATTTCAATATACGCTAGCGTACAGCATGTTGCCTAGTTTGAAATGATATGATGTTCATTTTTTTGGAAACTACATACAATAATTATTATTGTTTCAATGCAGATTGAAGGACCCAAATATGGATTAGGAAAAAAACTTTTTAGGTATTGCAGTCCACTTAATTTTATTCATGTTGCTATTCAATTCTATCATCAGCCACCTTGGTTGGTGGTAGCCTCAAAGTTACATTCACGCACATTTTTTGTGATTTTTGAGTTGATTGTTAATCTCCTATTGTTATCAATAAATATTGGAAGTTTATCTTCACAACTATGCTGTAAACAAGGTTATAAGATTGTAATATTTCATAAGAACGCTGAAGATGGATGGGTGCACATCCGAAACGTCCAAAAATTGAATAGCAACATGAATAAAATTAAGTGGACTGCAATACCTAAAAAGTTTTTTTCCTAATAATTATTATTGATATAATTCCAAATTTTATTGTTGTTTTAGATATTTTTGTAAATGCAAATATTAATTTTGTTCTCCTGTGATATCATTTTGAACTAACTAATTGTATTTTGATAAATATGTTTTATTTGGTTAAAGTTCTGTATAAAATAATTGGAAACAACGTTTCAACAGCAAAGTGCTGCCTTTTTCAAGTGTAAATGTATAATAAATGATTAAACAAAAAATTGCCAAGATAACAGAAATACAAAATGTGACTAGATAAGTATAAAATATCGGCTCTTAGGATCGTAAAGCTCTGCCTGTGATTTAGCTATAATACAATGTCCACAGGTCTTCAGGAGATACAAATGAAGGTCTGAATAGGGAAATTGTCAACTCCTTGTGGTTCTAGGTGAATCTGGCTCTACTCCTTTTGGTTTGGCACATAATTGAGCCATCCACAGATCTTCAGGAGGTGATGCTGAAGTAACTCTTGCAAGAAGATTCCTAGATAAAAATAGCTTGAAATTATGAACAAATGACTGGTAACCACGATCGATTGAGTTCATAACCAGTATTCAAATTCAAATTATTAGGTGATTTTCTTATTTCTATTGCTTCTCTTATTAGCCTTTTCAACCAATTGTTCTCTTTAGTCAGAAGCTTTGTATTCTTAAAGTCAATGCCATGTAATTCTTGAATAGCATGTTCAGCCACTGCAGACTTCTCTGGGTGGTTCAATCTTATATGATGAGAACGCTCTTTCAATCTTGTTTCCACAGTCCTCTTGGCAGAGCTTTACGATCCTAGGAGTTAATATTGGGCATAGCGGAGTTGCTCCACCAGACCTCAGGTAGCTATAATCTCATAGCTGAGTTGCTCCACCACCGATAACCGCAGCGATTAAAACAATTCCGGAAACTTGAAGGGTATGTTCAGGTCATAAATGACAACGAATCATATAAATATCATTCTGTACAGGGATATTTTATTTACAATGTATTTTGTTTACGAAACATTAGAAACGAGTTTGTTGTTCTGTATATAGTAGAATCAGCACAGGTCCATATTTCGGGAGTAAACCGAACTTCTTCACTAATCTAACTTTCTAGCATATAATCACAAAATAGTATTAACTTGGAATCATTCAAAAGAACATTGCCAAATATTTCTGATACGAAAAAAATTTCTTTCTCTGGACTTAAAAACTGGATACCAAAAAATTGTTTTAAATATCGAATTATGTTCTTTATACACTTGACTTGAACCTAATGCTTGCCCTAAATGAAATCTGCGCCCTATTTTAACACTCGGTTATACCTTGCGATTATGAATTGCACTTTCAAAAGCAATAACTATTTTCTGTGGCTCGAAAACCAAATTAAGTTCCATACATTTTTTTGTGAGAGCTTTTTAACTGATAGCAAACAAAACACAAGCGGTATTAGGATTAAAAGTGAAGGTGGAGGAACTCAGCTATGGGATTATCCTTCCAACCTTACGGTCGAGGATTGAAACAGGTAAAAGTGGAGAAACTCCGGTACTCCCTTAATATTTTAATCTAGTCACATTTTATATTTTTGTTATCTTGACAATTTTTTGTTTATTTATTTATTATACATTTACACTTGAAAAAGGCAGCACTTTGCTGTTGAATAAACGTTGTGTTTCCTATTATTTTATACAGAACTTTACCTAAATAAAACATATTCATTAAAAAATGAGTTCTGGAAAGTTTTTCCTTCATTAATTTTATTTTGTTCAAGTTAAGAAGATCTTTGAACATTTCAAATTTATTTATTATTTATTATAACAGTTTTTGCCATTAATATTATTCACCAAATAAAATTGAAAGATTGGACTTGAATTGAGTTAAATACCGTGTAATATAGAATAAGTTAATACGGGAAATAAAAACATTGCATAGTGAAAAAAATAAGGAAAAGCTGAATGCTTGCATGAAGCTTCATTTAGTGGTTCTAAACAACATATCAATTATCCCCACCTATATGCATGCGTCGCAAAAATGTTACGCAGGGTCCAAAGGTCATGATAAACAATTTTTCACAAAAATCTCGCTAACGGTAGCTTTGATCGAAAAAATAGTGATTATCAAATTTGTAGCTTAAAAAATTGAAGGATGGTAAGGTTTTCAACAAAAAATTGAAAAAGTCTTGTCTACACTGTTCTATTTTAGCTTAAATTTCTAGGTGGTGGAGCAACTCAGCTATGAGATTATAGTTACCTGAGGTCTGGTGGAGCAACTCCGCTATGCCCAATATTAACTCCTAGGATCGTAGAGCTCTGCCAAGAGGACTGTGCAAAACAAGATTGAAAGAGCATTCTCATCATATAAGATTGAACCACCCAGAGAAGTCTGCAGTGGATGAACATGCTATTCAAGAATTACATGGCATTGACTTTAAGAATATAAAGCTTCTGGCTAAAGAGAACAATTGGTTCAAAAGGCTAATAAGAGAAGCAATAGAAATAAAAAAATCACCTAATAGTTTGAATTTGAATACTGGTTATGAACTCAATCGATCGTGGTTACCAGTCATTTGTTCATAATTTCAAGCTATTTTTATCTATGAATCTTCTTGCAAGAATTACTTCAACACCACCTCCTGAAGATCTGTGGATGGTTCAGTTATGTGCCAAACCAAAAAGAGTAGAGCCATATTGACCTAGAACCTCAAGCAATTTAAGCTAAAATAGAACAGTGTAGACAAGACTTTTTCAATTTTTTGTTGAAAACCTTACCATCCTTTGTTCATTTCTACACTTGGGTGTTTCCCCTCTTTCGCTTAAAAAATTGCCTACAAAAAACATTTCGTCACTCTTTTTCCTAAGACAATCGGTTTTTGAGAAAATTCTATTCAAAAAGTTGTAACGTATAGTATGCACTCCTTAACGGTATCTTATGTTTGTTAAATTAACACAGCTTAAAAAAATGAATCTGTAGAACTATCTTCTCTTCCGCCAACATCTAGTGCTGATCGGCAAAATTTATATCGAATTTACTACCAAGTACAAGTATGATTTGGTAACGAGCTTGACCCTCTAGACTGGGGTTGGACATTGCAAAATCAAATTTTGGAGGCAGTTAAAATTCTTTTTTATTACTCATGCGGGATAAGTACTACTTTACGCACGTTTTTCCGGGCGGTAAATAGCTCTTACTTTTTGAGTGCGCCAAGTATAATTTGATTGCGACAAGTAAACTTGTCGCACGCAAACCATTTACCGCCCGGAAAAACCAGCGCAAAATAATACTCATCCCACATTCGTAACAAAAAATAGTATCTGCAACTTCGCTCTCATGGGCAATCGAAAACTTATCGCACTTGTTACACAATATACTATTTCTACCCACTCCTGATAGTCTTCTCAACTATATTTTTTGTAATTGCACCAAGGGACGTACCTTGAGCTGTGGTTACAGAAAAGTTGGGATATACTATTCACCAGTTTGCGATAATTGTCACGGTCAGGATTTTTTTAAATGTATCACCTGATGCGTTTAATAAGGTTGATAATAACAGCCTACTAAAGATATAGATCCATCATGTTCCTTGACTGGAACTATGAAAATACAGGAGACGGAAGAAGAGGATGATGAAGAGTTGGACATTGTAATTGAAATGGAGTCAGAAGCAAAACCATAAAAATTCGTCTGATCAATAAAGAATTAATCATTTAACTGTTCTATAATAATTTTTGTTATTTAATTAAACATTTTCAATAAAAAAAATATGTAATAATAAGAATAAATAAAAAACAAAATATTAACTTTTCTTGAAATAGAAACATCATTTTGCTAATGAAAATAATCTATGATTTATTTATTTTCTTTCTTTTATAAATAAATATTTTTCAATGGGGACACCACTTAAAAAAAAAACGCACCTTGTACTCTACCTCAAAAGTGGTGTGGAAAGGAGTGCACGTATTATGAGAAAAATAAACATCAGAACTATTTGAATCGGATTCTCTCAAAAAAGCCTTATGAAAAAAGTATAGATATATTTTTTGTTTGCAATTTTTTGAGCTACAAAATTGATGACTACTACCTTTTTGATAAAAGTTTGCTGCAAAAAACCGTTTATCTTGACCTTCTGCCCCGCGTAACATTTTTAGTGGTACATGCATCGGCGGGGATATTTGGAATGCTGCTTAAAACCACAAAAGGAAGTTTCATGCAAAAATCCAGCTTACCGGGAATTATTTCCAAAGTTTCGTTTCATTTTGTCTTTATTCCTCGAACTAATCAATATAATTTTATTACCAATAACTTGGAATATTTTTACATTTTGCCACTTCCATTTAAGTTCCTGCTTCATCTATTTTATGTTTCGTTCGAGAACAGGATATTCCAATTCTGCAATGCATCCTGGGGAATGTGTGAAGCGGTGAGCGCGCTTTCTAAGTATCCTAGTTACTATTGAACATATTTATTAATTATTGTAATAAAGCGATTCTCATTTGATATTATAATAGAAATAGTAATATAATTATTCAATATCAATAAATACAAATTGAGCTCATTACTGCGGATAATTTATTTGAAATCCCCAGACAAATTATCAAGTTTCACTGTTGGCGGTATTACATGATTGGAATTGTACCTTCTTTCATATTAGCATAATATAGAGGCTCTAGTCAGAACTATAAAGGCCTGCCACACTCGTATCAGGTGAAATGCATAATTGATGTTAATTTTTTCATTTTACTTTCAGTTAGGACTCCTTTTCCGTGCATTGTGCTGGTTCATTTTCTCGATGTACATTTGGTGTTACAATCGAGTGATTTTTTTTTTGTGTAGCGGTTTTAAATTATTTTTTTTGGTTATTATAGTAACAAAGTGCGTTGTTTGCTTTTGTTCAAGCTGTTATATAGTACGGCACAAAGGATCTGATGTACAGATGAGTGAATAATTAATTTAATTTCCACTTTCAAAGGAAAATCATAGCCCCCTGTGAAGTGCTGTATAATAATTTTATTTGAATACAGTTTTCACAAAGACCATTCTATTCGTGAATTATGGCCAAAGGTCATTTACAAAAACATCAAGAAATTAAAAATTCACCAGAAATTTTTTTTTGAGAAAGAAAATTTCTGTTTATTTATTATTTGTTCCCTGCCTATGATGAAAATGGCAAGAAACTACCTTGCAGATAAATTTTTAGAGTAGGTATGAGAGAAGCTTACTGCATATAATCTGAGTAACAAAAAGAAGAGAATGCTAATTATTTCCTAATATTGTCAAAGTTCAAAAAATTTGACGAAAATCAAATAGAAAATTATCTGTAAGTTACACCGCATTTTCGATTCTAAACCGCCACAATATAGTGTCAATTGATAGCAATTATCTGAAGTAAAATAGCTCTTGAGTTTTTGGAGGTGAGCACATAACTCTAGAAGTTTCTTGCGGGCTTCTTCATCATAATATGCTACAAGATTTCAATCAGCTAGAGATCTAGAATACTAGACGTCTCTTTTAAAAGTGGAATATTGTTTTTCAACATTCAATCTCTCATGAATCAAGTCGTGTGTAAAGCGACAACGTCTTGTTAGAAGATACATTTGATATTATACAAACGTTTCTATCCAATTTATGATTTCAAGTCCTTCTGAAGCACGTTAATATATTTATCACCGTTCAATATACATAATGTGTAAGTATTGGCATGCTTCACGTGTATTTTCAAACAGTCCATTTTATTCAATAATTTCATACACTTGAATATTTTTCCGAGCTTTCTGTGAGAAAAGGATTGCATCGTAAGTGTACCTACTACAATTCTTGAAAGTTATGATTCAAATGCAATCATGAAAAAAATTAAACACTTTTTTTGAGGAAACAGTTTTAGTCGCAAGCAGATATTTCTTTTCCATCCATTATGTTTAGAGATTAGTGACCACGAAAGACAATTTTTTTTTTTTCTAGAGTTATATATTCTCAGATTGTTTGAAATTCAAATATTTCTTTGGAATATTATATACACATGTGGCAAGAAATGGAGGAAAATCTATTTATTTCAACCTTAATCATAACAGGCAAAATATTGAATTGAATTACGTGAGAAAGAAGAAGATTTCAAAAGTCATTGAATAATGGAAAAAATTAAATATCCGCACTTGTCCTGTTTTTCAGAATAGGATTTGTAATTCCTTTTTATAAGTTGTGAAAAAGGGAGAATTGGTAATGGAATGTCTTTTGATCGATTCTAGTGTAAGCACCTGCGTTTGATGTGTAAATAAGTTCCTATAACTTGGGTTGTTGGTATTCGCCGCATTTCTCATTCTGTTTTATGTTTGTTTTTTGTTAGTTTTTTGAACAAAGAAAATAGCGTTATGTTGGTAATTCAACGTATTCGAAGTATTGTTGATTTTGGAAAATTATTTTCTTTTATTTATTGAAAACGTCAGCTTCTATATACTTGGAAACTTATGACATTAAATTCGTGAAACATTGTAAAAATGATCAGAAAATATCAGTTTTGGTTAAAATCGACAATTTTTAAATAATTTAATCATTTTAGCGCTTATTTTCCCAGTTTTCCGTTTATTTAATATGACAATTTGAAAAACACAATTTATTCAAAAGGCGCAGATGTTCAAAAACGTTGAATATAATCAAAAAATCAAATTAGTATTTGTGCCCCAAAATATGTTTTCAAACTTTCTATTTTGAAAGTACTTTGGAATAATCAGGATAGCAGGAACTTATGCGTCATAAATAGAGTAAAACTACTATAATTTGAATTGCAGGATTGCATTCGAATTAAACATAAGTCGTAATGCGATTATCACGGATACAAACAGCATTACAATAAACGGCAAGGAAGTTTGGGTCTTCCGAACGAACTTCCGTCCGGTTAATGCTTTTAGCCTCTTTCTCACATTTAATTCAAACAATTAGATGCTTGCTGATCTCTCTAGTCTCTACTAATCCTAACTTTAATTATCCAACTCTCAAATACACTGGACTCATAAAATTTGAATCCATGTTTGTACATATAGGGTATGAATTCTTTATTTGTGTCCTATGAGATATATGGATGAGTAATAATAAATTGTCGAAAGAGGACAGTGAATCAAATTAATTTTTTAGATCGCTAACATTTCAGTTTAATTTCAAACCATCATCAGAGCTGTAATCTAGTGATTATTCATTTTAAATTCAATTCCAACGATTTTATTAAGTTTGAGCATTTTCAATTCCATTGCCAACATATTATTGGAGCTATGTTTCGTCAACCCACGGCCGCTTGTTGGCGAAACATAGCTCCGATAATATGTTGGCAATGGAATTGAAAAAAGTCAGTATATGAGCTCTGATGATGGTTTGAAATTAAACTGAAAGTTTAGCGATCTAAAAGATTAATTTTTGATTCACTGTCCTCTTCTGACAATTACTCATCCATATTATAGGTAGGGTATGGTGAATATAACGTTTATTGGATTTTAAAATAGAATTCAACTTGAAATAAATCAAAATAAGAACAATAGAATACTAACCTTAGCAATCAAAATCGAACTAGCAAATATATTTATAATTTTACCCTAATATTATATTCACTTGAAATTTACTCAGGAATATATATATAATTTTGGTGAGTTTGACAAACTTTAAATTTTAATTCGAGCTGGACATCACGTGAATTACTTGTACATCATTGGATATATATAATCAAACAGAAAATCTCATCATTCCACGGCTAATTGTTTTTGATTTATTCAAAAAATTCTAAAAATCTATCAAGTAAAATGCGCTTTTAGCCTAGTCGGTTGCTATGGAACAGTAGGTCATCATTCTCATGCTACAACATTCCTAAATACTGATTTCCAAGATTCTACGGCTCACAGTTCTGAATTTATACGCAAAATTGGAAAATAAATTCCAACTGAAGTGCACTTCCGGTTATGATTATTGTTATGAAAATAGTAGGCAATTATTCAGATGCTACACCAGACTGAAATACCAAATTTCAATATTCTACAGATGATCGTTCTGAATTTATGCGAGAAATTCCAAAAGATTGTGAAGTATAGTGCACTGCCGACTCTGTCAAACTCAAAGAAAATATGATATGGGCATCTAGAAGACGATACTATCGTCTTGAATACTGAATTCTAATATTCTACGTTCAATCGATTTGGATTTATGCGGAAAATTCAAGAAATGTTTCGAGTAAACTGCACTTCCGGTACAGCCGATTGCAATCATAGTGCAAGATGTACAACTAGATGTTATAGAAGTGCTTAATACAAAATTCCAATATTCTACGACCGATTGTTTTGAATTTATGGAGAAAATTCGAAAAGTCTGTCATATAAAGTGCACTTCTGGCTGAGCTGATTGGTACGAAAATAGGAGGTGACCATTCGGATGCTACAGCAATTTCAAATGCTGAATTTCAACATCCTACGGTTGATCATTCTGGATTTATTAGAAAAATTCGAAAAAAGTTTCAAGTAAAGTGCACTTCCGGTACAGACGATTGGAACCATAATGCGAGGTGCACAACTAGACCTTATACCAGTCTCAAATACAAAATTTCAACATTATACGTTTAATTAGTTTTGAGATTTGCGAGTTACGCACGCACGCACGCACGCACTAACGCACGAACATACGTACCGACATCAAGCCAAAAATAGTCAAAATGGATTCAGGGATGCTCAAAACGGATATTTCCATCAAAATCTCGATAGGTGAATTTTGTCGGTTTCACAATACTTCCTTGTACTTGTACAGGTATCCCATTTTAATCTATATATTAAAACGCGAAGTGAAAGCTTTGTACATATTTTTAAGCATATTGCACGTACGAAAGAATGTGAGATTTGGAATACTTGTAGTTTATATGAAGGTATGCAGAAAACTGAAAGTATATACAGGCTGTCCTATTTTCATTTCACGACGTGAAGAGAAATCTTTGTACCGCACACACGAGGTAATGTGAAACTTGGCTTACTTGAAGTCTGCGTGGAGAAGAAACTGCAGAAAGCCAAAATTATATACAGGTGTCCTATTTTAATTTTACGTGAGGAGGAAACTTTTCAATGCGCGCATGAAGAAATGTGAGATTTGACATACTTGAAGTTTATATGGAGGAGTGCAGAAAGCTATAAGTATATGCAAGGTGTTCAATTTTTATTCCACGCGAAGAGAAAATTTTGTACTGCGCGCACGAAGGCATATGAGATATGGCATACTTGCCGTCTATCTGGAGAAGGCGTGCAGCATGGTGAAAGTAAATATAGGTGCTTCATTTTGATTTTTGTGGAAAGAAGCTTTGTATCGCTCACGAAGGAATGTGAGATTTGGCATACTTGAAGTTCATGTGGAGTAAAGGTTCTGGGAGCTAGAATTATATACAGAACAGAGTGTTCTGTTTCAATTTTACGTGGAGAGAAAACTTTATACCGTGCGCATGAAGAAAAGTGAGATTTGACATATTTTAAGTTTGGGTGGAGAGTGAGTGCAGAAAACTTTAATTATATACAAGGTGCTCAATTCTAATTCACCGCTGAGAATGAGATCATTTTTTGCTAGAATTTATCGAGAAATATGCACCGAATGGAAAAATGGCTGAAGAAAAAATTCAATGATTTCTTTACCCTTTCGAGGGAGGGGGGCAGAAAATCACTTCAAAATCTTGAATGAGAACCACTAATCCTAATTTTAGATTCGGATGGAGCGTCGAATATCAAGTCAATTTTACCTAGAATCTCACGTTCAAACTTAGAAACATAATGATTCACTATTTGTCTTATTGGGTATAAGTTCTGTAGGTATATTTGACAGAAGATAATAAAATAAAATATACAATGTTTCAACAGCAAAGTGGTGCCTTTAAAATAAAAAAGTAAATAAAGTTGTAGATTTGATTTCCTAGGGTACTATTCTGATGCATTTTTCAAGAAGGCGAAGTACTTATACCCTTTTCAAGGTCAAAAAATGTGTTTCGGAGTAAAGAATGACCCATACGCTTCATTATTCTACCAACTTTTGGATATAAAATAATTTATTCAATTTTGACGCTTTAAAGCTACATTATTAAATCCATAGCAACATTTATAAATAAATCTTTATTCACTAGTGATTTAAAACGAATTATTAGTGATTTAAAAAATTTCCTTTTCATAAAAAGATTTCGATTTCTGAGGAATAATTTTCCCAACTGCTGCGGCTGCTTCATTCAAAATGGTATCGGGGACGAGAACATTGTTTTAATCACTTTCTTTCATCATTTCAGACAATACTATTCACAATTATAACGCTTCAATTCAAAATTCACAAAATTGACAGTTTACTGACAGTCACACTCTCGAATGTTTGAAAAACAAACACTCGTCGCGATATCAACGAAGCTTCCTTACAACTGCAATTTAATTTTTTTGAATTTTGTTCCTCAGTTTCATGACTCAGAAATTTACGCAAAATTGAATAAAATTATGTATACAAACACGTGAATTAAACCTCTTTATTTGCTCAAAGAATTAAACCACTCGCGCTAAACGCGCTCGTGATTTTGAACTTTCTTCTCGCAAATAAACAGTGGTTTAATTCACTTGTTGTATAAATAACTATTATATCAGTCTCATATTTTTTATTTTTGACATCTGAAGAAGCACTTAGGAGAAAGAAAATTTTCAGCCACTGAAGGAGTCGAGTGTGCAGTTTCTTAATTTTTCACCGAGAAAGATTCGGATTATTTTCCAACAGTATCGGAGCCCCTACAACCAAGTAGAGCAATTTTATCAACTTGGCAGGAGACTTCATTGTATAACAATAAATAAAATTTCGATCAAGTTTTTCTTTAATTACTAGGTGACAGTAACCACCCAACCTAATTTTTTTTTGTCGTTATACTTTCTAAGTTTTTCCGAGGAATTCTTAAATTATATTTGAACAATTAGAAGCAAATTTCCTCATTGAAGATTTTATATAGTTTAATTAAATACAAAATATGCCACTAAAGCTACGCAACTAGCCCAATGAAATATGTATTCGTATATTTTAATTCAATTGTTGTTATTCTTGGGTTTCGTTCGAAAGCTCTTAACAAGTGCAGAGCACGAATTTTAGTCTCAAACTTTACCGTAAATCTGAGTAAAAATAAGATCTCCGCCTCACATATTTCGGTGCGAAAATATCGCTGCACTTGGATCTAATATTTTACTGAATTTGAATATCAAACTAGTAACTTATTAGCTAGCGTTTGTTCTTTATTTTGAGAAAGTTCATCTCAAGAGAACTAAATCATAGACGATTATCAGGTGGCGAATTTCTTATATAGATAAAGAAACAAAATTATATACTTCCGGATGGATATGTAATAAAATATATGAACTGCTGAAGCCAAGGGTTCATGCATTCCTTAAAACTTGTAGCTTTTTGTGGTAAATGTTTCTGGTTTCAGAAGTTCATATTAATTTAAAAAAAAGATGTTTGACTTGAAGTAAGTTATTGAACTCATTTTAGTACATTCACGAAGCATTGTTTATGGGAATTTCTTTACATAATTTTTTTATTCAACAATTTCATGGATACAACTGGTGTAGTGTGCATTTTTGTTTTTACGATTGCGAACAACGTAGTCTGAATCCCTGGAATAATTTTAAAGTGTATTGTATTATATAATTAACAAAGCTATATATTAATTAGACCAGTGATAAATAACAAATAATGACGCTGCAACATCAAATAGAACTAAAACTTAACCCCAATTCCGTAATTCAAACTTGGGTCGTCTATAATATCAGCAGTTGTAAACAATGTTATGTGTAACTGAATAATGAATGGCTGAAGGATCCAACCACGCTCTAGAATAAGTTCAGCGATAATAAGTCTTAGTTAAAGTTCCACAGAGAGATATGACCTATTTATTCTGCTCAACTCTATTGACAAGTGGATACATACAGATATTTATCATACAAAGTTTGAGTTGATTAGAGATAGTAGAATGTTAGTATTTGAGATGCAGAATTAATAATAAATATCAACGTGCTCGTATAGTAGGAATCTATTCTCCGGAATTGGATTACAACTATCTAAAAACAAAATATCAGCTGAAACTTTGCAACAATAAATTACGTAATATGATTAATGACAGTTTGAACAGTTTGAACGCCCGAAGTGTTAAAATATATATTGCCAATACTTCCATCACAATTTTATTAATATATCTGAACTATAAAGGGAGATATGCTTTAATAAAATGTGTAACACCATACTTTAGTTTGACTATTAAAACCGAATATTGGGAATGATGCATTACAGATTCTCATAATTTGAAATATTATTCTTTCAGTATTTCTCGAGTACATCGAAGGAATAAACCTCAATGAAATATTCGAGAATGTATCCAAAAAGATCCTACTGAAAGTGTATGATGTGGCAAGAGCAACAGTTAAAGCCCCAGGACCAAAAAAAATCAAGGTAACTAAAATTACATCTCACGTCTACATGTTTGAACTTCAATCTCGTAAGTCAATAGTTTGTCCGCAAAGTGAAACGCTACCAGTGTAGCAGTTTTGTTCTGCAGGTTGCAGGCGCATCAAAAGTAGTTGCATGTCATTCAATATCTCTAAAATTATATAAAATACTATCATCTATTCTACAGTAGCTTTAGTATGGACAGTTTTTAAGTTTTTATAAATATTTTTGGGTATGCTTCAATTGAGGCTACTTGAAAGAAACTATAAGATAGGTTTGAAATATCCACTTTTAGCTAAAATGTATGCCAAGTATCAACGTATCCTCAAATTACCAATATTGGCTAAAATACATATCGAACTACCGGTGATTAAAAATGTCAGTAAATTTGTGTTCTTATGAGCATTCGCAAACGATTTTGGCGCAGGTAAAGTGAAAATATATTATATCGTTTGTCTTTGATTAAACTTACAATGAAGTGAAACCAAAAGTTTCTGGCACCTACCGAAGACTACAATGGAAGCACATAATGTTTTCTGAAATGTTCAATTTGAAAGAATGCTATAATTTTAGTTTATGAGATGGAACCTGTTGATTGTCTCATAAAAACTTTATTAATATTTCAACTATAAAAGTGACTATAACGCTACGAACATTAAATCAACAGTGGTTAATTGAATTCTGTCTGTATTAGAAGCCAGTATTCAGCAATGTACGCTTTATTTTTTATCACTGTGTGATAAGTAGCTATTTTTTTTCTTATTACTAATTTCAAGTCTCGTAAAATATTGTTTCAAATGAAGAGCACTTTTACTGTAAATTGCATCCCAAAAAACAATTTTAGTTACTTTGAATTTTTATGAAATGGTCATCAATAGGATCTTACATTAAATTTAAAAATAATAATTAATAGTCATCACCAAATCAAAATAAGCTTGTTGCTACGGCTGTTTGGATAAATAATATCAATCATAAATCACCCAGTGCGAGAGAATAATACAGAGGTCTCGAGATGCAGAAAGTATAATTAGGACCTAATAATCGTTAACGGTTTATTGCAGTCACTCAGTAGCCAAAACCACAAGCCTGGGGTGCACCAGGGCAGTAACATAAAAAATGAGTTAGAATTGGATATATTTCATGTCTTCAATATGTAGACTATGTTTTTAATCAAATATTGCATTATCAGGTTCCCATAACCACCCAAGAGGTACTGATTGCGCAACGTTAACCTTTGTTTATAGTGTCGATTCCTTCCTATAAATCACATATCATTTAAAAAAAAATATATTTAATTAGGATATTTACTCGTCCTCGTCCATCTCATCATCAGGATTAATATCAAAAACATCCGAATCATTGTAGGTTATAATTAGTGGTTGCACGTTTTTGTAAAGTGATACAAATTTATCTTCTATTTTTATCATATGCTGAATGCAGTTATTCCATTGTCGTTGTCCAATATTTTCAATTTCTTGTCTGATTTATTCAACGACACTGGAGTTTAGTTGCGGTAAAACATTTTTTTTTCTAATATTGTTTTTTAATTCGCTCCAAATTAGCTCAATAGGGTTGAATATACAATAATAAGGCGGTAAACAGGTGTATTCAATGAACATTTACCTTCATCATCAACCTATCCATTCTTAACAACATCATATGTATACCTGTTGTAAATGGAAACTAGTTTATAGTTAACCAATCTGTTTATTCAGTACTCATTTTGTGATTAAATACATTACATATTTATATCTCGTATTTTCCTATCCCGTCAATCGCACACCGTCTGTGGTTGTTGTTTATCCAGGTCTCCTTCGTTACATTTATTTATTACTGAACACTACATTTCCTCCAGGCTTTAATTATAAACTTTGAAGTCTTTTAGATAAGTTGAAGGTCGTCTAATGCGTTGTGGACGTGAAGTTCTCGAATCTCTGTTGTCTTGTTCTGCAGCAGCACCAGAAGATTCAGTATGGGTTGAGCTAGAGGGTTCTTCTGTTTTCAGACTGCTGAAATGTTCATACTCCAATTCGTCGGACTCTGGAGATGTAATCACGTCTGGCATTGTTGTGCCTGTAGGTATTTTCTTGAAGAGAGATGAATTTCTTCTTACTTGTTTATCATTTCTTTCTGCAGTAATGGTAGTTCCTTAAACATCTGTTATCACATAAGGTGAAGAATCAAATGGTGGACTATATTTACCACAGGTTGTTTTAAAAGTACTAAATCATTAAGCTTTAGATTATGATGCTTTGTGTTTCTTTTAATATCGACGTATAATTTAGCTTTCTCTTTATTGTTTCTATCTATACTTTTGTATGAAAAGTCTTGCGTTTAGTGCTCTTCTCCAGTTCGGGTATTTTAGTTTGAAAATTATGGTTGAATATAATTTCTGCTGGGCTTTTATTGGTAGTGGTATGAGGAGTTGCTCGATAATTAAGTAGAAATACGTCAAGTTCATCTTCCCACACTTTTCCTTCAATCACAGCTGTTTGTATGAACTTCTTCAAAGTTTGCATAAAACGTTCGACTGTTCAATTTGCTTCAGGCCATAATGGAGTAACTTTTCGGTGTTGACATCCCAATGACTTCAGAAATTTGGTAAAATCTGCTCCATTAAATGGTGGTCCATCGTCTGTTTTTATGCATTTAGGAATGCCAAATAAGTACAGTATTTCCCGTATTTTATTTACAACCGTGCTCGCAGATGTTGAATTTATTATCTTTACAACAGGAAATCGTGAATGTTCATCAAGTAGCACCATTGCATATTTATCATTTGAGAATGGTCCTGCAAAGTTTAGAGCGAGTTCTTCCCACGGATTCTCTGGAATAGGTGTTGAGATTATTGGATCTCGAGAATTCATTGGGACTGTGCTCTGGCATGGTAGACAGGATTTTATCTTTTGCTGAACAATTTTATCCAAGTTTGGAAACCATACCTTTCCTCTTAACAGTTGCTTTGTTTTGATAATGCCTTGATGTCCACGATGAGCTAATTCAATAATTGGTTTTTGTAATTTTTGTGGAATTACAATTCTTTCTCCTCGAACAATAATTCCATCTGATGTTGTCGACAGTTCTTTTTTAATTTTATGATAGGGATTCAGATTATCTTTTTTCCAAACTAATTTATTTGTTGATCTCAGAGCTTAGATTAGATCTTGAAGTGTTTTATCTTCTTTTGTGTGTTTCTCTGGTTAACGCAACTGGAATTGCGTTGTTACAGACAAAATTGATATATTCTTCAGCATCTCCGTCTTCGTTTTTTGATTGAGTTGTTTGCGGATGTCGAGAAAGAAAATCGGATGGATTTTGATCACCACGAGTATGCTCTATCGTGAAATTGTAACCTTGTAATTTCAAGCGTAACCTTTCTAATCTAGGGGATGTCTGCGCTCTCATGCTCTTCAAAATGTTCACGAGTGGTTTGTGATCAGTGTGAATTGTAAATTCGGATCCAAAAAGATACAACTTAAAATGCTCCACTGCCCAGGTAATAGCTAACATTTCTCGCTCAATCTGGGAATATCGTTGCTCAGTGGATGTGAGTGATTTACTTGCACATGCAATGATCCCCGCAGTCTTGTTTGTTGGTTTACATTGTATAGCTCCGAGGCCATCTGGACCCGCATCAACAATCAGGTGGGTGTGTTTATCAGTATCATAATAAGCATTTAACTGATTGTTAGCTAATTGTTTTTTTAACATTTCTAGTGCTTGTTGTTCCTCCTTTTGCCACTGCCATTCAGCATCTTTAGCGATTAGTCGTCGTAAAGGGAGTGTAAGGCTGGCTAGATTTGGAATGAAACGGCCACAGTAATTTATCATTCCAAGTAAACTTCTTACTTCTGATACAGTTTTTGGTGTTGCTAGACTCTGGAAAGCTGATATCTTCCGAGGATCTGCTCTCATAACATTCTCAGTAAACTCGTAGCCGAAAAAAATCAACTTCTTTCAACAAATTGACACTTGTCTTTATTAAGTGTCAGGCCTGAATCTTGCAATCGTTGTAATGTTATATTCAACGAATTGTCATGTTCTTCCTTCGTTCTCCCGTGTACCAGTATACCATCGCTTACGTTCAACACACCAGGTATGTTGATCAATGTTTGACGTATTGTATCTTGAAATACTTCGGTTGCAGAATTTATGCCAAAATTTAGACGTTTGTACCTTCTTAAACCACAATGCGCTGAGAATGTTGTAATGACCCTGGACTCTTCATCTAGTTCAAGCTGATGATATCCATGATTCAAATCTAGCTTACTGAAGTATGCCGCACCATTTAGTTCATTTATGATGTCATCAACAGTCGGGGTTATGTGTCTTTCCCGTTTCATTGCTTTATTGGGTACTCGCATATCGACACAAATGCGAATTGATTGTGGATTATGGGGCTTAGGCACGACAACAATTGGAGATGTTGCTCCTTCTACTTTCTCAATAATGTCAGCTTCTTCTAGTCTCTTGAGCTCTTCTTCCACTTTTTTCCGAACGTTGAAGGGAATTCTTCTATGCTGTTGTGCTGTGGGTGGCACATTTTTGTCTATGTGTAAATGTATTTGTTTTCCAACCAACTTGTGGTAATTTTCTGGAAGTTTTTCATAATCTAGGCAACTAATTTTATACATGAGCTGAATTAATCCTAACTCAGTTGCAGCCTGATATCCTAGAAGGGAAACGTCTTCACCTCGAACTACAAATATTTCAGCCATAATGCTTTGGTCTTTATATTGTAGTTTCGTGTTCATTTTCCCAATTATATCAAGTTGTTTATCTGATTGATAGGGAAATAGTCGACTCTTGGTTGGTAGCAACACTGGTGGCTTCTCCAGTTTCTGGTACATGTGTTCTGTTATTATGTTTACCGTTGCACCCATGTCTAGATGAAACTTATGCATAGAGTTGCATATTTTAATTGGTATCAGTGGTGGCTGATTGTTCGAATTGTGCCTAACTGTGAATACAATTTCGTCATTTGTGGTTTCTTCGTCTATCTTCTTAACTCTTCGTTTGGTTTCATTGGTTTTCGACCTGCGAAGCTTCGCTAAGTGATTCTGTTTGTGGCATTTATGACATGTCTTACCATATGCAGGGCATGATTCTCTTCCTCCTGAATGAGGCCAAGAACCATCACAGTTGCGATATTTGGTGTGTGTTTTCTTTTTGTTTATTATGGGTTTACGATCCTGTATTTTTTTCACACTTTCGCCCGCACTTGACTTGGTGGCAATATTTATAGCTTGCATATTGATTACTTCGTCAGCACGACCACTTTCAATAACTTCTGATAACATTATACTCTCATGTTTATGGATTCGTTTTCGCAAACTTTCAGATCGCGTACCCACAACAATCTGAGTTTTCAATTCTTGATCTAAATTGGTAAACTCACAAGTTGCTGTCAAGCATCTATGTATGTCTTGCACAGTATTCAGTAATCGATTCGTTATGTTCTCGCTGTGCCTGACGAAATTTAAACACTTCATACTGTATGTTTTTCTTTGGTTTAAAATGACTATTTAATGCTGTTTTTGCTTCGTCATACGTAATGCCTACATCTGGTAGATTATCAAAAATTTCTTGCACTTCTTCTCCTGCTAAATTAAATAGCATTGCTTTCTTCCTGATATCAGAAATTATATCCGCAGCTACTATAAAGGTTTCAAACCTTTTCAACCATTTAGTCCATCGCTGATCGACTGAACTGGGTTCTGAGTGCACAGAGAAAATTGGCGGTTTGTTCAGCTCGATTCCTTGTGCCATTTTTCTTCTCTTTTGTGTTGACACTTTTACACAAGCTTGCTTTATTTTTTTTTACCCACTATTCCTCGTCGCCAAATGTTGTAAATGGAAACTAGTTTATAGTTAACCAATCTGTTTATTCAGTACTCATTTTGTGATTATATACATTACATATTTATATCTTATATTTTCCTATCCCGTCAATCACACACCGTCTGTGGTTGTTATTTTTCCAGGCCTCCTTCGTTACATTTATTTATTACTGAACACTACAATACCATGTCTTATCTAAATATACAAAATTAGCTACAAGAAAATGAGTAATTTCTCCAAGAATTCTTATTATAAGAGATTAAGGTGTTAATATTTAAAATATAACCCTGATAACAAGCTTCGAAGAACTTTTGATCTACCAATGGAACACTGGGAATAAAATATAAGTATATAAATATGGTTCATACTGAACTGCTCGACTCTATTTCTCATCTTTTAGGATTGCGGTTTTGGGCTTTGTGTGACTGCAATAAACCTTTAACGAATATTAGGTACATGAATTCTATCCAAACTATATTATAACAATCGTTTAATGGCTATTTTGTAATACATATGTTATATTCTACAAATATCATTCAAATGTATTGTCAGTTTCAAACAATAAATAAGACTGAAAACGATTTAAGACATTTGAAGAGAGATGTTGGATAAAACGTATTAGAAAATCAGAGCAAGTTTAGTATTCATAATGAAATGACCTTACGCAATATTAGTGTGCCGTGTTTACAATTTAGTATATTTGTGGAGTGATCGATATTCCTAATAAAGTGAGCGTACGTAATATAAGTGTTCAACATTAGTCACCATAAGTAATATCAGTGTTCCATATCTATAATATGAAATTAATATTCGTATGTATTAATTAAGTAGTCAATTTTAATAATAAAGTAAGCACACATCATGTAAGTATCCAATATTTTCAATGATGTGACTGTACATAATATTCATCATAAAGTAATCATATGCAATATTAGTGTTCCGTATTCATAATTAGGTATATGCATTTATTAGGTGATCAATATTCGTAATGAAGTGAATGTAGGTAATATGAGTGTTTAGTATCTGATAAAGTAATATACGTTACAAGTGTTCCGTATTCAAAATTGTATTTAATGAGGTAATGATTGTTACAAAAATTGTTACTAAGGTAATAGAGCTTCGCTTAAGACAAACCGAGGACTGAAATACCGACCCCAAGACAATTTCAAATTGTGGATCAACAAACATATCGCTGTTAAATCAAATAAGATTGTTGACGTCGGTGAAGGAAATATTAATTGCTTTCCTTAATCTAGTTAGTGTGTTTTGGGTTTTAAATATTTTGAATCAAAACAGCTACTTACCAAAAAAAATTCAATAATGGTAAACATAACTACGCGAGATTACTTGTAAAACAAGGAATGTAAATACGTCAGTTCCATTATACAATTTCGAGAGGCAGGACGTGCATCGACGGCTGCTTTATTCGTGTCTTTCCACTAGTGGAAATGTAGTGAATTAAGTCGAATTCACTGCACTCAAATCAAGAAAGAAATTTGGCCTCAACTTTCAAAATTGTATAGTGAAGAATTTAGTCCCCTTTTTGAAGAAATTACTTCGAAATTGGATTTGAATCGTTTTTGATAACTGATACCAAGAATCTAATCGAAATTTTCGGATTAAAAAGGTAATGAACTATTTTCTTTCACCATATCCAATTTCTTTGTTTATCATATCTGTCTATTTCAATAGTAAACAATAATAAATATCGTATCGTATAGAAAAATAAACAGTCCACTAAAATTTGGCTTATTCTATAATAACCACTCTAAGGAGTATGATACAAAATATTTATGCATCACAGCTCGAGTGCATAATACATTCTCCAGTTTATTTTAAGTGCTATTATATGTTCTCCATAAAATATAAATAAATTGGGAGCACATAGTAAGGGAGGTATGATTTGGCCTTACAATTTGTATGTATATATTTATCATAGCATCATTCCCATTAGATTAATTAAGGACACGAAATTAATATATGTACATTATTGAAAACAGAACAAAATTTTGTGCTTTACATCATTAATCTCAACAAAGGCCGAATTTGAAAATACAATCGTGTTGCTTGTCTCTTATGAATGTAACTTAACGAAAAATGTTTGTAACAAAAATTAGTGAAGCTGAGTCATTTATATTTTCAAAAAACTTTTGTATTCATAAGGATATCGTAATTATGGAAAAAATATTATGATCTTTCACTATTTATTCCCACATAGCATCGTCAAAATTCATTTGTATAGCAGGACAGCTATGGCCGCGAAGAACTATTTTAAAATTGAAATAATTTTATTATTATATTTGATATCGATTTCTAGATTATTTTTAGAGTGGTCTGCAGGCCTACTCGAAGTCTGAATCAAAATAAAATAAATATAAATAAATATCAATCACGCCTTTTACTCGTAACGAGTATGGCAGACACTTATAGTACACTTGATAGATTGTTTGATATTTTCTGAGCCGTAGAGTGCGCTTACCAGTCGTCAAACTATGGGTACTCTTAGCTAAGAAGTCTGAATCAACTTCATTAAATGATTAAAATGCTGGGTGACATTTTAATCTGAATAGTTATTTTTTTTGTTTGATATTAATTGCAGTAGTGTTTATAGCTTAGTGTAAATATGCTGGCTTCGTATTTCAGAGGTTGCGGAGTCTAGTCCCACTGACGGAGAAAGACCCAGATAAAAATTTCAGTGATCGTAACATATTCTCCACAAAAAAATTAGACGACGGGTAACCGCTCTCTACGGCTGAGGAAATAATTATTAATCTACCAAGTGCACTATAAATGTCTGCCACACTCGTACCGGGTAAAAGGCGTGATTGATATTGATTTATTTATTTTAATTTATTGCAATGAAGAGATAAAATGCACATATTTACTCAAGATGTAAGGTGCTTCGTAATAAATTCATGAAAAACTGATTTTGTTATTGAAGTTTCGAAATATTTGAAATATTTCTCATATAAATACCTATAAATGGCGCTTTTTCTTCAAAATGAGGTTGCCACGGATGGACCTCACTAATATTCTTAGTCTGGTCTTTCTATTCAAATACACGTCTTTTGTTTCATCCATATCTGTAGCAGTATTCATACAAGTTTTACCCACCTTGTATCCCATATTCATCATTCGTTCCACATACCTAAACTTACCCTAATGATTGATTCTCAATTTGTCGACAAAATTCTACCTAATACTATACATATCATATCCAGTTTACTCCGTATTCTATTTTTTCTAGAATAACTACAAACATTACGCAAAAATCACTTCGACAGCAGCCACTTTTCATTCATACTTCTGTAGCTATACATCTATGCACGTACTAGTAGTTTGTAATAGGAAAATCAGTACAGAGCATTCCGTATAAACGTCCCTAAAACGCCCAAAATCCCAGCAGAATCTTTTTCTCTTTCAATCTTCTTCTCAATTATCTCGTTACTCAAAATTATACCACTCTAATATGTATGTTTGTTAATATGTTCCAGTTTAATGTCAATTATCATAGCATCGCAAATAAGTAAGTGTATGGTTACATTAAATGCGAGCGCGTGCGATTTTGGAACGTCCGTGTACGTACGATATCGTGTCTGATTTATTGGTGGTTACATTCTCTCCATACGACTGGCAAGAACCGAACGATCAGTTTCGTATAATGAATCAAAATTTGCCAAATTATTATCTACCAGTTGAAAATAATAGTGCTTGAAGATTAACGATTGCAAACCAAAAAAGAAAATATCGGATGATTGACTTATACGTATATAGAGATAAAAATTGAAGAAATAACCTAAGAAATTCTTTAAGTAATTTATATATACTATAAAAAATCCATGTTAAACTGAAATAATAATCAACTTTCCGAAAATGTATTGAACCTAGGGAGAAACTAACCATAACACTTAACAAAAAACAATTTTTCATCTATAATCCTCTTGTGGTATTCTTTCGAGTTTTGATCCCATAATGGACTCAATACAATAAATCAGTTTTCCAACATCCATTTTTTTTACTTAAATTGCCTAGATAGACTCGCACAAAAAGCAAGAAAAATCAAACCAGTTTGTTTAGATCTGACAGTCGTGTGATACCGTACAAGCGCGTCAGTTAAAATCGTTTGCAGTGTAACTATACGTGTTTATTTCAAAATGTTTGTATTCACCGGCGAGGTAGAACGCGCGCGTACGTCTAAAAAAATCGCACGCGCTCGCATTTAATGTAACCACACACTAA
This sequence comes from Dromius quadrimaculatus, assembly GCA_963989225.1. Classification (NCBI taxonomy): domain Eukaryota; kingdom Metazoa; phylum Arthropoda; class Insecta; order Coleoptera; family Carabidae; genus Dromius; species Dromius quadrimaculatus. Next base: position 44,331,881 of record OZ022331.1, on the reverse strand, counting down.
TGAACAGAACCATCACTGATTAGACTTCCATGCAGACAAGTTGGATAAACGAGTGGCAAACGCAACTGAGTCATTTGCGCCAAGGACGAAGTGACGTCTGAGGGAATTTCTGGAAATTACTAGAACTTTCTAGAGGCTTCGAAAAACTCTCGTTGGAGATATAAAGACCTGGAGTCGTTCAATTCTAATGTAGTTAAAATAAGGAGCGAGTAAGATCAAATTGAATGCGAAGATAGTCACAAACACTGGTCTCCGGGAGGTATTTTTTTAAAAGTTGTGTCGTAATATGACCAAAGAAAAAAAATTCGCTCGGTTCTTTCAATAATAACTTCATATTTGTCAAACGAATTTTCTCCCTGAGGAAGCCCAAGATATTGGGCGAAATATTGAAATTGAATTTAATTGACTTTCTACTGATGGTTTAGTTTCATCTAACCCGATCACAGCCACCGAATATATCCTTACTTGAATTTTATCAAAAATGAATAAGCAAATTAGTCGAGATAAACGAAAAGCAGTGAAAATAAATAGCAGACAGTGTTACAGTATGAATAATAATTTAGTTTGGCGTCGTTTATAAGTAGAAGTATTTGTTAGTAAATTTTTAGTTATATTATAGTAGCTTTAAATAAAGATTAATGTATTAGGCCCACAAACGAGTTAAGTTTTTCAATCCTTTCCAAACTCTAAAACTATACATTCTGCTATATTCAATATAATATTATTCTCAACTTCATATAACATCGATCGGTCCTCAATGATTGCTCTTTATTTTTACTTAAAATAACATCAGCTAGCTCGGATATCATATTTCAATCAATAGGTTTTTTTTTTTTAAATAATAAAGTAAGCACAAAAAGCTCAAATATAATTTGTAATCTAAATCATCACCCATTATTATCTTTTCATGGCATTCGGATATGTAAGTAATATCCAAGAGTGTCCGATTGCGTTAGTAATTAAGTTTCTTGGCTTGTATATGTTCTACTGTGGTGAATCATAGTGTATTGTGTATTGCATACATTTTAAAATTTATCTTTACTTTAGGTAGTTTCTATCCATTATATCATCGATACTTCGTAGAACAAGGTTGGCTTTAACTATTACGACAGGTAGACAGGCAAGGTCCCAAGGGCAAACCCTTCGGGAAATAAAATATACAGGGATAGTATCCTTCAATTACGGCAAATTTAACCCTTGCGTGTTTATTCACAAATATGAGACAAATATTTCCTAAAGTCGATAGGATTCATTCCAACTTGTTGCTCAACTCAACATGTTGATAAGTGTTTCTTTTTTTATAAAAAAAAAAACATTTCATTCATGAATATCATAATAGGTTCAAAAGAAAGAAACTGTTATTATATTAACAGAAAATTTTGTTTACAATATTTTGATACCAACTTTTAGCTGTTTTGTTCCTTACAAATTTTCATTTTATATATCTTCCCCTCGATATTTGTTTTACTCTTCTCAAGCATGTAAAACAATTTTCTAGTTGGATGAGAATAAAATAAATTTGGAAAAAATTCCCGGAATGGAAATCTTTCTATTTTAAATTCTGTTTCCGGCTTTCGGTACGAACTGAATATAAATATTCTCAAGACAGCATCTTCCTGTGTATTCGTGTGTTTCCATAATGTCAATGTTGCTATAGCATATTTGTATTGTATTTGTATGAATAAATTTAAATATATATTAGGTTCAGTAAGAATTATTTAATTATTTCTGCTTTTGAGCCTCAATCTTCTTCCATGACACAAAAGTACGTTCTTATAAAACTTTTATTACTCACATAGGCTATCTGACGTCATTATGAATTCAATATGGCAGACACTCTGATATACCTGATTTTATTCTCTCTCACAACTTTCTTGATATAAGTGTTGCACAAAATGGGCTCATGGAGTGAAATATGATCAGAATTTTTTTAGAGTGAATTTTTTTACTTCGAATTATAACTTCATCATTATTATGCTTTTGGAAATAATAATTATGGTTTTGTTAGGGAGGAATAATATTCCATGACATAAAATTGAATAATTGACTAAACTAAACTAAAAGTATTGTTTTGTAATTTCATACAATTGAAAACTGTATCCATTGATCCCAATAATCAATTATTAGCTTGCGGGAATATTTCATGGCATTGTGAATAAACATACAAACTAATCTCCAGCTTAACATGCTCATCAAAATTAGTTTCGGCTTTGATATGTTTTTATAGTTTTCAAATAGTTATATTATTCTACATGTGAAAATTATTCTTTTTCTGCCATTTTAAACAAAAAAATCATGATATATTTTCTTCGATTCCAATGTAACATCTTCTAGGATCTGGTTCCATAATTTGACGAACATAAAAATTACGCGATTGAATCTTAGACAATACCTTCATTATAATTCAACTTCAAAAGATAAACAAAAAATAATCGCCACATCATCAGAAATGCTGCCATTCAAGGGAAAGTTTGTTGCTAAGTTGCCTGTTCTAATTACAAAATACGAAACATATTATCTGTAAACATGAATGGAGATTAGCGAGCAATTAATCAATCTCTGACAAAGTAATAAATTCAAGCAAGTTTCGAGAAAATTATGGCCAAACATTTCTCCTCACAATCAGATCGGACTTTCTTACAAAAATTATTTAGAATTCTATTTTCACCTAAATATTTTAGTAACCAAAGTATTGTGAATCTCTCAAATTGCCAAGATTTCTTAAATTATTATTTTGCTTTTAAAAGAAATATTTATTAGGTAATGTCCGACTAGTTTATTATTGTTGTTATAATAATACTGATTTCAGCGCTATACGCCAGCCCAACAACGCTCGAGGCGACGCTATTCGGCGAGAAGCGTAAACTGTCAGTGGTATATTTTGACAGGTTATACGGGCACAGTATGGGCAATAGCTTCATAAAAGCTTTGATTATAACTTTTGTACAGATAAAATGAGTGAAAAATAAAACAAGGGACAGGGTCAAGCATGTTGTGTATCCGATTGCCCCAATACCGAAAAACGTAACTCTGATTAAACATTTCATTCGTTTCCAAACCATCATTGGGAAGTTGAACAAAAAAATTAATGGATTACACGTGTACGACGAGCTCCGTAAATACATAATTAAATCACGAAAAGTAATATGGAATAGTGCAGATTCTTAATTACAAAGAAATAAATAAACTTGTATAGATTTACTAATCTTGTTAAATGAAAGTGTCAGGTATGTTATTTTTAACCTATAAAATGTTTCAAATACAACCGAAATAGACAAATAGTAATATAGTTTCAATTTAAATAAGTGATTGAATGATAAAATGCTGAAAAAATTTAAATAAAGGAATCATGATTATACAGTCATTATAAAAAATGGAGTAAACAATAAATATTACGCAAAACAGAAGGTATGCTTCAAAAAACCATCTGCTTGAACAATTTGTCTTAAAAAAATAATAAAAATGGCTGGTACCACAAGTTCTGTTTTTGGCTATACTAGCAGTGTTATTTTGAGAAGAGTTTCAAGGCATTATAAATATTTCAAGCTATTTTAATGGAAAATATGCAGATAAATTTTGTAGACCTATGTGATTTCTGTAATTTGTATCTGAAAATTATTTTCTAAAGTATTTGTGAAAATTCTAATTGCGTTGAAACCCATCTTGACACAACGCTCCTAGTATCGTCAAAAACAGAGCTCGTGGTACCAGCCTATGTTTCTATATAATTATTTATACAGATAATACATATATGATAATAATTCTGGATGCTTAATGACATTCCTACAGATTTGATTTCGACGTATAATTTTCTTCCTTGATTCACATTTTTACGAAAAAAGCTTGAATCTGCTTTCTGAAAAACACATTGAATTATTACCGGCATAATTAAATAGTGGTTATTTAAAAAATATGGATTGGATTCAAATTTTGCAATTAATTATTATCATCTGTCACTACTTGCGCGGGTTTCGTTTTGGAACGCTTCCACCGATAGTTTACCAATTGTGCCGCTAGGGCGGCGTTCGGGTGGCGCGAAATCGAATTGGGCTGGCGTATAAATAATAAACAAGCTTTCTAGTTACAGCAAGTAACTAGAGTAATTTCTCTGACAGATGTGACAATGACAGGACATACATCGCTAAAAATTTAGATTGAAATACAACAAAAGTCGGACATTAAACATTGAAGGCACCACGGGAGTTGAACAATAATGCCTACGGTCAACGTACACACCTCGGGCCAAAGGCCCTCGGAAAGGACACTGTTGACGTCAGGCATTATTGTCCTTTTAATACCCTTGATACCTTAATTACTATAAAAAATCACCATATGGCCTTAGAGTTTCACAAGAGTCTTGCATTTTTCTTGCTCTTGTCTCGTCTTGTGCAAGAAATGCAAGACAAGAACAAGAATTGGATTATGCAAGAAGATGCAAGACTTGGCAAGAACAGCAAAATTTTCTTGCCTCTCTTGCATTCTTGCCAGAACTGCGTATCAATGAGTCCGATTTTAGAGAAAAATGAGTATCGCGTCATTAGTGATGAATAGGTGGATCAACTAAAACAAGTCGAAAAGTAACATTTTTTTCAAGAAGCGTACTTATTAAAAACACCATATGGAATATTTATTTCCTTGGAAGTACATGAGTGGTAATGTAAGATAAGAAATATAAATTTTCTCAGCAAAAACATTTCCTTGAATAAAAAATACTTCTATAGATTGATAGAATAAAAAAATGCATTATTCTCTGTAAAATTTCGATCAGGAGTTCAGGCACCAAAGATTTCTAATAGATCAAGATTCAAACGGTTTCTGTGCTTTCTTATCACTATGGTCGCCTTGGAGAAAAGTCGTTCTAATGGCACCAGATGTAGCCATAATACTCCAGCCATTTTAGACAGATTAAGGCCCAGTTGTACAGTCAAAGCTTATCCAAAGTTTAGTAAAACCAAGTTTAATTTCCACGGCTACAATTGCTGAAATAATTGTAACCATAAAAATTAAACTTGGTTTTATTAAACTTTGGATAAGCTTAGACTGTACAATATAAGTGTCTTCGCTTACTGTTCTGGAAGAAAATATTAATTTAGTTTTAGTTCTACTCTTTTAGAGGAATATCTGAGTGAAGTCAATATCATAGTCGTCAAAAGAAGTGATTGCAAGCTGTTCCTCATGCTCATTCCTTTGACTTCTATTATAATGGACAAAATATCGATTTTTAAAAGTCTTAGAACTTCTTGATTGAAGTTTCCTCCAAATTTTTGTCCGATTCTATGAGCTGGATCCAAAATAGGGAGACGCAATAGATCCAATTCGTTTTGTTATAGTGTTCGATCATCTTGTCAATTGATGTTCTGTTTTGTATATCTAGTCCAAATGCCCATTTCTTTAATTCATCTAAAAGAATATTAGTACTCAATACAACCATGGACCTACGAGGTAACTTGGTAAATCCCCGCAAAAGCAAGAGCTGTGCAAGAGTCTTGCACAAAAAGCAGGAAATCTAGTAACGCCATCTATTTAAAATATAATATACTAAGTAAAATATGCAAGACAAGAAATGTGCAAGAGGCTTGCAAGGCAAGACAAGATATCAATACATTTCTTTGGCTTCGTAATGCGAACAGATTCTCGACACACTCAGCTACACCAATATGATCCAAAAAACGTACTATACATGAAACCTAGTTTCGAGTAAACAACTCCAATCGCTTCCAAGGTCAAACCATACAGGAAGCGTTACTTTTAAGTCGAACTTTGGGCGTTCAGCTTATCTGTAAGGTGCATTGTTTATTTCAATTATCTGAGCTTAATTAGCCATCATATTATTCAATTCGGTATAGTAAAGTAGCTGAAAACTTCTATTGATTGGTGAGTTTGTCTATCATTGAGTTTTATGAGTTTGATTTGTTTAGTGTCACATGTAGTGACGCCACGCTAAGCGTGCGTCGGATATGATTCCTTTCTTTGATGTGTTGGTAACTTTAGCTGCTTGGAGTACCAATACCATCGGTGCTCATACCTTGACCGAGTGACAGCGGTGATTGTTGCCAACCGCATGTACTTTGTGTTATTGGGGCAATGATGTTGCTCCAAGAGTGGATAAATCAACAAACCTGCATATATCGCAGGAATCGGTACGGCATTACGATACTGATAGACATCCGTAGGTGTCGTCCAGAGTGTGATAAACAGTACTAGTGACTTGGCTAACTGGAGGTTAGTACCACCGGTACTACAATATTTTGTCAGTGTTGCGCGGCAATATGTGTCTACCAACCGCATGTACTTTGTGTTATTGCAAGCAATGGGGTTGTTCCAAGAGTGGGTAATTCGACCAACTCGCGAGTGTCACGGGCATTGATGCTCACAATAGTACTGGTAGCTATCAATTCAGTGAAGTCAATGGCTTATCTGTTAACCAGATATCCCATCCAACCTCTGAGGCAGATGTATTATTTTTATATCCGTTCTAGTTACCTAATCTAAACTTGAAATGCCCTGATAGCGGAGAATTGATATGCGTGACTCTCTGATGACATCTCACAGAGCATTGTGGCTCAAACTCATATCACTTTCAGGAGAATTCGGCTTAATTACACCCTAACACCTGACCAGTCCCTTACTCCTGACGGCAAACATAAGCTTTTTATATTTTCTACTTATGTTTTATTATATCTATTATCGATTATTATTGTCATCGCGACCCTTTAACAATCATGCGTATAGAATACCGTACCATTCACCTGCTGATGATCGGAATATCAAAATTAATTGTGACTAACTTTGTGATGGCTTTTGTGATTAATATAGAGTTTTGTATGGTTTACTACAGTGAATTATGTCACGTATCAAACTTAGTCTCTTATATTAAACATAATCACAGCTTAAATTAATCTCTGACGTGTGCATTAAAGATGCGATATTGTATATAAATGTTATTGGGACAGTGAACACAATTCACTGTATAATGCTATTATTGTCTAAGTCTAAATGGTCGATATAGAACAAAATACTACGGAAGAAGATTATAGAAAATTCAATTTGTTGAAGAATTGCTTTCATACATTACCAACGCAGGATCAACGAGGAATGAGAAAAAGCGAAAAAAACTTGGTTCAACCCTTTTTGAAGATAGCGAAGCACACACACACCTTCCTTTATGTAAAAAAATATGTTTTGAACTTAGGGATAATCCTCTCTAAGTGGATAAATTGTAAAAAAATGCCTTCAGGCAATATTTTGGCAAAACAACTTCCCATCGACTGGATCACAATATTATTCAGCATTCCATTAATTTCTGTTCATGTCTTATCGCAGTAACAAAATATTATAAAAAAAGCATGAGAGATCTCGAATTCATCATCAAAATGAATTGTACGGTAACTTCCTGAAAAAAAATTCACGAAATATTTTGAAATTGCCATCATAATAGACTTTGCAACATTGTTTTCAAAAAAATTCTATAGAATCATCCTAAAATAATAGAGATAAAAGGTAGTATTTGGCTATCTACTGAAAAAGATTGGTTCTTATATAAGCCAGTTATTCATTTTGTTCCCGTCTTTCAAGCAAATATTTTTTTGCGCTCGTGATCATGTCCCGGAAATAACGTGCCTCACACATTGAGATATTGAATAAATCTGTGGATACTTCCCTATCTATTTTTAAGGAACTTTAGATATGAAATAGCTAATAAACGGGCAGCAACTCCCTCAATATTAAAGAAATACTTAGTTTCGAAAAAGCTTACGTATGGATTAATTTCAAGTATTTGTTCTACAACGAGGCATGAGCCAAACATATTCATACTGTAACGCGGTACCCTTCAAGAATTCTAATTTGGAAGCCCAAGTCGAGTCCCAAATACACAAAATTTACATAACACATCGACAATGTCGTCACTTGTTTAAATGCAAATTATTTTCTTTATGCTGGTAACAATGAATACTCACCACAACTCGAAAAGTATTACTCCTCAACTTTTGAAGCCACTTCCAAATTCGTCCGGGAATAATGAGAATAACTAAAACAATACAAAACATCCAATTAGATGCGATTTAAGTCGGTAACTTGATTGGTGAATGGTAACATTAGTAGTAAGCCTGTTAAAACTTTGTTCAAATTGCAACTTCGATTACTACTTGGTGTAATTGCTTGCCGGACACTCAGCTTCGTTACTCTGAGTTTCGAATTTCTTTGCAATTAGTGAGTTTCATGTTCATTTTCTATCTCTGTGAGATTCATCAACAGATTATTACAACATATTTGTTGAAATTAAACCATAAATGGGAGTTGCAGAGTGTGAAATATATTTTAATCGAAATTTTTACATGGTGTTAAAAATTAATATTTTGAATACAAAATAACCTAATTGAGTGAATTATAATCTTATCCCGTTAAGAACGGTCCAAGACTCTTATGAGACTATGATCTCTGATTGGCCGAAATGATTCGAAACGAGCTCTCTGAGAATAAATTCATTGACATAGTTATAAACATTGAAAAACTATAGGTAGAAAAATATTACTCCGAAGATTTTCACCCAAAATGTTTTACTGATCCTCTATTATAATTACAAATACCAAACCCAACTGCATTGTAGCGTCCCGTCCGGATGAGTTCTAAGCTCTTTTGAACCTGGTAGTTAGCTGGAAGCCCTGAAAGTGTTGAAATATCTAAGCACAAGGCTCAGTGAGGAATTATCGGTGTCAACAGTTTCAACACACGACATACACCTACACTCGCGTGTCCCTTGTTGGTAACCTGGTCAGGATTACTACAGTCCCACTGCTTAATCCCAGTCGTTGGTAACCTAACCTGGCAAGAACCACTAAGCCCAAAGCTGCTCGCTGAGCCGTCCGCAGCCAACCATAGTTGTGTCACTCACTCCCGGCTCCAAGCTGTACCAAAATCACACATACTTTTCTCTCGTTGGCAACCTGGTTCGAATTACTTCAGTCCCACTGCTTAATCCTAGTTGCTAAAGCCCAAAGCTGCTCGCTGCTCCGTTGGCGGCCAACCATGGTCTACTACAGCCCAAAACTGCTCGCTGAGCCGTCGACAGCCAATCATAGCTGCGTCACACACTCACCCGACTTCAAGCCGTACCATGTATACTCCATTCTTGCACGCACCTGGCTCCAAGCCGTACCATACATACTCAGTAACTCAAGTCACACGCCCAGTAACTCTACTCACACAGCCAGTAACTCAACTTACCTAGCACTAGTACTATAACTTCACCAAATCTATAATACCCTCGTCTTCACCTCTTCACTACCTGGACTATAAAACTAAACTGCCAGAATAACTTAAATTTCATTAACCAGTTATGAGCGATCACATAACTAATTGAATTAATAAACTGATAGACTTATGAAATTGAGAGATGATGATTTCCAAGCTGCACAAATTGATTTGAAATAATTTTTTTCTACAGACGTAAAAAAATGATGACATTTGTAGATTTGTACATCAATATGTCGCATTAGAGTTAATTATCATGATAACGTTTGACAAGGTGCACGAAATAGTTCATGCACGTTGTCAAGAGAAAGAACTCCACTAATTTTTGTATTTTAATATGATTTTAATATTTTTTCAATAATTTTTTTGACGTCTGTAGAAAAAATGTTGTATGCAACTCGTGCACAACAAAAAACTTCCATTCTCAAGCACCGAAGTATAATTTCGTGCACTGGATACATAAATAACTATTAAAAGTTTGACAATTGACGCAATTGACAGATAGCCAACAACGCTTGAATCGTTTACCTTGGACCGTCATTATGTGCTCCAGCTTAAAACCTGTGAAACAATGTTTCTTCAATTGAATTGAGGGCATGTTTTATTGGGTGTTAGGTTAGCTTTCATATTTTGAACGGAATATTCAATTGGACAGATATTAAAATTGATTACGTTAGCATTATACCATTTTAATTCACAGGAATAATATATTCTACAACGAGTACTAGAATGATCCTTATTAGAGCCGAAGCCGAAGATTACAATACATAAGTGTAGAATACGCCTTTCCAAATTGTTGTAGACTATTCTTTCCTCAACAAGATTTTGGAAATTCATCAAAAATTCAGAAGAAACTTCCAAAACTTTGGAACACCAAACGCAAAGCAAGAAATATATACTTTAATCATCAAGGGCCGATATTTCAATCCTTGGTTTACCTTGAGTGAATTTTAATCACTTTAACAACAATTGTTACTGAGGAAGTTAAACTAAGCTTACTGTAAACCAAGGATTGAAATAACGAGCATAAGGCTTAATCACAACTACTTTTTCTGATTCGTTAAAATTGAGGATAGAATGATTTTGAACGGCATTTGGCATTATTCCAAGCGACGTATTGGAATGACACTTGTTCCAACATAATTTTTGATAGAGCAGATTCCAAAACAGTGTTAGAGAAAAAATTTGAGTAACATTTATTCTGGAATTGATATCTGGCACAGATTATCATTGTGAAGTTTTTTTGAGGATATGCATTTACTGGTACATGACATTCTGTGCAGTTTTCTTTACAGTCCAGGAGCCTACCGCATCTCATCTTTCCTGATCGGACTTACGGCAAAATTGTATATGAATGGATTGGGAATATAGCAGGTCAGGAGGTAGCACCCTGATTTCTTTTAAAAAGGACTTGACTTTAGCTATCGATTGCTACTAATTTCAATCGTAAGTTCCGTCAGGAAAGTTGACCCCGGAAAGAATTACTGGAAATAGCCTTTTTTGACACTTAAGACAGGATTAACTATATACCCATTGATTCATATACAATTTGGCTGTAAGTCCGATCAGGCGGGCTCCTGACAATTCAGTCAAATATACCATTGGTTTTGAAGCAGAAATATGTTCAAATCAATCTAACCAATTAAAAATTTATGAATCAAATGCTGAACAGGAACACCTTTTTTTTCAATTATCATGTAGAATTTAATATTTCACAATGTAAAACAAAAGAATTCTTCTGCTGAGAGTTGTTAGAACAAAATTTTTTTAGTTAATTGCCATAAAACTCCAGAAATATCTAAGAATTAATGGGACATACCAGGATCATATTCGAACGCATGAGTATCTATCATCAATATGAAATATTGTATTGATACTTTATTTATATTGTCACAAAGGAGGGCAGATCAACTTTATTTGTATCTAGACCCGTGGATTCGTGAGAATTAATTGAATGACTCTTTTATAGAAATACATTATAGTAATTAAGGTATCAAGGGTGTTAAAAGAACAATAATGTCTGAGGTCAACAGTGTACTTTCCAAGGGCCTCTGACCCGAGGTGTGTACGTTGACCGTAGGCATTATTATCTGTTCAACTCCCGTGGTGCCTTCAATGTTTAATGTCCGACTTTTGTTTTACTTCAATTAAAATTTTTAGCAATGTATGTCCTGTCATTGTGATTTCTGTCAGAGAAATTACTCTAGTTACTTGCTGTAACTAGGAAACTTGTTTGTTATTTTTGGAACATAATGCCCTTGGGTATTATTTCTTACGTAATTATCCTGAAATCAGTGTTATTATGACAACAATAATAAACTAGTCGGACATTAAAAATTATACTGACTCTTGATATTGAGTGGTGGGATTTTATATACAAATGCCCAAGCTATGCAATATGTGCGACATATAGCAGGGAATGATGTGGGCTGTGTTTATCGATACATCAATTTTTAATTGAAATTGAGCACGTCAGAATAGTAATCTTGTCTGGAAGGCGAATTGCTACCTCACTGCGAAGCCTAAAGCTTAGGCCTGCGGAGTCGAACAGCCGGTCTAGCCAATTTCAAATATAGCTGGTAGTTATATGTATTATGTATTAGCTATATAAAGGCTTTCTCAATAGCTATGATGTTTTCAAAATATCACGACCCTCATGTTTGAAACAAAAGAAATTTTATTTTTGACTGTTGCGTTGAACAAAGTCTAGAATTTTATCGTATAGTCAGTCACAAGAGACTGTAATTTCATCATTACATTTTTCTAGAAATATTGTTTACTTAGCACCGCCGTGAAAATCATCTGTCCGATTAAATCACGAGAGCGCAGCTCGAGAGATCCAATCTGAACGAAATATGTTGAAGGTAAACAAAGTTTGAAAGAAAAATTTATTAATGATCTATACATACTTTCAGAATTATATCATGATAAATAAACTTTTTTGGTTTTAATTCTGCATATTTAATTTTATCTTTGACGTTTCGACTCTCTAAAAGAAAGTCTTCATCAGAAAAAATGATACAAAAATAAACAAGGCAAGAAGGTATCTAGATAATTAGAAATAAAAAATTAAAAATATACAGATAACTAGATGTGAAAACGTGGATTCCACATTTAGTGCAAAAAGAACTAAATTCCTCTGGCATTTACCCAAAGTCTGAGGAAAAACCTCGTAAAAACCTCAACAGAGGAATCAACGATATGAGTCTTGACAATTATTATAGAGGAAAAGATTTAATTGATATAACACATTAGGACAATGTCCCGTTTCTGCAACGCACACAGTTCCAAGGTCCAAACATGTCATAAAACTTTTTTTTAACAGAAAAACTGAATTTCAATAATCTACATCTACATGACTATAACAAAAACAAGTGTCAAGACAAATATTTCACAAATCAGGAATAACTATTACAAATGAATAAAATAATATGAGTCTTGACAATTATTATAGTCAAAAATGAATGAATTAATATAACATACAAGGACGATGTCCCGTTCTTGCGGAAGCACACAGTTCCAAAGTCCAAACATGTCATAAAAATTTTTTTTTTTACAAAAATGAGTTTCTATTATGCATATGAACGTAATAAAAATAATAATCAAGACAAATATTTCACAAATTATGTATGTCTACTATTGAATATTGGAAGCCAAACATTTGCCAACTCAAAACCATCAGTATGGTTGAAATTATTCGGATCTTCGATTATTTCAATCGCTTCCCTGACCAATCTACCATGAATGGATGAGCATCTTGCAATTACTCTTGTTTCTTCGAACTTGATGTCGTGCAAAAACTCAATGGCATGACCAGCAACCGAAGACTTATTTGGGTGATTGAGTCTTAGCCATTTTCTATGCTCAGCAATACGAGTATTCACAGTTCGGCCCGTCTGTTCAACGTAGACTTTCCCACAGGTACAGGGGATCTTATAAATACCCGAAGATTGTAAAGAGATCATGTCCTTGACAGGTCTCAAAAACTGCTTGATTTTCGTGACAGGGGCGAAGGAAACTTTGAAATTATATCGAAACAAGATCCTTCCGATCTTCTCTGAAGCATTACTGACATAGGGTAAAGAAACATATTTTTTACTCACGCCATTATCCGCAACGGTAGCATTGTTGGATTTTGGTCGAAGTGCTTTCCTAATGGAATAATGAGAAAAACCATTTTTCTGGAAAATTACTTCTAGATTATTAATCTCTTTATCAAGTTTATCAGGGTGACAGATATCATTGGCCCTTTGGAAAAGATATTTAATTGTTCCATACTTCTGTGAAGGATGGTGATGTGATTCTGCATGAATATATTGGTTTGTGTGTGTTGGCTTCCTATAAACAGTGTGTAGTAGTCTACCATTATCGGTTCGCTCTAGATTCACATCAAAAAAACTTGATGAAGAGATTAATAATCTAGAAGTAATTTTCCAGAAAAATGGTTTTTCTCATCATTCTATTAGGAAAGCACTTCGACCAAAATCTAACAATGCTACCGTTGCGGATAATGGCGTGAGTAAAAAATATGTTTCTTTACCCTGTCAGAAATGTTTCAGAGAAGATCGGAAGGATCTTGTCTCGACATAATTTCAAAGTTTCCTTCGCCCCTGTCACGAAAATCAAGCAGTTTTTGAGACCTGTCAGGGACATGATCCCTTACAATCTTCGGGTATTTATAAGATCCCCTGTACCTATGGGAAAGTCTACGTTGGACAGACGGGCCGAACTGTGAATACTCGCATTGCTGAGCATAGAAGATGCATAAGACTCAATCGCCCAGATAAGTCTTCGGTTGCTGATCATGCCATTGAGTTTTTGCACGACATCAAGTTCGAAGAAACAAGAGTGATTGCAAGATGCTCATCCATTCATGGTAGATTGGTCAGGGAAGCGATTGAAATAATCGAAGATCCGAATAATTTCAACCATACTGATGGTTTTGAGTTGGCAAATGTTTGGCTTCCAATATTCAATAATAGACATACATAATTTGTGAAATATTTGTCTTGATTATTATTTTTATTACGTTCATATACATAATTAAAACTCATTTTTGTAAAAAAAAAATTTTTCATGACATGTTTGGACTTTGGAAATGTGTGCGTCCGCAAGAACGGGACATCGTCCTTGTATGTTATATTAATTCATTCATTTTTGACTATAATAATTGACAAGACTCATATTATTTTATTCATTTGTAATAGTTATTCCTGATTTGTGAAATATTTGTCTTGACACTTGTTTTTGTTATATTCATGTAGGTGTAGATTATTGAAATTCAGTTTTTCTGTTGAAAAAATTTTTTATGACATGTTTGGACCTTGGAACTGTGTGCGTTGCAGAAACGGGACATCGTCCTAATGTGTTATATCAATTAAATCTCTTTCTCTATAATAATTGTCAAGACTCATATCGTTGATTCCTCTGTTGAGGTTTTTACGTGGTTTTTCCTCAGACTTTGGGTAAATGCCAGAGGAATTTTGTTCTTTCTGCACTAAATCTGGAATCCACGTTTTCACATCTAGTTATCTGTATATTTTCAATTTTTTATTTCTAATTATCTATAGATACCTTCTTGCCTTGTTTATTTTTGTAACATTTTTTCTGATGAAGACTTTCGTTTAGAGAGCCGAAACGTCAAAAATAAAATTAAATATACAGAATTAAAACCAAAAGAGTCTATTTATTGAAAAATTTATTATAAAATTAAAGTCGACTGGTATTTGTGGACGATATTTCTCGAATGAAATCGCTATTAGAAGTACCTGTTAAATGATGTTGGTTGCAACTAGTAACCTTTTGTATTGCCAAATGCACTAAATTCTCTCCATATACTGTCTTGATATTTTTTTGTATCTTCAAACTTCTTGTTTTCAATTTCGTAAGCGATTTGTTGCTATAATGCTATAATTGTTACTGTAATTATGTTAAATTGGTCAGCAAATTGATATGAATGAAATAATCACAATATAAAAAAATACTTTGGGAACGTCTCATTATTACAGAAAGCTTTTATCAAAATAATCAATTTTTTGTCCAAAGTCGACGCTTTGTGAGAATTTTGAAAAAAACTATCCTTTTACAGGGCTTGCAATTCGTCGAATAGTACTCTAAGTCAAAAAAAACACCAAAGCGACAATGCAAGAAATCAAGACAGCATTGTTGCTGTGAGAACCAGTGTTGCCAATGAACGGTGGCAGATATCCAAAGATTATAAGAGAATTTTTTGTGCTGTCAATTGAGAGAAATGGATTTGGATGGCATGTTCTTTCAACAGATCGGTGCCATATGTCACTCTTCTAGTGAAACCATTTACTATAAGAAAAGTTTCCTGAAATATTGATTTATCGTGATGCGAGATATTCAAAAAATAATTAAACAACTACGACTAGATGGTTGGCCTCCAAGAAACTGCGAATCAACACCATTAGATTATATTTTATTGGGAATACATGAAGCCATTGATCTATGCAAAATAACGACAAACAGTGAAGGACTTGAAAACAAACAGTGCTGCATCCGTGCAATTAACGCAGATTTATTTCACAAAGTGACCTAAAATTGAGTTCATCGAATTCGCTCTTGCGTTCGTAGCCGCAGAGGATATTTGAATTATGTTCAAAACATAAATGCTATCGATAGAACTTTCAAATGAACAAAAATTGAACTAACTTATTTTTTTTTTTTAATTTGAAAACATATTCTTATTGGTGAATCCTTTACTTATTGATGTACTCGCTGAACATATTAGTTTTTTATTCATTGTTTGAATTATTAGAGCACTTTTTGATGTTCGCAGTGGTGAAGAATTTTCATTATGCATTCTGTTTTTGAGTTCTGCATTCGCTAGGATATCTGTCAGTCTGTTAGAGGTTTCCACCATGTGAACTAAATGAAATACAGTCTTGTAGTTCAGAAATAAAGTAATAAAATTTTAATGTTCGCTTTTGTCTATGACTTTGATGAAAACTCATGAAAATAAAACGAATATTTGTGGTTAATGTTTTATTATCACACAAAAAATATTTTAATAGATAAAAAATAGATTATAGGTAACTCAAATATGTGTGACAAATATGAAGCAAATAAAAATAAATGCATTAACGGTATTTAAAATTGAGATAACATAACGCTACAGTAGAAACAATGAAATAAAGGAAGACAGTGCATCAAATTTTGGGAAGAAGCGCTTTTCCCAACTTATAAGATAATATTCTTGATATAATATTGAATCTTCCAAAAGCATAATTCAATGTTCAGATGTAGTTCCAACTTGATTCAATTTTAGATTAAATTCAGAAGTTTTCTCATCAGCATCTGTGAACTCTTACTTAAGTTTAATCTGGAATCCAATCAAAATAACAATGCAACGATTAACATTTAAAAAAGTAGACTCAATTTTAAATGTCAGAGCTGACATAAATATTTCTCTCAGCAACTGAAAAATAATAATAGACAATTTCTCTCCTCTTTTATTTTGTATGGTCATCTCCATATAAGTATTCAATTTCGTAATTTTTCTGTGAATTCATGTTATTAACACCTATTACGATTATGATTCATTTGTTACGTTATTTCTAATGACTGAATGATAGATTCAGTTTCCGGAAAAACTTTTTATGTTGCTTTCCCTTTTGCACAATTTTTATTTTAGATACCCCACAAATAGATGACTAAAGCTAAGGTCACATAGCTTATGTCATGTCATGTCTGTGTAAATGTTTGTATGTTATGTTATGTCAACAGACACAAAGACTTGAAGCTATCATGTGTAGGATTTTAGAACTACATAATTTCAATAACAAGATTATTTATAACTCTCTTATGTATTTTCTTTCTCACAACATGTTCATAACTCTTATAATTGTTACAATAAAAAATAAGATTCAGTATTACTTTCTACTAATGTAATCGATAAATTTTCCTTCATCTTTTGAGGTTAGATGAAATGTCAAAGAATGATAACCGTCAACTGCGCCGGCGCAGACATAACACATCGTCCGAAAGTTGAGTTGAAATCAACTGTTGTGTTATGTCAAATGACATTACGAACATGACATAACCTATGTGACATGTTTCATAAGTTTCGATAGGTCTCAACATAATGACATAACACAGACATAACATAACATAAGCTATGTGACTGTACCTTTAATCGAATAAGTACTAAATTTTATATATTTTGCTAGATTTCAGGAATTTGCAAATCTTAGAATTGTTTTATTCCTGATTTTGAAAATATAATAAGAAAATAAAAATTGAATCGAAAATATGAACATAAGAAGTCATCAGATGAACTGATACTACTGAATATTCCAGAGTCTACGAGCTCTATATCTAGTGAAATGAAGTATTCATCAGAATTGAAGAAGAAAGATTAAAAAAGGATGAAGGCCTAGAGAACAGAACAAATCCACCTGTCCATGACATCGTAGAACTCCAGGAATGCTGTTTGAAAACTACTTCCTTCTAAGCTCTCTCCGATTTCTACCAACAGGACGACGGACTACCAATGGGATCACCACTTTTTCCAGTTATAGCCAACATATATATGGAATACTTTGAAGAAATGGCCATGGAAACAACACGAGTTAGATCAAAAAAATGGGTGAGATATGTGGATGATACATTTATCATCTGGAATCAAAGTGAACGAGATCTCTAAGAATTTTTCGACTATATTAATTATCTCAGAGCCAGCATTAAGTTCACAATGGAAAAAGAAATCCAGCAACGTCTACACATATAGGAAGATATCTAAACTTTCAATCCAATCATTCAGAAGCGACGACGATCAGAGTGGCCAGGACTCTATTGAATAGAGCAGAATCACTGCAACACGGAGAAAGGCTACAAAATCGAGGTAGAGAAAATCTGCAACTCGCTGAAAGCAAATGATTATCTGGACAATAGAATCCAGAAGACAACACGAGAAAGTTTTACTACAATAGTTTCAAGGTTTGGAAAAAAAGTCTTCTTGTTAGTTGCGCCTTTGGTTTATTTTATATAATTTTATCTGATTCACGACCGATCAATTCACACAATCGGTCAATGATTCCATTCAATTGAGTCATATAAATGATGATGATAGAGATGATAATGATAACAATATTTGACATTGAATGAGTGCCTCTATTGGTGATGGAGTGTTGAGTAGTTAGCCGAATAAATCTAACAAATAAATAAAAGCTCATTCTATGATTGAATTCGTCAACCTAATATATCTATAATATCTATAATAGACTGTACAAAGTAATTTCTGTTTGAGAAAATTGATGGTAAACTTCACAAAGAAGCTTGCAGAGCTATTTCTTGCGTGCCACGTCCGTTGGGCTGGTTGCACGAACTCTTTCTCATATATTCAATTATATATTAATCTTTCAACCGAATGAATCAAATTTTTAATAGAATTCGCTAAGTAATTGAATTGATAATAATCAAATAAAATATTAGAGTACCCAAAATACTCACTCTCGATTTTATAATAAGATTATTTTGTACTTGTCGATAAAGCAGTCAAGCAGCGCTTTTCTTCTGACTCAAATTACAAATATTAAGATTTCAAAATAAAAACCTATTTTTATCAAAATGAATTAAAGCCTATATAACTCATGGTTATCATTAGTTCAGGGGTTTGAGGGATTATTCCCTACATACAAACAAATAAATTTTACCACTTTATAATATTAATGTTGATGGAAGTTATTAGAATTTAAAGATTTCCTGAGGAGTACAAATCTTTGTTTTGTGCAACAGATAGTAATAAATTGATACAAATCAATTAAGAATTAAAATATTTTTCGAAAATAAAGCTTGGTTCAAGCTAATTCAAAATGATTATGAAATAAATACTGACTTTGAATTCAAACTTTCCTAAGTGAGATTATTTAGTTGAAAATAAAAGTTTGTAACACTTCATTCTTTCTATTTTATGAACAGTGTATCTTCAAGTCTATCATTGACCGATGTTACACTCTGAAGAATAACGTCTTATCCCTTGATACGTGTTCTTTCTATAGAACGGAACAAACACGATAAGTGAATAATAAAAATTTTCTGAAAATATCCTTCGTTAGTGGATATAACGACATAATATTTAAGAAATAGAATCGCAGTATGTCTTTGTCTGTCGAATGTGCTGAAAAATGGCAACTATATTTCACGCATGTCAGTATTAAAATATCTCGGATTATTGGCTCGCTACTAGGTCAAGTGTCATACGAGAAAATAGCTGACGCAGATAAAACCTAATTGAACTTTACGTGCAGGAATACACTTCATTTTTCAAGAATATACGATTTACTTGATACTTCTAAACTAAGTGGCTATTCTCGTGCAAATTACGTAGGTACAATGGAGACAAAAAAGTCCCAATTTTCGTCATGAACCCCGCGAATGATATATTATAGATCATTGTTAATGTAGAGGTAGTTAGATATCATTCCTGAAATATATTTTTTCTTCTAACGTATAATAATATTTACATTATGCTATTGTTGACCATATTTATCGAAGTTATCGTGCTATTTGCCAATTTAATAATGGAATTATTATTATACTAGTTCAGTAAAGTCAGTGAAGTAAGTTTTTTAATAAACGAAAGATGCAATTAATCGGCAGGTATGTGCGTAGTTTGCCACGCTATCGGCAATGTTATCTATGATTGATAGTTTATTATAGTATATGTACTACAAGGCAAGAAAATTTTGCTTCTTGCCTTGTATTGCCTCGAATTTGCAGGTCGAGATAAAAAATTTATGACGACTGCGAGTCATAGCAACTCTCGTGATATAAGGTGCAGTGGGGTAAGTGCAGACTGGTTTTTGTAAAGTTAGAATTAAACCACTGTATTTTAAGTTTTCTATGTGAATTCTTAACGCGGTCGGTATCAAACGCTTTGCACAGCTATTTCTATTTGATTAACTATAACTAAGACCCTAATTTTGCTTAAGAATTTCCATTTTGATAGAAAATTGTTTGAAATGTCATCTACTCTGCACTTTCCCCGACATAGGGGCAAGAGCGTAACCGATAGTTAAAAATGCTTTGAAACCTTGTTCCATATGCAATGAGGCAAGAGCAGAATAATTGAAAAATCTGCTATAATATGCTTTTTACCGCATTAGAATATATTGTTTAGCTCTATTGCTATCCGTTTTCAAACAAAATAGTCTATTTGCTGAGTAATAGGAGAGGGTAGAGAAAAATAGAACAAAGTTTGAAATATAAACATAACATTTAATTATTGAAAAATTGACCATCGTATATTAAATTGACAGGAAGATCAGAGACATTTGTTCTCAAGAACCTTTTTTGTGATGGTCTGCACTTGCCCCATCCAATAAAATTCACGGGGCAATATCAGACTAGTGTTTTTCTCAATAAATTGAGACAAAAAACTAAAGAAACTATTTTATCAATGTGAATTCACATCTATATTATTTATACCCACCTAAAGTAAAATCATAGGATATAGATTTAAGTATCGTTTTCATTGTGGTGTCGCAGGCGTGGTACGAGAAATTGAGCTAATAGGATTGCCGGATTTTGAATTTCACCGTACCGTGGTCTTGGGACCGCGGTGTTGGAAGCGTGGTGTCAGAGGTTGGAAATATTCAACTTTTGTACCACGCTCGTCTCCGCGCATGCGTAAATCTTCTCATATTTTGATGGTATATCAGATAAGCCGTCAAAATATGAAAAGATAAACTTCATCTTGTTCACATCCACATGTTCTTATTTTATAAAGTCAGTGAGATGGATTTTGATGAGAAATTAATCCTAATATCGAAGTAAATTTAAATATTCATATAATAAAGCTATACGTCTGCGCCGCGTTGTGGTTGTCATATTTACGAAAAATGTTCAAATTTGATATATTAACTTTATTATTTGTAATTTGAAAATGTGAGCTCGCGCAAACTACAACTTTCATACCAATACGCATTTCTGGCCACGCCTCTCACGCCACCGTGAAAATAGAAAGCACAAATTTCGTACCACGCTTACCACACTTGCCGCGCCTGCGACACCACAATGAAAACGATACTTTACTTAAGAACTATTTCATGTTTACAGTGACATCAATGTTGCATATGTACTTCACACGTGATTGTTCAGCATTGACTGATATAAGTGAAGAAGACAAATTCATTCTTGCGCGAAGTCTATGTCGATTAGCTCATATTAACTTAAAGTACATTACTAAACACTGGTTGAAGAGATTTCACTCATCGTATTCTATGTAGAAAAAACATATAGAAAATGGAAGATTGGTCAATTCAAGTCATTTTCGAGTGTGCACATTGAATAATCATAATCAATCCGTCTTTGGAAAAAGTAAAGAATACAGGAAATTTTGGAAGATGAGCGCACAACATCGTACGAACGATGTACTAATTATATATCATTCTACAGAAAATAGAATACAGTAGAAACAGCGATGGATTCAAAAAAAGTAATATCGTGAGTTTCGCTGCCCGGAAATTTGGAATCTTATCAAATTTTCTACGAATCTATTGAAGACAACCCAAAACTATATGAAATTGATTATAGACGAATGTGTTTTGAGTATTTTGATGCAAAAATCGAATCAATATGTTATCTAGCTGTCTCTGAAGTATATCCCATAAATGTTTCATCGGATTCAAGTCTGAAGAAAATGGTGGAAAGGCAAGATAGTTGATATGCAGTTCTTCAAGACTTTGCAGCACTATTTTCGCTCGATGCAGACGAGCATTTTCATCCCAGAACATGAAATATTGTCTTATTACTCTACCATCAAACACATGTAGGTAGATGCGCAAGCCTGAACTGAACAGATAACTCTCTTACCCTAACACCTTCTCTTCAAATGGGACCATCGGCTGAGTATACTGTGGCAGTAACCGATGCCCTGCATGGATACAAAATCTGAACTCATCCATGAACAGAGCATGTTCCTAAGTGTTAACGTTACTGAGTCACTCTTTGACGTCGGTGAGCACGAGTTTTTGAAATCGATCTTAATAGTCGGTATGAAGTCAAACCAGCCTCTCACAATCGGTTTCACACCATTTGATCACTCATCAGGACTCCTGACGTATTATGAAGATCTTGCTGCAGTAGCCGCGCAGTAGCAAAAGGATGTCCCTTCGCATGTATTATACAAGATTTCGGTCCTGTCACACTGTGGTAATGCCACTGGATCCACTACCAGGTCTTATTGAGGTTTTGCCTGCTCCTCTGTGTCGACAAATCCTCTTTGAGTTGGATTAAAACTTGCGGCTATGTCGACCTGTCGTCGATCACCTCGCTAATGCATTTTAAAACCAAATTAACACATTCTCTTGAAAGATGATTCCTCTGCGCTTCTTCATTCAATAAAAATGGTACATTTTTGACTAAACGATCGCAAAAGTTCTTGAAGACTAAGAGAAACCTATAGTATACTGACAATTTCACATTTTTGTCAATAATCTAACTTATACTAGCAGAAACTAGTCAATTTTCACTTGAATAGATTTTCTTTCGATTGATCGTATATATAAAAAAATAATAGATTAAGAGACAATTTTTTTATATCCTTATTTATTTTTGAGTAGTTTATTGTAGCGGAATATTCTATACGTGATTTTTTTTTCGAAAATCAAGTCTACAAGTTGATTTACTAAAATTAAAGACATCAAAATAGATATTTTTCATATTTACTGCAGTTTTTATCCGAATATGTTACGATATCATCCAAACTCCTGAAGATATAATATTATCTACGAAATTTAGTGTACAAATTAAGTCTAAGTGAACTCTTTTAAAAGTTAGAAGAGAATCAGACTATCGTTTCTCACATCCACAACGGTTTTTTCACATATCTTATGATATTTTTTATCAAAGTGAGCATAGATTAAAATAATAAGAAAAACGATTATAGATCAATGTTTTCTGCGTATTTCAATTTAAAAATCAAGTCTATAAGTGGATTACACTAGAAGTTATAAGAGCATAAAACTGGCAGTTTTTCATATTCGCTGTGAGTTTTCTCACTTACATATGATGAATTTGAAGTTTTGTTCTTTTATAACTTGTAGGTGAATAAGCTATAAATTGAACCTGCGACCTTTTTCATGCTCTCAAAAAGAAATTTAAGATATACTTTTTTCTGCCATTTTTTCTTCAATTCAACAAGTAATTTGAAAAATGGATTCTAGCCTTTTTTGAATTTTTTCTTTAACTTGAACTAAACTCATAATATACATTGGTATAAAATATAAGCATAGGTACATGGAACGGCGGATAGATTATTTTGCATCATTCTTACTATGTGTTTTTTGGAGAGCTATTGATTATTCACGACATTTTATTCCAATCAATAATTGATAAATGTCAAGGATATCAATGGATATTTTTTCCATACAAGGTTGTGAATTTTGAATATGCAATTCAAGATTCGTTGAGATCACGTTGGCCTGGGTTGATATTCCATGGCTGTTTATTCCACCTCATTCAATCGTGGTTCAGGAAAATTCAGGAATTTGGTCTCGTTCGAGAATACAAGAATAACCAATCTATGGCTCAGATGGACATTTAGCATACCATACCTTTTTTATGACCAGGCGAGGCACAAGAAGCCTATCGTATCATGGAACCGTACGTTGATAATTTTCCACAATTGCAAAGATTTTGTGGTTATTTCAAGAAAATTTAGATGAATAACGATATAAAATATCCACTACAGATATTGGCAATAGACAATGTTTTGGATTGCGAAACAACAAATGAATGCGATTCATTTCATTCGCGCTTTAACGTATGCTTTTCAGAAGCGCATCCAAATATCTATAAATTCGTCGCAGAATTGAAGGAATTTTTAGTGGAAGCACAAATAAATAAGCAAATTGCTGATGTGCTGAATGGAAATTTTGCAAAAAATCTATGAAATAACAAAGAAAAAACATGAAAATGTTGATCAAAAATTGAATACATAAGTCTCAATAATTCACTGGCTGTATAACATATCATACCTATGCGGCCGTACCATATATCTATGCTTATATTGTATACCAATGTATATTATTAGTTTGGTTCAAATTAGAAAAAGAATTAAAAAAAGGCTAAAATCATATTTTTATATTATTGAATAAATGAAATTATAAATTAAGATTTTACACAAAAAAGTGCATTCTTATTTTCTGCTTGAGCGCATAAAATAGATCGCGGATGCAGATATACGGCAGGTATACCGCAAGTACCTCGCGCGCTAGTCGTACACCGATCCTGCGCACTTGTAGTACAAAAAGAAGAATATTTTTTATGAGCTGCGCGCTACTCGTACATGCCCGAAATTTCGAAGGCAGAACAATCATCAATTTCTTTCGAAATAGAAATTGTAGGGCAAATTATTTTTCAGATGTTTTTCTTTCTTTTCGTTTGATAAATATTGGAGAAAGTGATGAATAGGGCGACCTCAATCTCGGCACCAAACTATCTGGCTCTTCAATCCTTTACTCGAACTCGGCACTATACTATGGATTAGGACTAATGACTTAATCGTTTTGTCTGAGTAGGATTTTCTGGATACATGCGATTTTATATTTATTATAAACCAGATTCAAATTTAGCCGTACATCTGAACACTCATTTATAGACTGGATTTCGGTCAAACGTCAGTTCAGTGTTTATTTAAAATTAACAGTGCCGAGTTCATGTGCACCTCGCGCTAATCGGCTTAGTATCGGTGCCGATTTCATGTACTCGGTTCCGAATTCGTGTACACCCGCTGAATATATACTCTCTGTACAGATAGGTATACATCAGGATCAGTATGTATTAGGAGCACAAGGGATAAGTACCCCGTGCTGCACCTTCGATCTTACAAAGGATTATAAAGGTCGTGGGTCCAGTTTACCTGCCCTGCAAAAGGATTGCTTGATCTGGGCACCAAGTATCTAATATGTTATTTGCTTCAAGTAAGAAATTAGATCCACTTCACAGTCTTCAGTTTTGTTGTATGCAGAGAAGGATTATGGAGATCTTTTTCATGGACCGTGACAACACATAACAATAAGTAAACCTTCTCAAAACAGAAACAACTTTTCTATGAAATACTAATCAACAATATTTTTTTTTTTACCTTCACTTGTCATTATTTTTCTCATTATCCTCGTGTTTCCTAACTTTTAGCACAATTCTCAATTTTGTACGCTGCTCAGTTTACATATATCTTTTGCAGGTACATTTTCAGCTAGTGCCCAAATTATAAACGAGATTAAAATTTCATGTAGGTTAGTGCCCAATTTACATCCACCCGTTTTGAGCAATCTTCAATATATTCGTAGAAATTTCGACAAGATTCTCAATCGGCGAACCTTAAAATAATAATGGATAGGGTTGTTGGAATGGAAAAAAATCTTCTCTATCAGTCACTATCCCTTCTCCTGAAATGTTGCTTCTACTATATTCTATTTTCTGTTGGTCATTGTCGGCATTATGATTACATCATCTGTACATTCGAATAAAATTTACTTACATTCTAAATCAAAAATTGATGATCCATGTTTCTATACATATTCAAAAGAACTTTTTCAGTATCAATTTCATGAACGACAATTCAAGATCTCCGTACTGTACCAATATCTTTATAATACGATTTTAATTTGCTATCACACAGAACAAGTTATTTGAAATTTGACAATTGAACACGTAACGGCTATACATTGTCGATAACTGTACTTATTTGACAGACAGCTAAGGTTTCTGTCCACTGAGTAAATTTTCAACATGTGTAAACCACAACATATTCGATTTCAGCAGACATATCCACTTTCAAACAGACAAGTACGCGGTCCTTTCAAAGGCTAATGTAGTTCGAATTCAAAATACCTACTTGTAAGAATAGTATGAGTTCTAACGATTTCTCAAAGCTCCTGCTATATATTGCTAGATTTTATAGTTGTGGAATTCATTTTCATGGTTGCATGAGCGAATCAACAAGTCTCATATCTAATAGATCTTTTTGTAAAGTTTTCTCAAGAAATAAGTTTCAAGGCATCATTTCTTGTATTTTATTAATTTTTAATATAACTCTTTCCCGCAAAAGTCTAAAGTAATACGAAAAAAGCCGGAGAAAAGTGGCCTCAAGGGTTTTCTATTAATATTATCGTGATCTATTTAAGATTAATTATTTATTATTAGATTAGAATCATCTTTCTATGGGAATAATTACTGCAATCGTCTCAGAGATTGCTGTGTAAAATGTTTTAAAGGTTCATTTTTATGTTTATTAAGGGCTGTTCTGTTTTTATTGTGCAATACAAGTATACTATTATTTTTTATCTTCTATATATTGTTTTAAAAGATCAACGTTCAGGTCAATACATAACAATGCTGAATATGAAATAATTCAAAAATATAAGCTTGATTGCTCCACTGGATAGCTGTGCTATTATTTATTACATAAATTTAAGTTCAGCGACCTTTTATCTTCACAATTTATGAAATTTGTGATCCATCCTGTAAACCACTTTACTGGTTAGAGTAAACAAATAATGAGTAATGTCGTCTTTCACTCGCTAGAAAATTGAATTCGATTTGAGCTGGAGCAAATCTGGTTCATTTCATCTCCCAGCAACTTCACCCAAATTTTACTACGAATGATGTGTCAAGTAAACACTCACTGAATTGAAATTTTGAAATATTCAAATTTCAGTAGGTACTGAGGTTAGCTCTTTTGAGACGATCATTGTATTGGAAATAGAACTATATGACAATATTATGATGAATAGTTTATCTCAAAGGCTTTAATTGATAAAGAATAAATGCAGTTGCTATTGATAGTAGTTCAATAAGTAGTCTAAAATTTAGTTTCCTAGATATAATGAATAGCTCAAGCATCGAAATGTTGAATTGTATTATAAAAATATATAATTTTCAGGAAGTATAGATAATTAAATCAAGAACACTATTGTATGTACGAAGCCCTCAGCGCGCAATTCTACTTATACTCCACCAATTTTTTTTTTTGCATTCGATATACATGTTACAGACGAATCATATGAGCATCCATTTTATCGTATAATGCTCTTAAACGCATCAAATTTGTTCACAATTAAAAGCACTACTCAATTTGCATATAATTACCGGTTGTTATCATAACCCAAATACGCGTAGCATAAATTTGACATTAAATAAACTACAATCCAGACGCCTCGGTGACGATGACTGCCGGCTGCAATGAGGTTACCATGTTTTAAATTTTCCTTTTGGTATTAGAAATTCCTTTATGAAAACAACGAGATGCAATAAAGATTCAACACTTGGGGAGTTTCATTAATAACACTCAAAATTAAAGAAACTCCAAAGTTTCAAATTTTTTTTTAATATTATTAAGAGAAAAAAAAACGAAGGGTATCAAGGATGCGTATCTTATTGAATGTTGAATGGGGTTTTTGTCAACTTCATTTCTAGGAAATTTGAAAATTTGGTGATTTCCTTTCTTCAAAAATGCTTTTTTGGTCTATTTTGTACAATAGGAAACATCACTATTTTATCAACAAAGAATAATAATGGAAACAGACTTATAGATTTTTGTATTATAAATGAATTAATAATACTTAATACCCTATTTAAACATTAGGAAATACATAAATATACAAGAGAAGAAAGAAGTAGAAACGAAAAATTGATTACTTTTTAACAAACATTCCACAGAGAAAGAAAAAAAAAAGATATAAGTATCAAGAGAGGTAGTGAAAATGGAAGCGACCGTTATTCTAGTAGTAGTGAGAGTAGATATAAAAGATAATGAAAATAAACAAAGACAAACAACAACAACAAAAGGACATAAAGGAGAAATATTAAAAATAGATATAGTAAAGAATGAACAAATAAAACAATAATATCAGGAAATTAGAAAAAAAAAACTAATTAAATGCACCCCGAAACCTCATATGAATAACGTAGGAGAAATGTGGAGCGCTTCTAAATACATATTAGTTAAAGCAACCAAAAGCTCATGCGAAACAATTACAAGCACACACAATAAAAAGCAATCACACTGGTGGAATAAATAGGTTAAGAAAGAAGTTGAGAAGAAAAAACAAAAATTGAAGAAATATCTAAACAAAAAGAAAATAGAGGACTACGAAGATCACAAAATACTAACAGAAACAACAAAATAACTGATTAAGAAATCAAAAAAGAGTGTATGGGAAGAACTCGAAAAAACTCTGGAGAAAAATTTTAAAGAAAATCATTTCACAAAACACTAAAAAGCCAGCAAAAAGAAAAACAAACAACATTGATACAGCTACAAGATAGAAATGGAAAGATAATAAATGATGACACCGAAAGAATCATTAGAAGAAAACCATAGTTGCAGCCAGGATTCAGAAAACGAACACAATAATAAGAGAAGAGTTAGGAAATATATCAGAAGAAGAAATGGAAGTTATGTTGAAGAAAATGAGTAGCGGTAAAGCATCGGGACACGATAAAATTAAGACAGAACAACTGAAATATATTGGAGACAAAAGGAGGCAAATATTACTAGAAATATTGATCCCAATTTGGAAAATAGGAATAATACCAAAAGACTGGGAAGAAGCCGTGATTTTCCCCAAATATAAGAAAGAAAACAGAAGAGACTGTAATAATTACAGAGCTATATCACTGCTTTGCACTGCGGATAAGCTATACGAAGCAATATTAGAAAACAAACTAAGACGAACAACAGATGCATCAATGGAGAAAGCCCAGAGTGGATTTAGGAAACGTTACTCTACACAAGAATACATATTCACGTTGAGAAAATTAATAGAAGAACAATGAAACAAGCATTTATAGATCTTAAAAAACCTTCGATAGGGTACCGCGGCAAAAGATGTGGAAAATAGTGGAAGAAATAAATGTGAGCAAATAACTACTGAAAGCAATACAAAGTGTTTACAAAACAACATCCAACTGTATAAGAGCAGGAAACGAGTGCTCGGAGGTATTCACTACTTCGTAAGGGCTAAGATAAGGCGGAGCACTAAGCTCATTACTTTCCATAATTTTCTTGGACAGTATAAGAGTCAGCAAATTCACAGTTTGCTGAACTCTTACGGCATTGAGGAATGTGCTTTTCTCGCAAGCAAGCAATAGATATATATGAACTATTTGCAAATACGATTGACGTCAATAACGAATATTGTTATATTGGTAAATAGTCGGAGTAACATAGTTAGTCAAGAGAAGATGTAGAGAGTTAGTCGGTAGAAGAAGTAGTTGGTTAGTTAGTTAGTGATAATGTAGTAAGTGATAAGTTAGTTAGTGCGTGAGTTGAGAAGTTAGAAGTCAGTAATATAGTCATAAAAGTAGTTTTGGAAGCCGGTGATCAATCGGAGTTTGTTAATTCCATCTTTATATGCTTTATTATTCTTCAATATATTTTAATATTTGTTAAATGTGCATATTGTTTCAAGTTCCTGTTGCAAGTCATTGTCCTCTTTCAGAAGTATCACATCAGAGCAAATAAGTACATATAATAATTCACCCTCACAGTTCAGCAAAGAACCCAATCTACCAAAAATAAATTTATTGTAAGTGGAAGCTCTTACAACAGTATTATGAAAAAGATAAAGAATAAAACAAAAAAAGTATACATAGGACACCACAATCTGATTAGGATGACTATCTCAGACTGCGCCTCGCAGATGATCTGGCAATACTTGCTGAAAATGAATAAGATTTACATCACAAAGAGTAATAAATCAATCACAATATGACTATAAATATGCAAAAAAACAAGAATAATGATAATTTCAAGAAAAAACAATAGTAGAAATGGAAATAAATGAAAAAGAAATAGAACAAGTGGAAGCATTCAAATATTTAGGCTTAACATTGAACAGCAGAGGTAGTATAGACAACAAAATAAACAACAGGATACTGGCAGCTAATAGAAGTTACCACGTATTAAATAAAGTCATTTTGAGTAGCATCGAAAAAAACAAAAATGATACTGTCACAAATGAGAGATATTTTAAGTAATTAGTCCACATTATTATTTATTTGAGTTCGCTATAACTGTAGTCCTAGTTAGTATTGATTAAGTCGATGTTCAATTGTCGGACGGGATTGATAGCATATGGTTACTTGATGTTTGATGGTTGTCAGGCCTATTGTTAGATTAGGTATATAAGAGCGTGAGCTAGAGAGGAAGTCATTCAGTACGAGTAACTGTGACCGATATTGTGTTCATACGAGTTTGTAAAATAAAGATTTACACTGTAACCTGTGATAATAAATTATTCTCATTGAAATTTGTGACAATATTATATAAATTAATTTATAGACCAATATTAATATACGAAAGCGAAACGTAAACAATGAATCAAGAAACAAAAAGCAAGATACAAACAGAGAAATGAGATATTTAAGAAAAGTAGGAGGAGTTACAAGACTAGATAGAATAAGAAATGAGCATATCAGAGCAACTCTACTAACAGAAAGTATACAAACCACCACAGAAAAAAAACAACTAGCATGGTATGAGCTTTTGATAAGAATGTTAGAAGATAGTCAAATAAAAATGGTGTGAAATGCCAGAGTAAGAACAGAAGAGGAAGACCTCAAAAAACATGGGAAAAGAATATAGAAGAAATACTAAACAAGAACAAAGTCACTTGGCAGGAAGGTAGGAAAATAGCAAATAATAGAAAGGAGTGGAAATAATTAATAAATAGATTAAAATAACAAATGAAATTTTTATCGGCTCGAATCAAATTTATTCGTTTCGTACAAATGTCTCCCATCTGAATTTTCAATGTCAAAAGTTGCAACATTCAAGCAACAAGTAGAAATCGTATATTGGCTAGTAACAGTGAAGTCTACAATTGTCAAATCATATATCTGAGTATGACGCTTTACATCAATTTTTCCAAATGCACAATGGACACTGAAAATATCAATATTGGAAGAACTATTGTACTGAATAAAATTTTTATTCAAAACTAAATAAACTTTAAATTTTATTTGTGTTCGATTTCATGGGACATTCAAATAGTTTTCTACATGAACATGACTTTAATGTTAAGCTGTGAATAAATAACGAAATTAAATTTGAAAATTTTACATCTTGCACATTTGCACGAATGCAAAAATCTGCATAATGTGGTTGTGCATCATCAAACATGCTTTACGTCCATATTTAAATCTGAAATGTTGGTTTTACGAAGGAAATCTCAAACGTCATCCAATTTCTGCGATTTAAATTTTTATATAATCTCATTCATTATTCAAATTTACACAAATAATAACATTCCGGTTGGATAGTCACTTGAAAAGAACAAGATGGTACTCTGTGGTTTTTCTGATCTTAGAAAAGCATATGGTAAGTATTTAGAACCCATCCCTCAAAATCGAGCAGAGGCTCCACATTTTATTGTTACAGCACTGTACCAAGCACAGATTGATTTCTAATTGAGTATTGGTTTAGGGTTCGTGGTGATCTCATTCAAGGAAATGTGATTCCTTTGTACATTATATACAAATTGCATACACCCAGTGCTAGTAACTTTCTCAGATTGAAATTAATGTGACATTTACAAAATAATTTCTATTGTGTATAGTATGATTATGACTTCAAAGCAAAATAATAAACATTTCATTTCACATTTTCGATTAAACCAACTAACTGCATTTAATTTCTGCTACATTATTTTCTCATCTTAAAATAAAAGGAGGTACAGTAATGACTTCAGCTTCCAGTATAATTGACCTAAGGTTGGGGCGACCATATACGAACTGTTCATGAATGTGGATAGCAGGGGGCGCCACTTACCGGCGTCGCTTGCTTCGTCTGGCATCCGCTTCGATTACAGGACATCGCGACACGACATGCGGGCTTATGTTGCACTTAGCTAGCGATTTATGCCTGCAATGAGGGCTAGAAAGCGTGGAAGTGATTTTGATCACTAACATCCTAACCTGATACGTACATACAAAATCTGTTTTCTGATTTAAATAATAGTATTCTAACACATCCATTAGTGCTATAATAGGCTTTATTATTATCTTCTACTCAAAAAAATAATATTCTACTGAAAAATAGAATCGGCAACTTAAGCAGTCAACTCCAGGCTGAAGAGTTTTGATATTTTTCTAAAGGTGTGG
Organism: Dromius quadrimaculatus; assembly: GCA_963989225.1. Taxonomy (NCBI): domain Eukaryota; kingdom Metazoa; phylum Arthropoda; class Insecta; order Coleoptera; family Carabidae; genus Dromius; species Dromius quadrimaculatus. The sequence goes on along the minus strand of OZ022331.1, from coordinate 44,299,496 downwards.
ATATATAAATATGTAATGCTTCAGGAAACAGCAGAAACCAAACTTGTCGCTTATTCTGTAGTGATAATGTGTTATAAAAAATGATTTTTGATTTTTGAAGCTCGAAAAATTAATAATATTCCTCGCCAAAGCTTTTTCTATCAAGTGTTTCTTGCACAACTGGAAAATTTCATTCCGTACGTTCGTATTCTGAGAGCTATTCAATGCATTATCCTTGTTCAATAAATCTAATTGTTCGATCTTCTAAGCAATTTATTTATTGGATCAGCCTCATTTCTAGATTAGTATTATCTCCTAGTCGAATGATTTTAGACAGAGCGCTCTGACAGAAAAATTTGACGTGGACATCACTTGACTTACTTGTACATCATTGGATATATATAATCAAACAGAAAATCTCATCATTCCACGGCTAATTGTTTATGATTTATCCAAGAAATTCTAAAAATCTGTCAAGTAAAATGCGCTTTTAGCCTAGTCGGTTGCTATGGAAACAGCAGGTCATCATTCTCATGTTACAACATTCCTAAATATTGATTTCTAAAATTCTACGGCTCACAGTTCTGCATTTATACGCAAAATTGAAAAATATATTCCAACTGAAGTGCACTTCCGGTTATTATTATTGCTATAAAAATAGTAGGCAATCATTCAGATGCTACAGCAGACTGAAATACCAAATTTCAATATTCTACAGATGATCGTTCTGAATTTATGCGAAAAATTCCAAAAGATTGTCAAGTATAGTGCACTGCCAGCTCAGTCGATCTCAATGAAAATAGGATATGAGCATCTAGAAGACGGTACTATCGTCTTAAATACTGAATTCTAATATTCTACGTTCATTCGTTTTGGATTTATGCGGAAAATTCAAGAAATGTTTCGAGTATACTGCACTTCCGGTTCAGCCGATCGTAATCATACTGCGAAATGTACAACTAGATGTTATAGAAGTGCTTAATACAAAATTTCAATATTCTACGGCCGATTGTTTTGAATTTATGAAGAAAATTCGAAAAGTGTGTCATATAAAGTGCACTTCCGGCTGTGCCGATTGGTACGAAAATAGAAGATGACCATTTGAATCCTACAGCAATTTTAAATGCTGAATTTCAACATCCTACAGTTGATCATTCTGGATTTATCAGAAAAATTCGAAAAATGTTTCAAGTAAAGTGCACTTCCGGTACAGACGATTAAAATCATAATGCGAGGTGCACAACTAGACCCTATACTAGTCTTAAATACAAAATTTCAACATTATACGTTCCACCAGTTTTGAGATTTGCGATTTACGCACGCACGCACGAACATACGTACCGACATCAAGCCATAAATAGTCAAAATGGATTCAGGGATGCTCAAAACGGATATTTCCATCAAAATCTCGATAGGTGAATTTTGTCGGTTTCACAGTACTTCCTTGTACTTAGTATAAGTAAGTAAAAAGGAAACAATTCTCTATTTATACGGAAGATACATAGTTGCAAGCTATATATATATGCAATTTAAAATCTCTACTAGATGCTAACGCATATTGAAAAATTGATTTTAATTAGCAACAAAAAATAGCTTATTTGAACAACTTTCTACAGTCTGCCATTTTTCGAACGTAAGATAAATTTTGCAAAATCGACTAAAAACTTAAGTTCGAGTAACACAATAAATTTACAAGATTACCTCAATACACTTTACTCTTGAAGTCATGTAGACTGTCTGCCAATAAATTTTTAGTCGATTTTGAAAACTTGCATTTCGTTCGAAAAAATAGCAGACTGTTAAAAGTTGTTCCAAGAAGCAATTTTTTGTTGGTAATTAAAATGAATTTTTCAATATGCATCTCAAACTTAGAGCAGTAAAAATGAGCTCCTCATAGATGGCAGCCTTAAAAAAAAAAAACTCTTACGAGCATCTGGTCTATTTGTTCGATCAAACGTTTGAATCGAGCAGCTAGCGCAAATTGATGATAGCAATCAAACCAAAAAGAGGGATCGAAGATTGATCACAAACTTGGATTGCACAGTCCTGGGTACACTGGATTGGGTTTAGGTCGCTGGAATGCGGCCCCAATTGAGCGTCGCCATCTTGGCAAAAGTGAGGTTCTGTGTTCAATTGGTGACATATGTTGGTGACAGTTCAGTATGGTGTTGGGACGCAATTTTTAAATCATGGTGTTCAAATGCATGTTCTGCGGTAATAAAGCCGATTCATTAAGAAATTTGACGCTGCAAAAGTAAGTTATGATTACAAATTTGAGTAATATATCAAATTTAATATAAAATATCTTGCTCACAAAATTAATCGCTGGACTGCAAATTTGTGCTTGCGAACAATAAAATCTTGATTATTAAATGTATTATTATTCTCCTATCATGTGTAGTAGATATTTAAAATTATTAGTTTTGAATAGGCAATATTATCGCAGAAATGCACTTTATTTATTCATATAAGTAAATTCATAGTTTGAAATTTTAGGTAACAAAAATTTATAAAACTATTGAACGGATTAAATAATACTAAACTACAATGTTTAAAAAATAGTTTAAACGCTGACACTAAAAAGTTCACAAATATTTTTAACTATTAATAAATATTTCAACTATTATAACAACTTTTAACTTTTGTTGATTATTAATGCATGTATTTTAATATATATTGAGAATAATTTCTTCATCTTACTTGCATTATACTTTGAATTTCATCGAGTGTCTTCTATAAGTGTTTTGAATTTGCCGCCGAAAAGGAACACAAAGCCTCAGTTTTACTGTCAAAGCCACCGTTCAACCGGGGCCGCTTTTAGATGCCAGAATACGGTCTAAACCCAATCCAGTGTTATATAGAGATCAGTGCCTGGGTAGGATAGTCACGCTTTATTCGGTATTGCCTCGCATCCCTAGAATATTTCCAAACTAAATTTCAAATAAAACAAATTATGAATGAGAAGGTTCCCCATCTCCTCTTCGAATAAGGATGCACAAAAGTATATCCAAAACTGAATCAGAATTTTTAATTACTCCTACTGATTCTCAAAAAAATCTTCCTCAAGCTTGTAACTGGCAAGAAATAGTTCACATAAACCGACGAAACAATGTTTGAACGCCATTAAATCAGATTGACATCGACTTTGATTGAGAATAATGTCTCAATGCGTACGATTTGCTAAAGAAGCTGATTAAAATAATAATGTATGTAAGAAGAGTGTGAAGTTGAGTATTATGACATGAGGCCGAGTATTTGGTGGCGAGGTTTGCCGAGTCACTAAATAACATAATGCTTGTTTATACGCATATTACATATAGAAAAGTTTCTACGGCACCACATTTCCATATTTTAACAATTATTACGCACGCAGTAAAGGAACCATAAGCACAATGTAACAAATTTGACAAATATTAACAAATGGATAAGTGAGAGTTACTAAAACATAAATTCAGAGAAATTTAACCGCTACGCGTTTAAATAGTGGTAAAACTGAGACGCGATAAAGCCTTCCTTCACGCATCGTTTAAAGTGCGTAAAGTACTCATTTTACGCATGGCCGTAGAAAAAAAAACGTTTATAGGCATGCGCCAAAAGAGGTAGCTACTAAATTATCAGAAATAAACTTTTCAAAAAAAATAGCAAACAGAAATTACGGCAACGGCGCAGCAGAGTCGATTGTTAGGTACAAATAATATGGAGAGTATAATTTATTCTTGTTATTTGATCATGTGATAAGTTTGAGGTTGTTTGTAATACGAATGACAAAATGTCAAAAAATTGACCAGAGAAAAAATAGAATGATGTGAGAGACGTTAGGAGCAATTTAAAATATCCAATGATGTACAAGTAAGTCACGTAATGTCCACCTCAGATTTTTATGAATGCACTATTTTAAAGAAGTAACTGATGGCTTCAGTAAACATGAATAGTCGAATGAAAATGGAGTCAAAACGATCGAATTCGCATCAGAGATGGATACGAAAATAAGAAGCACAGCCTTCCAGCGGAAAGATATTTATAAGGGTACGTGGATATCACCAAATGAAAACAGATGTAATCAAATCGATCATGTACTGATAGAAAAAAAAACATATTAAGGTAATTAGAGATGTGAAAAGTAGACGAGGTGTTGTAGGAAATTCTGATCATTTTATGGTGGTTGTTAAACTTGAACTAGTGGTACCACAAAATAAGAAGAATAAAAAAAAACCGTATGAGAAGATGCGATACAAAACTACTACAAACTGAAAACATCAAACAAAATTTCGAAATAATTTTGATAGACAAATTATCTACAAGCACAAATTCAGAAGATATTAAACAAAGATGGGAAGAAATAGAAGATGTAGTATGCGAGACATCAGAACAGATTTTGAAAGCATAGAGGAAAGAAAGATAAAAATTGGTTTGATGACGAATGCAGCAAGGCCATGACTAGGAATAATTTAGCGAGGATACGATTTCTACAACAAGGAAATGACGATAACTTCAAAAAATACTTAGAAGAAAGAAATAACTATAAAAAGCTATGCAGAAGAAAAAAGAGAGAAAAAATGCAAGAAAAATTGTTACAAATGGAGGAAAAATATAAAAACGATGTTACAAGAAACTTCTATCAAGACATTAAAAAGCAAAAAGTAATGTAACGTTATTTATTTTATTTTAGGAAGCAACAGTTACTAAATACTACTATTTATTTTTATGATTTATTAAAATAATAAATTAGATAAGTAACACTACTTCTAATAAATAGTTCTAATTTAAATTAAAGATGATTACACTACACTAAAACTTAACTTTCATTATGTATGTCGATATTGATTAATTTTAAATAACACAATTTATTTCAACCACTAGCAGTCCATCTTATAAGGTCTCTGAGCCGAAATCAATAATCTCTTCGTTGAGTTAGTCACATATATATACCGTGGGTCTCTCCCTACTACGTTTTTCCCGCAAACGTCCAGATTTTCTAGCAAACACTAGAAGGTACCAGCAATTTTCTAGAAAACAAATATATTCGCTTCTATTTCTTGATGTAAAATATTTTCACAATAATTCTAAGCACCAGTGAAGCCGAAATGACTAATTTATAGACTTAAATTCGTTACAGTAGGTTACCGGCAAAAAGCAGTGTATTGTAAAAATAAAGAAGGACAACTGGTTACAGAAGAGTAAAAGTTGAATAGGTGGATGGAATATTTCAATGAATTGTTAAACACAAAAACTGACTATGATATAGAAATACAACTTGACGGGATCATGATAAATAATGTGAAGGTTGAACCATCTCAAAATGACGAAATTCTAACAATTTTAAAAAGCCTAAAGACCAATAAAAGTCCAGGTGAAAAGGTATTTCAGGGAAAATTTACAAATTGGGTGGAACTAGATTACATACAGAACTGTGTAAAATTATTCAAAATGTATGGAAAACTGAAACAATGCCAAAAAGGTTGAGAGAGGCAGTAATTTTCCCCATTCATAAAAAAGGAGACCGATTAAATTGTGATAATTATAGGGGAATTGCTCTATTTGACAGTGCATACAAAATATTGGCAATATGTATAAGAAATAGAATGAAAGAACTGGTAGAAAATCTGTTAGAAGAATATCAGGCAGGTTTCAGGAGTGACAGATCAATCATAGACCAGATTTACACCTTGAAACAAATTATAGCAAACAGCTACGAACACGACTTACCTCTTCATCTACTGTTATTGATTTTAGACAAGCCTATGATACCGTTGAAAAGGATAAGCTCTATGAAATCTTGAGAGAACTCCAAATACCCGAAAAGTTGGTGAGACTTGTAGAAATTACTCAAAAAGGAACTGATTGTGAAGTAGTAATAAAAATGGCGTTATATCCAATAGTTTCAAAGTTAACAGAAGGTGATCCATTGTCTCCAATTTGGTACTGGAATAGATAGTAAAGAAAGGAAACATCTACAGAACAGGAGTCATATACCGTCAAAAGCATCAAATTTCAGCATATGCCGATGACATCGCTATCATCACACGATCAAAGCAAGTATTAGAAAGAGTTTTCACAAATCTAGAAAATGCAGCTAGCAGGGTAGTTCAAGATCAATGAGGAGAAAACTAAATACATGAGCCTAGCGGGAAATGATCAATCGGAAGCTACAAATTTGAAAAGGTAGCGTTTTAATTATTTAGGAGTTATATTAATAAACGATAACGAAGAAACAGCAGAAATTGAAGCTAGGATTGCAAAAGGAAGCATTACATCATGTACTGAAATCCAAAGAAATATCACGGTCAACTAAAGTACGGATTTATAAAACTGTGATAAGATCAACAGTTCTGAAACGGATGTGAATTATGGATATTGAAAAAAAGTGATCAAAATAAGTTGGAAATATGGGAAAGGAAAATATACGGCGGAAAAAAAGAGGGTGATATAGTGGTGCGAAGAACATACGAAGAGGTGATGAATTTATACGGTAATTGCGAGATAACGGGAGTGGTAAAAGCTCAAAGACTTAGATGGTTGGGTCACGTAGTGAGGAGAACCGAAAACAGAGTGATCAAGACTGTTTTAAAGGTGGAATTACAACCAAAAAGAGAAGGGCACGTCCAAAAGGAAAGTGGAATGACGAAGTGAAAAAATATTTAGAACAGTTAAACATTAGGAACTGGGAAAAGAAAGCCGGCAACAGGACAATATGAAGAAGCATTTGTAAACAAGCCATGGGTCTATGAGACCTGCAGAGCTAACTTATATATATATATATATATATATATATATATATATATATATATATATATATATATATATATATATATATATATATAAGTTAGCTCTGCAGGTATATATATATATATATATATATATATATATATATATATATATATATATATATATATATATATATATATACCTGCAGAGCTAACTTATATATATATATATATATATATATATATATATATATATATATATATATATATATATATATATATATATATATATATATATATATAAGTTAGCTCTGCAGGTCTCATAGACCCATGGCTTGTTTACAAATGCTTCTTCATATTGTCCTGTTGCCGGCTTTATATATATATATATATATATATATATATATATATATATATATATATATATATATATATATATATATATATATATATATATATATATATTACCATTTGATCAATTTCTTTTCGATCTTAGCTATACGCTACCATAAGTCTCTTTGTGAATGATGACAATTTTGAATTTTGTCTAAAGGAATTGAGCATTTTCCTATAACTACATAATCTATATTCATCATCACTCCGTAAAATTTCGAGCAGAATATCATTATTTTGTAGAAAATCACTATCCTCTTCAAGTACACAAAATAAAACGATCTTTTATAACTTAATATGGTAAAAAGTAAATGATGTAAAACAAAGTGAAGCTTATGAGTTCTAAGCAAGCAAAATAAACCAATCTAACTTTGTCCAAAGCAGATTTGAGTAAATAATTCAGAGAATGCAGCTACAAACTGGACGACCTCAAGTTTGTAATTGACATAAAGTTTATAACATTACCAAACCGAGAAACCATTGATTCCAACAAGCCAATTCTGTTCTTTGTGTAAAAAAATAAAACTAGTATCATAGTTTCACCGCAGACGTCAATGAGATCATAAAATCCAAGAATAAATCTGTTATCCTATCATTCTTTAAACTTCTAGACTTCTAGCATGACATGAAAATGTCAAAAACTTATAGCTTCCTGAATTATTAGACATTCTCAGTCCAGTCACTAGAGAAGTCAAAAAAACCGATTTGTGAATATTGTTGCTTTATATTGTTGAACGACCTATTTTCAATCAATAACTGAACTATCATCAATCAACAATTTCTAATTAAACAAAAAAAACTCTAATTCTAATCTCAGGTTTAATGTAAATTACCATTAACCAAGTATTTCAGAAACCAATAAATCTTATATTTATTTAGGACGTTCCAAACGTACTCTAATCTATCTTTGGCTAGTAAGATGAGATGCTTGAAATCCCATCCTATCGATCAGGTACTTGATTCCATAGCTTAGAAATTTACGTTGGGATTTTAGGAAAATCCATCATTAGTTAGTAGGATTACCAACTTTGAGCTTGTAAACATTATCATAAGCTTAAGAAAACGTCCGATATTAATTCAATATTTATAATAAATTCAAAGCGCGATGATGCTGTGAATAAATGATTTAGTTTTTGCATATTTTCATAATCAATATAGGGGAAAGAGAAAAGAGAGATTCAGTGGAAAGAGTAACTCAAATATAATTCAACAAGAAGAATGGTGTGGGGTGAATACTTCTACGAGCATCCTAACTTAACAAGTCGATATTTTTCAACTAAATTCTTTTATGGGACATTACAAGTGCAGAGATTGAGAGTAAACTCCTAGAACTAACAATATCTGTAAAATGCTCGGTAAAATGTAAGACTATCCTATAAACTTTATTAGTAGCCAAATATATTGAAGCTGCAAACACATTTCTTTCACTTATAGTAATTTAAAAAAATGCGTCAGTCAAAATGAACCGCGTTAGAAGTGAAACATTTCATGGAGTGCAAAAACTGTCAGAGAAAAATTTACTTAAAACTATAACAGAATTGATTTGTAATATAAATCAATAGCAATGTACAGATAATTACACAAATACACTTTATAAAAAGTTTCACTTCTAACGCAGTTAGTTTTTTTATAGTTATATTTTGCAATATAAGGAAAAAATAACTCTTTGTTTTTTCAAGAAAAGTCTGACGCAGTCGACTATTACTAATACAACTGTGATAATACTTAATGTTATAAAACATGTCAATTTCTTACATAATCTCAACTTTAGAATTGATAACCAGCATCACGCTTGTGGAAGACAAGTTGCGTAGCTATTCGCAAGACTAATCATTACATAACACAATCTAATGAGCTGGAAAATAGAGAATTTATTCTCGAAACCAGTCATTGAATCCATTAAACACTATAACATTCAATTTTCAACTCTACAATTGAATAATCAATACGAAATAATTATTTGGCATCAAAAACCAAATATTTCTAATAGTGGACTCATCAGCAGTTACATCTTGCTTTTTTCTTAATCAAATGGAATAGTTTATCTTACGAAAACAGATAAAGGAAGAATAAAATTTCTGCAATTATTCTACGTATTAGCTCTAAAAGCTTTTCTAATTGATTAATTCTCCCGGGAATTGAAATTATCTGATGAATACAGATATGAATTAATAGAAAATGGATATTATTTGATGCAAAAATTGTAAGAGAAATTATGGGCAAGAAGATATACTTGAAATAACTTTTCCAGCTTTAAAACTTTCTAAGAATAATTTGCAAGTTATTTGGTTCAAAAATATTCATTATCAAGATATAATTGCTGTCAAATTATCTTCACCCAATTAAATAAACAAGAATAACAGTATATTATTTGATGAGTGTACAATAAGGGCTTTTTTTTCAGAAAGATGATATTCGGAACACAAGCCAAATTTTTTATTTCATTTATAATTATTTTATATTTAAAATGTAGCTGTTATGATCAGTTTCATCGCTGCTCCCTAAATTTTAGGTATCGCTTAACTGAACGCCAAAAATGTGACGATTCAGGAGCTCTGAAAAAAATTATTGAAATTTTGTGTTTTTTGAGGGCTCTGGGTTGCCACCCTCCCTGAAAAAATTCAAAAAATGTATACTCCGGTTTTCTAGCTTTACGAATTTTTTTCTTTTAAAATAATAGGAAACGAACGGCTATCCTTTCTACTTGCGTTGCGATCAATTAAATTCAACTTGTGAACTGCTTCCACTGATCTCTAATATAACACTGGATTGGATTTAGGCCGCTGGAATGCGGCCCCAATTAAGCGTCGCCATCTTGGCAAAAACTGAGGTTTTGTGTCAGATCAATACCGCGTTGTGCCGCGATATTTAAAATTTAGCTGTTTGGTTTAGCGGTATTCTATTTATCAAACATGATGATCGAGTGCATATTTTGCGGAAAGAAACCCGATTCATCGAGAAATTTGACACTGCACAAGTAAGTACAACAAATGAACCTGAAGTAACTGTCGTTATGACTGAAATAAGTAAACATTACTTATTTTCATTGCTATGCTATGATGTGAATAATTTCAAGATTTCTATCCGATGAACAATCGTTCTAAAAATGGCTCGAACAAATGGGTTTGCCAAACTTAGAAATAGCCAAAAACATTAGTTTATGTTCTCAAAATTTTGTTGCGTCCGCGAAAAGATACACGACTCTGGAAAATGATGTTGCTCCGACTATTTTCAACGAACTATACAAAAAATATATCGTTAACTGCAGAACCAAAAAAAAAAATAATGAAGGAAAAAACTTTTCAGAACTCATTTTATTTTATACCCAATAAAACATATTTATCCATAAAAAACTGTTCAAATAGTCACACAATTCTCAATACGATTTATTTATTTTTTAGATTTATAACAAAAATCGTAAAACTATTCAATGAATTTGATCATTCAGAGCTAAAATGTTTAAAAAATAGTTAAAATACTGATACTAAAAAGTTAACAAATATTTTGAGCTATTAATGAATATTTTTAAATATTTTAACTATTATAACAATTTTTAAATACTTTTAACTATTATTGATTATTAATGTGTGCATATTGACGTATATTGAGAATAATTTAATCATCTAACTTGCATTATACTTTGAATTTCATCGAGTGTCTTCTATAAGTGTTTTGAATTTGCCGCCGAATAGTGTCACAAAACCGCAGTTTTACTGTCAAGGCCGCCGTTCAACCGGGGCCGCTTTCAGATGCCAAAATACGGTCTAAACCAAATCCAGTGTTATATTAGAGATCAGTGACTGCTTCACACAAAGATAGCGCTTAAATGAACTCTACGGCGCTTTCATACTCCGCCCAAGGTCAATACGGCGATCGTCAAGACAACTACCGCTCTAGTGGTAATGCTAGCGCCTGTGACATGCTTGCATGTCGGCTCTGCTTAATCCGCCCTAGTAAATCGTGAGTAGACTTTAAGGACAATTATGAAAGTCAGTGAAATTAAAAACCTTATACTTAGCGCTCTGAGCTTAAATAAAAAACTTGAAATGAAACAAACTGGTTGTCCAACATCAGAGTTACTTTTTGTATTCACTCTGTCGCATAATACTAAATTCATGTAAAATTAGCACTAATATGACCTTCTCAAAAAATACCACATCCGGTGAATGATTTAAATGTTTTTTTGGTATCTTTCAAACAACCGCAATCAATCTAACATTGTAAACTCACTCTTTGTTTCAAGAAAAGAACATTTTAACTAAATAATTCTATCAGGTGGATATAGATAGCAGTTATTTTGTGTTGAACTCAGACACTTGCGACTGGGGCTATGAGAAATGAGAGAAGCACAAAAGAATGTTATATTATTTTATCTTTTAGTCTTTTGAATTAGAAATGGTGTATTGCTAGATTTTTCGACTATTTTTGTTATTTTATTCAGTCATTTCCAAACGACACAACACAATAAACCATCAATCGTAGACAATATAGTCGATTTGCTGAATGATGCCAGCTTTGGGTCATTAAAATGAAAAATAGAATTATCCGGGATTCTAATTCTTATAGACAGCTTGGAGATAGAATGCAGTCTCTATGTCAATGACATCAAGATAAAGTTATATTTATATGGACTTGAATATTGTATATTTATGCATGAAACCAAATTTGATTTATGATAATCATTTTTGTATTTCATTAGTAATCATAGTGGTTAAATTTTGTTCTATTGTTATTATTTAATGACAGACAAATATCAAAAATTGACTTTGAGCTAAAAAAAAACTGACTTGACTTTGTCTCTTACTTTTAGAAGATTGTCTTCAAAGATGACGGCATAGAATTATTTTAATTGTCCGCTAGGTGGCACATGTATTGAGAGTCTCTAAAATGACGTCAAGAAGTGATCTTAATTTTACGAATTAGAATTGAACCTCAGGCAATTAAAGGACAGGATCGTAATAACTAGAAAGTATAAAGTATTGAAACAGTTTGTGGGGACTAGTATCTCCACATGCTTCCTACCATGTACATACATACATATACACACACACACATTCACACACAAACACATTCATGTATATACATTATTAAGTTTTCGTATCTACACAAAGCACTTGACACTATGACATTTTAGCTTAAGTCTGTAATATATTATTTTTAAGTATTGTAAATTCCAAATGTTCTTGTTGTCTTTTGTGTAAATACTTTATGGCCCACTGAGCATGCTTCCGGATACAAAATCCTGTCAAGATCCTTCTTAGAATTAACTGCTTTAGTTTTTCTGAATACTAACATGTGCAAACTATTTGAATTCTTTTTTAGTATATGTTCTTTGTCTCGGAATTTCTCTAAATCCTGTTTGTTGTTTTCACTAATGTTTTAAAATCGGTTCATCCTCGACTCCCGTCTGATAAAGTTTATCTTCTACGCTTATCCGATTGAGTTGACTTTTGCGTTTGTGGGTACCAGCTTTTCGCATAGACCCAAAACAGGCGGCCTCGATCTCGGCACCAAGCTACCTAAATCTTTAATCCCCCTACTCGAACTCGGCACTATACTATGGATTAGGACTAATGACTTAAGAGTGAGATTCTCTGTACATATGCGATTTTGGATTAATAATAAACCAGATTCAAATTTAGCCCTACATTGAGACACTAATTTATGGACTGAATTCCGACCCAACATGAGGAGTTCAATGTATCCTTCTTGGCTGTCTCGGGCTCAAGTTCTGTCCCACAGGCGCGCACAGCGCAATTCGGTAATAGGGATGCTTTTCAAAAGTGCGAACGTAGCGAGCTAGTCTAAAAACATTATTATAGATTGTATTTCAGCCCAACATGAGTGATTCCAAAGTTGTACTCACATATAATACCAAATCTTGCAGGATGATCGTGGGTTTATTTAAAATTGACAGTGCCGAGTTCATGTGCTTGGTGCCGAGTTCGTGTCCGCTCCCCAAAACTAACCTGAGTCGTAAAGTAATAAACGACAACTACACAAAATATCTTTGTTTTATCTATGATACACCATAATCACCACAAGTTCATAATAATAAGTACGAAGAAGCCAAATTTAAGAATTTAGTAGGTATATGGATCTTAAGAAATATGTGAGAATAACCTCTTCTGTATATTCTAGTCTAGAACGTAAATGTAAGAATAGCGAACTGATCGGATATGAAGTTCATTAATAAAACGCTCTTACTTGATGTGCATGACATTGAAAATTCATTTACGAGCTGAGAATCAAATCAGTTCCGTCTATTCGTAGTCATGAGTGCGAAATTGGAAGTTTATACTCATAATCTCCCTAGAAAGATTACCAATTGGTAAGCAATTAAGATTTTAAACAATATGTGTGTCTTATTGAAGTTTTATCAATTTTGCTTTTGATAGGTAGTTAAGGTTGCCATCCGTTCTCTTTCTTTTTGACACTTTTGTATTTTTCAGGATGTCCGGAGTTATCTGACAGATTTTTGAATGTCATCCGAAGAATTTAATACTTTTGTGAGCTAATAATATTTTTAACATTGATATACAAAGGAATTAAGAATTTATTCAATGAGTTTAGTCAACATAATATTTATAAAATTACTCATGAAAATATCTATTGAGATTAAGAAATAGTTTTATTCTTAAAGAAAGATCTTTCTTATCAAAAAAGCAACATAAATAATTGATTGCATATAAAATTACTGAGTTACAATTATTTTTATTGTCAAAACTAACCATTCTAGTTGATAAAAAGATTCACACCTTCATGCAACGTGTGCAATATAATAGTTACAAAATAAGAAATCAACGATCAATATAAAGCAAGATTTCAGGCCCGCCAGACCTAACTTATTTTCTAAGAAATAAAATGTGTGGAATAGAGTAATGTTAGTATGTACTTTGATCGTATGCATACTTGCTAACTTGGGCTGACGGCCAATTTACCGATGCCAGTTGCTAAAGGTACGTTAAGACATTACTCATTTTGTTACAGTCTAACTGCTGATTTTTATGTATGTTTTATAGAGTATTGTTAAAAATTAATAGTCAATACTGCCAGACACTTTCCATCGGCGGTAATTTCTGCTACACGCTTTAAAGCTCACAAAAAATAATCAACCTTACAATAAATTTGTTTCATTGGGTAATCATTTCTGTATAAATTAATTTGAAACACAACGTTTCGACAGCAAAGTGCTGCCTTTTTCAAGTGCTTCAAACTGATCACCCAATAAAACATATTTATTATTAAAAATGAGTTCTGAAAAATTTTTTCCTTCATTAAAATGTAATCTTACTTAAAGTCTGATGATTTCAATACTTTTTGTAAATAACCAGATCAATTATAGGGGCCAAACACCCTAAAGACAAAATTAAAATGTCGCTGTGAGTATAGGTATTCCACACATTTTGTTTCTCAGAAAATAAGTGAGGTCTGGCGGGCCTGGGATCTTGCTTTATAACAAATAGTCTCAGAAGAAAAAAATAATTGTTTATAAATGTCTTTACGTCAAGCTAAGAATTTTTTTTTCTTACGAAAGCTTTTCTTTAATGTAGCAAAGTGTTCCAATTAATAAGCACATTCCATTTTGCAATGTGGAGTAGACTAGTGACAATGAATAACATGAGAAAACTAATTCTTCTAATTAGCACTAATGCATAAAATTATGAGTATGACACATTTTAACAAACAATCAAGAAAATATTTAGATCATAATTTACATCTTTAACGAGACATACATTGAAATATTCTTAAAATAATCATCCATTTAACATATTTACAAGTGCAGGGGACAAAAATTAATAAATCACTATACTCCAATAAAACATCATCATTTCTTGTATTTCTTTCAGCGTTAGATAATAATTTTTCTTTTACTTATAGACTCCAGGAGTACTTAAATTAATTAGTTCAATTTAAAGTTAATTTCTGAAGAACTCTAAACTCATCAAGTAAAACTCGAGTAAAACGTACGAGAACTTTCAGAAAACAAGGAAGTATTGTTGAAAACAGTTTATCTGCTATAAAAGTTTTCAGAATGGATGTACCAATACTTTATTTGTTTATTTGTTTTTTAAGCTTACTGGCTACCAGCCAAAAATCAGTCGAAGTGTACCGCACAATTGATCTAACAACCCCAAATAAGTTCAGTCACCCAAAACAGAAAAAAATGTGTGTAGTAGTTTACGGAAGCTGCAGCTTTAAAGAAAAACTGAAATTATAATTGAAAATATCTTTCTAATGTGAATATAAATTTCATATACATAAGATTTAAGCAAGAAGAAAATATAACGTTCCAATATTCCACTACTCAAGTTTCGTTACACAAAACGATTTGAAAGAAATTTAATTCCAAATAAATTAAATTCTTTCCACCACGATAAATGATAAAAATATTCATGCTTCTATAAACTAATTTTCCAACTATTTACGTTTGCTTCTCGTTATGAGATTAAGAGCAGCTGCGAAAGCTGGAAACTTCAATTCAACATTTGGTAATTTCATAAAGCTAATTTAATTTAAAACCAATTGATTTTTCGATTTGCAGGTTGAATAATTTCACTCGAATTGTCACTTATCAAATATCTAAAAGTGAAATAAATTCTGAGATACATAAATATCATTTTATAACACTAGTAATAAAAAATGTGTAGTGAAGTGAAACTGCTTTATCATTGACTAAATATATTATAATAATGAGAATGAGGACTATATCAGGTATTCAAGAAATTATTTTTTATTGTACACCTTGCACGGCAGTGGATGCATTGTCATCAACTAGTTTCAAGTTTTTGCGACTCGAGTAATTTTACAAACAATTAACACTTATCATAGCGTACTGGAAGTGAGGAATCTACCTCTTAAAATTATATGATTATCTTTTAATGCTGATTATGACCTAAATTTGCCTTTGAAAAATGAATTAATTTGTTCGTATGGATCGGAACTACAAATTACAAATTTTAATCGATTTTGATGCTTCTTTGTATCGATTGGTAAACTATCAAGAAAGATATCAATTTTAATAATGGTATTGAATCAATTAGATGGAAATATGAGACAGAAGGTATGCAGTTTTGATTTTGTAGTATCGAAGTAAAACTTTTTATGGATGATTTCAACGATTTGTCCGCAGTTTTTGCCGTTCCACCAACATATTGATTACAGTGATTGGTGCTTCAAGTAAAACAATGCGATTCTTTGTCAAATGTCGAATAAACTAACAATTCGTGGTTAAGATCGATAAATAAATTATTAATAAGATTAATCTGAATGAATGGAATGAATTCGATATGCTCGTGTGAATTAATCTCTCATAAATAATAAATGATGATAATTAGAGATCATGAAGTAATCTGTCATATTGTAGAATAAAAATCCTCAATCAGTCGATATAGTCTGTGATAGAAAGGACGCTTTTTGAATTAATTCAAATTTCTTGGTGATTTCTGCAAAAATTAACGCAACGACCGTTTCGTTCCACCTTTCAATTACGGGCGTCGACAGCTCGAAGTGGTTGCGATTAATGACGTCATTTATGACATATTAATCTTTAACACAAGGACCACAATCGTCTTGTGGAACGATTATTGCCGATAATATTTTATTCTAATTTTTCATGAGAAAGATTTTGAGAAATGTCACTCTTGACAGTTCAGTCTCTGAAACGTTTTTGTTGATTTTATTAAATGTGTTATATTTACGTGAATTTTAACAATAATTTAGTAGTGTACTATAATCGTGGGCAAGTAATTTATAATGCATTTAAATTGGATGGAAACTATTTCAAAGAATTAAAAAAAAATTTTGAAATTCAAAAAAATTATCCATGGATTATTATATCATAGAAAGGTTGGACATTGTAGCAATTAATTTCTAAACAAATGTCTGCTTTTAACAGTTCGGTTTTGTGAATATTCTGATAAATCTTTATAATGCATATTACATGCACGAAGGAATGTGATATTAGGCATACTTAAAGTTTACATGGAGAAGGTGTGCAAAAAGCGAAAATTATATGCAGGTGTACCATTTTAATTATATTGTCACAAATTTTATTGTGAATAATTTATAATCACAGGTTGCAGTACAAGTATTTAGTTTATACACTCGTATGAACACAATATGGCTAACAGTTACTCTTACTGAATCACTGAATGAATTCGTTTCCTAGCTCGCTCTCTTATATACCTAAGCCGACAATAGGCCAACATTCAATTGTCTAACAGTTGATGCCTGGCAACCACCGAACATCTAGTAACCGTAGGCTGTCAATCATGTCTGACAATTGAATATCGACTTGGTCAATACTAACTAGGATTACAGTTATAGCAAATTTAAATAAATATTCATGTGAATTAATTACTTCGAATATTTCATATTTGTGACAATATATTAATATTTGAAGAGACAACTTTCCGTTCCCATTCTAAGCATATTGCATGCACGAAGGAATGTGAGATTTGGCATACTTCAAGTTTATATGGAGAAGAAATGCAGAAAGCTAAAATTATATATAGAGTGTCCTATTTTAGGTTCACGTGAAGAGAAAGCTTTGTTACGCGTGCACAAAGGAATGTGAGATTTGGCATACTTAAGCTCGCCGCACACAATGCAATTTTTCAAGTAGTGTTGCCACGAGACTCGAGACCAGTCTCGGTCTCGTCTCGTCTCGCCTCAAAAAGTCGAGACGAGACCATGGAATGGATCTCGAGCCAAAAGTCAAGACCGAGACGAGACCAGAGTCAAGTCTCCCGAGACTCTCGGCGAGACTTGTATCGTAATGACTTAAAATTCATTCTTATTTTTTCTGAAAGCAATTATATAGAGCAAACTGTTACTAATGGATAAGTTTTCGATTGGGACAATCATTTTTTTTACCGCTCTTTCAGAATATTTACTTTATATTTAGCCTATATAATTTTTTGTCGATTGTTTTTTGAAGTGAGTCATTTGGTTCTATCATGTTTGATATCAAAATACCTAAAGCTCCTGCAGGAATAATTCTAGTAGAAGTGTGAAAAAGGATATTCTAACGATTGTCAATTGTTTTTCAGGTTGAATGATATCTAGTTTGGTATCAATCTTAAGCTCTTGGGAGATAGGCGTAGCAGGAATATAAATTAAATAATTAGTGTAATCCACGTTATGATATTATACTTCCGGTGATCAAATGTCAAAACTGTATGTTCCAAATTCAAGACCCTGAAATTTTAGAAAAGAACTCTTCATTCTCAAAAATACCTATTTTATGTAGGGACTTGAATACAACCGCCATCCGTCACTTTAACAATGACATCCGTCACTTTGAAAATGACAGCTGTTACTTTGACAATGACAGCTGTCACTTTGACAATGACAGCTGTCATTTTGAAATATGCAATTGACTGATGTGACACTCTAAATCTATGAAACAGCGATGAAATCAGCCATGAAATTTTTGGTTGGGGAAGTATTGTGTGGCCGCAGCAGATTTTACAGGATAAGATTGTGCAACAGGACGAGCCCCAATAATAGCACAACACTTTTAATTTCATACAAAATTATCGACATAATGGAAGAAACTATTATCATACTATAATTGATTTTGACTGGAAATACGTTATATAAATCGACTCCTATAAGATTCCTGGTTATATTCTTGTGTCTAATCTAATTTCATTCCAAATTGAATCAGATTAGGCTGGACTGGGACAAAGGAAGAGAAAATCAATACTATTCTTCCATAAATCTCAGTAATTTGAACCATATAGCCCGTTATTCACAGTCAATAACATAACCTCATTTGAAAATTTGGTTTTTCTTCATCTATTTTCGAATTTAGCGGTTTACACATCGCAAATAATGCGTAAACTGAGCATGTAGGCATCTTAGATCTACCATCAATTCAAATGAACGCTTTCGTAGCCTGAATTTAATTTATATGAATTTATCTTGAAAATCGTAGAAGAAATATCGTGTGGCGTCAAACACATGTGCGAACTAGCATTATGAAATTCGGAAAATATGTTTTGTAACTCAGCGATTCTTGACTTGAAATATGTAGCCTCAACCTTGTCATAGCACATTTGTTGCCTAAAACTATCACCTCTTTATTATCTCGAGTCCTTGTGGCTCCAGGGGTTCCATTCTAATTCATAGAGACAGCTTGGAGATAGATCGCAGTCTCTATTATGTCGATGTTGATATGTCATAGTTACATCTATAGGAACTTGAATATTGTATGTTGGTGCAAACAATATGATCGGTAACTTTATGCTGTCATTTAGATTAAATTCATGTTTAATCATTCTCCTGATTTATTATTAATTATAATGGTATAATTTTATTCTATTGTTACTATTTTATAACATACGAATGTCAAATCTGACATCGAACTAAGGAAATAGACATGACCCTATCTCTTCCTTCTGGAAGACTGTCTTCAACGATGATGACATAAAATCACTTCTCTAATTGTCTGATAAGGTGTCGAAAGTCTATAAAATGACGTCAAAAGACAATCTTTACAAATTGGAATTAAACCCCAGAGCGACTGTTAGTATTGCAAATTCGACGTAGGCTGTACGCTAAGTTTATCCAACACGCAAGCGCGTTGTACGTGATCACGTGATCATAACTTCCAGAGCTGCTTAGCAATGTGGGGATAATTGTGTAATGCAAGGAATTCGAAAGACACATTATTTGTAGCGTAGTGTTTTTGTGATTCTTAACGATTGTGAAGTGAGCCAAGAAGCTCACGTCTAGGGATTAATGACCAAGCTATGAAACATAATTTTGCGCACCAAGCACACAATAGTATATAACATCTGAGGTGGGAAGTATTTCATTACAGCCGAGAGCTTATTATATGACCGAGAGGCGAAGCCTCGAGGATCAGATATAGCTCGAGGCTGATATGAAATTCTCACCGAAGTATGTATACTATTTTATTCACAATCGTCCCTAATTTTCCGAGAAATAATTGATCCAATTTCGTTCTTTTTTCAACAAAGTAAATTGATGTAGTAGTAATAGGGGAATAGGATAACCCAAGTGTGACTGATGATAGGAATTGGTAAAGGGCTTTTTTAATAAAAAAACCATAAAATTCTTGATCACACTGTTCTCTAATTTTGTTTAGTAACCGGTTTCGATCACTGGGTGATCATCCTCAGACTACCGGAGAGACTACAATGAGAGGAAATAAAAACGTAAAACAAACAAACATACAAGTAGGTAGAAAATTTTTAACAAATCAAAAAATACAAAAAGGTAACTTACACAATAAGATTACAGGAGCTTCACAAAAGAAAACGGCGTCAAGTAGCCCGCTAGTGTCATGTTAGTGAAAAAAAAAATGGAAATGTTGAAAAAAATGTGAAAAAGCGATAATAAAACACTAAAAAATTGTAAAATGATATAAAAAGATATATCCAATCTGTTCAACAGAATCCAAACTACAACTGAAAAAAGCTGAAAAAACTCGAAAAGTATTCAAAAAATCTCGTAAAAACTAGTTACGTAAGCCGCGAATTAAATTAAAAGATTCAAAAGTGGGGTGTGTCTAAGGTTCGTTTGGTCATTCAATAGCACTTTACACATTGAAAAAAACAATTTGAGATTCAGTCTTTTATGGGTAATATTAGCTACAAAGTTAGGAATTTGTTCACTAGATACAATGTTGACATCGCCTTCAAGCCTTTGACATGTTTGAAAAAAGAGATCTGTCAAAAAGTGGACAAACCGGAATTAGTGGCGCAATCTGGCGTTTATAAGTTGAAATGCGACACGTGTGAATGTTTTTATATTGGCAAGACTGGTCGGAAATTTGATACGAGATTCAAAGAACATGCGCGCGCAGTAAAATTTCAAAACAGCCAATCAAGTTTTGCTGATCATTTAATTGAAAGCGGACACGATTTTGATATTACTAAAAACTTTGAAATTTTACACATACGCAAAAATGGCAAGATTCTTGATTTCCTGGAAAACTTAGAGATTAAGAAATCTTTAAAAAACCATGCCGATTTCAGTTTGAATGACCAAACGAACCTTAGACACACCCCAGTTTTGAATCTTTTAATTTAATTCGCGGCTTACGTAACTAGTTTTTACGAGATTTTTTGAATACTTTTCGAGTTTTTTCAGCTTTTTTCAGTTGTAGTTTGGATTTTGTTGAACAGATTGGATATATCTTTTTATATCATTTTACAATTTTTTAGTGTTTTATTATCGCTTTTTTGGCGGGCTACTTGACGCCGTTTTCTTTTGTGAAGCTCCTGTAATTTTATTGTGTAAGTTACCTTTTTGTATTTTTTGATTTGTTAAAAATGTTCTACCTACTTGTATGTTTGTTTGTTTTACGTTTTTATTTCCTCTCATTGTAGTCTCTCCGGTAGTCTGAGGATGATCACCCAGTGATCGAAACCGGTTACTAAACAAAATTAGAGAACAGTGTGATCAAGAATTTTATGGTTTTTTTTATTAAAAAAGCCCTTTACCAATTCCTGATGTAGTAGTCTATGAAAACAAGAATGTTTTGAAAAATTTAATTAATTTGACATTTGTAAGATTTATGATTCATGAATCAAGTTATTTATACTTGTATCCATTGAAATTGTGATAAGTGCAGATATCAATAAGTTATAACAGTGAAATGGAGTTATACACTTGCCCTGAATCGAACAAAAGTGCTACGTATGTAAGTTCATAGCGATTTTGTTCATAATTCACAAAATGAATTTATAAGACATAGATTCACACAGAATTGCAACATAAATCCGCTTCTCTTCAATATTAATTGTTTTATTTGGATCATTAGATTATATGATCGGTATTTCTGACAGCACGGATTATTTTACTCCAACAAAGATTTATGACTGATGCTAGGCAACCCTGCATAAACATTTCCCACCCAAGAGATGGAAGTATCGCTTCCGACCCGTAAGCTAGTCATTGCAGTTGGAAATTACATACTTCCCAACCTCCAAACGGTTAAGAATGGCCACATTACTATAATGATTGTGAATAAATACATTTTTTTGGTAGAATTCATAGCAAATAATAATCAGGTACAACGAATTGATTCCGGCATGTGAGAATATGTTATTTTGAAAAATCATGGCGAGACTCTCGTCGAGACTCGAGACCGAGACGAGACTGACCTGCTCGAGACCAAGGCGAGATCGAGACGAGACTGAGCTAGGCGAGACAACCACGAGACCGAGACGAGATTCACTAAAGTCTCGTCTCGTCTCGTCTCGTGGTAACACTATTTTCAAGCAATTTTGTTCACTTGGAGCCGCGCTAGCTGCCACTTACGAAGGAATGTGAGATTTGACATACTTGAAGTTCATATAGAGAAGGAGTGCAGAGATCTAGAAGTATATACAGAATGTTTAATTTTAATTTTTCACTGAAAACGATATTATGATAAATACTGTCACAAATATAAAATATCTCAACCCATTCAATTGTTTACACAGATAATTGTTGTAATTATCAAGTAATTATTATCTAAGTTGGTTGGTATGTGGGAACATCCTAGAAAATGTTTCTGTAAGTTGCCAGACATTTGAGTAATAGTTCATAGTTGCAAAATGTAATTGTTATGATTGGTCCGCTGACTGTCTGGCGACGCTCTAATTGGCTCAGACTGTTCGAGAACATGTGAACTCACGTGGGGAGCTAAAAGTTAAGTGTAGAATAGTTGAATAGTTATAATTATATCCTTTAGCGTTTTGTATTTGATTAACAAACTTTGATTTCTCAGCTATTTTTTAATAAGAGTGTTTCATTTATATTTCAGACACATTACATAATGAAGAACTCCTGGAAGAATCTAGAGTTCACTATCATCTAAAGTTCTACAAAAGCATATATTTCTTACAAATGAACATGCTATTTGAGTTTCATTAATATTTTTCATTTTAGAGTCTCAAGAATAAATATTATTCAATTCATGATGTACAGAGCTTCTACAGACAAATTCATATATTATTAAAATTAATTACGTTTGGTTTCAACTCTGTGGATACAAAATAATGAATAGAAGTGATACAATCTATCTTATTTTGTAGATAATTCTGATTCACTTCTAATCCTGACATTAATTTGAGTTTATTGGCGCAAACGGCCATTAGTAATGTGTTCGAACTACCGCGCCAGATGAGTAGAATAGGCAATCATTTACAGAATTACGTCCAGTCGTTAAAATGTCTTAAAAACCAATAGCATCTCGATAAAAACTGTCAAATGTGATATAAACTTTGTTGTCATTTATGCGATTCAATATTTCATACTCAAGCGGAACATAAAAATTTATGTGTCATTTGTGCGCAGCATCATAAATCAAGAATAATAAAATATTAAAAGTTATGAGAATACTGACGGATCCAGTTCTAGTTTTATACAACTTTTATTACTGTTTATTCCTGTTGCTTTCTATTTATTTCTTTGCATATTTCCATTTTCCGTTGGCACTGTAAGCTTATGGTAAAAATAAACTTTCCTAGGCTTTTAAATTACTTCTTAATTTGTTCCAAGTTTTCAAATAACATGCATAATAGAAATGTCCTGAAGAAAGTGATTCAAAATCTGACAACCCTATTCAAATAGAAAAAACAATAACAGTACCCATTACCGCTAGTCACGTAAATAATACAAAATTTATGAAAAACTTCTAGAGAGTTGAAAACGTGGAAACTTTGGAATGACTCATGAATAAGAGGAAAAGGGATATTTATTTGTCAGCCCGAAGCACTTAAGCAATGTCTTTGAAGAGTGCTAAATTGGTCTGTGAAACTACTTGATCTTATTAAGCAGTACCACCAGCTTTCATCAACTAGGTTTCGAACAATTTAAACTATATGATTTAACAATATTCGACATATGTAATTAATTACTGGAATAATTCAATCACTGAACTTGTCAAGTTTATATTAGTTATAATTGAAATGAATTACGAACATTGTCCCAGAAGGATCGACCCAACCAACAAAAATATGTTTATTGAAGGAATTTAGCAAATTTCCTGAAGATTTATTGGAACTAACACAATTTTCTATTTACTTACACATATTGAGCAATATTTCGTATTTTGGAAAATTTTACCAATCCTGATTTATCAAAAAGATTAAAAATCATTGGTAAAATCAAAAGTGTACAGTGTACACCATGGGTCTCCTATTTATCTATCCAAGTGATATGTTAAAGGTTCACTCTTGTCAATTACAACGAATAATCATACAACATTCAACTGTTTTCAAGAATAAGATTATTTAATAAATCATTATAAAAATTGTATGGAATAAAATCACAAAATTGAATAAAAGTCATCTTTCTTCCCAGGCGCGAAATTGGCCTTATAACGTGAGCCTTCGCACGGTTATCCACCAGTTTACCCACTGCTCCATGGCACCTATAGTAATTTTATGTATTCTTAACGAGAATATGAATTGCACAAGAATCATTTAATATTTACAGATCACGATAATAAGGTATTTTTAAAGAAGATTATCTATATTTATATTCCAGCAAATCGTAGATATTTCAAATGCAAGTGTTGAAAACTGATTCTTTATTGTACGAGCGGCTTGGTTAGAAATGAGCAAAACTAATGTTTTTAAAAGCTCGGTAACTGCATTAGAGACTTTTTACATTATGTCTTACAATATTTTACCTTCGATCGTTATGACTTTCGTAAAACAGTCAATTGTAATAATTATGACTATTCCATTCGTAGTATTCATAACAAGGTTAACAATGCTAAATCGCCATAGAAACGGTGCATATCAGTGAGTATTTGGACGTGTAGAAATACCACCGGGTATTACACTAGTGGTCCAAGTGAGTATTTTACTCAAAGATGTGGATACCTCCAATTTGTGCTTTCTTCGTATTTAATGGAATATTTTTCTGAATATCTTCATCAATTTTATCTTCTGATCTATCACCAAACCTTTCTGAACTAGTTCCCATATCAAGACGCAATATATTTCTCTATTATTCGTCAAAGAAAATGCAAGAAATTCTAATTTTTCAGTTTGACAGAAGTTTGTTTACTCGTTCCTATGAAAATTACGTGAGTTGTTACTAGATTTATAGAAAACTAATTTGAAAAAATGGTTTGACTCCTGGAATAGTCCTCCATATACCATTTGTAGTTAAAGTATTATAGACTATTTTTGTGGGACAATCAATCATGTTTATTGTGCTTGTGAATACCACTCAACACTCGTGGTATTCAAACGCAAGCGCAATAAACATTCGTGATAGCTCCACAAAAATAATCGATAATACTTCAACTACTCATGGTATAATAAATGACTATTTTTACCATCCAAATTTCGTCCAATAGAATTGCACCATTCGACGTCACGTGGTACAACCTACACGGTTTTCAAGTGGAAATTTTTTGGAAATTTTTTGAAAGTTTTCCGGAAAAATTACTCGTGCTACGCGCTCGTGATTTTTTAACCTGGAAAACTTGACACGTTTATTTGTTTGCAACGAACCTATCGAGAAATATCCGATAATTTTGAAGCTCTTGTGGTATTATATATGATTATATCACACACCTTAGCAACAACCAATGAAATCAAGTGATTTTGCATGGTAACGTGGTATATCGCGATAATATTTTCTCCTAACTCGATATACCACAGTAGCTTTTTGAAAAATAATAAAAAATATAACAATCAATAAATTTTATGGTTTGTGAAATAATCCTTGCAAATACACCTCAAGATTCGGTATATTATCGCATATACCTTGAATTTAACTCAAATACTTTTTGTCTTGGATAATTTTTTACTCGGCAAATTTGGAGATTTATAATCAACGATAATATCCCTCGAGCTAAAGCTCTCGGGTATTATCAGATTATGAATCCCCAAATTTGTCTCGTGAAAAATTTCCCAAAAGACAAAAAGTATATTCGTGAAATTCTTCGGTATATCGATAATACACCTCTCTATCGGTATATTACCGTTGATTATATCACACACCTTAGCAACAACCAATGAAATCAAGTGATTTTGCATGGTAACGTGGTATATCGCGATAATATTTTCTCCTAACTCGATATACCACAGTAGCTTTTTAAAAAATAATAAAAAATATAACAATCAATAAATTTTATGGTTTGTGATATAATCCTTGCAAATACACCTCAAGATTCGGTATATTATCGCATATACCTTGAATTTAACTCAAATACTTTTTGTCTTGGATAATTTTTTACTCGGCAAATTTGGAGATTTATAATCAACGATAATATCCCTCGAGCTAAAGCTCTCGGTTATTATCAGATTATAAATCCCCAAATTTGTCTCGTAAAAAATTCCCCAAAAGACAAAAAGTATATTCGTGAAATTCTTCGGTATATCGATAATACACCTCTCTATCGGTATATTACCGTTGAATATTTCCTCTTTTGTAAATGTCACTTTGACGGCTACTATTTATAACTAAGGCCCAGTAGTTCAGTGTTCGGATTACGAAAACTGTGGATTACTTTTCGTAGCAACGATTGTAAAAACAATTGCTACCATAGTAATTAAGCTTCGTTTAAGTAATCTATAGATTAAACTGTACCTGAAATACTGGGCCTAAGGGAACGATTCTATGAATTGAACAATTGATATTTAATCCTGTCAATTTAGATTTTATCTATCGAATAATTGGTACTGGGTTTTTTTTTGCGGAATTATCTTTCTTTGTCATGTACAATGTGTGTGCAAAAATTATTTTGCCAAATCATGATGCTCCAGGAGTAGTCCGTGAGACAGGGCATAAATTTTTCGTTGATTACATTTCACTTGAAACTTCGTGAGTGACTTCATTGTGATGAGTCCGACAGCTTTCACATTTTACGAAATTCTTGATTTGGGGGCGTTTTTCAGCGAGAGCTAACTGAACATGTCAATTTCATGATGCCTTGAAAATGTATTACCGTCATATTGATGTTTACACTAATCGAAAGATTTTTTGATTATAAAATGAAAAAGAATATCGTCAGACATGAATATTGGGGGCCAGTGGTGAGTCCGACAAGCCGCACTTGTCAAAAGTACGTTGGTATAAAAACGGATTACCGCTAGTCTGAGACTTTGAGGACGTGTTCAATTATTTTTTTCCTAAGATTTGGTCATTTTGTTCGACAAATTTTCGGGGGCGTTTTCTCAGTCCGACAGGATTATAACAGTTCCTTCATCAATGACCGCTCATCTCTATGTTTTCTATTTTCCATTCAAATATAGTGTCTAGAACATTACTGTATACATGTCCGACAATTTAAGTAGGATAATAATTCAGAAAAAGCAAAATTATGTGGTATGAATGCGGCTGCGTCCATAGGCATATACATATATGAAATGCATATCAAGTCACTATGATTATTGATTATAAATAATAAAAAAAAATATATTAATATTATTTTCGCACTCCCGGGAGTAAACAACGAATGTAATCCCTCATTTCAGGGACTTAAGTTTGAGTTTAGTCCCTCCGGGATCTAAAATGATCAAGAATCTCAAGGGACTAAAGTAAAATAAACAATTTTTTCTATGACAACTAAATAATCAAAGTACTTACCTAAATGTCAAATTGAATTTTATCATTAAAATTCAAACCTTCATTCTTAATTTGTATTAGCATTATTGCAATTCACACAATTTCACAAATGCATCGTATTGTTGTTCGTAAATTTTCTAGACTTTCGGCAAAATCATTTTACAGTTACCTGTTCCGCAGCCTTATCAATATCAATTTTCTCACTCATCTTTTTGACAGCAAGCTTATTTATTGAACAACTGCTGTAGCCAGTCTTGTTTCTATGGTGAATTTACTCAACATTTTTGTATCAAGTTTGTAGTTGTCAAAATTGTAAGATTAATTAATCTACTTTAGACTATTGTGATTCAATATAATACGGTAGTGCGAAAAATAGCGTAGATAATACATGACTTAAGTGCCTTTAATCCCTCAGGTGAGTATTGCCCTCGACTGCGTCTCGTGCAATAAACTCCACCCTCAGGATTAAATCAAGCACTTAAGTCCCTCGTTATATAATATACTATTTGGAATCGAATGTGTAATATAAAGTCAGTATACTGTGATAATCACTTCAAATATCATTCAAATTTATCTTCAACTGTGTTATCTACATATTAATACGTCAAGAGCAAACTTTCGACCTATTTTTAAGCATATTGCATGCACGGAGGAGTGTGAGATTTGGCATACTCAAAATTTATACGGAGAAGATGTGCAGAGAGCGAAAATTATATACAGGTGTCCCATTTTAATCTATATATTGATACGTGAAGAGGAAGCTTTGTATCCCTTTTCAAGCATATTGCACGCACAGAAAAATTTGATATTTGGCATACTTGAAATTTATATGATCAAATGCAGAAAGCTGAAAGTATAGACAGGTGTCTCATTTTAATTTCACGACGTGAAGAGAGAACTTTGTACCGCGCACACGAGGTGATGTGAAACTTGGTTTAGTTGAAGTTTGTGTGGAGAATGTGAGATATGGCATATTTGAAGTATATCTGGAGAAATATGCACCGAATGGGAAAATGGCTGAAGAAAAATTTCAAGATTTCTCTTCCCTTCCTATAATTGGGGGAGAAAGTCACTTTAAAATCTTGAATGGGAGTCACTACTCCTAATTTTAGATTCGGATGGAGCATAGAATACCAATTTAATTGTACTTGGAACCCCCGGGGATGAAAGATTGAAGTGAGTAACGTTCTAACTTAGCGACGCTGTAGCGTGCGGAATAGGGATCATTCCGCACGCTCAGGGATTCCTAAGAAAGCCGCGTGGCGTCGCGATAAAACTGTTTCGTTACTGTTATAATTTTAATTCTCCTTGATTTTCTTCTCATTCCTCTTTAAAATGGAGCCAATATGAGTAATTTTATCAACATTTGATGAATTGAAATGAGATCAATGAAGCAAATTCTTTCTCAGAAAATGGTATATTTTGATTATAAATATTCACGCGGACATCTTTGACTGTAGAAAAAGTAGGATCCGTCACTCGTGCGAATCGATCATACCATGCGCTTGTGAATTCTGCCACTCGACTTCGAAACGTGGCTGAATTATTCACATTCGCATGGAATGATCTCCATTCTGCACTTGTATCGGAGTATACTATTTTCTATTTTCTACTTTACTTTTTTCCACTTATTTTGTTAATGAATTATTCATTACTAGCTTATAAACAACGTCCATTGCTTATCTCTTGATATAAAATACGTCAAAAATTGAGCTATATATGTGCAAGCTTTTTCTTGTCGGACTGACGATAAGAACCAATATTTCTGTCGGACAATATGTTTTTTGACAGATAATGTTTTCAAACTATGACTGTTCTGGTCCGACAAGCGAACATTGATGAAGGAGCTGTTATAATCCTGACATGTTTTCAGTGTCGGACTGAGAAAACGTCCCCGAAAATTTGTCGGACAAAATGACCAAATTTTAGAAAACAAATAATTGAACACGTCCACAAAGTATCTTGTGACAAGTGCGGCTTGTCGGACTCACCGCTGGCTCCCTATATTCATGTCGGACAATATTATTTTTCATTTTATAGTCAAAAAATCTTTCGATTAGTGTAAACCTCAATATGACGGTAATACATTTTTAAGGCTTCATGAAATTGACGTGTATATATCAAGAATTTTGTCAAATGTGAAAGCTGTCGGACTCATCACAATGAAGTCACTCACGAAGTTTCAAGTGAGCGGTAATCAACGAAAAATGTACGCCCTGTCTCACAGACTAGATATAGATATCTAAGGCCAAAGATCAAAAATCCTGTTTTTGACAAGTTTTTCGCAAATATCTCATTTTCTAACGGCCGTAGAGCATTAGAGGTCATGAGTAAAAATAAAGTATACATTTTTGCGTATCTATAACTGTAAATAGGATACCGCGCGCAATCATGCAATCTTTTCCGCACTACCACTGGAGAAGAACACAAGGCTGAAAAAATATAGAGCTATCATTTGAATGCTACAATTGCTATAACTACTAAATTTCAAGATTCTACAGCTGATCGTTCTGGATTTATGTAAAAAATTCAAAAAACTGTGTACAACTAGCTGTTATAGAAGTACTTAATACAAAATTTCAAGATTCTACGATTAATTGTGTTGAATTTACGTGAAAATTCTGAAAAGATTGTTATATGAAGTGCACTTCCGGTTAGGTCGATTGACACAAAAATAAAAGATAACCATCATGATGCTACAGTAATTTCAAATACTGAATTCCATCCTCCTACGGCTAGCCATTTTGAATAAAGTGCACTTTCGGTATAGACGTTTGCTACCATGCGAGGTGCACAATTAGACCTTGAACCAGTTCAAATACAAAATTTCTTCATTATACGTTAGAAAGATTTGCGATACATATAAACATACACACGTACCGAAGTCAAGCCGAAAATTGTCAAAATTGATTCAGGGATGCTCAAAACGGATATTCTTATCAAAATAGGTATATAAATGTATCACAACTCTGCAAGCAAGTGAAATATTCGAAATATTATTCACTATCGTCGATATATTACCTATACTTTCCGTTAAAAACGTTAGGTCGCACTTTTTACGCGCGATATCCCGTTAACGGCTATAGATACGCAAATCTTTTTTGTAGAGAAAAGTATGTACCTAATTTTTACTCATCACCTCAAATGCTCTACAACCATTAGAAAATGAGATATTTACAAGAAACTGATCAAAAACGAGGTTTTTTATCTTTGGCCTTCGATACCTCTTGAAACACCATGATTCGACAATATTATTTTTGCACACTCATTGTACAAGCCGAAACGAAGATATTCGAGCAAAAAAAAATTTACCATCTATCCGGTAGATTTGAAACGTCCAAATTGATTTCAATATCCTCAGATTAAAAGTGTGCGATGACTTTTATTGCACAGTTTTTTATAGAACCCTGCTTTTTACATTGAAAATAATGTAAAAAACTGTTACTTTTTATAAGATCGTAGATAAAGAATCATATTGATCAGTCAAGAATTGCGATCTGTAACATGTCATCAAGTCAACAGATAAAGAACGAAGATGCTTGTTATTTTTCATAGGCTAATTTATAACCACAGGTGGGGTTGCGCCGCTTCTACTGAAGCTCTCTAGATCCTTTATTTGAGAGAATCAGTCCTCATCGCCTTGTTCTACTTCTTGTAGCCAATTCGACCTGGGTCTACTTCTTCTTCTGTTTCCGCCTGGTTCCCATTGTAGAATTGCCCGTACGGTGTCTTCTTCTCATTTTCTCCATGTGTCCTGATCATTTCGTCCTCTGTTGTTTTATTTTCCTTACTATATCTTCTCCTTGCAATTCTTGTTCTATTTCATGGTTCATTAGTATTCTATATTCGTTTTCTCTCGTTTTTACTAGTCCTGAAATAATTCCCACTATTTTTCTTTCTACTATTCGCAAATCTTCTTCATCTTTTTTGGTCATTGTCATTGTTTCTGCAGCGTACATTATTATCGTTCTATATACTTCTAATTCTGTTTTATTTGTTTGGTTTTTATCCTTGAGTTAAAACTGTGAATATCTTCTCTTGGATTTCTGTTTTCCTGTCTCCTTTATTTGATAGAATAATGCCTAGGTATTTGAATTTATTCACTTCCTCGAACTGCAGGTTACATATTTTTATATTTCTTCTTCCTGATTTTTTTCCTATCCTCAATTTTTTCGTTTTGTTCTCATTGATTTTTAAGCCCATTTTGTTTCCTTCTGTTTCTATTTCTTCGACCATTGCTTTCAATATTTTTCTATTTTTTGTTGCCAATACTATATCGTCTGCATATGCTATTATTTGTCCGCCTCTAGTTCTGAGTGTTCCTTTGTTCAAATTCCTCATCACATATTCTAACGCTATGTTGAACAGAGTTGCCGATAGTGAATCTCCTTGTCTTACTCCTTTTTTTATTTCGAATTCCTGAGTTTCTCCTTTTTGTGTTTTAATTGTGGTTGTTGTTCCACTTAATGTCATCAAGATCAATCGTCTTAGTTTAGCTGTTATTCCAAATTCTTCTTGGGCTGTCATAAGTTTTTCTCTTTTGATCGAGTCAAACGCTGGTTTAAATTCAATGTATAATAAATCTATATTCAATTTATATTCATGTGCTTTTTCTATTATCTGTTTAACTGCATGTATTGCATCTGTTGTTGATCTGCCTTGCGTGAATCCGCACTGATGCTGTAATATTATGTTTTCTGTTTTTTTTTCTGAACTCTTTTTTGTATTAGTGTTGATATTATTGTATATGTCGTGTTCAGTAGCGTTATACCTCTATAATTTTCGCATATTTGTTGATCTCCTGTATTTCTAAAAATCTAATCATAAGCTTCTTGATGAATTTGTCTCACTTTTTTACTTGAATTTTTAGTATTTTCAATATTTTAACATTCAGACTTGAAAATAACCGCAACCCTAATGGCCAAAACGTCGTCTTATTAAATTCTTCATTTATACAATAAAGCCAGTAATCCGAAAGTTTGAAGTTTTTTCATCTTATCCTACATATTTTTATATTGTCACATTCTAATTCTCTTATTGAAATCGTGACTGAAATTTAGATATATTGTATTCGAATTAGATTTCATTCGAAGATACGCACGCCTGCATTTCTACCCCTTGGAGTAGCACTCCTCCCAAAACTCAATTATTTCGCTGTTTCCACAATAGCATTTTTTTTTTCATTCTAATGTCTGTTCAAGTAAATCTTGAATCGTAAGAATATGGACCATGGAGCTCTATTTTATTTTATTTTAAACACACTGTCCAACAGGACGAACCCAATAAAAGGACAGGAACAGTATTACAAGAAATCAAAATATTAAAATACATATTAAATAAACTAAGATTAGCCAATAAATAATAACAAATCATAAGAGATTTTTAAATCTTCAGTGAAACTATCAACATAAAAGATATTAATATCAGGATGCAAAGTACAATCAATTTGAGAAGCATTATGTATAGGCGACTTATATAGTGAGTTTGTATGATCTTCTCGCATCTAAAAGTTTTTTTTTCTCAAAAAACAACCACATACCTCGAATTTTTTCATTAAAATTTGAAATTAATACTCAACTGCACGAACGTTCATTAGCTAAACAGTCCATTAAAATGAACAATATTAATTTTTCACACTTTGAGCTTCCTTACATTCTATGATGAACAATATTAAGTCGGAGTTTCGACAGAAATTTGATAAATATATTCGATTTGATATTGTTAATTTTTAAAGAGCTTTTTAGTAAGTGAACATTCATGCAACTAGTCAGGTGTTTTGGAATCAGCGCACCTACAGACTAGGCTTCCATCGCGACCTGCCGGATAAAAAGGTGGTAAAAAGTAAACGCAACTGTGTCATATGCGCCAAGGAAGTAGTGACGTTCTGGAAACTCCAGACAGAGATATTTAACAAAGTCGAACCAGGATTATTGTAGTTCAGATAAGGAGCAAGTAAGATTGAGAATAAATAAGCGAACTAGTCGACTTATTATAAGAAGCAGTGAAAATAAATAGCAGACAGTGTTATTGTGTAAATAATAAATAGATGCAGTAATAGTGTTTAGTTTAGCGTCGATTATAAGTAGAAATATTTATTAGTAAATTTCTAATTGTATTGTAGCTTTAAGTGAAAATAATTTTTTTAAACCCACAAACAAGTTGAGTTTTATTCACAATATTATATATGAGATTATCTCAGCATTCATATCTTCCACGAATTTAATTTCAATCAATTAAATTGGACATTTGAATTATTCTTAAAATTTTGCCATGTAGTAAATATTCTTGTAGGAATTCAATCAAATTATTTTATGAACATTCTCCAATGAGAATGAGGAAGACATGTTAAATATAATCAATTAAAATAATTACATTTGGGATGTAACTATTGATTAAATAGAAATTTGATTAGAAGCGATGTAAATGGTCTCAAGTGATAAGATGCAACACATTAGAGGTCACAACGTTGTTGATAGAATTATGCTCAACAAGTGAATAGAACTAATGGCTGATAGTTTCAAGTAACAACTTCGTGTAAGAAATGATATTAACTTTTAACAGATAACAGATACAGTAAACATTTTTTGGATTAACTTAATTTTTATTTACTGTATAGATCATCAATACATGAATCAATAAATAAGCTTGATTTTTCAGGGTAATGGTGCACCACTATTGCATTACTAATTGTGTTCCGCGTAATACCACTCGTTTTGTTTAACTGTCAAAGTAATGTATAACCATGTCGATATTTTTTTTTGACATTGATTTATTGTGTAATCCAAACAGACAGACAGACAAAAAATCAGAAAATGGTCATTTATGATCCGACAACGTTTAAGTAGCAGCATATTAAGTTAATTCTACCTGAAATCCCTGGGGATAGAAGGTTGAATTCAACAACATTCAAACTTGAAAATTTAATAAATTACGGTCGAATTTCGATCACTGGGCGACCACTAATAGAATAAATGAGACTTTTTTTCAATGTTTTTTATTAACAAACGTTCATAAAATTTTATCATCTGTCAAAATGAACAATATCGAATCGAATCTAATAACCAAATTACTATTTTACTGCCAAAAATGATTGAATTTGATGAACGTTTCTGCAACTGGACATCAATCTCCATTGAAATAAACAAATAAAGTATTTTGGAAAGTTCATTCAATCTAAAATGTCTCAATTCTATATCCCAATTTTCTGTTTTCATAGCAAAAATGCTGTGGCCAACAAAGTGCTTCCCCACCCATAAATTTCATGACCAGTTTCATCAGAAATTTAGGGTACATTCCATTGGAAGATCTCAACGCTCATGTCGCCTCAATAATCGTTCCACAAGACGATCGCGGTCTTGACGTTCATGATAAATACGTCATAGATGACGTCATTGATCTCGACCACTTCAAGCTCACAACGTCTGTGTTTGAAAGGTGGGCCGAAGCGGTCGTTGCGTTCATTTTTGCAGAATTGCAAAAATCGCCAAGAAGTTCAAATTAAATGAGAAGATGCCTTTCCAA
Source organism: Dromius quadrimaculatus (assembly GCA_963989225.1). Taxonomy (NCBI): domain Eukaryota; kingdom Metazoa; phylum Arthropoda; class Insecta; order Coleoptera; family Carabidae; genus Dromius; species Dromius quadrimaculatus. The sequence goes on along the minus strand of OZ022331.1, from coordinate 44,264,346 downwards.
TTTGTACTTTCGATTCCAAGTTATGTCTATTGATTCAAGATTTTTCCATCTGTCAGTATGACAGATAGTTTCATGATCTCTCATCATCATTATTTATTATTTAAGAACGATTAATTTACACAGACATATTGAATATATTCCAGTTTCATATCTTTTCTGCTTCAGGTTAGTTTAATATTAGCAATGATTTACTTTTCGATCCTAACCACAAATTGTCAGTTTATTTGATATTTAACAGACACTCTCATCGTTCCACTTGAAGCACCAGCCACATCGACCATGAGTTAGTGAAGCAACAAAAACTGCGGTCGTGAGCGTGAGCGTTGCGGTCATCTAGTGGAACGTACTCTTAGAGTGTCGCATCAATTAATTGAATATTTCAAAGTGACAGCTGTCATTGTCAAAGTGACAGCTGTCATTGTTGGAATGATAAATGGCGGTTATATTTTACTCCCTAATGTAATAGATATTTTAGAAAATAAAGATTTTCGGGGTCTTCAATTCATTGGAACATACAGTTTCGACATTTGATCACCGGAAGTGTAATTAAAAGATGGTAACGTGGATTCCACTTATTTATTTTTAATATCCACTATTAGACTTATCTTCCTAAAAGCTGTAAATTGATACCAAACGGAACATCATTTAAATAATTTGTGAAGGAAACAATTGACAATCGTTTAAATATCCTCAATAACACTTTTCGCAAGAGCTTTAATTTGTTACCAAATACTATTAGTCCAAGATCCCAGACCCGCCAGACATTACTTATTTTCTGAGAAACAAAATTTGTGGATTAGAATAGTGTTAGTCGGTACTTTGATCATACACATATTTGCTAGTTTGCGCCGACGGCCAATTTATAGGTACGAGGTGTTATATGTACATCAAGACAATACTCACTTTTCTTGAAGTCTGAGTGCTGATTTTTATGTATGTTCTAGAGAATATTGTTGAAAATTAATAATCAACACTACCAGACACTTCCCATCGGCAGTAATTCCTGCTAAACGCTTTAAAGATCGCAAAAAATATCGCCATCTTACTTATAGTCTGAGTCCTAATTTTTATACATAATACTCAGTGAGCAATTTCAATACTTTTATAAACAGCCAGACCAAGGAAGAATTGGATACCCATAGATACTTCACTTACTATCAAGCCTACAAATAATGACCTCGCGCTTTTACTCACAGCGATATTTTAGATGTGTCGGGTGGATGTTTAGCCCTATGATTAATCTAGCTGTTAACAAAAATTGAAATTGTATTCTGAGTGTCATATATAAAAATCAGCACTCAGACTATAAGCAAGATCACGTTATTCTTTGTGAGCTTTAAAGAGTCTAGCAGAAATTAGCACCGATGGAAAGTGTCTAGCAGTGTTGATTATCAATTTTTAACAATATTCTCTGAAACATACATCAAAATCAGTACTCAAGACTTTAAGAAAAGTGAGTAATGTCTTGACGTACCGCTAGCACCTCGTATATGTAAATTGGCCGTCGCCACAAACTAGCTAGTATGCGTATGATCAAAGTACATACTAATACTACTCTATTCCACACATTTTTTTTCTCAGAAAATAAGTAACGTCTGGCAGGCCTGGGATCTTGCTCCATATAGAGCCGAATTACTTATTTAAAAAAAAAAAAAGACGAACTGTTGCATGTGATGTCCAAATATGAGTGATCATAATTCTAATTTCACATTATGATTCTCATTATTTTTTTGCTTAAGAAAAATATAACGAATTTTATAATAATTCAGATTTTAATAATAACAAATTAACCGCTGATAGTTTTGAAAATGTTTCAAGTGAATGTTGTGCCAAATTATTGGAGGATCAATTTTAGTTATTTCATATTTTATGATAAATATTACCGTTTATAAAATAAACGCAAAAAACTAAAAAGTTCCATCAATAAATTTTGGTACCACTATTTGAAAAAAGGTCACCTACGATCTTGAACCCAGAGTTTTGATGAAAAACTTGAATATAAAATTTCTGATTGTCGTGCTTTCAGACAGACAGACCGACTTATTTTCAAATTTTTTTCGGGTTCAGTAGGGTCTATAACATGAAGATTCGTCAAATCACGAACTGTCAAAAACTCACGATTACAATACTTCTATTTTTAAAGAAATGACAATAGAGAAACAACGATTGAAGAGAAGCTGCGGCGACAAGGCATACAAAAATGATCTTCAGAAGTGCTCTTAAAAAGTGATTAGAAATTAGCAAGCCTAAGGCATATTCTCTAAAAGTCTAAAGGATCAAATAGTTCCTGGAATATAATTTATATTTCCCTCTATTGATTCATTCTACATATTTATTGATCGCAAATTATATGTTTGAATATTTTTTTCGTTCTTTTAAAAGAGCCTCGAAAAGAGCCAAAAAATTAAAGTTATTCCCAAAGCTCGGTGTTAGACCGGCAGTACAATTATTCTCAGAAAAAAATACTCCTAATTTAATTAGCGCCTCTTTATATAAATGATTATTTAAAAACTAATGTAGAGCGATCGAATCATCCATAACATTGGGAATAAATACTAGCCAAGGACTAATCGCTCTTGAACTTGCGACTTGTTAAAATTTGGTCAATTTATGAGCAGAACATAAAATGATAATTATTATTCTGCCAACTTTCTTTTCGAATTCACTTGGAATCGCTTAATTGATGCAAAATAAAGTTGTCAAGTTTTAATTAACCGCAGCCATTCATATTTTCTAAAAGCTATATTATTACAGCCTTATTCAAAATTATAAAATTTTATTGAATAATTGAACAAAATTTGATGAATCTATGTTGAGCTTCGTGCATACATTTAATTTATCAAGTGAGAGATAACAAAACAATGTACATTATAAACAGGTGTGGTCCAATAAAAGGCTTAAATAGCAATATAACAATCTGGATAGCACAGCTAGAATAATTATAAAATAAAATTGAAGAAATACTCACTTGTTTTGTAAACTTCAGCCAAAGTTTCCCAAACTGTCTGAAGTAATGATTGAAAGTCTCAAAGTTTACAAAAGAATTTTTCTGATTAGCAACATTTTAGCGCACACAAAGAATATACAGTTGAAAGAGAATAAATATTATCAATATGTGATCGTATTTTCAGAAAAGTACCGCAGAATTACCACAATACAATACGGAGGATAAAGTGGAACTGACGAAATCGCGTCGAGTCGCAACTTACAAGACTGAACCAACGTGCGCAGGAACATATTGGAAATTTGAAATTTGTTAATGATAACACATATTGATAATATTATATTTTATTTCAATCCTTTCTAGATGATTTTTGTAATATTTTGACATAATATCCAAAGAGTACGACAAGAATTACTGTTCATTAACGTATCAAATTAAGATAATTAATTCTGTACTGTAAAATGGATATTTTTTTGCTCGGATGACATCTGCATTTTTATTTTTTTTATACACGCGAACCATGTTACAAGAGTATACTCATCCGATTCAGAAAAAAAGGAATATGCTTCAGATTGTTCGAGAAGTGATTACTCTACAAATCCGGAATTAAAATTTGAAGACTACATGCACGTTACATGCTACTCTTTCAATGTTAATTTGTCCATCATTTGAGATAATTTTTTTCCGGACGCAATGAGGTCGATAACATGCATTCTTTCAGCTCCAGAAGAAATCGGCGAATATAGTCCGGATCTTAAGCAACAAGTATCAACAATTGTTATGACAGCTTGACTATTAGACGCTCATTTTTCAAATGGAATATTGTAATGTATTTATCAGCGTTCATAATTTTGTCTGAAGAGGGTAGCTCGCCGATTTCTCTAATTGTTATCCAATCGTTAGCCAACTATAAAAATATCAATTGCAAAGAATGTAGTATTTCTATTTTGTTTTTTATATTTTGAGGATTGATGTAAATGTATTTGACGTGAACACTGTCTTATTAATTTTGATTTTATAGTCATTCAAACAAATGTGTTTAAATTTGGACATAAATATTAAATTATTGTGTTGCTTTATTATTACTGAATTTGCAAAATGGAGCCCGACATATCTGAAATAAGACCTCCAAATCATCGAGCAAGTGCTAATTTCATTTCCGCATTTTTTATATGGTGAGTAGCAATATTAGTTTTGTTGTTTAACATCTACTTATATTATGTTTATTATGATAATTTATTCCTTCTTTTTCCAAACATTGATTCAAAGTACAAGTAAATATTGTGAATCCGCCAAAATTCACATTTCGTAATTTTTATGGTAATATTCCTGAATTCATTTTGACTATTTTCGGCTTGATATCACTACGTGCGTATGTACGTATGTGTGTATGTACGTAGCTCGCAAATCGCATAAATCCAAAATGGTTAGCCGTAGGATGTTGAAATTCAGTATTTAAAATTTCTATAGCATCTAAATGGTTATCTTATATTTTTGTACAAATCGGCTGAGCCGAAAGTGCACTTTATGTACAGACTTTTCGAATTTTTCGCATGAATTCAAAACTAGCAGTCGTAGAAAATTGAAATTAAATATTAAGTACTTCTATAACATCTTATTGTACATCTCGCATTATGACTGCGATCGGCTGAACCGAAAGTGAGTTTACAGAACAGTTTTTCGAATTTTTCTTATGAATCCAGAAATCTTGAAATTTAGTATTCAAAGCAATTTTAGCGTACAAACAATAAGTTTATATTTTCATAGCAATCCATTGAACCGGAAGTAAGCTTTATTTAACAATCTTTTCAATTTGTCGCATAAATTCGAAGCTATTGACAATGATAAAATGTATTATTTGAAACTGCTATAGTGTCAACTATCAATTATTCAGTCAAAAGATGTTAAAGTAACTTATGTGGTGTACATGTCAGATTTTTTATAAAGTATTATCGGTTCTAGGTCTCATTAGTCTTTTTCATATTTAAGAATATTCAATTGAGATACTAGAACAATGAATTACGGAAGAAAATTAATAATTTTTCAATTAAAAAACAAACCTATATAGAAAAATGAACTCAATATTCAGAAATTGTGCTAAGGGATCAAAATATCAGCAGTTGTACTTTGTTTCAAGTTATTTGCAAACGTACCTGCCTTCGTAATGAGGGATAAACCGCAAACCAGCAGGGTTTTAATATTTCTATGAGTCAGGGGAGGATCAGATTGATTTGGAGATACTAGTGCAACTGTATTTCAAAAGGCATTTCTTGTGAAGTACAATAACTATATTTGTTAATAGCATTCGAGATTAGGGAAATTTTCAAATCCATCTAATATAACGTAATTCGTAGCTCCCAGATAAACAAAGACCTTGCAGACAACATTTTTCAATCAACTTATTTTCCACTTTCTGAGGGTGATTAACCAATAAGAGAAATGATATTATTCACCCCTCTATTGCCTAAAATTATTTAAGATGTTATATTTTTGAAAACTTGTCATTGTCATTGTTAGTTTTATACTTGTATTTATCATCGTGAAGCTCATCAGAAACTTTAAACGAAGAATGTGGCAACCAAGCAGTAAACATAGACATGTACATTTTTCGGACTGTCGCAAACAAATTATTTTGAACGTATATGACTTTTTAAAAATTAGTGAAAGTGATAGAATTAAGTATCATTAAAAAAACGTCAGAATTAACGACAGTAAATTATGCCACTGTAAAGCTAATTGTTTCAAATGGAGTTACACCAAAAAGACTTGTGGATTAATAATTTATGTATAAATATATATTTTTTGTTAATATTTCAATATTCTTTGTACTATATTCCTTGAAAATAAAATTACATTAAATCCCAGACAAATATTTAATGTATTAAATTTCAAATAATCTATTACAACCCTGTCCTTTCACCCCTCAAGCTGATTTAACAAACCACCCGCTGCGTCAATCAAAGCAGGTACATTTGCAAATAACTTAAAACAAAGTATAACTTGAAATTATTTTTATCTGGACCTTTCGGCATCGAAACGGTCCCCCATGATCAGCTCATGTGGAAGTTGAAATGATGATTGTTTAAATTTGAAATTATTTAATAGAAAAAAAAATCACAATTTAGACATTAAAACCAGGAAAAAAACTGAACAATATGAGGCCATGGCATTTTTTCATAAACGACGAGAACCACCAATGATAATACTCTATAAAATAAATAATAGTGATGCCGTGGCCTTGAGTTTTTTATTTTTTTTTTTTCTGGTTTCAATGTCTTTTGATGTCTTTTTTTATAAAATAACTTCAAATTTAACCAACAATGTAAAAGTATCTCAACTTCCACATAAGCTGATTATTGAGGGCTGCTTCGATGCCGAAACGCCCAAATAAAACTAAATTCAATTTTACTGCTGATATTTTGATCCCTTGCCAAGATTTCTGATTGCTGAATGTATTCCTCTATATTGTACTTTCATTCTTTTTCTAACTGAATAATCAATTGAAATGTAGATCGTATCCAGAAGTAAATATATTTGAATGATGGATCGTCGGATGTTGGATAATTCAGGATCAGTAAATAAAGAACAATTCACATCACTTGAGCAAACGTTTCGAATCTTATTGACTCTTCATCAGTGCCTAAATATACAATAAACATTAAATACATTTCCTCTTTTTACAATTATTAATATTATGTTTTTAATCACTGGGTATGTAAACATAGTATTAATAATTGTAAAAAGAGGAAATGTATTTAATGTTTATTGTATATTTAGGCACTGATGGAGAGTCAATAAGATTCGAAACGTTTGCTCAAGTGATGTGAATTGTTCTTTATTTACTGATCCTGAATTATCCAACATCCGACGATCCATCATTTAAATGAATAATCAATATTCTCCTTTTGTAATTCATTGTTTTAATATCTCAATTGAATACTCTTATATACAAAATAGACCAATGAGACCTAGAATTAATAATTTGTTGAAAACAATAGTAAGTAAAATTGGAGAGTACAAAAATTTATGAACTGTCCCTAAAAATTTGGGCAAGTACTGTATTTTGGGATGGTGGCTTTTTATTTTATTATGTTTTTCTCTCCAGTTTAAGATTATGAATCTATTTTGACTATTTTCAGCTTGATGTCCGAGCTATGTACGTTCGTTTGTAACTCGCAAATCTCAAAATCCAACGAAATGTTGAATAATACATACATTAAAGAAATAAAATAATGAGAAACGCCGTATAGCAATTGAAATATGCGAAAAAAGCAATTTTGTATTTAAGACTGGCTTAGGGTTTACTTGTGCACCTCGCATTATGATTGCAATCGTCTGTACCGGAAGTGCACTTTACTTGAAACTTTTTTGGATTTTTCGCATAAATCCAAAATAATTAGCCGTAGGATAGTTATCTTTTATTTTTGTACCAATCGGCTGAGCCGGAAGTGCACTTTATATGACAGACTTTTCGAATTTTTCGCATAAATTCAAAACAATTAGTCGTAAAATATTGAAATCTTGTATTAGGCACTTCTATAACATCTAATTATGCACCTCGAATTATGATTGCAATCTTTGTACTAGAAATGCACTTTACTCAAAACATTTTTTGAAAATTTTCATTGAAATCGATTGAACCAGAAATGCACTTTACTTGATAGTATTTCGTATTTCAGTCTGCTGTAGCATCTGAATGATTGGCTACTATTCTCATAACAATCGTCTGAACGGGCATTACATTTCCGTTGGATTATTATTAGCTGTAGAATTTTGGAAATCAGTATTTAGAAATGTTGTAGCATAAGAATGATGGCCTACTGTTTCCATAGCAACCGACTGAACCGAGAGCACATTTTACTTGACAGATTTTTTGGCCGTGGAACGATGAAATTTTGATTTTAATTATTGTATTATTAGAATGGAATGTACGCACTCTGCTACAGGCGGGAAACATGACTAGCTTAGCTGAAGAAATCGAGAAATATAACATAGAGATATTGGCTATACAGGAAATGCGATGGAAAGGGAAAGGGACAATACAAAAGGAAAACTTCACTCTATACTACTCTGGAAATGAAGAAAAACAAGGCGAGCAAGGAGTAGGATTTATTATATCCAAAAGAGTTAAAAATTCAGTTCTGGCATTCTGGCCCGTAAACGAACGGATATGCACCATAAGAGTAAAAGGCAGGTTTTGCAACATGACATTCATCAATATATACGCGCCAACCGAAGATGCTGAGGACGGCATAACTGACGAGTTCTACGATGATTTACAAAATGTATGCGATACAATACCAAAACACGACCTGATCATAACATTAGGAGACTTCAACGCGAAATTTGGCCAGGAAGATGTATATAATTTGACGTAATAGGAAAACATAGCCTCCACGAATTAACTAGTAACAATGAATAGAAGATGGGCGACTAACATTGAGAATGTTCGAACCTACCGGGGAGCAAACTCAAACTCGGATCACTTCTTAGTGGGAGCAAATTTGAAGCAAAAAATACCGCTCATAGTAAACAGAAAATCAGCCAAGAGAGTAAGATGGAACACAGACAGCCTCAGTGACGCGAACACTCTACAAAAATATCAAAGCGAAGTAACTCAAAGTCTCCAAGAAATTCCTCCTTCAAATGTCATCATTAAGGAATGGACACACATAAAAGAAACGGTAATCACATCAGCTCAAAATGTGATAGGAGTAAAGAAAATAGAGAGAAAAAATGAATGGTATGATCAAGAATGTCGAACAGCAGTAGAAGCAAAAAAAAGGGCCAGGCTGAAATGCATTCAGAGAAACATAAGAGCCAACCAGGAAGAATACAACAACAAAAGAGACTTAGCAGCTAGGATATGCCGAAAGAAAAAAAGGGAAGCATTGAAAAAGAAAATAGATAAAATAGAGGAGCATCATCATAAAAATGAGAGCAGGAAATTCTATAGAAAAATCAAAGAACAAACGCAAGATTTAAACCAAAAAGGAACGCCTGTGAAGACAGCAATGGTAAAACGCTGACAGGATATTTTGAAAAGATGGAAAGAATATTTCGATAATATATTTTCAAACCAGATAGATGATGCAGAAGAAATACTAGTGCACACCGCAGAATCTGAAGATATATTACCCAGTTACCAGGAAATGTGCGAAGTTATTACATGCTTAAAAAACCATAAAGCACCAGGGATCGACAATATAACAGCTGAGCTGTTGAAAAACGGCGAAGATACCCTCTGGAGAAGATTACATCATCTAATCATTTTAATTTGGGAGCAAAACAAATTACCAGAAGAATGGTAGTTGGGAATTATTCAACCCATACACAAAAAAGGAGATAAGCTGGAGTGCTCCAATTATAGACCGGTAACACTTCTTAATGTAACTTACAAAGTGCTATCTGGCATTATTTATAACAGATTGGTACCCGTCGCAGAGGAACTGCTAGGAGAATGCTAATGTGGGCTCCGCCCAAATCGCTCGACCATCGATCAAATTTTTGCTGTCAGACAGGTCCAAGAGAAAGCTTACGAACACAACATACATCTATATAATCTGTACATAGACTTCAAACAAGCTTTTGATAGTGTCAATCGAAATAAAATGCTCAATGATCTTTTACTGCTGGGCATCTCAAAAAAGCTGGCCCAACTCGTGAATATGACCATGGCCGGCTCCAAGGCGATCGTAAGAGTTGACAATGAATACACAGACAGCTTTAACATCACATCGGGAGTAAGACAAGGCGACGCACTATCCTCCATACTTTTTGATCTAGTGTTAGAAGCAGTCATTAGAAAATTAGATGTGACTGGCTACATCGGCACGAAGAGCTTACAAATATTCGCGTACGCGGACGATATAGCAATAATAAGTAGGCGCAAGAATGAACTTAAGAAGACTGTGAGCAACCTAAAAAATGAAGCAATCCCAAAAGGTCTCCGAATAAATGAAGGAAAGACAAAATACATGGAAATAACGAAGGGAGCAATCAACAGAGAAAATTTTAAATGTCAAAACTATGAATTCGAGCACGTAGAAAAATTATCTTATTTGGGGGCCCAAATGAATCAATCAAATTCTATCAATAGCGAAATTCAGGCAAGAGTTATCAGTAAAAACCGTTGCTATTTCGCCTACAGAGAGCTAATGAAATCGAGAGCTCTAAACAGAAAGTCTAAATTAAAAGTATATAAAAGTATTATCAGGCCTGTTGTTACGTACGGCTGTGAAGCGTGGACCTTGACCAAGAAAGATGAGCTGCTCTTGAGAACTTTCGAACGGAAAATTCTCAGACAAATTTTTGGACCAATACAAAACGAAGATGAAACATGGCGATCAAGAATGGATTTTGAGCTAGACAACCTGATAGAGAGCGCAGACATTGTAAAATTCATTAAAAGCCGAAGACTGTCTTGGGCAGAGCATGTAATGAGGATGGATGAAAGTAGGGCACCAAGAAGAATCCATGAGTGGAAACCAGTGGGCAGAAGAAACATAAGAAGACCAAGGAAAAGATGGATCAATGAAGTAGAATGCGACCTGAAAACAATGAGAATTAAAGGATGGAAGAATTTGAGTAGAAACAGGATAGAATGGAAGAAAATTACTGAAAAGACGAAAACCCACAGTGGGCTATAACGTCATTAAATGAATGAATGATGAATGATTATTAGATGCAAAAAATATATCCAATGATGTACAAGTAAGTCACATTATGTACACGTCATATTTTTCTGTTTAAGAACTCTGTAAAAATAGTTTGGAGTTCTTTGCAAATTATCAAACAAAGAAATTAAAGCTTTACATGATCAATATACCCTTTATACGAATAAAAAGCCAAGACGGAAAATTATTGCATTGCGCTGAATGAGACCCAAAGAATAATGGCTCTTGACTATAATTATTTTTAATTCAAGACCTTTACTGAATCAGGGTTTTGACCTTTCTCTACGTATAATATTTTATGCTTGTTATCAACTCTTGCATCGTCAGGTTTTAGTTTTTATATTTTTATTTTTCGATAGATGAACGCGTTACGTGAAACCGTGTATGGCTCGCATGGAATTGTTCCGATCGCTCGACAAGCGCGGCTTACTTATGGACATTTTAATAGCCGTACTGACATAATCTCAAAATAAAATATGCAGTTCAATGCAAGCTTTAATTTTTTTTCATTTATAAATATTTTAGGCTTTAGCATTCACTTTTTGAATCGCCCAAAATCCTCGAATGTTCTTAGTTTTCTGAGCATATTATTGTTTCTGTGAAAAATAGCCACTTATAGTAATTGTGAATAATTCTCGCAGGTGGACCAGAGCAATATTCAAAATGGGATGAACGCGTTACGTGAATCCGCGTATGGCTCGCATGGAATTGTTGACTCCGCGCGTGGCTTACTTATGGACATTTTAATAGCCATACTGACATAATCTCAAAATAAAATATGAAGTTCAATGCAAGCTTTCATTTTTTTTATTTATAAATATTTTAGGCTTTAGCGTTCACTTTTTGAATCGCCCAAAATCCTGGAATGCTCCTAGTTTTCTGAGCATATTATTGTTTCTATGAAAAATAGCCACCTATAGTAATAGTGAATAATTCTCGCAGGTGGACCAGAGCAATATTCAAAATGGGATGAACGCGTTACGTGAATCCGCGTATGGCTCGCATGGAATTGTTGGCTCCGCGCGTGGCTTACTTATGGACATTTTAATAGCCATACTGACATAATCTCAAAATAAAATATGAAGTTCAATGCAAGCTTTCATTTTTTTTATTTATAAATATTTTAGGCTTTAGCATTCACTTTTTGAATCGCCCAAAATCCTCGAATGCTCCTAGTTTTCTGAGCATATTATTGTTTCTATGAAAAATAGCCACCTATAGTAATAGTGAATAATTCTCGCAGGTGGACCAGAGCAATATTCAAAATGGGATATGAGCGAGACATTTTAGAAGAGGATTTACCAGAACCACTAGATGAACATAAAGCCTCGTACCTCGGGAATAAAATTTCACGGCTGTGGTCAAAAGAATACTATTATGCTAAATCTCGGAAAAAAGTACCAAGTTTGAGCAAGGTTCTCATTCAGTGTTTCGTCAAAGAATATCTTATATATGGTATGGCTCTAGCATTTATTGAATTATTAGTGAAGTATATTTTTATTGGAATACAAATTCTGTAATCTGATTTAGTCAATTTGTTGTAGACCTATACAGCCCTTGTTTATAGGATTATTAGTGCGATATTTTACTGTGGAGAATCAGGAAAACATAAATACGTACGATACATCAAGTCCAGTCAATCTGACAATCTATCAACATCAATTTTTCTAAGCCTCATTTAACTATGACAGTGCATTCCTTTTTTTTTTTTGCTAGATTGGCTGGACTATTTTAAAGATAAAAGAATCACAAATAATGCTAAAATATTTCAGGGATACAACACTTACCTACTTGTACAGATTGATTTATTATCATCGAGAGCAATCACAAATAACAATGACAGAAGCTGTCTTTTTTGGAATGGGCGTAATAATCTGTAGTTTGATCAGTGTATGCGTGCAGCATCCCTACATGTTAGCAGCCATGCATTTAGGAATGAAAGTTCGAGTTGCTTGCATGTCCCTCATGTATCGAAAAGTAATTTCAAATATATTCCCAGAGCTATGGTGTATATATTTTATAAAAATTGCTAGCAAAATCTTTAGTTAATAACATCAAGAGTAATGAGTGAGCAATTAATCAGGTCTTGATTATTTCTGCTTCGTATTCGTTCATCCATTTCAGAATAATTTCAAAAGAATCTTCAATTACAATATAAAGCAATATGGACAATAATTATAACTTTCCATCCTATTCTCTCTCCAAAATGTGAATTCGGAAATTTATAAAAATTAGATTAGTCGAGTTCAAGGCCTGCTAAATCGCTCGCTAATGACCCTTCGTGCTAACGATCATTTATTTAAAAGTACCTAATCTAAGCTTCATTTCAGACTCTTCGAATGAGTATGTTGGCTTTATGCCCATCAACAGTAGGCAACATTATTAATTTGATGTCCAATGATGCAACACGATTTGATATTGTTACAATGTTCCTCCATTATTTGTGGATCAGCCCACTGCAACTAATACTCTTCATGTTTATTTTATACCGGCATATTGGAATGTCAGCCATTATTGGTTCGCTTATTATAGTGTTGTTCATCCCAATCCAAAGTAAGATTCAAAATATTATTACTATATAAATAATTACTATACCAAACGACCGTCATTCATTACTATCCAGGATGAAGCTGGAGAAAATACCAATAGCATCCATGATCCACAATTATAATTTTTTCCCTCTCAGCAAGGAATTAATAATTATTAATTCCCTGTCATATATCATTCTGCACAGATTTCTGTATAGTTTTATGTACAAGAAATTGTATCGCCCAAAGCTGTTTTCATGAGGGTGACTCAAAAAGTCTAATATAAACTATTTTCATTTTTTAAAGTCGTCTCTTCTTAGGCTTATATACTTCTTTTAACGCGGTTTCAATTTGATATTCTCTTTCAAACAATGAGAGGTTCCAAATCCACAAAATAGGCATTTGTTTCCGCAATCACATTTTCGTTCAAGTGAAATCTCTTCTTTCAACGCTGTTTCAATTTGTTATTCCTTTTCGAACAATAAGACTGCTCCAAATCCACAAAATAAGCATTTGTTTTCTCAATTACATACTCGTTTAAGTAAAATTTGTTTCCCACTAGTCACTCCACTGTTAGAGAAAAAGTAGTAGTCTAATGGAATAAAATCTTTTCTTGATATAAATTACCCGTTGGCAACCCATTTTTTCGACTACTTTTTGCCTTTTTAGTCTCAAGCATGTAATAATGTATCTATACTTCTTTCACAATAATGAAGCATCACCTGAAGTCCTGTGGATGCCAATGAAACAATTCCAAATTGTCCTTAGAAGAATACGTTATACAATATCGTTGCTAATCATCTGCGAGAGACTTAATCTTGCTGATAGCTATCTCATGTTAAAATATTATACATCCGTTCACTCAAGATGCCCACAGCACTAACATACAACACCGAATCATGGTTTTTTTGCCTCATCAGGGCATCCAGAACATTAAGCGTCTCTTTAACTCATAGAGTTACTTTTGAAACAGCTTATAAACTGTTCTTATCGAACAAGAGAGTTCATCAAGCTCCGCTTCTCTTTCCTGATGAAGTAATGTTGCATCAACACACTTTTAAAAAAATCATTTAATCATGTAATTTAGTATGATTACCTTCAAAAGATGCTATTAAGTAAAAATTACTCATCTATTCATCAATGTTGACACCTCTTTAAGTTTGTACAGTCTTTTTTAACCATTCCCCGAGGACAATACATATTTTTTTGTACATAAAAATGTGTACTGACAGTTTTCTTTTTATTATACTGTCAAATATAATATTAAGCATAAAAATTCGAGTAGAAAAAGTTATGTGGATCAAAAGCGCAAAAAATTCTGTACAGTTTTATGTGCAAATATTTTTTTTCCATCTAAAACTGGCTTGAAGGAATTCATTTATTGTAGACATAATTATTCGCACGCTAGACCGAAAATTACTCAAAGTCAAGCTTAATTTCTTTTATAAGTTGAGAAATAGACTATACAAGATTTATTATGCATTGGTAATATTGTAATATTGAATAAAAATTTCTTTCACTGATAAGGGTAGCAATTTAGGTAACAATTTGAAGTTGTAATGTCGATGTGACGGTAAGCGGTAAAGTCTTGCAACTTGAGTGGTTAAATCCTACTACTTAAGTGGTAACCGGGACCACTTGCAATTGTAAATAAATAAAACGTCAAACGTTAAACTTATTATTCATTTTTATTGAACTATATTCTTTTGTACAAAACTTTAATACGAAAAATAGTTTCAAACTAATAGTCTATACCAGGACTGGCCAACTTTTGTATACATAAGATCTATTTTTTTATGATTTATACATGTTTTTAGAATTATATTATAATAGATATATTTATTTTTATTTTGACGTTTCGACTTAAGTCTTCTTCAGAAAAATGATACAAAAATAAACAAGGCAAGTAGGTATCTAGATAATTACAAATTAAAAATTGAAAATATACAGATTACTGGATGTGAAAACGTGGGTTTCGCAATTAGTGCAGAAATAATAAATATACAGAATTAAAACCAAAAAAATCTATTTGCTATTTTTTTATCATAAAAGTGTGTCGCGATCACTAATAACTTCGGTTTCTATCACTTGAATTCTACCACTCAAATAGTTGGATTTCACCACTTACACTTTAAATCACTTAAGTGGTGCAATTTAGTTTTATCAGTCAAAATAATGTTCAAAAAATTTTAATATCTAAATATTCTTTTTAAGTTTTCATGATAAATTTTGAGTTCAAGCGAAAAAAGACTAAATTGATTGAAATATATGATGTGAATCCACCATAAATAATTGAAAACGATCAAGATTATAGAAAAACATTTATAGCCAGTTGCACCGCTCTAGCATAAATTTTGAGTATCACTTAAACAAAAAATATCGAATCGAAATAATGACAGCAATGTTCATGTCACATTTGACTTTTAGTTTTGATACGATATTGTTCAATTAAGCGACACTTAAAATTTAAGGGACAGCGGTGCAACGGGCCATTAGACGCAATAATTATTGCTTAAAACAGAAAACTTGTAGCTGATTGAGTAAAGAAGTCATATTCGTCCTATACTCCTCAACTTCCGGCGTATATAGAGTTCTTGTCCAGAAAGAGCCTGACACTTGAAGACGAATGAACCGAAATCCAATGTATACATTTAAGTAATCTCAACTTAAAAGTGTCGAGCTCATTGAGCTATACGGATAGAGGGAACCATCTTGTATTATACTTTCAATAAGCGATGAACGATCGCCGGTGCGAGAGAGAGAACCAAATTGAGGCCGACGATGTTTGTCTAATAATAAAGTTTATGCTTCCCCTCACACGCCTCTTACTACCAACATTGACTTCTCGCTATTCTGCGCATGTCATGATTAGACAAAGATAGTCGGCCTCGATTTGGACCTTTCTCTCTGGCAAGCGAACAGCGCTTAACACGGGATGGTTCCCTCTATCCGTATAGCTCAATGGTCGAGTTTAATTTCTATTTATATATACACACACCCGTTTATTTTCATATCAAAGTTTTTTTGCGTTGTCAAATTTTGAGTAGGTAATCTAACATCCTAAGGTGGGTACGGACCATTTGGCCACGCGCATGTAAACGCCAATAGACCTGGCGCTCGTGACAGAAAAAAATGGTCAATTTTTTACAGACTACCATTCATAGGGTAAGTACTATTGTGAGCTTAAGATAGCATTTAAAAATCCTCGCTAGGTATTAATGCTTATTAAAAATTTGATTTTAATTAGTAACAAAATTTGGCTTCCTTAAACAACTTTTTACAGTCTGCTATTTTTTCGAACATGACGCAAGTCTGCAAGATAGACCGAAATTTTATTGACTGACGGTCTACATGAGTCCAACAATAAAGCATATTCAGGAAACCTGTTAATCTATTGCGTAACTCGAACCAATTTTTACTTCCCCGACCTATAATATAATAGAGGAAGTTTTATAATCGTGATTTTTTGACAGTCCGAGATGTTGATGAACTTTCACGTTTTAGACCCTACTGAACCCGGAAAACATAATTTTAAAAAAAGTTGGTCTGTCGGCCTGTCTGGAAACACGATAACTTGAGAACGCGTAGGAATTTTCAACTGAAATTTTATAATTAAGTTTTAAATCAAAAAGCTAGGATCAAGTTCGTAGATGAGCTTCTATAGTACCAAAACTTTATTGATAGAACGTTTTAGTTTTTTGCGATTATTTTATAAACGGTAGTATTTATCATAAAATATGAAATGACTAAAACTAATCCTAGAATGATTTGGAATAATATTCACTTGGAATATTTTTCAAAATTGGAATATTTTTCAAAATTATCAGCGGTTCATTTGTTATTAAAATTTAAATTATTATAAAATTCGTTATATTTTTCTTGACCAAAGAAATAATGAGAAGTTAAAATTATTATCACTCATATTTTGACATCACATACAAACGTTTGTCAATTGTTTTTTTTTTTTTTTAAATGAGTTATTTGGCTCTATCGTGTTTGGTATCAAATTAAAGCTTTTTTGGAGATTATTCTAGTAGAAGTGTCAAAGAGGATATTTAAACGATATAAGAATAGTCAATTGTTTCTTTCACAAACCATTTTAATGATTTCTAGTTTGGTATCAATTTTGAGCTCCCGGGGAGATAAGCTTAGTCTGCTTAGTAGATATCAAAAATAAATAATTAGTGAAATCCAAGCTACCATTTTCAAACTACACTTTCAATTACACTTCCGGCGATTAAATCTCGAAACTGTATGTTGCAATGAATTAAAGACCCCGGCAATCTAGAAAAGAGGTCTTCATTTTCAAAAAAACATATTTTATGTAAGGACTAAAAAATAACCGCCATTTGTCACTTTAACAATGAAAGCTGTCACTTTGGCAATGACAGTTGTTACTTTGACAATGACAGTTATCACTTTGACAATGACAGCTGTCACTTTGACAATGACAGCTCTCACTTTGAAATATGCAATTAATTCATTCGACACTCTAAATTTCTGAAACAGCGATAAAGCTGGCCATGAAATTTATGGTCGGGGAAGTACTGTGATGGCCACAGAGGATTTTTTACAATAAACTTCTAGTCAATTTTGCTAATTTGTCTTACGTTCGAAAAAATAGCAGACAGTAAAAAATTGTGCAAAGAAGCTATTTTTTGTTGCTAATCAAAATCCATTTTTCAGTATGCGTTAAGCTTACAGCTGTAAGTATCTTTTCTATGAAAGACAGCCTGTAAAAAATTGTTCTTTTTTTTTGTCACGAGCCCTCGGTTTAGCTTCTACCAGTTAGAAATTTCAGATAGCACTATTTCATTTGTAATTTATCAAACTAAAACTATTACAATAAAAACAAAGCAATGCAAGAAGGGGTCAAATTGGTTCATATTTAAGAGAACTAGTAATAAAAGAAATTATGTATTAGATTGTTCATGCAAGTTATCTAAGTTATATTGTAATTATTATTATAAATAACGATTATTTTTCATTCCATGCGATTGTTATCATAATGAATATTAGTTAATTCACCTAATTATCCTAATTTTCTTTTATTTTACCCCCAATCTCCCTTGATATCAACAGAATGTTGGTATATTTGCGTTAAATTAGGCTTTAATTTGATGTATTTTATTACTTGTTGTTTCTATTTTATTAAAGATGGATTGCTTCAAAATATTTAACTGGTATACATAGTGTTTACAGAAACGCAGAATATAAGAGTTGTAGGACTGGTTTAAAGAACATTTTTTAATTCTGAATTGAATTAATATCAAGATTAATATAGTCATACAATCAAATTTTAGTCGGTTTACAATCACAATTTTTTTTTATTGATAGTGATGGACGAGAGTCCTGAAAGCTTCGGTATCGATCTCGATACCCGATACTAGCTTTTTCAAATCAAGTCTGGAATTGATATCAAGTGCTTCATGACCAAGACAAAAAAAAGGCTGTTAGACGAAGCCAAATCGCTCATTTCTCTTCAGTTATAAAGCCTCTAATTTCCACATTTATTTAATTTAATTTGTTACATTGAAGTTCATTTTTTGGTTTCCTACTTAAATTTATTATTATATTCTAGTGATTTTGGCATATTTCAATAAAAAATTGAGATGGAAAACTGCTCTCAAAACTGATGAAAGAGTACGTTTAGTAAATGAAACAATATCAGGGATTCAAGTTATCAAAATGTATGCTTGGGAACCAGCCTTTCGCAAACTTATAGGACAAGCCCGAATGTAAGTAATTGAATAAAAAACTTCTGCAGATTTTTCCTCAACTGAACGTTTTTAGGCGAGAAATGAATATATTGATCAAAACTTCGTATATTCGTGGTGTGGTCATGTCGATGATAATGTTTACTGCCAGAATAGCAATTTTTGTTTCACTTATTTCTTTAGTTTCGATATTTGCAGAAAAAATTACTCCTGAATTAGTTTTTGTGGTATCTGGATATTATATAATAATGAGAGCGAGCATGACCGTTTTCTTTCCTCAAGGAATTACTCAGGTAGGTAAAGGCATTATTTCAATATCAGTGCACACAAGTTCGCTATCACGGTTAGGTAAGCCTATAAATAGTATGGTACTTCGCTTCCGTAAATTAACAGGATTAAGTAAAGCGAGGTTTGTATATTTACTTATAAATACAGGGTACAAACAGTTATTCACTTCACCATAGGATAGAGGGTGTAAATAATTTTGCTCAGTCATTGGGATCTCGACGAATTATACTCGCAATTGATCTGTTCTTCTTTAATTTCAAAGTTTAGATTGTATTATTATTTGTTGTAGTTTGCTGAAACTTTAATAACCATTGAACGAACAAGAGACTACCTTCTAAATGAAGATGCGATTGTAGGAAATAAGGAAATTTTATATCCCGAGCCATTTGAAGATGATGAACCAAGAATATATGTTCATCCTGATAAAGGCAGAAGTAGTTCTGCCGTTTCTTCAATGTTTATTGACACAGTCCTCCCCAGCATTCGAATTATTGAAGCTTACGCCCGCTGGGATAGACGTTATGTTCTACGTAATGTTGAATTAATAATTAAAAATAGTGAACTTGTTGCCATCATTGGACAAGTTGGTTCAGGGAAATCTTCTTTGTTGCACGTTATATTGAAAGAGTTGCCCGTTTGTGAAGGGTATGTTTCAATAAAAGGAAGTGTTTCATTTGCTTCAGGAGAACCCTGGTTATTTGCAGGTAAAGCTCTCATAAATTGTAGGCTAGAATAAAATTTGATAACTATTTGAATGAAGTAACCATCTGGGATGATCTTTTGATCTTGCCATAGATCCATTTTTACCATTGCTAATTACACTTAGACAGAAGTTAATGTCTCTCGAAATTATTGTTTGTAGTTGTCTTCATAAAAGAGCCTGCAATAAATTGAATGGAGCTCCCAAAACTGTTCAATGATAAAATTAATCAATTTTTAATTTAGGATCAGTCAGGCAGAATATATTATTTGGACATGAATTTGATCGCGATCGATACAAAAGAGTTTGCAGAGTATGTGCTTTATTAAAAGACTTCCAATTATTACCCTATGGAGATCAAACAATCGTGGGAGAAAGAGGCACTTCATTGAGCGGAGGACAAAGAGCCAGAATCAATCTCGCACGGTGTATTTACAAAGAAGCTGATATTTATGTTTTGGACGATCCATTATCGGCAGTAGACGGCCAAGTTGGCAATCAAATTTTTGAACAATGCATTACCAATTTTTTAAGCGGCAAAATTCGTGTTTTGGTCACTCATCAATTACAGTATCTACATCATGTAGACCAAATGGTTATTATGGAAAAAGGGAGAGTTATTGCAAAAGGAACTTTTCACGAACTCCAGAATTCGGGACTGGATTTTGCACAGTATTTAAAAAGTGAAGAAGAAAATTCTCCTCCTTCTCCTATTATAGTAGAAAAGGAGCCCGTTTTGAAAACTTCATATTCTAGATCAATATCATTCATGGAAAGTAGCATGGAAGCGTTTTATGAGGAACAGCAAGTACGTTAAAAACGTTTATTACAAACACAATTTCGGCAATACTCATATAAAATACCAAAACAAGTAAAATTTTTTAAAGTTGTCTCCACAGTCATCTTTGTAAGGTAATACATATATCATGAGAAATGTGTCAAGCAAGGGCGTTGTCAACAGTATTGTCTTGACTACTATAATCTATTTCAATCAAGAATGATCCAAGGCTTTTATGAGACTACGATTTGAGCTTAATTGGTCGAAATGCTAGGCATTTTACATAAGCATAAAATCGTAACAACTTTATCTGTCTGTTGCATCAACTGTTAGCCGTTTATCAATCAACATAAATAAAATTGATATGCATCATAACAGTTTTTTTTTAATTCATCATAAAAAAGTTAGCATCAAATATATCTGTACAAAATCTACTATTTCAAGTTTTCCGCAAAAATTGCAAATAAGAGTTTGATTCACCTGGACCTAAATAAAGAGAGAAGAGTAATATCGGATAACATATCTTTTCGGATGGTAAAAAAAAGCTAGGTTTATATATTGAAAAATGACACAAAGTATTCCAGAAGATATTTATTCATAGAAGCAAATGAGATACCATATTTGACCAAAAGTATAAAATTAGCGTCATCGAAAAGGTCCCAAAGTCACTTCGTCGCGCTTTTGAACGAAAAGCAATTCACAAAGCTGTGTTTTTTTATTCTTTTTTCTTTGAAAGATTTATTAAATATTTTGCTAGTAAAATTTATATTGGAAGATATAGAATCATTTCACTTTATCCTATATCACTACTTGCAATTTCTATAACAGTAAAATGCAGAACATAATTCACTAGAAATTTCTGAAAATATTGTATCATTTTGTGAGCAGTAAAGTATGCTTCCTGTTCTGGAATGACGCAAGTAAAGCATACTTTTATGAATGCTCGTACAGAAATAATTATTTAAAATCGATTGTTGAAGCAGTATCTTACTGCGCGATTATTTTGTTTGAGAAACTACTGCGAAGCGGGAGTAGGTCATTATAAAATACTTAGTGCACGTGATTTGCATCATATTTTTTGAGACATAAAATATTTTAATAGGTAAATTGAAAGTTTCCAAAATATCATTCATCTATAATAGTCCAAGAGCCCGCTCGGCAATACTACCTTGAATCGTTAGACGATTCTTACGAATTCTAAACGATTCGTCTTGAAAACATTACCCTTAAAAGTCAACGGTGCCATTTTTAATTCTGCCAGAAACAATTAATATTAATTATTTATTATGTGAATTTAACGCACAAACTACCTTTTAATGTTAGACACTTTGAAATTACACTGGAACATGTATTTTTATGTGTAAAACAAGTAAAACTCACGGTGCCGAGTCTCATTCTGCCACAACCCCCGACACCGTGGCTTCAAAGTGGTTGGAAATATCGATAAAGTATCTTTTTCTGTTAGACGAAAAAGTCCTATACAAAAATTGTAGCCAGAGACCTGACGAATTCAAAGAACCAACGGTGCCGGCTCTCATGTTGCCAGAAGTCCTCGGCACCGTGGATCAAAGCGGTTGCTCGCGCGGCCTATTTTCAGTCTGAATAAAATCTGCATACATTTATTTTTGATGCAACAGTACCTTAAAAGGGAGAGTGTAAGGTGTAGTATGAAATAATATTTGATATACTTCTATCCTACCATCTAAGAATGATTAAATCTAGAGTAACTAAGTTTTTAGAATAAATGCATACCGTTTCAATTCCGGCAAACTGATAAAAGCAATCAGAGAACAAATGTATAAATGAAATTAAATCGATCAATCATTGAAGCATACCAATAAAAAATTGAATTAAGTGAGCTTCATACTTACTTGTACAAAGTACAAATAAATACTGTGAAACCGACAAAATTCACATTTCGAGATGTTGATGAAAATATTCGTATGATGTTGAATCTTTGTATTTTAGACGGTTTAAAGGTACTATTGCATCAAAAATAAATGTATGCAAATTTTATTCAGACTGAAAATAGGCCGCGCGAGCAACCGCTTTAATCCACGGTGCCGAGGACTTCTGGCAACATGAGAGTCGGCACCGTTGATTCTTTGAATTCGTCAGGTCTCTGGCTACAATTTTTGTTTAGGACTTTTTCGTCTAATAGAAAAAGGTACTTTATCGATATTTCCAACCACTTTGAAGCCACGGTGCCGGGGGTTGTGGCAGAATGAGACTCGGCACCGTGAGTTTTATTTGTTTTACACATAAAAATAAATGTGCTAGTGTAATTTCCAAGTGTCTAACATAAAAAGGTAGTTTGTGCGTCAAATTCACATAATGAATAATTAATATTAATTGCTTCTGGCAGAATTAGAAATGGCATCGTTGACTTTTGAGGGTAATGTTTTCAGGACGAATCGTTTAGAATACGTAAGAATCGTCTAACGATTCAAGGTAGTATTTCCGAGCGGGCTCTTGGACTATAATTATTGAATGAGTATAGATACATGATGTGTCTAAATACCCAACGATTCCCGCTATTAAATGCTTGTCTAAGGTGACTGAATAAAAATGTCGTTCTTATTGCTGTTATTTTCAGCGCATTTTTGCAAAACAAATACGCTATTATCATTGGCGGCGATAGGCTGCTTTTACAATGGCTCGAGCCACTGTGAAATTGTCCTGAGCCATTGTAAAATGTTCAGAAATTATTATTATTTTCAAATGACCAAAAGTTATAACAAATATCACTTAAAAATTGAATAATTATCTTATGAGCGTCATTTCGCGCATGTTTTTCAAATGACCAAAAGTTATAACAAATATCACTTAAAAATTGAATAGTTATCTTATGAGCGTCATTTCGCGCATGTTTTTCAAATGACCAAAAGTTATAACAAATATCACTTAAAAATTGAATAGTCATCTTATGAGCGTCATTTCGGAAACGTTTTCCAAATGACCAAAAGTTATAACAAATATCACTTAAAAGTTGAATGATTATCTTATGACCGTTATTTCATGAACGATTTTTAAATGACCATAAGTAAGAACAGATTTCACGATATTAAATTGAACCGAAAAGTTTTCTCCAACATAATACAAAGCCTGAGCCCCTGTAATCCACAAAGTCAGCGCCGCCACTGGCTATTATATTTAGTTCGACTGTTAGAAGTGACGCTGAGTTCTCAGCAACTACAGCACTTACAGACTTGAAACTGGCACTAAATAAAAGCTGCTGTTTCGTAGATTTGCACAAACTGCTTGATTTTTTATCCATATGTCTAGTTTTGGGTAAAAAAATCAAATAAAATTTCAAAAGATAATTAATGCTGAACTTTGCATATTTGAAATCCGCAAATTACTGCACAGAATGAGCAGCATGTCAGTAATTGAATTTTATATGTTAAATTTCAAACTGATATGAGTTAGTACCTATTTTAGGGTAGAGACTATTTATCTCAATATCTCGCGAGTTACGCAGGATATATCATGTGGTATTCGATGTTAGTATCAGAATAAATTAAACTTTTATTTTTATGATCAATTTGGGCCAGTACATGACCACCCGTTACTTATTTTTTCAAATCTATAGTTCTGGAGATATATAATTGCACCATATTTTCAGGGATTTTTGAAATAACTTTGATAAAGACCAAATTATTATTTTAGGGTATAGCATATGACCTCCTGTCAGTCAATAACTGAACAGTAATGAGTTTTTATGTTCCCAAGTTATGTATCAAATACTCACAACTTGAAATTGATACTAAATGAAAGCTGCTGTTTCGTAAGTTTGTCCAAACTGCTCGATTTTAAGCTCAGTGACTGTGGAAGATAGTAATTTGCAAAATCTCTGATCTAACAATCATTCATGAGCTGCCAAAAATGCGCTTCGATCATCTTCTCTTGTTCTTTTTAACAATAACATATTGTTCAATACACTAAATTTTTTGAAAAATTTTGATGTTTATTTTATTTTATTTAGTTATAGTACGCAGGACAGCACCCTCTTTGTAATATGATCAATACATACTTGAAACCTCGTGAGTGGCTTCCTTTTGACGAGCCTACTTAACTTTTTCTCTAAGAATTTTTTCATAAGTTTTCAGTAAAGCATGATCAAAATATGCCGAATACATGAGTTTTTCTTTCTTGATGAATACATACTTAGTTTTAATGCAATAATTTATTAAGAAATTCGAAAAATATTTTGTCCGACAAAAATACTGCACCGATGAGCTTGTCTACTACCGCGAACATGCCGTACTTAGGCATTTTTGTTTTTCATTACATACATAGTTCACTTTTGCTGAATTGTTTAATAATAATTAATGTTATCAAGTGTTCATAGTGTCCGACAAATTTCCTGCTGCGTTGTTTCAGACCGATAGCTTAAATATGACGTTATCACGAGATTATCTCACTATCTTGAAAACGCAGCACTTTCGAAAAAAGTCGTAGATAGAAAGTTTGGTAGACTAAAAGGAAGCCATTCACGAAGTTTCAAGTATGTATTGATCATTCAACAAAAAGGGTGCTTTCCCGCGGACCATTACGATGATTCATGTTATTTTCTACGAAATGTCATTTCAAAATTTTGAATTAAAATAACTAATAAATATTTTTAATGCAAAATAGTTGCGTATTACCAGAATTGCTATTTTCAAGTCGATTGATTACAACATTCGCTATTGGTTCGTGCTCTGTATTACATTCTTCAGTAAAATAGCATTTATTATTCGCTCATCATTAATTCATTTCAATTATCTCTATAATAACTCAGTCTACTGTTGATGGCGCCACCGCATTACACATTTCCAATGATACATTGCAGGTATATTGCAGGACTGGAGAATATTTTCACGTATTACCTCGCAATACGCTGTAGAATACCACAAACTCAGTCTTTTGGATTTTTTTACGAAATCTCCTTCAGAAGTTATAACTATAAGTGAAGAGAATATTGCATTTGTTTTATTATTCATTATAAGAACGTGGAAAATTTTATTTTCGCCAAAGATATTCTTTACATAACTAATAACCTCCGATTGAACTGCAGTAACTGATTTACTATAGGATAGATATTGTCACAAATGTGAAATATTTAAAATAATTAATTCACAGTATCTCTTATTTAAATTGGCTATTTAGCCAATAATTTATTGTAACTGTAATTGTAGTTAGTATTGACCAAGACGATGTTCAATTGACGGACGTGATTGGCAGCCTATGATTACTAGATGTTTGGTGGTTGCCAGGCATCAACTGTTAGACATTTGAATGTTGACCCATTGTTGGATTAGAATAAATTATTTACAATAAAATTTGTGACAATATGTTTGGCAAGACTTTTTTTTTATTAATTCCCGACATGCACGACTGTGTGATAGTCTTTCTACTCTAACAATACCCATTTGTATAAGTGATAGAATATTTAATATTAAATGGAATTCAAATGCTGCATCAAATGAGCTATTACATACCTTATCTACGCTCATTTTTCTTTCAAATTGAAACTGAATAGCATCGAATATATCCACAGAGACAGCGTATGTGATATTTTACGACATTTGAATGAAATTTCTAGGAGAAAAGTTTCAGGCCTTAAGTGATCCAGTCAAGTTTAAAATATTTTTTAATTCTTCAGAACGTTTCGAGCCTCAAATGTGCTCATCATCAGCATAGAGTACAATAAATTAATTTAATTACTTAAATTTGAGCTACATACTAGTATTATAAATCATAAAGTTGAAAATGATTTATAATACTACTATGTAGTTCAAATTTAAGTAATTAAATTAATTTATTGTACTCTATGCTGATGATGAGCACATTTGAGGCTCGAAACGTTCTGAAGAATTGAAAAATATTTTAAACTTGACTGGATCACTTAAGGCCTGAAACTTTTCTCCTAAATATTACTTTGGATCCTTACCCACATTTTTGATAAATGAAATTTCATTTAAAGTTATCGATAATGTCTAATATTCCTTGAAAATTAAATCCCAGTTGCTCACACGGAAATGGGAAAAATGTATACTAATTATCTATTATTTTTCTTATAGCAACGAACAAGTTTGATTGAATCTCGAGCTACAGGAGTAGTAGATTCTAATCTATATAAGCAATATGTAGGTAGAGGAGGAAATTATTGTCATCTTTCAACCATAATTTCGTTATTTCTTACCACCCAAGGAATTGCCAGTGCTAGTGATTATTTTATTGGTCAATGGTAAGAATCGTCACATTTAACATAACTTATTGATAAATGAGTCTTAACGTAAAGTACTATACAAAATTATAAAATCCTTTTGACCTTAAACAAGAAATAAGCTTTCCACCACGTAGGCTGAGTTCTCCACCAGATATTCACTTTTTTCCCTGGATGCAATATGGTCGACAACTTTTTAGATTCAATTTTTTTTCAGCTCCAAAAAAATGGAACAATGTAGTCCACCTGTTTACTTTTTTAATTCATAAAATTCTGTTAATAGGACAAAAATAGAAGAAACCAAGGATTATAAAGACATTTCCAGTTTTG
The DNA here is from genome assembly GCA_963989225.1 of Dromius quadrimaculatus. Lineage (NCBI taxonomy): Eukaryota > Metazoa > Arthropoda > Insecta > Coleoptera > Carabidae > Dromius > Dromius quadrimaculatus. Next base: position 44,237,174 of record OZ022331.1, on the reverse strand, counting down.
GTATAACATCTACCCTTAGCTCCAATGACTGTATATTAAGTTACTCAATACTTACACATCTTTTGCTTATCGTCAGTGTTACCCGCTCATTCATGTTTTTCTATTTCTGTCTACGAGCATCAATTAAGTAAATAAGCTCTATGGTAACGAGATAACAGGAATGAATAATAAATTCGATTCATTATAGATTACATGATGAAATGTTGGAAAGTATAGTGTATGCACGAATGAAATTTTTTCAAGATAATTCTTCAGGTCGAATTTTAAACAGATTTTCCAAAGATATGGGGGCTGTAGATGAAGATCTGCCCTATGCAGCCATTGACTTTTTTCAGGTAAAGTATTTGTAGATTATTCAAGTTGGATACCCTGGATAATACAGTGAGTGAGGAGTGTACATTGTACAATTGTTGGCCGAATATCATAATGCTTATTTACACTCGCATTGCAACAAGATTTTTGACATCATTGTGTTTAGCAGTAGCACAAAATGACTGGCACAGCACTGGCAATTATTATTATTTTTTTTAGTGTAGGCTGAATTGTCAACTTGAAGAAAATTTCATTTTATAAGATAAAGATAAAAATTTTAGTTCAGTTTGAACTTACTTAAATTTTCATTGCAGATGTTTTTGAACTTGGTTGGTGTATTTGTTGTATTGTCCGTAACCAATTATTATCTTATTATTCCAATTGCTATTGTTGTAGTAGGAATATATTTTCTGAGGCAATATTATTTAAAAACTAGCCGAAGTGTGAAACGATTGGAAGGAACTGGTAAGTCTATATATTGCAGTAACATTCCACATCAAACATATATATATATATATATATATATATATATATATATATATATATATATATATATATATATATATATATATATATATATATATATATATATATATATATATATACCACATGCCCTAGCCACCGTAATCTTTCTGCTTTAGCCACTTCCACTATTCCAGGCTCACTATAGATTTCCATAAACTCGGTATTAGTTCGTCTTAACCTGACTCCACCCTCTCTTTTACCACCATAAATCTTCCTCAGAATTCACTACCGTACAGTACCACTGGTCTTATAATGGTTTTATATAACCGCTTTTTTGCACTTCTTGACACACTTTTTGATTTTAATAGTTTCCCCATAGCTCCCGCACTTCTGTTTCCTTTCGTTATCCGTGTTATAATATCCCGCTCTTCGCTATTGTTGTTTGTTACCGTAACACCCAAGTAAACAAAATTTTTAACTTTCTCGAATGCGTAAGTTTTACCTCCTCCAACCTGTATTTTAAGAGAATCTTCTTGTGTTTCTTGATGATCCGACTCTATCTCCATGTATTTGGTTTTTTCCTCGTTTATTTTTAATCACATTGCTTCCACCGTTTGGACTAAACGTTTGAATACTTCCTTTAGTTCTGTTTTTGTTCTAGTTATTAACGTTATGTCGTCTGCAAACGCTAACATTGGTTTTTTATTTGACAAATGGTTCTTTTTGTGTAGATTCTGCTTTTCCTTATAACCCACTCTAAGGCCAAGTTGAATAGGACGGGTGATACTGGGTCTCCTTGCCTCAGTCCTCTGTTTACATCGAAGTTCTCTGATGTTTCTCCTTCCACCAGGATTCTGCATTTTGTCTCTTCATGGGTCATCTTAATTAATCTTATCAATTTTTTAGGTATTCCTAGCTCTGCGAGTGCTTCGTACAGTTTATGTTTATTTATTGCGTAATATGCTTGTTTGAAATCTATAAACAACATTTGCAGGCTCCGATTGTATTCAAAACTATTCGCTATAGTTTGTTTCAGTGCAAATATTTGATACATAGTTGATCTGTTCGGTCTGAAATCAGCTTGATATTCTCCTATGGTATTGTCCGCTTGTTTCTGTATTATATTTTTTAAACATTTTAGTCTGTCCCCCTTTTTATAAATTTGGCATATTAGTGCTTTCATCCATCTCTCAGGCATACGTTTAGTCCGTCATATATCCTCTATTATTTCCATAATATACTGGATTACTTCTTCTCCTGCATTTTTGTATATATCTGATGTTATTCCGTTTATTCCCGGGCTTTTATTATTTTTCAACTGGTTCAGTATTTTTCGAATTTCATTTATGTCTGGTGGGTTTTGTTCTATACTATTCCCTTCTTGTTAAGTTGTTTCGGTTTCATTTGTAGTTCCCATAGCCAGATTCCCCTCATTCAGCACTTCCTTGAAATATTCTTCCCATACATGTAGTTTGTCCTTTGCTGTCACTAGTTCTTCCTCTTTATTTTTACAGTACACTAGTGGCGATTGATACCCTGTACTTTGTTTCATGGCCTCCTGATAAAAGTTTCTCAACTCCTTGTTTTTAAAATCTTCTTTTAATATTATAATTTTTTCATCCATCATTTTCCTTTTATTTTGTCTACACGATTGTTTCGTTCGTCTGCCGAAGGAGCTAGAGCTAGCAGAGCAAGTTTCAGAGGAAAGGGTGGATATAAAATGAAATAAATTGGAAAGAGCAATATTAATAGTCTCAAAACAGATGCTGCGCAAAAATGTGAGAAACAAAAATAAAGAATGGTTCGACGAAGAATGCAAAAGTGCTATTAGAAAGAGGGATATGGCTAAAAGAAACCTACTACAAAATAACTCAGATGAAAATAAACTGAAATACAACATCAAATATTGACTATCAAAGTTTGTAGACTGAAAGCCAGCAACACTTTTACTCTTAATACATAAAAAAGCATACAATTTTGTACAATATTTCTTTTTAATTAAATCCTGCATGGGTCAATATAGCAGCTCCATTTTTAAAGTAGAAGTGTACTGTAACCTGTGTAACAATATTTATTTATAAAAGATACCAATTCATGGAATAGCTAACCTTTTTTAACATATGTTGATAATTCGAGTACTAAGATGTCTCAGATCAATCAAATATATAAATCTATACCAAATCTGTCACTTGAGGCTTTCCTATTCAATTTAATCCAGTAATTAGTGTTATTTGAAGTTTTTTAGTACTGTGTTATTAGAACAGTTGTTCGTTCAAGACTGAAAAAGTTGGGAGAATCATTGTCACAGATGATAATTTAAAATATTTTAAGTCCGCAGCTATGTTTACGCTCATCTGAATGCATCAATACAAGGTCTCTCCACCATAAGATCTCATGAAGCCGAAGAGGTCCTAACTTATGAATTTGATAAACACATGGATCTACATAGTAGTGCCTGGTATTTATTTATTGCAACAGCAAGAGCGTTTAGCATCTGGACTGATATGATGTGTGTGTCATTAATTATATTGGTCTCTTTAGGATTCTTATTTCTTGAACAAGGTAAATTCAAAACATAATAGGTGTATTTAGATCGCTAACTAATATTAACACTAATATTACACTATAACTATTCAAATACTCTACACTTAAAGACAATAATTGCAACTAAATTATTTCTAAGCGTGTTTATTTCACAACAAATTACTTATTTTTGTGTCACTGTCTAATTTATTCTGACCGTTCAAATTGAACGACGCATTCCCTTTATAAAGGCAAAAGGATCTTTACTTGCTTTGATTTAGAAAGATTCTACTGCCTTTCGGAGACCGCTACAATTATTCTGGAAATATTCCAGACTTCCACTCATTCCCCAATCTTTTTTAAAATTAAAAAAAAAAATGTATTCGAAAATGCTCTCTAGATAATTCTATATCCTGATCAACAATAATACATTTATAGACTGGAAGCCGGTGACAATTGAAGCTTTCCAATTTTATTCCGCATGCCTTTTTGACGGCTGAAAAATTTACTCCTTGATAAGACAGATAATATACCTAGTAATTAAGGTATCAAGGATGTTAAAAGGACAATAATGCCTGAGGTCAACAGTGTACTTTCCGAGGGTCTCTGACCCGGAGTGTGTACATTGATTGTAGGCATTATTGTCTGTTCAATTCCCGTGGTGCCTTCAATGTTTAATGTCCGACTTTTGTTGTATTTCAATTAAAATTTTTAGCAATGTATGTCCTGTCATTGTATTTTCTGTTAGAGAAATTACTTTAGTTACTTGCTGTAACTAGGAAACTTGTTTGTTATTTTTCAAAATTATGCACTCGGGCATTATTTTAAAACATAATGCCCTCGGATATTATTTGTTACATTATTACCCTGAAATCAATGCTATTATGACAACAATAATAAACTAGTTGGACATTAAGATAATAATTGACTGATGCACTTTTCTTATCAAGAGGTGAATTATCATTCCTCAGAAAGGCATCCGGTGTAAAATCGAAGAACCCCAATTGTCACCATTTCCTGGTATATTTAATTATGAAAACAAAATTGAATTAATTTATTTTTGAAACTCAATTCCAATTTCCAGATAAATACTGAATGAAGTGATTGTGCTAATTTTGTTTTGCAGGGACAATATTATTTTCTCATACTCAATAATAATAGCTGTACTCTCGTTAATACTTCATCCTTAGGACCGATTTTTTATTACGTGTTCATAGTTCAACTGAGTTCATTTTGTTCAATACCAGTTATTTCTGCAGTTCTGCCAAAGTAAATAAATAAAATTCATCTAATTTACAGTGCTGAACTTGAAAATAAGTGCAGGAGACGTAGGTCTCTCAGTTACTCAGTGTTTAACATTAACTGGCTTGATCCCATGGGGCATGAGACAATCTGCAGAAATGGAAAATCACATGACTTCAGTTGAAAGGATTAATGAATTCATTGATATAGACCGAGAAACTATGCTCAGATCTGTAAGTATTAATTCCAAACGACTTTTATTAGGAAAATGGGTAGGGTTCTTGAACAGACACTCCTAGTAATTTAGAAAAAAAGAGCTGGCGATACCAGCGACTAACTAGTCCAAGAAGTCTAGAATACAGAAAGCTCAACGCTCCATGCTGCATCGTGTATCGAGTTGAGGAAAAATATGGTTGCACGTAGTGCCTCCCACCACTCGCAATTATCATTGTTTTTCACTCGCATACGTTACGTCCGAACACCAAATAGATATACAAGCGCTATATATCAAACATTCGTCTTTAAACACTTCAGTTCCCAAGAGAGCTGGTATTAAATCTGCTGGAAATAGCTCTTTTTATTTCTGATCTCCTGATACAATATTTTCAAAGACAAAAAATATCAACCACTTTACAATGATGAATTTTGTACAATCCAAAAATGGTATCAGGATATTAGAAATCTCAATTTCAAGGTATATTTGGAAAAAAAAGACACGTAATTAAAACCGGTAAAGATCTTCACGATTTTCTTAAAAAATGATAGTGTATATTTAGCCTTGAGAGCCTTGTTTCTAAGTTTTCAGAATATTTTTCTCTACACAGTACAAAATAAAAATGGGTTCATAATTTAAAATAATTTATTTCATAGCCTCCTAATGATCGCCCACATCCATTATGGCCTGAAGGAGGAGAAATAATTTTCCACGATACAGGGCTAAGATATAATCTGAATGAGCCACCGGTTTTGAAAAATTTGAATTTTGTCATTTCTCCTGAAGAAAAAGTATTAAATCAACATTAGTTATGTGGCTAAATATCAACCATTTATTCGATTTACAGATTGGCATCGTTGGAAGAACAGGAGCTGGAAAATCGTCTTTAATATCCGCTTTGTTTAGACTTGCTTTTGAGTCAGGAAGAATTTTAATTGATGGTGTTGATATTTTTAAAATTGGACTTCATGACTTGAGAGAAAAAATAGCCATCATACCACAGGTTTCATTGCTTAAATTTCATAGAGTACTCTTGAGCATACAACTTTAATCTGTAATTTGTTACTCCGCTAGTAATTTTACGAGAGAAAAATGTCATTCAAGTGCAATAAAATGAGTTTGCACGTTAAAAATTAATGTTTAAAAAAAAGTCATCATCATGTTTTCATATTTCAGGAGCCAATCATTTTCACTGGTACTGTTCGGTTCAATTTAGACCCATATCATCAATACACAGATGAAAGTCTGCTTGCTGCATTAAGTATCGTAGAGCTTGAGACAAATTCAAGAAGTAAAACAATTAATCAATTTGTTTCTAATAATATAATTGCTACATTTTTATTATTTAGATATTTTGAATAAATCTCTAACAGAAGGCGGAGCCAATTACAGTGCAGGTCAAAAACAATTGCTTTGTTTGGCTCGTGCAATTGTCAGAAACAACAAAATTCTGATTTTGGATGAGGCTACAGCTAATATGGATCCTCGGACTGATAGACTTATTCAAACAACAATTAGATTGAAGTTCGCAAAATGCACTGTTCTGACAATTGCGCATCGATTGAACACGATAATGGACTCGGATCGAGTGTTAGTAATGCACGCTGGAAGTGCTATTGAATTTGAGCATCCGCATATTTTATTGCAATCTGAAGAGGGTTTTTTTACTGCAATGGTAAATCAAACAGGCAAAACTACAGCACAGTTTTTAAGAAAAATTGCAGAAGATGTAAGTTTTTACTGATCTTATTATTGTTGATTAGCAAAATAAAAAAAAAAATCTAAAGAAATATAAATTTAATCCCCAATTTATTTCCTTCAAATAGTTCACTGTCACAAAAATAATCTATTCACTTCTACAGTCGCGTCAGGATGTTCATACATCACTACTTTCAATACGTATCAACTCGTTTTTATTATTATTATTAACACCATTATTATTATCTAGAACTACAAACAAAAGCAGCAACCAGCAACAAGTTATTCATCAACATTTTTGGAAGAAGAAATTTTTTAATATAAATATTCCACATACAAATAAAATGTAAAAATTATTTAAAATTTCAATTACACAGATATATAAAAAATGATTATCTATTCATTCGTATTTCACATTCTTAAGTTAATTGTTAATAGTAAACAGCAATATTTCAAAAAAATAGAAGGTAAATATTTTCATTAATTCGTTGTGCAAAATTGGCACATAATATTATGCATAAAAATTAAACTAAAACAAAACAAAAGCACTCATTGTCTTTTGTGGTTAAAAAATTAAAATTTATAATTGTTTAATTTTCTCTAAAAGGGCATCACAAGTTTTCTTTGCATCTCCTAATAACATGGATGTATTAGGTTTGTAGAAAACTGGGTTATCGACAGCTGCATAACCAACCCCCAAAGATCTTTTCATCACAATAACCTTAAGAAGGAGAAAATTAATGACTTGATTATTTGTATGAAATTGTACTTACCTGTTCAGCTTTCCAAACTTCCATCACTGGCATTCCAGCTATTGGAGAATTCGGATCTTCTTGAGCTGCACTATTTACAGTATCATTTGCTCCTATCACAAGTACCAGATCTGTCTCTTTAAAATCTTCATTAATCTCATCCATTTCCAAAACATCGTCGTAAGGTACACCAGCTTCAGCTAGCAGTACATTCAATTGGCCAGGCATACGTCCTGAAAAATAAAAATTTGAATATATGCCCAAAATATTAAATTGGTCATTTTGTTCCTACCAATTTTGATTGATAGTTTATCAAAAAACCAAAGAAATTATAAATGAAGGAGATGTCATTATTTAAAAATTAATTTTGACAAAAATAAAACCTGATCGTATTTGTTTCTAAATGCCAGTGAATAAAATCTCGCTTGAGTATAATTTATTCAAATTTTATTTGCCAAAATATTTTGATGAAATAATATGAAATGATTCAATGAATGAATTCAGAAATAAATATTCCACTTTTCCAGTTTTCGATTGGAATCACAAGCTGTCAAGTAAAACGCTTAAAAAAATTAAATTCAGCTTACCTGCAACGGGATGAATGGCAAATCTCACTGTTTTTCCTTTTGATTTCAATAAGCTGACCAACTCCGCTAAAGGATATTGTGCTTTGGCAACACATAGGCCGTAACCAGGAGTTATGATAATATTTTTAGAATTTCGAATTAAATCAACAACGCTGTCCACATTTACTTCCGTATGTGTTCCAGTAATTTCCATGGGTTTGCCAGTTCCGGTACTAGAAGTGCCATAACCCCCAAGAATAACATTCGGTAAAGATCTATTCATTGCCTGAAATAATCAAAACAATTGTTAATCAATTTATTATTTTAAAATGGCGAAAAAAAGTTCGTGTCACGAAAAAAATAATGTTAATAAAAATTAAGAGAAACAGATTCAGTGGAACAAATGCGAAGAATAGTATATTCCGATACAAGTGCGGAATGCAGATCATTCCATGCGAATGCGAATATTTCAGCCACGAGACAAAGTCGAGTGGCGGAATTCACATGAGCGATTCGCACGAGTGACGGATGTTATTTTTTCTACAGTAAAAGATGTTCGCGGAAATATTTATATCCAAAATATGCAGTTTTTTGAGAAAGAATTTGCTTCATTCATCTCATTCCATTGCATCAAACTTTGATAAAATTACTCATATTAATATTTTTTTGGAAAGGAATGATAAGAAAATCAAGGAAAAATGAAATTATGACAGCAATAAAACAGTTTTTTCGCGACGCCACGCGGCTCTCCTACGAACTTCTAAGCGTGCGGAATGACCCCAATTCCGCCCGCCACAGCGTGTGGAATGGGTATCATTCTATAGTGACTGTGGAAAAACTTATTTTTTCTACAGTCACTATAGAATGATACTCATTCCACACGCTGTAGCGTGCGGAATAGGAGTCATTCCGCACGCTTAGGGATTCCTAAAAAAGCCGCGTGGCGTCGCGAAAAAACTGGTTCATTAATGTCATAATTTTAATTCTTCTTGATTTTCTTCTCATTCCTCTTCAAAATGAAGTCAATATGAGTAATTTAATCAACATTTGATGAATTGGAATGAGGTCAATGAAGCAAATTCTTTCTCAGAAAACGGTATATTTTGATTATAGATATTCACGCAGACACCTTTGACTGTAGAAAAAATAACATCCGTCACTCGTGCGAATCGATCATACAATGCTCATATGAATTCTGCCACTCGACATTCGCATGGAATGATCTCCATTCCGCACTTGTATCGGAATATACTATATTGAAAAAAAAGGAATTTTCAATGAAGTTTCACTTCTATTGAGAGTCCCGAGGCCGAGACACACGGGTTTTTTTTTAAATTTTACTTACCTTGCACATAATATATGATAAAATAGCTCCAGAAGATCCAATCAATGCACCAACAACAGTCATTAAATTGTTATTCAGCATAAATCCTTCTGCACATAGGGCCCAACCAGAGTAGCTGTTCAACACTGTGATGACTACAGGCATATCAGCGCCTACAAAAACATAGTATAATCTTAATTGACAAAATTTTTTATAAATAAATATGTTTTATTGGGTATAAGTTCTGTGATTTATTAGAAACACAACGTTTCAACAGCAAAGTGCTGCCTTTTTCAAGTGAAAAGAAATATAAATAAAAAATTAAAATTTTTTATATTTGCATCGCTCAATTGAAGTCGGGATGTCATAATTTCTGTTTTACTAATTGGTAACTGAAATTAACCCGTAGCCACCTAGCGGTTATAAGCGGAACTATATTGTGAAGTGGATTCAACCTTAATTTCCATATGATCATATGTTATGTTAATCGCTTTGTTAGCAATGTTTAATGGCTTTATATTGGATTTGATGCAATTAATTCAGTGAAAAATACATAGCTTTCCACTTTATTATTGAATTACATAACGTCGTAGCTATATTGAAATTAGTCTTTCTCAAGATTTTACTCTTCAAAATATGGAATCTAAACGAAGAAGTGTTAAAAATTGTTGATTTGAGTTTCTATAAATTTCCTAAAAGAGGAAAAGGAAAGTGTTGGTAGTAAATAAATTTGGAGACTACGATCCAGTTCATAAACAAGCTATGCGGATTAGAAAAATTCGTACAGGGACAGCTGAAAGCTGAAATATACAATACAAAAATGTCATAAATATTTCCTTGTAATATTATTTTCTTTGAAGCTATGAATTTCATAACATCATTCAGTCTTCCAGTTACAACTAAAATTCATATATAAATAAGAAGATTTTAAAAGAAAAAACTAAATGTTATAAAAGAAGAAAGCCAATACTTTCTCGCACAATTGAAATTGAATTGAATCATTCAACGAAATATGAATATTTCTTTGCTGAATATCAACGTATTTGAAGACTACGGGAAAACCAATGAATGTCATTTTTTTTGTGAAACTGACCTTTGAATGCCATCTGCTAGCTTTTTGGTAAACTATTTTTATACAAAAATCACAATTGGGTGAAACCATCGTAATCAGCTGTAATAGTTCAATTTGTAAATGTTCATCCATTGCAAGAAACATGAATGGCCGCGCGCCAAACGTCAAAAACCATCGTTGTCAATTTGATAGTTGACATGCGGGCCGCGTTAGGCCTCTTTCTCAACCTACTAATTTATGTGACACTAAAATCCTTAGTGCAATGTCTTTTTCTCTTATCAAGATATTTGTTTAGTTATTTTCAATTATGCAGGGGCCACACTTATGTCTAATGCCGTTGAATAAGGCGTTATGTGACAATTGACATATTGTCATTGACAATGTGTTTATTATTGAATAACGCCTCAATCAATGACATTAGACGTAAATGTGGCCCCAGCATTAGAGAAATAACACAATGTCAAATAGTGACAAAAATATGCACGTTAAATCGCCTCAGCGGAAAAAGTTGAAGAACGCATGAAAGATGTTATGAAACAAATATTTTTCACAGAACCACTGAAAATCACAAAAGAAAAATACTGCAACTTTCAAGTTTTAAAACAGTTTCGTTCTCATGGAGCTAAAATTTTCTTTGATTCCCTTCCTTATTAACTTGGAAATTCTTGAAAATAAGTTTAGAAGAATTTAATGTTATTATAATAAACTTTGAAAAGTGTTTGTTTGATACGCGAGCTTCAAATGTTATTGAAAATAAAATTTGAAAGAAGCTACTATCTTTATGATAAGTTAAATCAGATGGTTGATTTTAATACATTTTACTTGAAAAATTTAGGTGTTTTTATGCATGTCAATGTGATGCAAAAACCAGGAATGTCAATGACTTAGATTGTTTATGCTGAGTTTAGTTACTAATTTCAGACTTTCTGCAATAATTACTAGAATATGAAACCAAAGCATAGTTTTCAAGTTGAGACAAATTATATATTCATATAGAAACAATTTGCTCCAATATTTATATCAAAAGAGCATGAAATGAGAGAAATACAGACTTTTGAACTATAAAAACTTGTTTTTCTCTTACTTATCATCTTTTGACATTCATTGTTTTTCCCGAGGAGTCTTCATTTATATTCCAAACAGATTATAAACTTGCCGTAAGCCACTTTTGATCCACCATTTTGTTAGCACAGTGCTGCCGCCAACGGTAATTTCAGTTGCCAATAGCATTGCAATGTCTTGTCAGTACAAAAAAATTAGCCAATATTTAAAAACGATTTGTCTTTTTGAAACAGATGAGAAATAAAACATTACTACTCATAGTCCAAGAGCTGGCTGCAAAAAACCCGGCCGATCGAGTAACAGAATGAAATGTTTTTCAAACGTTATTACTTACCGAGACAATAAGAAAATTCATAGTGTGCCTAGGCAGAGGTTGTGCACAAGTATAGTATGATTTTTTTTATGATACATTTTTCCTACAGCAACCATACCATTGAAGTAACACTATGAAATTACTCTCAAAATTTAGGTGTTACCATTGATTACTGTTACTGAGTAAAGAGAAAATATATTTGTGTGCCTCATCAAATCCTGTTCTTATGCCTTGGCACACCACTTTATTTATTCTCTTCTTTGGTTCGTTACTTGACCTATTGAGTAACAGTTTCAGACTATGATCAAATTAAAGATTAGACATTTCTGTATTAGAAAAAAAAGTGTGCCACGTCTATGCCTGTTACAAATACCTGGCACACCACTTTCTATCGGTCTGTGTGGAAGCACGATAACTTGAGAACGCGTACGAGTTTTCGACTGAAATTTTCTATTTAAGTTTTCCATTGAAAAACTAGGTTCAAGTTTGTAGATGAGCTTTTTTCAACCAGTGACACCAAAACTTTATTGATGGAACTTTTTGGTTTCTTGCGATTACTTTATAAACGATAGTATTTATCATCAAATATGTAATAACTAAAATTGATCCTCAAATAATTTGGCACAACATTCATTTGAAACAAATTCCAAAATTGTCAGCGGTTCATTTGTTATTATTACTTACTAAACTTATCGAGTAACAGCTCCAGACCATGATCAAATTGAAGATTAGACATTTCTGTATTATAAAAAAGAAGTGTGCCACGTCTATGCGTGTTACAAATATCTGGCACATCACTTTTCACGCCTCAAAGTCTTAGGCTGATATTAGTAGAATCCATAATAGAAACTTGGAGATGAATAGATAATTAGTCAATAAACAATTTTCATGATTTCAAAAATCAGATCAAATTTATTTAACAAAGTTACATAGATATCATTAGTAAAAATTTACATATCTAAAAACTCACATCTGATCAATAATATCAATTGATTGTTACTAAGCATTATCATCATTATTGTCATGATCATCATCATCTACTAAACTCATATCCCCGACTGAATTAATAACAAACTAGACATCATTTGAATAATTTGTAAAATAAATAATTGACAATCATTTAAATATCCTCATTGTCACTTCTATTAGAATTGTCCCAGCAAGAGCTATGATGAGCCAAATTACTTATTTAAAAAAAAAACAATCAACGAACGTTTGCATGTGATGTCCAAATATGGAAGATAATAATTTTAATTTTACATTATGATCATACATATTTCTCAGCTTTAGAAAAATATAACAAATTTTGTAACAACTAACAACTCGAATTTTAATAATAATAAATGAATCGCTGACAATTTTGGAATTTGTATCAAATGAATGCCTTTGCCAAGTTATTTGAGGATCAATTTTAGTTACTACATATTTGATGATAAATACTATCATTTTTAAAATAATCGCAAGAAACCAAAAAGTTCCACCTATAAAATTTTGGTGCCACTGGTTGAAAAAAGCTCAAAATATAAAATTACAATCGAAAATTCGTACGCGTTCTCAAGTGATCGTGCTTCCACACAGACCGATAGAAAGTGATGTGCCAGGTATTTGTAACAGGCATAGACGTGGCACACTTTCTTTTTCTAATACAGAAATGTCTAATCTTTAATTTGATCATAGTCTGAATCTGTTACTCGATAGGTCAAGTAACGAACCAAAGAAGAGAATGAAAAAAGTGGTGTGCCAAGGCATAAGAACAGGATTTGATGAGGCACACAAATATATTCTTTTTTTACTCAATAACACCTAAATTTTGAGAGTAAAATGTATCATAAAAAAAATCATACTATACTTGTGCACAACTTCTGCCTAGGCATACTATGAATTCTTTTATTGTCTCGGTAAGTACTAACGTTTGAAAAACATTTTATTTTGTTACTCGATCGGCCGGGTTTTTTGCAGCCAGCTCTCGCTCTTATAAGAAAAATAATCACTCACCTTTCAGGTGTCGTGAATAAACTTTGTTTTACGCGACTAATACTAGTACAATAAATAATTGTTTGAGCATTAAATCAGAGTGGGATTGCCAGATGTCCGGCTTCAGCCGGACATGTTTGGCTTTTCACAGTCGTGTCCGGCCAAATATTTACGTATCCGGTTTTTGTTTGGCTTTTGGATTGAATAGTCCGTGAGATAGAGCTTAAATTTTTCGTTGATTACCGCTCACTTGAAACTTTGTGAGTGACTTTATTGCGATGAGTCCGACAGCTTTTACATTTGGCAAAATTTTTGATTTGGGGGCGTTTTCCAGCGAGGGCTAATTAAACACGTCAATTTCATGAAGCCTCTAAAAAGTATTACCGTCATACTTTACTTTTTATAAAAATTATTTTTTTAATGAATTATTCATTATTAGCTCATGAGTTGCTAATCTTTTGATATCAAATATGTCAAAAACTGGATTATACATATATGTGCATGCGTTATTTTGTCGGATTGACGATAAGAACCAATATTTCTGTCGGACAATATATTTTTTGGGCAGAAGATATATTTTCAAATTATGACTGTTTTGGTCGCACAAGCGGTCATTGATAGAGGAGCTGTTATGATCCTGACACGTTCTCAGTGTCGGACTAAGAAAACGCCCCGCAAAATTTGTCCAACAAAATGACCAAATTTTAGGAAAAAAAATACTTCAACACGTCCTCAAAATCTCAAACTAGCGGTAATAAGTTTTCATACCAACGTACTTATGAAAAGTGCGGCTTGCCGGACTCACCACTAGCCCCAATATTCATGTCGGACAATATTTGTTTTCATTTTATGATCAATAAATCTTACAATTAGTGTAAAGATCAATATGACAGTAATGCTTTCTCAAGGCTTCATGAAATTGACGTGTTCAATTAGCCCTTGCTGAAAAACGCCCCCAAATCAAGAATTTTGCAAAATGTAAAAGCCTCCTGAAATAGATTTTATAATCTAAACCAAGGATACACAACAATTTTTAAGGCCCGGTCTTTCCATCTACGAATATTCGGTGGATAATATCCACAGCAACAACTGTTGCAATAATTGTTACCATAATAACTAATCAGAGAATAAAGTCATTCGGAGATGGAAAAACCGGGCCTAAAAAATTTTGGGTATCCTTGGTTTAGATTATGAAATCAATTTCAGGAGGCTTAAGGAACAATCAAAGTCTATTTCCAAAAAAAAATTGAAAATGGTCCTCTATTCCGTGGTCTTTTTAATTTGGACGTTTCGAACGATTAAATTATCTTCCATCAACAGCTGATAATCAAAAAGTACAATAAAAACAAAATAAGGCAAAAACATTACATATTTGCCACTTGTTGTTTATGTCATATTTTGTTTTCATTGTATCTTTTGAAGATCAGCTGATGATGGACGATAATTTAATCGTTCGAAACGTCCAAATAAAAAAGACCGCGAAATAAAGGACCATTTTCAAATGTTTCTTACTGTTTGAGCATTAAATCAGAGAGAAAACGAAAAGTTGAATACATACCTCCAATTGCTGACGTGAGTGTAACTCCCATAGCAGTGGACAATAAGCCAGTAGTCCCTAAACAACCCAATCCACTAGCCATAGTAGGCGCCATATAGAAATAGCCCATAGCTGCTGCATTTGCCAAAAGCATGCTTGAATTGAGAACATGTCGTCCAGGAAGTAAAAGAGGGGCAGAATTCAAAACTCCTTGCAATTTACCGTACGCAATTAGAGATCCACTAGAAATCAAATATGGATTCATAGAATCAATCAATTCTTAAAGCTCCTAAATAATAAATTGAATAATTCATACCTGAACGTGATTCCTCCAATAAATGTCCCCAAAAATAAAGCTGTTTTAACTACATTCGCAGCGGGGTCGGTAGCAAATTGAGGAAAATCGTGGATGTATGTTGCCATGCAAGTCAACACTGCAGCTAACCCAACCAAACTAAAGACAAAATAAAATCAATAATTGTTTTAAGCCAGTGCACTTTTAGTATCAAATACCTGTGGAAACCAGCAACAAGTTGAGGTAAATCTGTGATTTGAATTTTCTTTGCAATAGCTGTACCAATACCACCTCCAAGGAAAGTTGCAGCAGCCATTTGGGCTAACACTTCATTAGTTGGTGCTAAAGCACCAAGAGTTGCTACGATTCCTCCGGTTACACCAATCTAACCAGAAATAAAAAATTACCATCAAATGAAAATTATGACATTTTATCTCGTCTTAAAAATATCTTAGTTTTTTAAAGATAAGAATACGACCAATATTTTTCATACCATTCCTAGATTGTTTCCCAATCGCGAAGTTCTTTGAGAGGCTAAGCCAGCTAGCGCTCCCACGCAACATAAAGATGAGGCTAAGTAAGCAGCTTGATGGATTTCAGGATATCCATGCATTGCAGCTACTCCATAAGCACCTAGAAAAACGGCAGCTGGTATTCCATACAAATAACTGTATTCTGGTGGATCTCCCGGCCTTTAAAGCAAAAAATGACTTTTTCAGTAATATATTTCATAATTATGAAGAAACGTTATACCTCCTGAATTTATTATTATTAAAAACACAAAATAATTTTATATTTCTTTCAGATAATAATTTATAGAGCACGAATTATTTTGAATAATGGTTTATAAGAATAAATAGTTCTCTTACCTTTTAAACATATCTAACATTCGTTTCGTCACCAAAAATCCTCCAAATACGTTAATAAACGACACAAAAGCTGCTGCTGCCGCTAAACTCTGCACAGTTATTTACATTAATACCAATTTAATTTATTTCGTATGTTTATTTTTACCTGTACAGTGTTTTCAGGGTAGTAGCCTCCTCCCATAAGCATTAAACCACCTACAGCTGTGATTCCAGAAATGGCATTAGTAACAGACATAAGGGGGGAATGTAAAGCTGGAGTTACCCCCCACACAGTGTGGTAACCAACAATACCAGCCAGCCCAAAAGTGGTTAGCATTGAAGTGAATTCTGGATTTGGGGATGCTACCCCTAAACTTAAAAGAGTACCAATACCTGGAAAAAATTTAAAAATAAAGCATTCGACTTTACATGTACCTAATACTGAACAGAAAACAAAAATATTATAAATTGTAGAAAATTACCTGCAGTGCAAGTGATAGCATCCTTAAACGTTGCATTGAAAGGACTAACAGCAACAATTTCTTTAGTTTTAACATCTACAGGTTTAGCTTGTGGGGGAGGAGCCGGAGGACCCACTGGTTTTGGGGGAGGCCACATTAGACTTCCCTTGTGAAGAATTATACTTCCTCTCACTACTTCATCTTCTAAATTTATATTAAAATGATCTTTTTCCCCTGTAAAGCAAAAATTATGTCAAATTTGTTATAACAATTTGTTACACGATTATTACCCATGGAAAGCAGTAATTTGGACACATTATTAGCATATAATGTGGAGCTTTGAGTTGGTAATCTACTGGGAAAATCTGTTAGCCCAACATGTGTAACATCTTTATGAACATAGATTTTCCCTGGTTGGGTTGTTTCGATATTTCCTCCACTTTCCGCAGCTAAGTCTACCACAACACTTCCTGGTTTCATTGATTCTATGTGTTCCTATTATATAAGAAATAATGAATTAGCTTTTATCAGCAGTTTTAATGTTACAATGGATCTACATATATAAGTGATTATAAATATATGGACAAGACAACGTGAGTTGATTAATTCTAATAGTAACTCTGGAACTTTCCAAGCGGACCCTAATCCAATTTTTTTTTTATGATCTGCTGCAGAGTTTTGTTCAGTAAGAGGTATTAGAAATGGAATTATGTTTTCCAACATTCAATCTTCCATTACAAATACATTTGACATTTTTTAAACGCAGGAAACGAGAGGAAGGCAGTCATTCAGAGAATCAGTCAGTCAGAATATTGAAGACGCATGGTTTCAACATGATGGCGCCCCTGCACACAATGCTCAGAATGTCAGAGCTTTCCTAAATCATACATTTCTAATTCGCTGGATTGGACGAGATGAAGAAGTGAAATGACTGGCTAGGTCTCCTGACCTTACACCACTGGATTTCTTTTATTGGGAATTTTTTAAATCCAAAGTATACACAGGGAATCTACTAATTTACAACAATTGAAAAATCGAATTGGAAACGTGTCTGAAATTATTACAGCTGCCCAAATTTCGAGAGTTATTCCAGAGTTTTATAATCGATTGGGTCATTGTTTAGCCGTGAATGGAGGGATTTTGTTGTTCATTTATATAATATTTTTTTTCTGTATAGTTTAGTGAGTTTTACAATCTTTAAATATAATAATTCAGTTTAACTTGGACCGAATTCAGTTCTTTTCACTGCTTAAAAAGAAGTTTCATTAAAATATCATAAATAAAAGCAAATTTATTTTAGAATAACTGAATGAGAGATAGGATACATTTCCATTATAATTAGTGAAGCTTCTTTAGCTAATGAAGGGAGCCCAATACGGCCCATCGCTGTCAAATTGGTAATCATGGATATAAAAATCCGATTTACGGACGTTTCGTCCTCGCTGTTTCGCCTCTGACCGTTTCACCTCCATCCGTTTCGTTCCTGAACCGTTTCGCCTCCAAAATAACACCTCTAGCTTAAGCCAGTTTCCGCTGTTTCCAGTTGCACTATGAGGAGGTAGCTAGTAGGACCTCTGCAACAGTTTTTTCTTTATTAGTATTATTTTTTGTGTTTTGGTGTTTTTGCTTTTTTTTTTAGTTTTTAAGTAAATAGATACATATCAATAAAAAGGAGTCTTCCGTCATCCATCTTCCGACGTGCAGCCATAATATTTACAAAATTCAAAGTTGGACGCAGTCCCATGTAAGTAATTAATTACTTAACGATTTTCAAAATCTTCAACAATTCTTTTCACACGAGCTGATATCCCGACATACTTTTTATTTCTTGGACTTCCTTGATTTCCAGCAATCATTTATACTATTTCGTAATTATGAATACCTTGCTGCTTCTGCAAACATTCAATAAAACGGAAAATATTTGGAAATTGCCGATCCACATGTTTCTTGAAAAGCACAGTGCCAGCCTTCCACGTTATTATTTGTGCGATGTTGGTCGTTAAGTGTACGCTGATAAACATTCCAAAGTTGAATTGGAAAATTTGGTACTTGACGTCCACGGCGTAGTCTTCGATCAATATATGCTTCTTCAAAGTAATTGCCTATGGGTACAGCCTCTTCAGGAAATCCTTCGCTCCAAACTAATTCGGCGAATACATCACTTATGTTGTCTTCAGAAATAAATGCCAAAGTGGAAATCATTCTGATCCAACGAACGAACTTCAGTTTGAACCTTTCTCCAGACGGATTGCGATAAATGGAAAAAACAACCCGTCTTTAAATACCTGGAAATTCCAATTCAAATGCTCGGATGACAGCGAGCTCAAAATCCGTCATGAGTAGAGTTGGCTGCAGTCCAGATTGCAGACGTTTTAATTCTTGCAAAAATTTCACATACATAGCTCTTGTTTTATTTGGTAAAAGAGCGTACACTGGCGTTGAATAAACTTGTTGAAACAAGGCTGGTGCGGTACTGAATGTACTATATGCAAACCATTCACCAAACCATATAAGGTTGCTTCTAGTTGAAAAGATCAACATCCTTCCTGACACAAGTTGATCCTCCGAGTTATACATCAGAAGCTGTTGTACTTCAATCACAATTTCACTAAACACCCGACGAATAACTAAATCATGGATATATGACAATATAATGACTTGCCATTGACTTAGTGTAGCATTTTCGATTGGAATAGCCCTATCTATCAGTGAAATCCAACTAATAGGTAATTTCTTGAGTAAGATTTCTTAGAAATTGATTTGCAAAACTCCAGATGATGACCGGTTTTATAATAGGTCTTCTCAAATTCCTGTTTATAATTTTGAATTTTGAACTTGTTCTGATTGCACGTCGGGATACATTGGGGGGCGGAACGGTTCGGAGGTAAGACGGCTAGGGGCCAAACAGTGGGAGCGAATCAGTCGGAGATGAAACGGCAGGAGCGAAGCGTCCGCATCCCGAAACATCCCATGTTTCACGTTAAAATAAACTCACGGTAGTTGCATTTTAATAAAAAATTGATTCAGCTATTAATTTTTATTTGTTTAAGGAAAAACTTTATCAGACATTACGTCATTAGAACATACTGATAATAAGTGCAAAAGATTAAAAATTAGCAAATAATAAGACATTCTTTATTAATATATTATCACGAAAGTCATACTGAAATAATATTATTGAATACAAATTGTCTGCAGAGGCACAAAAGATCATTATCTGTTTTCTTCCTTACTATTCAAAAAAACAAAACATGTACGATAAAAAAATAGAATTGACAGATATAACATGAAATAATTGAATGTACAAAAAAAACGACTCGTTTCGTAGATACAGACAATATTGATCGTAAAACAGTTTTATATGTGGCTGTAGAGATTTGATAATCTTTCATTAACTTCTGCCGCTCCCAGTGGCATAACTACAGGATATATACGAGTAGATCAGGCAAAATACCCCTAATCTCAGAGAGCCCCGAATCAGCTAACAGAGCTGTGAAAAATTATCTGAACAAAAGATCGATCGGGATGATTTCAAAAACTACAATAATAATTGATTAATTTTTTGATTAATCTGATGTTCGATACGATCGTCTAATCAAATGATTAGTGAAATCAAACAATCGGATTTTATTATTATGACTTCTAAATTGAACTGTTTTGACATTCCAATAGATGTGCAGTCATGGTCAAGGACATTTTTGATCGGTCATCAATCTTTTTTTATCAATCGGATGGATCTATTAGAAGAGATCAATAATCGATCACAAATTTATATAATTCATTATTCGACAGGAGTTATTCTTCAGCTTCAAATTTCAAGGATCCTGAAAATTTGTTAATAGCTTAACACTGCATTGTTACTAGTGCGACGAATCGGACATAATTCTATTCGATTCCGGTTTCCATTACTCCGTAACTAACCAGTTTTCTTGGGCTTGGCTATACTGTACTGAGGAGTCCTAATAAGGACGAAACTCGTGTCTACAGTTGCTATCCGATTTTAAATCTTAGAGTCCACAACGAAGAAAACTTTTAATCAGTCAAAAATCGGAAGAAGAAATTGGTACTGGGAACTCGAATACTCGATGTGTAGCGATATTTTGTTTCTAACAGGATGGATTCGTTTTCAACCGGATTCTAACCGGAAACAGGAGTTTCGATTCTAATCAAATACTTATTAGTTGTGCTTTCAATCGCAAATTTAAATAACCAAGTACTCGAATAGTTTTAAAACCGAATCGAACCATGTTCATAAAGCAAAATGCGCAAGTTACGTTTTGTATTTGCATTGAATGATTTTTATTCAACTGCATAAGTTGGTTGAACATGCGAATTGAAGAAACTTCAGATACAATACCTTCAAAATGAGAAGAGGAGCTTTCTTGCCTGGAATAAGCGCAGTGGTAATAATAATATCCACATCTTTACACTGTTGTGCAAATAATGCATGTTCTGCTTCAATAAATTCTTTCGACATTTCTTTACTGTAACCCCCTGCTCCGCCACCTTCTTCTGCGATGGAAACAGTTAAAAATTCAGCTCCAAGTGATTCTACTTGTTCTTTCACAGCCGATCTCGTATCGAAGGCTCTAACAATAGCTCCCATATTCTTAGCTTGTGCAATTGCTGCTAATCCAGCAACTCCTCCACCGACTATTAAAATTTTTGCAGGTGGAACTTTTCCAGCTGCTGTAATTTGTCCAGAAAAAAATCTAGGGAAATGATTGGCAGCCTCAATAACTGCTCTGTATCCGGAAATATTTGCCATTGAACTAAGCGCATCGAAAACTTGCGCTCGTGAAATTCGCGGAACACAATCCATTGCTGAAAGTAACATGAATAATGAGCTAAAGAAGAGCGCCAAGATATACGAGGATAGTTTGAAAAGTTATCGGCCAAACAATAAAAACAAATTTGTTCAGCTCAATTTACATACATAAATATAAATCACACCATTTTGTTAAATATTGTATGATAAGTGCGATTTATCTGGGCTTTAAAATGAGCGTTTCTGATGTCAATATAATAATCAATTGTTTGTAGCACGCTTTAACTCCTATAAATATAAATATAATAACAGGCAGGTAAGTGTACTTAGTGACGTATAGAGGGCAGGTTACGCGCTTTTTTAGCTTAGGGTGACAATAGCAGAACTGATACAATAAGGAACACAAATTACTTTTTCGTATGAAATTTTTAGTTTCAAATAGACGAAGACCGAAAAGTAGAAAATAATTTTAGTATCAGCAGAAGGTCGAGAACTTTTCAAGCTACTCTCGTTTTCTATTTAATATATTATCACTTGATCGAGTGATGAAGATGTGTTGAAGGTCTGCTCTGATCTCAGCGTTGGGATCGATTGAGCACTGCAAACGATAAAGTGACACACCTCACAAAGAGGAAAAATTTATAGATCTTACCGAAAGCATTTATCTTCCTAGCGGCCAATGAGTCAATTAATGGTTTATTTTGGGCTGGATAAAGGAATGATATAAGCGTACTGTTTTCTGAAAAACTATTTACTTCTGTTTCTAATGGCTGTCTCACTTTTAAAATTATATCTGAAAAAAGTAACCATCTATAGGAAAAAAATTACAACAAATATATGTATATGTATCCAAAATTAGGTTTACAAAAAAAAAACTCATTCTCAAAAAGATTGAATATTTTTTGGTTTTTATTTATTTTACTAAAAAATCAGTTAAATTATCCTACGATGAGTTTAAACAATCTTTATTTTAAATAGTATTTAATATAATTCTACAAAATTTGGTATTTATGGGTTTTCCAACATGCCCATTTTAACTAAAATATTTTCAAACCGGTTTGACCGAAAATTGGCCTCACCCAAGGTTTCAACTTTCTTATTTTAAATGAAATACCCAATTTTTATTTTACCATTCAATTCAGCGAAAAATTTTACATAGAAAACAATAAAAACATTTTACTGCTGACCAATCATATTCAGCGTAATTAAATTTTTTAGATTTTTTGTCTGAAATCCGGCACACCTTCAAAACGCTGTATCTCAGTAATGTAATATTTGAAATTGTGAAATATTCTAGTAGGTAAAACAAAATATAATCAAATTGAAGAACTATTTACAAACAAAACAATCGACTATCTAATGCAGCAATGACGTCTTACATTGTAAAAATGAATTATTAGGTTCAATTTTTAATAAAATTAGAGCTTGAAATTATTTCAATAAGCCCAAGTTACCCAAATAAGTTACGTATATGGTTTTAGTGACCAAAACAACTGAGAAACAGTAATAATAATGACGTGATGCAATAAATAATTTAATATTTGATTGATAATGGTTTTGTATCAAATTGGATTTGTGTTAAGAAGATGATTTAGGTGAATTGAAGTTTGTTGAATATTCTAATGACTGAAACAAATGACAATCAAATCAATAATAACGTCATGCTTCACTTAAAATTGTTTGGTATCCATGTAATGTAACATTTCACCACTCAAAATTCGATACGCAAACCGATTTAAAAGATGTTTTACTTCATAACTGTTACCTAAACCACGGAATACTCGAATTATATTAAAAAGAATAATTTATCATATTGACATTCTGATCTTTTTGTATGTTGTGAAAGATATTTTGACTTTTTTGTAGTTTCAAAATAAACAAAAACAATTATCCTGGCTAAGATTTAGTTTTTTTTTTCACCCAATCCGGACACCAATGAATTATTGTATTACCTGAACAAAATGCATCTTTCTTATTTACTACATTAGCACCTATATTTAAATAATCTTCATTTCTAAATTTGGCTTCTAAACCAGCATTTTCTTCTACATTTACAGTGAAACCTTTTTTGATAAAATTTGATGCGACTGTAGGTGTGACAGCAACCCTACAACATATTTAAAAATTAATATGAATAAATAAATAATAATAAAAATTAATACCTTCTCTCGTTCTGCCATACTTCTTTTGGAACACCTATAGTTAATTGTTTATAAGGAATGCCAGCTATTGATTGTGTTTCTTTAACTTTTGGAACAGCTTCTACTTTCTGCAATAATCTTCTGGATACATGAGTCGATAACCATCTTGTACTGCCACTAGTTGCGTTGAAAACTTTACACTTTAGACCAATTTTAATGCATCTTTCCAGTCCATGTGCATTGCAAAGTTCCATCACTCCTCGCGTCATTTTCGAATGTATTCTTTCCTCTTATTTTCCAGTATTTATCATCATTATCTTATCATTGAATTATCTGAAAAACTATTGATTTTTTACCATCTATATATAAGAAAAGAGTTAACAGCTGATATATCATTATTTTTATTTGTTTCGAGATTCGTATTCAGTTTTTATCTTTCATTTATATCCGCCAACTTTAGATAAGAAGTGCACGAAGTTTATCATGTTATTTTTTTATACATAGAATAAAGTCAAAAGTTACAGGTTATAATGAACTACATACGTACTTGATATACAAAATAATAGAACAAAAAAGATGGCTCAACAAATTGGGTTTTGTCACGTCAAAATACAGTGAACATGAGAGTTAGATCTGAATTGTTTTTTTTTTTTGAGTTTCTTAGTTAATGCTTCTTCAAAAGTTTTTAATAAATTTTTATTTTGAGGTCTTCTCAAATGTGCCAAATAAGATATGATGATAATTTTTGATCTATAGGCAATCGACACAACCAGGGAGTACACAACGTTCGTTACGCCTCTAGCGGCGCTTTTCATAATAATTTCGCATGAGATAAAAGTCAAATTGACAGCTCAGTCTCGAAAACATTTTTGTAATTTCATTAAATGCGCTGCATCCACAGGAATTTTATAAATAGTATAATAAACACATGAGCAAGTGAATTGTGATACCTTTTAATGACAGAGGACAGTTTTAACCCTTTGAAATACTTTTTCTTTCCGGCACAAATCGACATTTTTTATGGTTTGAAATCCACATTTCATTTTGATAACAAAGTTGCATATTATTTTTAAACGGCAGTATTCGAACGTGTGCCAATTGTTGTTATGACTGATTAAATTTTATTGAATTTTTCAAATCGGATTATAAACCAAAGTAACTTTAATTTTATTGTACTTTCTCCTAAAATCAAAGTACATTCGTGAATTCTGCGGAGATGAGTTGAATGACATTTCTATTAAATTTAATCCTGTCTTGAATCTACGTCACTTTCCTTAATTATTTCTAGTAAGATGTAGTATATTCAAGCTCCTCGCCTTTTCTGTATCATATTAATGAAATACAAATCTGTTCGACAATTCACCTATCACCCTTTATTCGTCTTTTTTTTTACACTACATTTTTTCCAGCATCTATACACATTTCCAACACGGGAGTTGAGTATTCCTAAGGAATATTCATAAATTCGAACTTGAAACATGTAAAATCATACTTCCGTTGTTCCTCATTTTAAATGAAAATGAAAAATAACATCCAATTTAGAAGTTTTAATTGATTTTTTACACCTTTTATTTGTTGCTGTTCCTTAAAGCATAATTAAACAATATTGTATCAAATTCAATATGTAAAAGTGATATGACATTGCTATCGTTATTCCGGATCGACACTATTCATTCAAGTGACGTTCAAAAATTAATGAAGAATATATATAGTCCGATCACTGAACGTGAAATCCATCAGCAAATTAAAAAAAAAAAATTGGTGCGCAAATAAAATAATCTGAAAGTAGGGGGAAGTAATCTAAATGTAAATGCGGTATAAATCAAAATCGATTTAATTAATTTATTTTTTGTATGAAAAGAATAGACAAAAAGCAAAAAATTGAAAATTATGACTGTGTGAATATCAGTTATTATAGTCTATTGTAGTAAAGAACGATCCAAAGCTCTTATGCCTATGTCACACCAAACAGTGACCATGAGTGGCAGTGAGTGACTTCACTCATGAAACAAAAGATTAAATAAATTCCAATAAATATAATGATCAAGCACAACAAACGTCAAACAGAACGGCAAAGTGAAATGAGTAGCATATTGACGAAATAATCTTGTGAAAATGATTGGAAAGAATATTTATTGAATTAAGGTGTAATAAAAAAGTAACAATACAATCTAGGTGTCTAGATAATAAGGGACAACAACGTATGAATATTCAAATTCCAACACATATGATGCGCATGAAGCTAGCTATATTTTTTCGTCAGTGGCCACTGTTGAAAATTAGAGGATCCGCTATTTTCATGAGTGATGGGTGCGTTCTGTTGTTTCATGAGTAGTCACCCATAGCCACTCATGGTCACTGTTTGGTGTGACATAGGCATTATGGGATTACGATTTATGTTTCACTCATATTAAATGCAGGAAAAAATAGAAGAGAAAAATGAAATGCAAACCAAATCAATAAATGTAGGAAAAAACTTTTCAGAACTCATTTTTAATGAATATGTTTCATTTGGATAAAGTTCTGTATATAAATTATTAGAAACGCAATGTTTCAACAAAGCAATGTGCTGCTTTTTCCAAGTGTATAAATGTATAATAAATGAACAAAAATTAAATTTTAGAATACGGCAACAAAAATAAAATATTAGAATAAGGTAACAAAAATAAAATTTGCGAAATTAACTTGTATGGGAATGCGAGACGCGCCAATTCCAAGTTTTTTTTTGTTTGCTGCCGATCGTTCGATTTTTTTCATCGCGTCTTCCAAAATCTTGCGCCCCCAGGTTTCAGCTTATTTCACCTATATGGTAAATCAGAAGATGAAAATGTTGAAAAATAGTTAAAAATAAGAATAAACATATAATCGAAACAAAGAGTGAAACAAAAGCTCGATGTTCAATCTGTCAAAATAATTACCATACTCTATACTAAAAATTTTCAACATAAGGTTTCACGTTACCAAATGTCACTAGATTCATGACTTCATGTAACATAACGTGCCAATTCGTACAATATACAATATCACACTATAAACTTACAAACGCCCCAACTGTAGCCAACCTGTGTGTACAAAATTTTAGTGCTTTTTTTTCTAATAAGTGTAATAACCATTATTAATAAAATATTATCATTTATAAAGTATAGAACGATGATAGATATAATAATTGTCAAGTATTATTTAATAAAATCTGTGCTTCCTTGCATGTAACTTTTCTTAATTCACTATTTAAATATCTCATTAGGTTTTTTGGTTTTCCCCCTAACTTAGACGTGCAACCTTTTGTTGGAAACTTCTTTTAACATTAAATACCATAAAGAATTCGTTCGTAAAATATGAAAAATTATAAATCGGTGCGTAACAAACAGGACTCCTACACATAGGAAACAGAGTCATAGCGCCAAGGACTAAAGTGACGTCTGATCGAAAAAAATAGGGTGTTAAAAAAAAAATTTGTTTGTGCTGATTCACAATCAAAAAGAGTTTTTTCAAAATTCGCAAAATTATGAGGATGCTTCAAGAAGAGTACATTTCTAGTGCCACTGGTCGACATGAAATTTTTAATGAAACTAATAAATAAGTATTTTAATTTAATATTTAATTTCATTTTGACGTTTGGTTCTTCAGAACAGCGATAAACAAATGAGTACCGGTATTTATCAAAATTTATTTGTTTTCATTAATGTATAAGAATATTTTATAGTAAATGTTCAAAATTCCCTTCTTCTATCACCACACAAGCTCTGCATCTTCTTAAAAATTATGCTCTTACTCTTTCAAAAATGCCCGGCTTTCTCTAAATTGTTTCACAGCTTTGCACAATTCGTTGTTACAATTCTTCTAAATTACGTACTGGTGTTGCATAGACCAAACTTTTAAGATAACCCCATACAAAAAATCAAAAAAATGGTGTTAAATCCGGAGATCTAAGATCAAATAATTAAATTGATATTCAACATTAATTACATGGTTAAAATATTCATTTATAAGCTTCATTAAAAATTTCGTGTCGACCAGTGGCACTAGAATTTTTTTTACCCTTTTTTTAACACCCTGTATAAACCAGAGAAAAAGTCGTCGAGCGGAGGAATTGGGCAGTAATAGTGGTTGGTAGATCGGTTACGGAGCGCCTAAGAGTGAAAATAAATAAGTGTACTAGTTGAAATAAATAAGAAGTGGTGAAAATAAGTAAGTATTGGTGAAAATAAATAAAGTGAAGCAGTGGAAATAAACTGCAGACAGTGTTCGGTGCAAATATTAAATAGTGTGTTAGTGTTAGTAACTAGTTTTAGCATCGATAACAAGTGAATATTTTAGATTAATTTTATGTATAAAAATAATTAGACTATAGGCGCAAAATTGAAAATTATGACAAATAAATTCGCTTGCAGCTATAGTACCACTTTGTAACTGCGTAAACCAGTGCGGCTTTAAAAAAAAGCGGTCAGATTTGTTATAAGAGATAGGGCTCCATTCATAATATAAATGTTTTAAAATTTATACTGATGACAGTAATTATTTATTTAGCGAAAGAAACCCCAATAATTTCATGATAAGAGAAAAATACGCATTTGAATAAATTCCGTATTGATAAATAAATACTGTCAACTGTTATCAACCAATTGTTTATCTTTATGTGTAGATTCCATGGTTGTTCGTATTTTTAAGTCACTTTTTAAAATTTTCATACTTTCTTTAAATGCAAAATATTATTGTCTAAAGTATGTATTTAAAACTTTTATCGCTAAAATAATTAGGGAAGCAGGAAATTACGAAAGTATAATATCGCATATTATAGTTCCTTGTTCTAGAAAAACAACCTAAATATAATTTTACGACAAAATATATGATTCCGTATTTTTCTGATATATTATGAAAAAGATAACCTAAACCTAAATTATAAAATATTGTTCAAATACGAAATTTAATTGTGTCATTAATCGCAAAAGTTATTTTGAGTTATACAAGACAACAAATAAATAAAAAAACAATAAAATATTCTTACTCATGTCCTGCATTTTATGCTTCTCAAATATTAAGTCGAAAAAATATATTAATTTCAAGCAATAATATTTTAAAGATATGATTATTAAGATTCAATTAACATAATTATTCGAAGATCGTTCATTGACCTCATCAACAAAAAATAAAAAAGAGCAACCACTTATTCATCTAAGCGTTACAAATCGAAAACATTTTGACTGTACACCACTGACAACCACCCCCAATTTGATAAATGAAACATGCTATTTCTTTCACTGCTTTCATTGTATAATAATATCAATATTATGCATACCTTTTACAAGAGGATATTGATAATAAATGTAAAAACACTGTAATTATTTCGATTGTTGAACCGGCACTTTAACAATGCACAACACTCTCAATTACTGTTGTAAGGCAACTGGCCGGCGTAAACGAGCAACATGGCAAGCTACACGCGTCTCCTTTCCTCTCATACTTGCCTGGAGACGAAAAATCGCGCCCGTATTTTGTGTATGTGTGTGTTTGTCTGTTGGTGTATGTGAATGTCCCATTTTTGTATGGGTGAATCTTTTTATAACTTGGTGGCGTTTCTTGGTCTAGTTTGCTCGAGTAACGTTTTTAACAATTGTAAAATTTCTAAAAATAAATTATTTACACTAAAGCTTGATAATTATAAATCCAAGAACTACCCTCGCGTTCCCGTTTACATTTTATTTACGTTCATAGACCTGTGCAATATTGATCGAATGTAATTTTGCACGTTTAACTGAGGCTGCATTTCGTTTTGAAACTGCATCGATTTTTGTTTCACCTGTTCCATTTTTGCGGCAGGTAGTGGAGTGGAAGTTCCCTATTGTAGAAAGATAATTTGCATGCTTCAGTATTGAAAACTAGTAAAAATTATTTCAAAATTATAATTTTAGGTAGTTTTTTTGTATGTTTGTATGTAAGCGCACGGATATTGTTTAAAAATATAATTAAACAAATGTAGTTGCAAATTAATTACGTGACAAGTACAATATTTGCATTATGATAAAGCATATCTAGCCCTCTTTTTGATAATACATGAAAGTATAGAAAAATACGAAATTTGACACCGATTATTTATAATACTTACTATGTATTTCATTAACATATATGTTTGTTTGACGATTTATCTAATTCTCAAGTTGAGAAAGAGCAAATATGTAATATTATTAATCTCAAAATTAAATTAGCATGTATATGGCCTTGTTTTGAATAAAAAATCTTTGCAAATAAATTAAAAAAATATTCAGTTTTTGAAATTCAGTCCAATGTAAACGTACCAAACATCTCGGCTAAGATCGTTCCTCTTCGGGCTTGCATAATAAATTTTGCTTTCAGTTTGTTGCAGGGAGTGATTTTAGCAAGACGTGTGTGATATAGGTTAGAATTTACGATGGCTGGTTCTTTAACTAAAATCTGTAAATCAATTAATCAAATTTCTTCTCAGCCTGGTATCGCATCAGCTCTTTTACAAAGCCCAAATAGTAAGTATAAAAATTTGATTGTATTAATACAAATACCGGCGTTTTCCCGGGAAACGTTTGACGTCTGACCAATATTGAAGTTATCTGAACAGAAGCTTTGTGCTGTTATTTTTTATTTAAAAATTGGATAACTCCATCATGTGTGATATAAACATTATGAATCACAGAAAGTGGCCAGTTGTAATAAGCGAAATTATAATTACAATAATACGACGTGTGAAATATTCATAAACCGTAAACAAATTGGGTACCCATCAATTTGTAACATTTGGATATATTTTTTATTCATGTTGACCCTTGTTTTATGTACCAGTGCCCGAAAAATAAATTACACAATAGTTCAGAGTTCTTATAATTTATCGCACAAAAAATTGAACTCATTTGTAGATTACATATCAAATTTGGCATTTTTATCAGTTTTGTAGAGCAATAGTAGATTTATCTTATCTTATAGAAGAAAATTGATCCGAAATATGGACCAATGTATCTTCAAATTGATAAATTTTAGTGTATCAATGCTCAATGGGGAAATTAAGGTGGCATTACTCATAATTATAATGTAGTTTGATATCTATCGTGTAAACATTCAAACATGTAAAAAATACCTATCGTACACGCTGTTTATGCCAAATAATTAAAATAAATAATGCGGGATATTTATTGCTTGATACTCTACTTAATTTATACTCTACTTATCAGACGGTTTAAAACGTGTATGTTTTATCTTTACAGATAATTTTCGCACGGCGCCAATAACTTGTATTTGTAAGAATATAGGTTATACTCTTGTACTTTCACAATAATTACAATACATTTTGTTCTTTTTGGCTTTCAAAAATGCACCTTTCATGACATATGATTCTGTGTGAATAAGCAATAAATACTTTCGTTATTTGTCCGTTACCTGTTAGCTCAGAA
This sequence comes from Dromius quadrimaculatus, assembly GCA_963989225.1. Lineage (NCBI taxonomy): Eukaryota > Metazoa > Arthropoda > Insecta > Coleoptera > Carabidae > Dromius > Dromius quadrimaculatus. The sequence continues at coordinate 44,206,192 of OZ022331.1, read as the reverse complement.
TTATTAGCATTAAAAAATGCATAATTTTTTCTTTACCGAAATATATTTATTTTATATTTTTGCCTAAAAATAATTAGGAAAGCCAATAATCGGAATTTCAAAATAATCGTTGAAAATGCACTCTGTAGGACATGTATGCTATTCTATTAATACCCACACATTTTATAAATAAAAAAATTAAAGCATTTCGAAAATATAACAGTAATTGAATTTATCTTAAAATCTCGTGAGCTTTTCTGCTTTAGATTTTGTGTCAATTTTAAAATTATTACTAGCTCTCAAAATTAATAAAAACTTCAGACTAAACTCAAAAATTCCTCTAGATTTAGGATGCAAATTATTTCAGATATAGTTTGAGATAAACCTCGAGATAAACGTTACTTTTTTTTTCTAATTGCATCTACAAATAGATAAATATTATCTTCAAGAATAATTACTAATTCATGAAACTTGATAATTTTTTCAGACTTTTAAAATTTTGTCTGATTTTTAGTGTTTTACATTTCAACCTCTTTCATTTTCTTTTCCCGCCGTTTCCTCCACGTGAGTGATCATCAATTGTCACGGAAAACTTTTTTCCATGAACTGAGCACACTTTGAATATAAAATATTATGCTAAGCATCTGTGGTTCAACGTTCTTACATTTAACTTGTTTAGTGCTTAGGAATAAATCTTTTAATCATGTTTTTGTGGAGGCTGTAGTAAAAAATAATCACAAAAAATTATTTGTCTGAACTGTTGTAATAATTACCGGCTCAGTTTATAATTCACATCGTTAGTTGAACGGAAAGTTTAATGAATTAACCACTAACATCACGATTTTTCTTTTGCTTGTCTGTGCTAAATACAAAGAAGGAAGTGCCTTATTATCTTTTTAGGGCTCTGTATCCGGTGGGTCTGAAATAAAATCATTGTACAAAGCTGTAATTGAATGCATAAAATAGCTATCCCATTGCACCAATTTTTATAAATTGGAAATAATATTTATCAAAATACGTCCAAATTTTTGGGTGGCCTCGATCTCGGCACCAAACTACCTGGATCTTTAATCCCTTACTCGAACTCGGCATTATATTATGGATTAGGACTAATGACTTAATCGTTCTACCTGAGTGAGATTCTCTGGATACATGTGATTTTATATTAATATAAACCAGACTAAAATTTAGCCGTATATCTTGACACTCATTTATAGACTGGATTTCGACCCAACATGATGAATTCAGGGCATCCTTCTCGGCTGTCTCGGGCTCAAGTTCTGTCTCAAGGCGCGCGCAGCGCAATTCGATAATATTCAGGGGCCTAATTCTTGAAATTTTTCGTATGCGAAAGTATGTGAGATGCGCATACGAACTGCACAATGGTATTCTTGAAGTTAAAAGTAGGTGTCGTGTACGCAAATTTCGTGCGCAACTACATCGCACGGTAAACACCCTTCGAAAGTTGACATTCGTATGCGAAACTTGTAACAGACTGGAGGAGGTTAGTTTTTAAATACGTCAAATTTAGACAGTTAGACTCAATTAACATATTAGACAAAGTTGAAAATTATGACGGTGTAAAAAGAAGAGTTTTTAAACAGCTAGATGCATTTTCTGTGGATGAGAATCAATTTATGAAGTTATTTTGACTTCTAAAAAATGTTGTTTTACATTTGCTCCACCAAACAGAACTTCAGCTGTAGATGTTAGAACTGAAGTAAATTGTTTGTTTGAATATTGCAAACTTCAATATCATTATTTAAAATATAATAGTAGATTATATTATTATATGCTAATGTACGCAGTAACCGAAGTACATGAAGCCATTTTTGCTCCGAATAATATATCCTTTTTTTTTTTAAACGAGTACCTAAATTTGTAGCACAAGAAGTTGATATATTGATTTTAAGTGCGATGCAATTAGCTCTAAGATCAAGCCAAATCATAATACCGAATACAATTTTGTCATGGTTACGTTATAAATTGAAAATGAAATTAAAAGTGTCATCCGTGTCATTATTAGTTAATAATAATAATCTCCCAGCAAGTGAGTGCAAATGGTTTATTTCAAAACCTTATTTTTCATTAACTGTACATTTACAATAAATATTACTAGACTATTTTGTTGAAATATTAGATTTTTTACTTTTTGCATAAAGTAAACAAAAGTTAGTATTTTATCTGCCTAATCAGATAAAGTGACACTTTTACTTTGGCAACAGAGATACATAACATGTCACTTTTGTGACGTTTGGAAAAAATTAATTTATAGGTTTTAACAGCACAACATTTGCGAATCTTTGTATGTAAAATCTTTTGAGAATTTTCCTAAATATATTTGTGAGTCATTTCTCATAAATTCAATAATATATTTTTTAATTCAATAATAACATTACCAGCTAGTTTTGCCATTATACATTTGAAACTAAAGTGATAGTTAAATTAACCAAAAAAAGTAGATATTCAAAACCAAGACAAAATTCCTATTAATAACACAATTTCATTGGTTGAAAGAAGCTGCGTTCGTTTGCTTCAGTTATTTTTGTAATTCGCATACGAAGCTTCGTAGCAAAGTTTCTATCACCAGTCAAGAATACCACTCATGCGTAGGCGATTGGTCGTATACGGAAGTCACCGCTCGAATATTTGCGTACACGAAAACTTTCGCATGGTTTCAAGAATTGAGGCCCAGGGATGTTTTTCTAAAGCGCGAACGTAGCAAGCTAGCCTACAATCATTGTTAGTCCTAATTTACAATGGGCGTAAGCATAAGAAGTACATAAGAAATACATAAGGCATAAAGTTGAACATGTGCGATTCTTATGGCCGTGTTCACAATGCTCTTAAGTATTTCTTATGTTTACGTAGTGCATAACAGCTGCATAAGAAAGTTCAAATCATCTCAACTTTATGTATTTCTTACGCATATATTTTCTTAATGCGCATGTCCAATATAGTTTTACAGACACAGGCAGTAAATGTGTCAAATGAATGAAAATAAACTTGTTTTTGTGGTTAGGAATATATATAATCTTTGTTTTAATAACAATACTAAACGAATTTCGTCTTCCAAAAAGACATTTAATTGCAAACATGTGCAGAAACAAAAGTAATGTCCTAAACTAAGAGCTTTGATATAAAAAACAAAACCAAAAGCAATAAAAATATTTTCAAGTATAATATTTGAAAAAAAACAGTCTTTAAAAAAGCTGGTGTGATAAAATAATCGAATCAAAACAAAAATAAAGCAAAGCGTTGTTTAGGACAAGTGATTTAAATTGTGACAGATACTAAAAATTAAAAGTATCTATATTTTATAACCAACTGAGGCCGCAATATCCCTATAAAATAATTTTTATGCTTTGCTTATGCTATGCTCATTGTGAACACGCATAAGATTTTCATAAGAATTATGTTATGTACTTCTTATGTTACGCCCATGGTGAATTATGGCTTATAGACTGTATTTCAGCCCAACATGAATGATTCCAAAGTTGTACTCACTTATAAAACCAAATCTAGCAGGATGATCGTGAGTTTATAAAAAATTGACAGTGCCGAGTTCATGTGCGCCCCGCGCTAATCGGATTAGCATTGGTGCCGAGTTCATGTTCTTGGTGTCGAACTCGTGTCCGTCCAAATTTTTACTTAAACAAATTATAAATAAGACGTACGTGTTCAAGAATAAGCAGATGGTCAATTGTACACCAACAATTGCATTTGTTCTAATCGTTTTTGGTATCTTCGAAAGATTATTGGAACCCATTTCTATTACTCTAATTTCATTTTGAAAACGAAAATGAGATGAAAAACAAATATACTGGTGTATCAGAATGACAGTTGTGTAATTTACTCACTTGTGACGCACCAATAAATTTAATTTTACTTCAAATCAAACTTTTCACAGACAAATAGGAAGAAAATAAACAAAATTGACCTTTTACAATTACTTTAGTCCCGCTCTGATTTTGTGTGAATTATTAATTTTTTTGCGTAGCGGTACCAGTCAGGACCTCCGTAGAATTTTTATTATGGGTAATATTTGATAATTTTGTAAACATGTTTGCATTTTAAAACAGTTTGAGAGATCATAAAAGCAAACTACTTTTTTCTGGATTACTAACAACATATTAAACGAATATCATGTAACTCAACAGTTAAAATTTATTAGCTACTTGATGGGCGGTGAGTAAGCCTAATTTTGAATTCTTGACGTTCAAGTCACAAAATAAAATTTTAAGAACAATATTATTATACCTATTTATTATTTTTTTAAAACAATTTTAAATCTGCATCAATATATTAAGAATAAATCGATTGCACCAGTAAAAATATTTTTTCCATGACCACTTCTAAACTTGGTGGTTTACGCAAATAAAGCGTATAAGAGTATCTCATCGAAATTCGAGGGATCGTCATAAAACGATTAAACGCCCCTCAGTTATAAAAACACAAAGAAAATTGTTAGCGCCGTTACCGATGACTGTTTTATATTTGCCAAACAACTTACAATTTCCAGGATCGGTTCCCTGAAAATTATACACTTCTTATTGCACTAGAAGATTTATTTGAAATTTTATTTATTACCAATTGTTGAATACATTATAAAAAGTATGAACGCAGATGGAATACCTGTACTATATGGCACCATCACATTTTTCTGGTATTTTAAGTCACTTACCTTCAAATTAAAAAATCTGACGTGAACATCACGTGACTTACTTGTACATCATTGGATACATATATAATACGATGTGATTTTGTGTTTGATCATATATATCATTGGGTATATATCATCAAACACAAAATCTCATCGTTCCACAGTTAATCGTTTTGGATTTACCCAAAAGATTCTAAAAATGTGTCAAGTAAAATGCGCTTTCAGCCAAGTCGGTTGCTATGGAAACAGTAGGCCATTATTCTTATACTACAACATTCCTAAATACTGATTTCCAAAATTCTACGACTACCAACAGATCTGAATTTATGCGCAAAATTAAAAAATAAATTCCTACTGAAGTGCACTTCCGGTTCAGTCTATTGTTATGAAAATAGTAGGCAATCATTCGGATGCTACAGCAGACTGAAATACCAAATTTCAATATTCTACACCTGATCGTTTCGAATTCATGCGAAAAATTCCATAAGACTGTCAAGTAAAGTGCTCTCCCGGCACGGTGGATCTCAATAAAAATAGGATATGAGCATCTAAATGGTATAATCGTCCTAAATACTGAGTTCTAACAATCTACGTTCAATCGTTTTGGATTTAAGCGGAAAATTTAAAAAATGTTTCGAATAAACTGCTCTTTCGGCTTAGTCGATAGCAATCATAATACAAGGTGTATAATTAGATATAATAAAAGTGCCTAAAACAAAATTTAAATATTCTACGACTGATTGTTTAGAATTTATGCGGAAAATTCAAAAAGTCTGTCATATAAAGTGCACTTCCGGCTCAGCCGAATGTTACAAAAATAGAAGATGACCATTGAGATACTACAGCAATTTCAAATGCTAAATTCCAGTATCATATGGCTGATCATTCTGAATTTATGCTGAAAATTAAAAAAAAGTTTCAAGTAAAGTGCACTTCCGGTTTAGCCGATCGCAATCATAATGCAAGATGTACAATAAGATGTTATAGGAGTACTTTATACGAAATTTCAATATATTATGGCGGATCATTCTATATTTATGCAAAAAATTCTAAAAAAGTTTCAAGTGAAGTTTCTGGCCTGGGCGATTCTTACAAAAATAGCAGATAACCATTCTGATAAAACATCAAGTTCAAATACTGAATTTCAACATCCTACGGTTGATCATTCTGGATTTATTGGAAAAATTCGAAAAAAGTTTCAAGTAAAGTGCACTGCATCCTGCACAAATATTCTATGTACCAAATTTTAAATATTTTGTTACAACCCTGTTTTTTCACCCCTCAAGCCTATTAAAAAAACCACCTGCTGCGTAAGTCGAAGCAGGTACGTTTGCAAATATCTTGAAACACATCTATTTACATCAAGATCGGTGCACGACTCAGCATAGGACTACAATTTAAACTTTCTGATTGGTTGAAATGCAAAAATATACGTGCATCTACCTGCAATTGTTCATCTTCCTTTTATTTGCTTTTGTCGAGCTTTTACTCAACCGGGCTTAAATTACAGGTACTTTTAGTGTAAAGTAAAAATTGCCAACGGTCATAGGTAATTTTCTACCTGTTATTCAAATTCTCATATAATTCTTTGTTAGGAAAAAAGGAAGAAATGTTGAAAACAACTTGACAGCTTAGCATAATTCTTTGTTTAGATTATTCATATTTTATTTGACAGTTTGACTCTAATAGCACAAACATTTTTTTTTTAATTTTCCAAATCATTTTTATGAATTTAATCTTAGAGCGTTTTTCAGAAGATGCATCTTATGGTAGAATCGCACAGTCGATAGTTTCATGAATATTTATATGAATATGAAAAATTATATAAATGTTATTAAAACGTTATTCCAACGTCAAGATCAAATATCTTTTTTAAAATGAAATTTATAGAAAATCTTCACTCTGAAGTAAATAGGGTTGCGTAAGAAAGAAAAAATAATAATGATAGTCTAAATAAATGATACCGTACCAATAATTTTTATATTATTATTATCTTTTTACATCCCCTATTACTCTCTCCGGTTGTCGGGATTTGGTTTGGTTTAGCTCAAATTGTTTATTAAATCCTTCCAAACTTTCCTATTTTGTGCTACTCTCTTTGCTTCTTTACAATTAATGTTATTTTTCGCCAAAATTTCTTCTGTTGTGTCTTACCTTGTTTTTGCGAAAAGTAATAATTGTTATAAATAAGTTGAAATATAAGATTCGGTTGTGACTGTGACAGACGAACGAGTGATCTTATGGTTCCGCTTTTTCATGTTAAGAAACTCAGCTCAAAAATTAATAAAATTGGTGTTATTAGATAAAATGTTTGGAACTATATTTAACTAAGAATTTAAAAAAATAAAATCTGACGTGGACATCACGTGACTTACTTGTACATCATTGGAGATATATAATCAAACACAACATCTCATCATTCCACGGCTAGTCGGTTGCTATGGAAACAGTAGGTCATCATTCTTATGCTACAACATTCCTAAATACTGATTTCCAGGATTCTACGGCTAACAGTTCTGAATTTATGCTGCGCAAAATTCCAAGATCGTTAAGTATAGTCCACTTTCGACTCAGTTGATCTTAATGAAAATAGGATATGAGCATCTAGACAGTACTATCATCTTGAATACTTCTAATATTGTACGTTCAGTCGTTTTGGAATTATGCGGAAAATTAAAAAATGTTTCGAGTAAACTGCACTCCCGGCTTAGCCGATCACAATTATAATGCAAGGTGTACAACTAGATGCTATAAAAGTGCTTAATACGAAATCTCAATATTTTGCGATTAATTATTTTAAATTTATGAGAAAAATTCGAAAAGTCTGTAATATAAAGTGCACGTCCGGCTTAGTCGATTGGGACGAGAATAGGAGATGATCATTTGGATGCTACAGCAATTTCAAATATTGAATTCCAGTATCCTACTGATAATTATTCTAGATTTAAGCGGAAAATTCAAAAAAAGTATTAGGTAAAGTGCACTTTCAGTACAGACGATTGCAACCATAATGCGAGGTGCACATCAAGATCCTAGATCCTATACCAGTCTTTTATACAAAATTTAAGCATTATACGTTTGACGAATTCTGAGATTTGCAAGTTACGCACATACATACATACATACGTACATACGTACCGACATCAAGCCAAAAATAGTCAAAATGGATTCAAGGATGCTCAAAACGGATATATCCATCAAAATCTCGATAGGTGAATTTTGTCGGTTTCACAATACTTCCTTGTATTTAGTACAGAAATGTAAATGATTTTCAAAACAATAATACAAAATACATTTGAAAATAGCGGGCAAGTAATAAAAGCAAATTAATCATCATTATAAAATATTCCTAATGTTGATTAAATAGCAATATTAATGAGAATGACTGAATGCACAACTTAAATATTTGATTAGAATGGAAAGTAAGAAATGAAGGGCGCAGATATAATTTTTTTCCAGGAATATACTTGTTTGAAATAAAAAGTAGTTTTGTAAGCAAAAAATAAAGCTTTGTAATTACAGAGTGATATGAATATGAATAATGAGTGTTATGGTGTTATCAAGGGAAATAAAAAGATATGCACAATACAATCATAAGTATTAAATGCCTACGCAAAGTTTGGGTACAGAGTTTGGGGAATAACAGTAAACGATAGATAAATGGGAAGAACCGCGAATCAATTAATGAATAATATAAAGTTCATTTAAATATTGACCTTCCAGGTCATCTCAAGCAAGAAATTTGTAATCCATTAGCTCTATCACAATATTTAGCAAATATAAAATTATAGTTGAAAAAATCAAAAACAAGCTTTTATTGACAAATTGATAATCAGTGCACGAAATACTTCGTGCCCGTTGCCATGATAAACATCTCCAATACGAAATTTCGTGTACTAATATTGATGTACAAATGGAATCTAGGAAATAAAACCCCCGGGAAATAAAACCCCGGAAAAAAAGCCCCGGAAAAAAAACCTCCGGAAATAAAACCCCCAGGAAAAAAACCCCCGGAAAAAAAGCCCCCTGTGATAAATACTGAAGAAATTTCATGTGAATATTATAAATTAGGTATATAGGGGTGTTTTCATTATGTTTGATGATAAAACCAAGAGTTATAAACAACAATTCTATATAACGCGTGATGTATAATGAAATACTGACATAAATATAGTGTCTTCAGTTTTATTTATTTATTAGTGTCAATAATAATATAGTGGAGTAGAACATTTACACACATTTTATTTTTATGCATGTTTAAGAGACGATCCCAAGAATATTTTTGTGTTTTGAAAAGTTTCCAGGAATCACTAGATAATGACGAGAAACTGATTTAGGTCGATTGTTTATTCTGTGAATAATTCCTAAAACTGTCACAAATGGGGAAAAAGATTTCAAGTAAAAAAGTTGAACAGTACTATTACCCAGACAGTTGGGACACGTGAATATTTTTATTGTAAGGCATATTTTTTAAATACGACACAAAGTTATAATTTTTCAAATAGAACTAATACATAAAAATAACAGCAGAATACTACATTTTTTATTTTTTTATTTTAATGATATAATTTATTTTCTTTGTGTTGTTACAACATGAGAAATCTTACAATTTCTGTATTTCATGTTGATTTATATTTATAAAGTATCAACTCATGCTAATATTTAGCCTTTATATTTTTAAATAATATGGAACAATTCAAAATAATAAATGTATGTAAATGTTTTACTCCACTATATAATAATTGACGCTAATAGATGAATAAAACAGAATACATTGTATTTATGTCTGTATTACATTATACATTACGCGTTATTTGGAATTGTTGTTTATAACTCTAGGTTTTATAATCAAACGTAATGAAAACACCCTTATATACCTAATTCATAATATTCGTTATATAAACTTTCTTCGGTTTTTATCACAGGGGGCTTTTTTTCCGGGGCTTTTTTTTTCTGGGGGTTTTTTTCCGGGGGTTTTTTTTCCGGGGCTTTTTTTCCGGGGTTTTATTTCCTGTTACCGTACAAATGTCATGATTTTTTGACGTTTGTAGAAAAATAATTATTACATTCTTATACTTGAGTTCAAATATTTTTTATTGTGTCTGCTAATTACCAATCGTAATACACATAGGCCTGGTTGCATGAACGTGCATTAACTAAAGAGTTCTCAAAAAATGAACAATATCGAATCGAATATATTCATCAAATCAGTTGCTTAGCATTGCTGTCAAAAATTTGATTTGATATTGTTTATTTTTGAAGAACTGTTTAGCTAATGAACGTTCATGCAACCGGGTAATTGAGTACTCTTGGCCAGTTGCATCGCTGCCCCTTGAATTTTAAGTATCGCCTCAAAAGTCAAATGTGACATAAACATTGCTGTCATTATTCCGATTCGTTATTTTTTGATTAAGTGTAATTTAAAATTTAAGCTAGAGCGATGCAACTGGCAATTTGAATCAAATCGTAGGTTCCGACTGTCTAATAGAATTGCAAAAAAAAATCTTCTCAATTTTTTGAATCAGTAGCAACATTTTCAACGAAAAATTTTGAGTAATTTTGAGAACAAGCTCTCAGTGAAAATTTAAAAAAATTAATTAATACTTATGAAGGTATAACATTCCCTCACTGAACCGGGATCAAAAGTATTGAAAATTAAATGAATAGTGGGAAAAACACGCTTTTGTCAGTAACGAGCTGAAAAAAAGAAAATATAGTAACTTAATTCTTAACGTTAAATGACTATGCCAAAAAAAGCGGAATGCTTTGTCGAAATTAATTAAAAGTACAATTTTCTCAAGGAAGGGTACACCAAAACGGTACACTTTTTAGCATAGTTATTGAACTTGATAAATAAATTACATTATTTCGTCCTTTTTAGTGCGTTACTGACAAAAGCGTGTTTTTCATATTTTTTTAACTATATTTTATTTTTACTTTTTAATCTTAAAATTACTATTAACATATTATTCAATATAGACTAAACTCAAAAGGACTTTCAGCCTACATTTTGTAGTTATTGACTGACGGGAGGTCATGTGCTATACTCCAAAATAATAATTTGATCATTATCAAAGTTTTCGAAACAATACTCTCTTAAAATTTGGTGCAATAGCCTCCCAAACATCAGATTTAAGAAAATGATTAGCAAGGGTGGAGTGGGCTGTTATGTACCGACCTGAATTGATTATCATAATAAAAGTTTAATTCATTTTGATACTCATATCGAAAACCGTATGTCAATATCTTCTGTAACTCACGGGATATTGAGATAAATAGTTCCTACCCTAAAGTGGGTGGTAAGTGGTATGGTAAAATGTAAACAATATAATTTAATCACTGACACGTTTTCAAATTTCAAGTATGCCTAGTCAGTGGCGGATATACATATTTTCCAAGTATAGGCTGTTAAATTTTTGCCACCCTTACTTCTACAATTTGATTGAAATTGCACAAAAAATAGAAAATCGTCTGACAGTATTTTTTTTTTAATTTGTAAGACAGCTAAAAATATTTGCCGCTCCTGAAATCTGCCATCCTAGGCTCAAGCCTTACTCAGCCTGCTGGTAAATTCGCCACTTTCATTATTTATTATTATTATTATTATTATTATTATCATTTTAAATCCTTTAATACCCTTACGGGTGTCAGGATTGACTATTAATTTTAGTTCATATTATTCACGAAGTCTTTCCACTCTTTTAGATTTTTTGCCATTCTCTTTGCCTCTTGGGTGCTGATGTTGTTCCTTCTTAGTATTTCTTCCACTATATCTTGCCATGTTTTGGCTGGTCTTCCTCTTCTTTTTTCTTTCACTATTTTGGAGTTCCATACTTGTTTGGTTTGTCGAGTTTCCGGCATTCTTATTAGGTGACCGTACCATGCAGATTGTTTCTTTTCAATGATGGTTTGTATACTTTCAATTTCTAGTCTAGCTCTTACATGTTCATTTCTGATTTTGTCCATCCTTGTAACCCCTTCTACTCTTCTTAGGAATCTCATTTCACTCGCTTGTATTTTACTCTTAAGTCTACTATTCATCTTCCATGACTCACTTCCATATATTAATGTTGGTCTATACATTGTTTTGTAAAGTGTCATCTTAATTCCTTTAGATATCTGTTTATTGTTCAATATTGTTTTGTTTATTGAGTAATAGCTTTTATTCGCGTTGAGTATTCTTTGGTTTATTTCTTCTTCAATTCCTCCTCTATTATGTATAACAGCTCCAAGGTATGTGAAAGTTTCTACTTGTTCTATCTCTTTCCCGTTCATTGTTACGTTTGTTTCTGTGTCTTCTTTTGCTATTACCATTACTTTTGTTTTTTCTATGTTCACTTTCATGTTGTGCTTTATGAGTTCTTCATTCCACACGTTCAGGTTGTGTTGCATGTCGTTTTCGTTTTTTGCCAGAATTGTTAGATCATCCGCAAAAGCGCACTCTGCTATTGATATCCTGGCTAGTTTGTGGTAGCCAACATCTACTCTCTTTATTTTGCTGTTTATGTTCTTTATTATATTGTACAGGAAAATTATAAATAGTATAGGGCTCAAGGCTCCTCCTTGCCTAAGTCCTTGTGTTGTAATAAATTCTAATGAGGTCTCATTTCCAGTTCTTATATAATTTGAGGTATTACTATATATACTCTTTATCGCATTTATAAGTTCCTCACTTATTCCTCTCTTTCTTAATATTTCCCACATTTTTTTTCTAGGGACTCTATCGAAGGCTTTTTCTAGGTCGACAAATGTCATGTATAGCTTTTTATTTTGTTTCATCACTATTTCTGTCAATGTTCTGAGAGTAAAGATATGATCTTGGGTTGAGTGTCCCTTCCTGAAGCCACTTTGCGCGGATTCGATGTTTAATTCTATTTTTCTTTTCTCAATTTGTTTTCCAATATAGATTCATAAATTTTAGCCGTTGTGTATAGGAGTGATATTCCTCTATAATTGTTACATTTCTTGCTATCGTTTTTTTTATGTATCGGAAATATCACCGCCTTTTCCCATTCTGTTGGAATTTTTCCTGTTTTCCATATTTGGTTGAGCATGATTAATAATATTTGCTCTCCATGTTCCCCTATATATTTCAGCTGTTCTGCCTTTATCATGTCGTGACCTGGAGCTTTACCGTTTCTAAGTTTCTGTAGTATTGTCTTCATTTCGTCATACGTGATATTTTCTGTTTCGTTATTGATTTCGTTGTTTGATTCTTGATGATCTCTTACGTCCATGACTTGATCTTCCTCTAATAGCTCTTGGAAGTGTTCTTTCCACCTTTCCATTATTAACTCATATTCTTTCAATATGTTTCCCTGTTTATCTTGTATTTGTTTAAGTATAACTTGTTTTTGTTTTTTGCATGTTTTCAATGTTTTGTAGAATAGTTTCTGGTTTTCCTTGTAGTTGATTTCCATTGTTTTCCCGAATTCTTCCCATGCCTCTAACTTGGATTGTTTTATAGTTTGTTTTACCTTTGTTCTTTGTATTTTATACTCTTTGTAGTCTTTTTCTTTTTTTGTACTCAAATATTTCTTCCATTTTTGTTTTTTCATTTTAATTACTTCTTTAACTTCTTTATTCCACCAGTGTGTCTGTGTAATCTTTCTTGTGTTTTTATTAGTTCCGCATGTTTCTTTTGTTGCCTCTTGTATTATTTGTTTAAACGTTTTCCACATTTATTCTATATTTTCTTGATTTTGAATTGGTTTTTTTCATTATCAATTCGCCAATTTTATCTTGGTATTTCCTCCTTACTTCTACATTGTCCAGTTTATCTATCCTCAATTTAACCGTGTTAATTTCTTTCCTGATTTCTTTCTTTGTTTGGGTTTCTTCTTGTTTTATTTTCATTTTCGCTACTGTTAGGAAATAATCACTTTCGATTTCACTACCTCTTTTGACTTTAACATCATTTATGTTCTTTATTTGCGTTTTATTTGTGATAAAATAATCTATTATTGATCTCTCATTCCTATCTTTTACTTCTCGGGTATATTTATGTTTGTCTTTGTGCTGGAAATATGTATTTAATATTTCAGGTCATTTATTATGCAGAAATCGATTAATCTTCTTCCGTTATTATTTTTAGTTTGTTCACCATATCTTCCCATTATTTCTTCTATTCCTTTATTTATATTACCCACATTGCATTAAAATCTCCCACTAAGTATATTGGTTCTTTTAGTTTTTCATATTCTAATTGTATCGTGTCCCAAAACTCATCTTTCGTTGATTTATCGTCATCATCATTTGGTCCATAGAGTATCATGAAATTCATTATTGCTTTGTTAGTATCCTCAGTCTTAACAATAATTAATCTTTCATTTACACATTTCCAGTTCTTTAAAGTTTGTTCTATGCTTTTATGTAGTATGCAACCTACGCCGCCTTTTACTCTATCTTCTATTCCTACTCCACTATATATTAAGATATGTTTGTCATTTAATTTTTTTATACCCTGTCCTTTCATTTTCGTTTCCGTTATAGCCAATAAGTCTAAGTTAGTTCTTTCAAACTCTTCTACTAATTCTATTCGCCACTTTTATTATTTAAAAAAAATATATTATAATAATCTGTGCTTCAGTCAAGGTGATCAATTTGAAATTTAGTGGGTTCGATGGCCCATCTGAAACCATAAACAAGTCGTGCAGGTTTTTAACATCAAGTTTTTTTTCTTTTAGCGAACTCTGATTTACTATAGACTGACCAAAGTTGTGTTATCTCATTTGGTGATTATTTGTTAAAAATAATTTTTTCTTCCATTTCCAGATGTACAGCAAAGAAGATCAAATGCAACAGCTACTCATCGAGTTGTGGCTAAGAAACCTGTTGTCGAAATGGATGGAGATGAAATGACTAGGATTATTTGGGCCTTCATTAAAGATAAATTAATTTTCCCTTACGTCAAAATAGAATGTTTGTACTACGATCTAGGACTGCCTCATAGGTACAGAAAAAAATCTATATTTTTTGGTTTTTATTGTTGGCTTGACAGAATAGCTACAAATATTTTGGTTTTTAATACACTACATAAATTCACCAATTTTCATTGCGAGACTATCACTAACAAATTTATATACTCAAATATGTTTTTTGACTTATTATAAAAATTTCAGGGATCATACAAACGACCAAGTAACAATCGATGCTGCAAATGCTATCCTAAAACACAACGTTGGTATCAAATGCGCTACTATCACTCCTGATGAACAGAGGGTAGAAGGTATCTACATTATTTCATCATAATTTATTATTTACTCATTAATTTATTCTATTTTGTAATTTAGAATTTAAACTGAAGAAAATGTGGCGCTCTCCCAATGGTACAATCCGTAATATTTTGGGAGGCACGGTCTTCAGAGAACCAATTTTATGCAAAAACATTCCAAAACTTGTTCCTGGATGGATCAATCCTATTATTATTGGTCGTCATGCCCATGGTGACCAATATAAAGCAACAGATTTCGTTGTTCCGAAGGCTGGTAAAGTAAGTGTAATAATTAATGATATAACAAAGAAATCACTAAATAAATTGTGACGAAATTATGCTGTAGAACATTTAAATTATGAATATCAAAATTCTGAAACATTTATTTGTTCCACAAAATTTCAAATCTAAAAAAGACTGACTGTCTTGACACTATCATTTTAGATCATGGAGCAACTGTAGACACGTGTTTCGTCCTTATTAGGATTCACCAGTACAATATAGCCCAACCCACGATAGTCAGTACCATCCATCTATCTGGCTTTATGCTCGATAGTATTTAGTTTAAGAATCACTGGTCTAAAAC
The DNA here is from genome assembly GCA_963989225.1 of Dromius quadrimaculatus. NCBI lineage: Eukaryota > Metazoa > Arthropoda > Insecta > Coleoptera > Carabidae > Dromius > Dromius quadrimaculatus. Next base: position 44,190,751 of record OZ022331.1, on the reverse strand, counting down.
ATACTTTTTCACATGAATCTCTTTGATTTTTGATATCTTTATATTTTAGATTTAGTTTCATTGAAAAGCAATTTCATGTTCCATGCTCAAAGAGTTTATTCTACTTTTAGGTTGAAATGGTGTATACGACCAATGATGGTACCGAAAAAAGATACGAAATATTCAACTTCAAAGGTAGTGGGATTGCTATGGGAATGTACAACACTGATGAGAGCATCCGCGCTTTTGCTCATTCATCACTGCAAATGGCTCTGAAAAAGAAGTGGCCGCTGTATTTGTCCACAAAAAATACCATTCTCAAACAATACGATGGTCGTTTCAAGGATATCTTCCAAGAAGTTTATGAAAAGTAAGTTGTATAAATGCACACAAGAAAATTAAACTGTTTATCATTACGTTAGCTCTCTAAATTACCTTTCAAAGTGTTCTGCTTTGAATTAATCTTCAATAAACATTAGTAATCAACTTGAATTTTATCATTTTATCGTTTTTATTTTTATTTCCAAACTTTTTCTTCTATTATTTTTATTATTACCAATTAGTTTCACAATGAAAACTTAAAATTCAGTCTATCTAAATTATCTTTATTTCAAGTTGAAGAATAATAATGGCAGTAATAAAATGAATTTTCAATAAAAATTATTTTGTGTCTGAGTAAATAATAGTAATTTTTTGTATACTTGATGGAAAACATCAGGTTTAATATGTAGAAATCAGTAAAGAAAAGTGTCAGTTTTCCAATTAGCAACAACTTTCTAATCAGCAGCAAAAAAATAGCAAACAAAAAATGCACTATAACACGCGTTCAAATGACAGCTTTGATCTAATAAAGAAAAAATTAAAGGTTAAACATATAATAAAACAAAAATTCTCTCGATTTCGCCGCAAGCGAATGTAAAGTCGCTTCTTTAGCTGCATCCAGAATTTTGCAAGAAACTTTAGCTTCTGACGTTTCTGACAAATTAATTTTTAATGTTATTAATTTGTTACTATGCTTTTGCTTGGCAGTTGTCAAAACCGTTATTACGTTTTTGCAAAAACACAACTTTAATTAGTATTTCTGTAGAAAATTATTTCTACTATTGGCGTCTTCCACTCAAGTTTTTCCATCCAGTATACAAAAAAATAGCAAGTTCAACACGTAAGAAAAGCGATATTAGTTTGCTCGTGTAAATTTAATTCACTCGCTAATAAACCCTCACTTTTCTCTACTTGTCAAACAATCTATTATTATGCAACTTGCATGTAAAATGGAACATTATGACATGAGGTAAAATATTTGGTGATGAGGCTTGTTAAATCACGCAAATTTTTGATGGACCTAATATCATAATACTTGTTCACGCAACTGCTTCATATAAGTTTTTTTTTTATATCTTAAGAAGTAACTGTTAAAACTATTAAAAAACTTACAACAGAGCGTTTTCTTGTTCCAGCTCTATCAGCATATAAATGCGTGCCAGTTCATAGCCTAAATTTAGTTTTTCTATAAATTTATGTTACTAGCATTGTTCCCATCATATGTTACTGATAAATAGGCTAGTTATCAAGTCTAAATGTCAGCTTGTGCTCTGAGCTTCTTTGCTGTGTGCTTATTAATTGTCAAAATATGAGAATTGGGTGCCGTAGAATTTTTTTATATGCATTACAACATTCGGAAAATAATTTCTCCAACACTGTTTTGGAATTTGCATATTCCATAACCAAAAATTATGTTGGAACGAATGAAATTCCAATAAATCGTTTAGAATGATTCCGTATGCCGTTTAAAATAATTTCGACGAATCAGAAGCTGTTAGTTTGGTTACTACCATGGTTACTTCCTAACAATTCAAATATTCCTATCTGGTTTTACGTTTGACATTTAATAATTTTTTTAGGTGATCATAACAAAAAAGCTATTTCTATGGCCCCTTTTGCGGCCGTGAAGTTTCACTTTTTGGTACAGATCTGTCAAGTTTTACTTTTTGGAACTGATCTGTCAAATATTACTTTTTTTGGACTGATCTGTCAAAAACTACTTCATAAACACTTCATACCTACCTATGTGGATAGTTTGATGAACTCTTTAATTAACAGTTCGCCGAAATACATATTATATTCTTCCATCAACCTCTATAGTTCTTGCCAGGTTCTTGCAATTCAAGAAATTGATATGCATTTTTTTTATAAATGTCAATTTGATAGAAAACAATAAAATAAAACAATTTCAACGGTAACTAAGATTCACAATTGCAATGTTTCAGAAATAAATAGATAAAACTCTGTGATTTTTAATTGTTTCGTGATGATCGCCTAAAAAACGTTGTGTGCACCTCGGCCTACAATTCTTTTTTGGTCTCACCTGAATTGCAGCCTCAGCTACGCTTCGGCCGAAAACAACAAATTCGACCAAAAAAGATAATCTTTACGGTCTTGGTACATAAATAACTATTTTAATTTCGTGTGAAATATTGGTGAATTTCCAACATGTTTGGAATGGCGTATTCCACACTCGCGAACCGTAATCCTCGCCTTCGGCTCGGTTCACAAACTTTTGGCTCGTTCAGAATATAGGCCATTCCAATACTTATTGTAGAATATACTATTTCGTGACTAGGTGAACCACCAAATAATTGTCTGCATGTCATAATGCTTGAGTTTAAACTGTTGCATGAATTACTAGATATTTTATCAACAAAAATTTTGGAAACAAATTCATATATATTCATTTTAAGTAAAATTAGATGTGTAACATGCTCTAAACACTTTAATGCTTCATTACGATTTATTTGAATATTTTACTATATAAAAAAAGAGACAGAATTCTATAAATTTCTTATTTTTCTTAGATTAGAATCTATCACTTATTTTCATGCCACCATAGGAAAATAATTTATTGTATGCGGCGAGAAACTCAACACATCAAATTATCCTAATCATAGAAGAAAAAATTATACTTTACTGCATGCTGTTTATCTTATAAATGTGTGCTATTCTCGACAACTCTCTTCAATAATTATTTTTTTAGGCGATCATAACAAAAAAGGTGCTTCTATGGCCCCTTTCGCGGCCGTGGAGTTTCACTTTTTTGTACAAATCTGTCAAACATTACTTTTCTGTAAACATCTGTCAAATGTTAGTTTTTTGGAACTAAACTGTCGAAAACTATTTCATTTTGCCGAGATGCATCTTGTTTTCTTCTATCAACTTCTACAGTTCTTGCAAATCGAACAATAAATACACATTTCGTACAAATGTCAACTTGATTCCAAATATTATACGAAATCGGTGATGCTTACAAAATTTTTTGCACGGTTGGAAGATCCACCCAAAGTATGGATCCGAATTTTCTTTTTCAAATTGAGTTACTACTGATGATTGTTTTTTCGCTGCCAGCTGTCAGGTTTGACATTTTATTGTGAATATTTAATTACAAATGATAAATAAATGAGAATTTTTTGTGAAAATCCACAATTATGTTACTTACCGCCTTTGCCGCTGGGTGGTAAGTCAGCATAACCATAGTAACCATAGGTTGTTTGTAAAATCAACATACCACCTCGAATAGAGAGCCGGTAAACACATGAAAACGCCCAATCGTGCAAAAAAACAATTCTAACGGCAATTATAATGTTTTAGAAATAAATAAATAAAATTTTGTAATTTTGAATTCTTTCGTGATGATCGCCTAAAAATTGTTGTGTACACCTTGGCCTAAAGTTCCTTACGGCCTTGATACACAAATTACTATTATGATTTCCAAAGAAAATTTGAGAAAATATGTGGGAAAATGTTTAAACTCCATCTATTTAGAGATATGATTTTTTTTTTTAATTTCATAGTTTCGGTTGTCATTTTATAATAGCAGAAATACAGTTCTCCTATCGAACATGTATATTTCAAATTTTTCGCTGAAGCCTGTATGACACACTCACTTTTAATGTACATTTTTAAATATTGAATGTATCATACAGAAAAAGTTCTTCAATTTTAATGTACATGAAAAAATAGAACGAGTTCTATTTTTTTCAATGTTTGTGTCAATGATTTTAGTTCGTGGATTAGCCGCATCAGCAGACTGTCACTAGTAGTAAACTTTTTCACCTAAACTAAACAGCTGCTATCATAATTATCAAAAATTGTTTGCTTCCCAACGTATTCTTTATACGAAAGAGTTATATTGTCTCAAAGATCAAATAAAAACATAGGAAACATTGTAGAATTCCCTTCAAATGTCAGATTTCACTAGTCAAACATAAAGAGAATTGAACACCCTATATCACATCAACCCTTAGAATAGAAAATACCTAAACTCCCCAAGAAAATGTACATTAACATTGACCTGTGTGTCATACAGGAAAATACTGTTCAATGTGTAAAAAATAATGTACATAAAAATGTACATTAAAATTGAGTGTGCCACACGGGCTTTATAGGGTGAAACAAATTAAAAAAAATAATTTAAATAATGAAAAAAAATAAATGAATTCTGAAACATTTATCTGTCCTACAAAAATTCAAACCTAAGATCCGATTTTAACACCATCATCATAGATCGGGAAGCAACTGTAGACGCGTAGCCAGGCTTTACTATCACGCAAATACCGTGCGAGGTGCGACCGTGTCCATTAATTATTTCTATAATTTTCCTCGATAATAGCTACAGTTGGACATGTAATTTATATTTTAATAATCAATAATTTATTAATTGTCTTTGTCTATTATATTTACGATTCCCGTCCCAGACCACTTTCAATCTACAAAAAAATGATCTATACATACTTTCAGAATTATATCATAATGAATAGACTTTTTTGGTTTTAATTCTGTATATTTTATTTTAGTTTTTGACGTTTCGACTCTCTAACCGAAAGTCTTCATCATTTTTTCTGATGAAGACTTTCGGTTAGAGAGTCGAAACGTCAAAAAATAAAATAAAAAATACAGAATTAAAACCAAAAAAGTCTATTTACTACAAAAAAATGTTTTTTGAAGGAATTCAGCCAATTTTCTATTCTTTTAGAGAACGTTTACTCACTTTTCGCACATTGATCGATTTTTAACAAAAAGAGGAGAATTCTGAGCATTTACTAATATTGCCAAAATACAGAAAATCTACGAAAATTTAATAGGATATTATCTCTGAGTCACATCGCTTTTTCGACTATTAAGATAGTTATCTTGCTAGAGCCATAGTATCAAAATATCCCAAATTGTATACTTATTACCAAAATTATTATACAGTTATCCTTGAAATTTGAAGTCGATTGACCATCTCAAACTTGAGATAAACGCAATTAAAATGAAAAATTTTAACATGGAGAGCAATGGAGAGTGTACATTTTAGGCAGTAATTATATCTCTTTCAATTTTTAGTGATTATTTTTACCATTCAAATTTCGACCAATAGAATTGCACCATCCGACGTCACGTGGTATGACCTACACGGTTTTCAAGTGGAATTTTTTTGGAAATTTTGTCTGTTGGTTATATATACAAAACAGAACATTCAGCTGCGTTGATTCAGCATCTGTCAAACTGACAGACAGATTGAATGTGAAAATGAGCAGATTCGGAGTCGAGTCTCTGGAATCTATTGATGAATTTGGATGGGAAAAATAATCTTCCGAATACCATTCGTGATTAAATTTAACCTGGCAAAATTTTTAGATTGTTACGAGAGCTTGCAACCAATTTATTACGTGATACTGATCAAAAATCACTCAATAAATTGCTAAGCAACAAGCTCTCGTAACAATCTAAAAAAATTTCCGGTAAAATTTAACCACTTATGATATTATATATGAAAAAACTAACAGTCAGTTTCTTTCAAAAATTATTGACTATCTCATTGTTTAGATATGAGAACGCAAAGTTGAACACTTTATATATAAAATACGTGCCGACACGTTGAACAGAAATGCTTGGCAACACTGTACGTCACTCTATACATCGCATTTTACTATTCGAACTAGAAATTCAAAGGGAAAGAAATGGAAATAAATAGTTAATAATGGTTTTAGTAGAACAATATTATTTATGATGGATGAAATATATAATATATTTGGTAACACAAAAAATTATATCGATATAATCTTAATATTGAATATTAAATAAACAAAGCACATAAAAATAAAGAAAAAGTATTATTAACTATAATATATAAATATTAATAATAATAGCTAAAAATAATATGGTGTGAACTTACAAATAAAATTGGACTCAATCACATTAATTTTGTAGCTTAAAAAAAGAAACAATTAGCGTGATAATACGTTTATTTTTGTGGCTTGCCATTTTTTAACTGTTAAAATTTGAACAAATCCTTGCTCCCCTTCCTCATCGTAATCTAAAACTTTTTGTTTTATAAATTTACCTTCATATCGCAATATTTCGGACATTTTTCTATATTGAGATGACAGCTAAGCACAATGTTGCCAAGTTATTTTTCCGGCAAGTACCCGTGAATGTTTACTATTGGTAATTGAAATTAACCCGTAGCCACCAAGCGGTTATAAGCGGAACTATATTGTAAAGTGGATTCGACCCTAATTTCCATATAATCGTATGTTATGTTACTGGTTTTGTTAGCAATATTTAGTGGCTTTTTTGAGATTGTTTGTATGAAATTTTATACTACAATAGTTTTTAATGAATTTGTTTAAGTTAATTCAGTGAAAAATACTTGGCTTTCGACTTTATTGTCACATTATATAACCTCAAAATTAATCTTTCTCAAGGCTATACTCTTCAAAATGTGGAATTTAAACGAAGAATTGGTGATAAAATTTTTTGTGTTTATGGATTTCATTCCAAATTTAATCGAAATGTGGATTTGAGTTTCCTTAATTTTCCTAAAAAGGGTGAAAGTATCTGTAGTAAATAAAGTTGGCAACTATGAATTAGTTGATAAATGAGCTGTGTGGATTAGAAAAATTTGTACAAGAAAAGCTGAAAGCAGGAATTTAAAATACAAAAATGTCGTAAATACTTCCATGTAATATTATTTTCTTTGAAGCTATGAATTTTATAATCTCATGCAGTCTTCCAGTTACAACTAAAACCGTACATAAATAAGATGATTTTGAAAGAGAAAACTATATATTATAGAAGAAGAAAGTCAATACTTTCCCGCACAATTGGAATTGAATCAAATCATTCAATGAAATATGAATATTTCTTTGGTGAATATCGACGTATTTACATTGTAAACAGACTACAAACTTGTCGTAAGCCACTTTTGATCCGCCATTTTGTAAACACAGTGCTGCCGCCAACGGTGATTTCAGTTGCCAATTCGCGAGTAAAATTACCGATGGCGGCGCTGTTAATCAACCAAAATGTCGGATGTAAGTCGTACTGTCATTTTTAGACATGCTTGTTCACATGTTAAAACCGCAGTTTTCCAGAGAGTCATATTTTATTATTTTAATATTTAAGGTAGTTTCTCTTGACAAACTTGTAAGTTTGAGGATTAAATTTCATTGCTATCATTCCAATTTTGTGCATAGACATTTTAAATTGTATTTATTTGCAGATAAATAATCATGTTCTTGGGAAATAATCTTTTCATAATACCTGCATTGAAACAGCGCGTTTTCACGCTTATTTTATCAGTAGAAACAAGACAATTTCAGACAAATGCGAGTGTAGCCGGGCAGAAACAAGCCTGTTTCTGCCCTAGGGGAGAAACAAGCTTGTTTCTGCCCGCTGAATTTATTTCTTACATCGTTTTATCCCTGGCAGAGTCGCATTTGTTCATTGTCAATCTCTAAATGAAAATCATATAACCTAAGATAATTTGACAGTTGTTGTATTCGTAACTGTAAATTAAATTGAAAAGACGATTAGTTTCAAGAAAAAAAGTATTAATACGACAATTTCAAGTACACCACAACATCTTATTGATAAAGCAGAAGCAGCTACTCTCGACTTGCTAACTGCGAAATCAGAAGAAAAATATTTACTTTGTTATGACAAATTTGTAATATGGAAAGTTTCAATGCAGGTATTATGAAAAATACAGTGTGTGGCACGGAACAAAACACGATTTCAGCCGAGGATGATGCCAGCCCTCGCTTCGCTCGGGCAAGCAACACTCACCCTCAGCTGAAATCGTCTTGTTTCGTCCCTAGCCACACAATATACTATTTCATAATACCTGCATTGAAACAACGCGTTTCAACGCCTGTTTTGTCAGTCGAAACAAGACAATTGCAGACAAATGCGAGTGTAGCCGGGCAGAAATAGGCTTGTTTCTGCCCGAGGGGAGAAACAAGCTTGTTTCTGCCCGCTGGAATTAATTTCTTACATCGTTTTATCCCTAGCAGAGTCGCATTTGTTCATTGTCAATCTCTAAATGAAAATCATATAACCTTAGTTAATTTGACAGTTGTTGTATTTGGAACTGTCAATTAAATTGAGAAGACGATAAGTTTCTAGAAAAAAAGTATTAAAACGACAATTTCAAGTACACCACAACATCTTATTGATGAAGCACAAGCAGCTTCTCTCGACTTGTCACCTGCAAAATCAAAAGAAAAATATTTACTTTGTTATGACAAATTTGTAATGTGGAAAGTTTCAATGCAGGTATTATGAAAAATACAGTGTGTGGCACGGGACAAAACACGATTTCAGCCGAAGGTGATGCCGGCCCTCGCTTCGCTCGGGCAAGCAATACTCACCCTCGGCTGAAATCGTCTTGTTTCGTCCCTAGCCACACAATATACTATTAAATATTTAAATTCACATTATTCACTTTTTCAAAGAAAAACTGATGTTAAACTCAGAAAATTTAATAAATGGAGAAAAAGTAAGGAACTCAATAGGTAGTAGATAGGAAAGTGCAAAAGAGGTTAAAATGAAACTGTTGTATATAAGAAAGCAGTCTCCAAAAAGACTGATTTTGGTCAATACACATATACTGAAATAGTAAATATAAACGTGAAATAGAAAAAATATAACAAAAGCTCACTGTTTACAAATAACAAACGATTGAAATAACAGCTCAAATGGCGTTTCAAGCGGAATACGTCTTTGAGTAGTTCTCGTGTTGTCACACCAGATGGCTACGGCTTAATTTTACTCGCGAATAATGTACGAGTATGAGATACACTCCCTGACAAAAAATTCAGTCACCTACTAAATTTATTCTATATTTCTTAATCTTTATTCATCAATATTATCATAAAAATTTATGTACTGAACTATCTGTCTTATGAACAAGTTCTGACAAGAATAACAAGCATCTATAATCAGTTTGCAAGGCGTTTTTTAAAGATACGCTAGACTTTACTTTTTGACAATTATGTACCACGACAACAGCCTTAACCGCTTTGATATGTCTCAACATTCAAACACCGATGTTTAGTAATAATCTCAAGTGAATTTTCTGCTAGAAGACGAGCACGTGCTACAAGATTCCGACCGGCTAGAAATCTGAACTATCAGGCGTCCATTTTGTAAGTGGAATATTGTTTTCCAACTTCCAATTTTTGACGATTCCAATTATTTTAAAAGACATTAATGTATCTATCAACGTTCATGATATGTCATCTACAACAAAGTGGGTGGTTGCACCAGTAAGCAAAAGTGTTGAATTGGGAATTTGAAATCAAATATTGTAAAATAATAATAATATCGCCAAGGGGAATTATTGATTCTGGAAAAACAGAATTCGTGTGAAACAGACAGAGTTTTCGCCAAATATTGAATTTCGTCGATGCTATTCAGTATTTATACATTGAATCCTCACACGAAGACAAAGTGAGGTTCATTCCTAGTGTCCATCGATAGATAAAATAATACAGAAACATTGTGTTTCATGCGCGGTCGAACATTTTCGGGTTTCCTTCGAGCTACATATTCGTCTCGTAAAAATCAGCAGTAATTCCACTTCAGCTGATTGTTAAATTGACACTAGGTTGAGACCTTTTTAGTTAGGAAACAGTCGAAAAGGCGTTTTCACGCAAAGATTAATTTCTATTTAATTTTCGTAGATTTTCTGTATTTTGGCAATATAAGGAATTGCTTAGTATACTCTTCTGTTTGCTATTTAAATGTGAATAAACGTTCTCTATGTGAGCAGAAAGATGTTTTAATTTCCCAAAAATTACTTCAAAATAGTTATTTGTGTATCAAGGCCGTAAAGGCTATCTTTTTTGGTCGAATCTGTTGTTTGCAGCCGAAGCGCAGCTGAGGCTGCAATTCAGGTGAGACCAAAAAAGAACTGTAGGCCGGGGTGCACACAACGTTTTTTAGGCGATCATCACGATATAATTCAAAACCACAAAATTTTATCTATTTATTTCTAAAACATTGCAATTGTAAATCTTAGTTGCCGTTGAAATTGTTTTATTTTATTGTCTTCTATCAAAGTGACATTTGTAAAAAATGCGTATCAATTTCTTGAATTGCACGAACAATTAAGGTTGACGGAGGAATATATGTATTCCGGCAAAAACTATATCTTGAAGAGTTCATCAAGCAGTAAGTATGAAATGTTTATGAAGTAGTTTTTGACAGTTCAGTCCCAAAAAAGTAGTGTTTGACAGATCAGTCCCAAAAAGTAAAATTTGACAGATGTGTACCAAAAAGTGAAACTTCACGGCCGCAAATGGAGCCATAGAATAGTATATTCCGATACAAGTGCGGAATGATCGATTCGCACGAGTGACGGATGTTATTTTTTCTACAGTCAAAGGTGTTCGCCGAAATATTTATAACCAAAATATGCAGTTTTTTGAGAAAGAATTTGCTTCATTGATCTCATTCCAATTCATCAAACTTTGATAAAAATACTCATATTGATATTTTTTTGGAGAGGAATGATAAGAAAATCAAAGAGAAATTAAATTATGACAGCAATGGAACAGTTTTTTCGCGACGCCACGCGGCTCTCGTAGGAATTTCTGAGCGTGCGGAATAACCCTTATTCCGCACGCTACAGCGTGTGGAATGGGTATCATTCCATAGTGACTGTAGAAAAACACCTTTTTTCTTATGATCGCCTAAAAAATATTTTTTGTTGGTTGTGCCAACTGGTCTGGGACAGGGTTTTTATATCTCTCTTATTGTTTCATAACTATGCAACAAACAAACTGTTTTTAGAGTAATTTATTTTATGCATGTTATCTTATTTTGATAGTCCTTTATTTATTGCATTTATTTCTGAAGTTCTTACTGCGTCACCAAAACGTTGAAAAGTTTGGAAATTTTAAAACTAATGAATGAAAAATTCTATATAATGTAAAATACAGTAACTCTTTCAATTTTTTCTATACGATTATATTTTATATAGAATTTGCTAATATTTTATTTTTGCAATTGCAATTCATGCCTGAAAAAATTATTTGAAAATTACAGGTTTTTTTTTATCTTCACAATATAGTACTGCTTTATTTTAATATTATTTGTTTTATTACAGAGAATATAAGAAGCAATATGAGGCAGCAAACATTTGGTATGAACATCGTTTAATCGATGATATGGTCGCACAAGCTCTAAAATCATCTGGAAAATTCGTTTGGGCTTGTAAAAATTACGATGGTGACGTCCAATCTGATATAGTTGCCCAAGGATACGGTTCTCTAGGTTTGATGACATCAGTTCTTTTATGCCCCGATGGCAAAACAATGGAAGCGGAAGCTGCTCATGGTACCGTCACTAGGCACTACAGACAACATCAGAAGGGTTTGCCAACTTCAACAAATCCAGTTGCCTCCATTTTCGCTTGGACAAGAGCTTTAGAGCACCGTGGAAATTTGGACGGCACTCCAGAATTAGGCAAATTCGCTAAAAGTTTGGAACAAGCTTGTGTTGATACTATTGAATCCGGAAAGATGACGAAAGATTTAGCAGGCTGTATTCATGGATTACCAAACGTTAAAGAAGGAATGTACATGAACACTGAAGATTTCTTAAATGCTATCGCTGAGCAACTGAAATACAATCTAAGTAAATAATAATTAAAACAATTAAATTTAAAATTTCCTATGCTAACTTTCAAATTGAAGGCTCAACGCATTTTTACATCAATTTTATAAATTAATTGTCTGATATGTGAAAATATTTGTAAAAAAATATAATTAATTTTTAATACATCAGATAAATTCCTTATCTACCCTAAATATATTATTTTCTGAAAAACAATTTGTTTTATTTATTTATTAATAAGATTAAAGTTCAAGTGCGGTATACTGAAATGGTTCAAATATTGTGATAAATATTATCAACTGCAAGGACATACTTTCAGTCATTCATAGTTTACATTGCTTATAAGTATAATCATGAGTCGACTAGTTTCCATTAGAGATTTTGAAGATCATGCAAAAACTGTTCTACCAAAAAATGCTTTAGATTATTATAAAAGTGGAGCGGGAGACGAAAATACTCTATCACTAAACAGATCTGCATTTAAGAAGTAATAAAGTTGTGCCTTCCAAATAAATATAGTTTTTAATAATTGAAAATCTCTCAGATTGAGAATAAGGCCTCGACTTATGAGAGATGTATCCACAAGAGATTTATCAGTCACCATTTTTGGATCAAGAGTTTCAATGCCAGTTGGAATTTCTCCTACAGCCATGCAGAGAATGGCCCATCCTGATGGAGAATGCGCAAATGCAAAAGGTTCCCTAATCCTGGAGTTATATACTTTTTAAAATTAACAATTATTTTTTAGCTGTAGCTGCCAATGGGACAATTTTTATTCTAAGCACAATTAGTACTAGTAGTATTGAAGAAGTTGCAGAAGCTGCTCCAAATGCCATAAAGTGGTTTCAGTTGTACATTTACAAAGATCGGTAAATATTTCAACGAATCCTAAACCAATATTTAAGTAGCAATCAAATTACGCCGCACAGTATTCACATTCATAATTCTATTTATAAAAGAAAGATATGAATGAGAATCATGGGCGTAGCTAAGGGGGAAGCAAGGTGGGCATTGTCCACCCAAGAAATTTAACTTTATCGTCAGACTTTCAACTTAACTGCACATTTGAGGGAGGTGCCACTTTTAGTGCAGAAAAATTGACAGTTTTTTTTTTTTCTGTGTGTTGGCTTTTGGGTTACTAATGTATCAATATTCCAAATTTGCAGGGTGCAACACAGTTATATTCGCGGTTTTACGCATAAAATTTAATGAAAATCAATTATACATATTACAAAAACTATACAATTTATCAAAATGTTCAGCGACAAAATTTTCTACGAGGATCTATAAAATATAGTAAAAAACGCAAATGCGCATAAATCGAAAAATCGTATCGTACATAGGATTTTTTAATATAATGATTTTTCATGAATTTCGGAAAAAAACAGTGGGAATAATCGGCATCGTGCAATTAATCCTTTGTAGGAAAACTAATTGTGAAACTTTTTTCTATATAATTTTTTTTTTTTTGATAAAGTCAATAGTTTTTGAAATATTTTGGATTTTTCGTCAAAAAACGCGATAAATCGCGTAAAATCACGAGTACATCCATGATACACCCCTCAAATATTGGTTGTAACATTGATATCTTAATTAGTAGCCCAAAAGCTATTTCTCTGCAAAAAATCTTGTTGACTTCTGGAAAAAAAAATAAATTCTGCCAATTCCCCAGGAGAGTGACTGAACTTCATAATTTCAAGGCATCACGTATGTATTTCTGAATAAATTGCTCTGTTATTTCAAAAATTTGTCGATTCTACAAAAAAATTGGGCTTGAAATCGTGAAGGTCGCAAGTTGCACGCACAACTAAGAAATCGAAAGTCGCAAGTTTGACTGCGGCCCAAGCTTTTGATTTATTTTAAAAACCAGGGGCATTTAAAATTATGAAAGCTGTGCAATAATTTTAAATAGAGCTTTAGCTTTTCTTTTCGAACTATAGCCACCGATTCATTCCTACTCTTTCAATTAAATTCTTTTTAATACATCAATTTATATTGCTTTTTATTTTTTTTGGTTTACGCACAAACATTCCGCAAAAAATCTTACGCCACAGCAATAACATGCAGTTTTACTTCTGAAATTAGATCCAGCATCCAAAGTCTTTCAACCTGCTTAATCAAACTACTTTACTTATTCCCAACATTGCAATCAGCCACCATATCATTCATCTTATGACCGGTTGCACCACCGTCACTTAACTTTAAGCGGAGTTTAATATCTATGGCAACTATTGTATGGACAATTGTAACTACGGTTATTATTCCTCCCTTAAAGTTAAGTGACGGTCGTGCAACTGGCCATTAAATAGATTCCGATCCTCTTCTGTTTATATACAGGGTGTATCACGGAAAGTGAAACATAGGCGTTTAACATGGGAAATCAGTTTTTCCCTGCGCATTACTCTCCTAATTATTTCAGACAAAAAGTTTCAAATGGATGTAGTAAAACAGAAATTTCTGCATCCGAATCAATAAAAAAAAAATTTGGCAGCCTTATAACAGCAGAAATAGAATTTGATTATTTTTACCATCCAAATTTCTACCAATAGAATTGCACCATTCGACGTCACGTGGTACAACCTACACGGTTTTCAAGTGGAAATTTTTTGGAAATTTTGTCTGTTGGTTATATATACAACACAAAGAATATTCAGCCGCGTTGATTCAGCACCTGTCAACAGACAGACAGATTGAATGTGAAAATGAGCAGATTCTGAGTCGAGTCTCTGGAATATATTGATGAATTTGGATGGGAAAAATAATCTTCCGAATACCATTCGTGATTAAATTTAACCTGGCAAAATTTTTAGATTGTTACGAGAGCTTGCTACCAATTTATTTCGTGATATTGATCAAAAATCACTCGCTTGACAGCTCGTGATTTTTCTGTCAATATCACTCAATAAATTGCTAAGCAACAAGCTCTCGTGACAATCTAAAAATTTTTCCGGTAAAATTTAACCACTTATGATATTATATATGAAAATTCACAGAATTACAGCTAATCGTATAAGCCATGGAATCAGAAATAAGAGACGAACAAAAGCATAATGCTTTATACGTCAAATTATTATTATTCATTTTGACAAATTAAAATATTGTAATAAAAGATCGATATAAAAGTTATTCTCAAAAATGAATAACTATTCAAATAAAGAAAAGCTGCAAATAATTAAATGGTATTATTCTGGCAATAGTTTACGGCAAATTCGTGATTATATTAGTACTCTTTGGCGAAATCATGATATTCCGGGGATGTATATCATTCAACGATTCATTGCCAAGTTTGAGAAGACAAGTACACTCAATTTCAAGAAAGAGGAACAAAATATCGAGAACTACAATGAAAATAAAGAAAATGTTCTTGCTTTGATAGAACTAGAACATACAATGAGTGTAAGAGAAATTTTCAGGGAACTGAATATTCATTTTATGACAGTTCATAGAATTCTTAAGAAACATAAATACATTCCTTTCAAATTTCAAAATCATCAACATCTTTTGGAACGAGATTTTGAAGTGCGTGCATCATTCTGTGAAATAATGATGGAGAAGTCAAATTATGACAGAGACTTCTTAAGGAATATTTTATTCTCAGATGAATGCACATTTACCATGAATGGCGATGAATCCAATGGTCATAATTACCGGTATTGGTCCAAGAATAATCCACATAACGTTATACAGTCCCGGACACAATATCGACAAACTGTAAATGTATGGGCAGGCATTTTAGGACATCAAATAATAGGTCCGTTCTTTATTGCAAGAATAAATTCGGAGTCGTATTTAAATTTATTAATGAATATAGTTGGACCAGAGGACCAATTAACTGGCCAGCACGGTCACCTGATTTAAATCCGTCCGAATTTTCTCTTTGGGGTCATTTGAAAACTAATGTTTGTAAAAGAAGATACCAGAGTATAGAAGAACTTGAATATGCTATAACACAAGAATGTCAAAAAATAAATAATAGGCAATTAAGTAACGTTCGGCAAAGTTTCTACAATAGATTGGGTTATTGTTTAGCATAAAACGGAGGATTGTTTGAACATCTATTATAATTTGAGAATTTAAGAATATTTTGAGTTTGTTGTAGTTCATATTGAATTTAATTTGTTGCATTATTTAATTGTTAGTGTTATTTTATCTTATTTCATCAATTTTAAACAGTAAATCAAATTAAACCACCCATTATTTACCATCATTATTATTAGATTTTTATTTAGAAAATTGATATTCACTACCTACGGAAGATATCTATTTTGACAATCATCATTCTGACACTGACGTATTAAACGTTACGCTTTTGTTCGTCTCATATTCATATTTTATTTCTGCTATCATGAAGTAGCCTAAACGATTTTTTTTCTTATTAAGCCGGTACAGAAATTTTGCTCTACTATATCCATTTGAAATTTTTTGTCTAAGATAATTTGAGGAGCAATGCGCACAGAAAAACTGATTTCCCATGTTAAACGCCTATGTTTCACTTTCCGTGATACATCCTGTATATAATCATGTCTCTTAAATCCTTGCGGGTGTCGAGTATTGTTTTTTCTTTCATTTCTACATAACGTTTTTTGTGAATTGGAACCAATCTTTTCTGTTTGATGCTTTAGTTTTCGCTTCTTGTTTGCTGCTGTTTCTCTTTTCTAGTATTCTATCAATTACACCGTCCTATGACATTCTTGGTTTTCCTCTTTTCTTTTTTCCTTGTGTTTGTCATTTCCATATTTTTTTCACTGTGTGTTGTTCTGGCATTCTTATTAGATGCCCGTACTATTGCAACTATTTTTCTTTAATCTTTTTTATCGCTGACTTAATTTCCAAGTTTTCTCTTATCTTGTCGCTCCTAATTTTGTCCATTTTTGTTACACCCTCTATTCTTCTTAAAAATTTCATCTCAGTTGCCTGAATTTTGCCTTCCTGTCTTGTATTTGTTACCCATGCTTCGCTTTCAAACAATAAGACAGGTTGGAATATGGTTTTATAAATAGTCATTTTTGTTTTCTTCTCTATTTGTTTATTGTTTAGGATAGTTTTGTTCATGGCGTGGAAGCATTTATTGAATTCTGTTATTGATATCTTCATCATATATGCCATTCCTCTCGAGAATTCATCCTAAATATTTAAAATTGTTCACCTGTTCTAATTCTTCTCCCTCCAACTGTATGTGGATTTCCTTAATATCATTAGAAATAGTTATAATTTTGGTTTTTTGCGTGTTTATTTTCATGTGCATTTTTTCTAGTTCATTCTAACAGATATTCAGGTTTGTAGGTCTTTTTCTGTTCTCCCAAATATGTCTAGATCATCCGCAAATGCACATTCGGTTATGGTTATTGGGTTTAAATTCAGATGGTCTTTATGTACTGCTTTTATTTGGGTTTTTATTCTCTTTATTTCATCCATAAGTGTAATAAATAGTAATGGGCTCAGCGAACCTCCTTGCCTAACTCCCATTTTAGTCCCGTTCTTACATAATTTCGGGTATTTTTGTAAACACTTTTAATTGCTTTTATTAGTTCCACATTTATATCTCTGCTTTCTAGTATCTGCCATGTCAAACGCTTTTTGTAGGTCTACAAAACAGATATGTAATGTCTGATTATGTCTTATGACTCTTTCTCTTATCTGCTTTATTGAGAAAATATGATCATGAATGCTACGCCCTTTCATAAATCCGCTTTGTGACATTTCTAGCTTACCTTCTAATTCTTTTCTTAGTCTTTGTTCTAAGATAATTTCATAGACTTTGGAGACTACGCATAATAACGAAATTCCTCTGTAATTCGAACACAGCCGATTGTCTCCTTTCTTGTATAGTGGTAATACCACTGCAACTTCCCAATCTTTTGGTATGTTTTGCTGTTTCCAGCATTCATTTATTAGTTTGTGTAGTAGTTTCGTTGCAGTTTCTCCCATATGCTATTTCTCCTGCTTGTCGTGGTGGGTAAGTTTCATACTACTTTCTTGCACTTGTAGATTCACTTCTAATAATTCTTCAAAATTGTTTCCATCTAGTCATGATTTCGTTCTCTGCAGTTAATATATGTCCATTTTTGTCTTTTATTTGTTTTAGAGGTGATTTTTGTATCTTGGCGTAAAGCTTTAGTGATTCTAAAGAATAATTTCCAATTTTTTTTATAATTTTCCTCTATCCTTAGTCCAAAATCCTTCCATGATTGTTTTTTGGCTGCGATAACCATCCTTTTAACTTTTGTTCTTTGTTCTTTGTATTTTTCTAGCTTATTATTTGTGTCATAGCCTCTCAGACATTCTTTCCATAATGTTTTTTTTTTGTTTTACCTCCTTCTGGATTTCAGCTTTCCACCAGTGACTCTGCCTTTTCTTCACTGATATTCTCTTTGCTCCGCATATTTTTCTGCCTGCCTCTTGGAGCGTGTTCTTAAATACTTCCCATAACTCCTCAATGTTTTTTGTATTTTTTATCACCGTTTTTGTTTTTTGTTATTGAAACATTTTAAAATAAGATAAATTGAAAACACACTTGGTTAAGTTCCAAAAGTAATTAAATTATCTCAATACATATTTCGGTTATTAAACTATCATCAGAAGATACATAAACTCATATTATGTATCTTCTGATGATGATGTATAAGATGTTAATACTAAGTTGTAACACCTCAAACTGGCAGTTAGAACTCATTGAAACAAACAACTTTTCTAAGATCAAATTTTTGATTTGGAGCCCCAGTTCAAGTTATTGGTTTTTTTTTTTTTTAATCGTAATTACTCTCTTTTTTTTAGAGAATATTTAAAAAATACAAAATCTTTCAACATTTGCTCTCAGTTCTGTAAAACATTTGTATTCACAATTATTTTCTGTTTTATGAAATAACAAAATGAAGACCGATATTTTTAGACTGGGAGCTAGTGACAGGTGGGGTTCTCCGATTTTATACCGCTTGCCTTTTTGAGGGTTGATAATTTGAAAATTCCAATTAAAGTTCTGAAAAAAGAATGTTTTTTTCCGTGATATCAAATTGCATGCCTTTGTAATGTTGAATAATTGAAATTAATCTAAAGCCAAGTACTGAAAGGCAAGCATTTCGCAACAGCCCAAGTGGCTCAAAGGGTTGCGTGAACTTGTGAAAAAAAATATGAAAAATGCCGTGTTTCCAAATTGTATGCCAATGAAAAGAATTGAAGTTTTAGTCATAAAACCCTTGTAAAAAAATTGGCAAGCATTCCTCGTTGGCGCAAGGGTTTGAAATTTGGGGGTAATCTTGCATAAATTTTGCACCAATTAGCCGTGATTACAAATTATCTCAAATGGAGCACAAACTTTATTTCATAGTGAAATAATTATAAATTTAAAATGGCATGCATGTTGCTTAAGCCCTTCATATTTTAAATAATAATGAAAGTTGCATAAAAAACTGGAAACATTTCTCTGACTTTATTCTGCCTGCTATTTTGTATTACATCAATAAATGCTGTTTCAAATTCATTTGGGAAATGGCAAGCATGTTTCTTAAGCCCTTCGTATTCTAAATAATAATGGAAGTTGCATAAAAAACACGCAAAATTTCTCTGACTTTATTTTGCCTGCCATTTTGTATTACATTAATAAATGCTGTTTTACATTCATTTGGAAAATGGCAAGCATTTTGCTCAAGCCCTTCATATTTTAAACAATAATGAAAGTTGCATAAAAAACTCACAAAATTTCTCTGACTTCATTCTGCCTGTCATTTTATACTACATTAATAAATGCTGTTCTAAATTCATTTGGAAAATTTCAATTTCTTGAAAAACAAAAAGCATCAGACGAAGACTTTGGTTTCATTATGATGGAGCACCGGCTCTATAACCCAAAAAGTCATAGCACTACTAAATAGAGAATATTCGAATAAGTGGATTGGAAGAAGAGGTTGCGTGGCCAGCCCGAAGCTCTGCCCTAACTCCCCTATATTTCTTTTTCTAAGGTCAAATGAAGACCTCTGTATATAAGACACCAGTAAATACCGAATTAGAACCAGTGGCTAGAATAGTAGCTGCAGCAGAAAATATAGAAGACAAACAGGCAGCTTTTGCAAATGTCTCTTCTAATATTAAAACACGCTTCCAGGCTTGCGTGGCTGCGAATGGTGGCTATTTTGAAAATTAAATTTATTCCCTTCGTTGTTTCATTGTTCATTGTTTTATTTTTCTTGTTTTTTTCTATTTAATGGGAGCAAGCCTACTTTGTTTTAAATGATCGTTGCAATATGCTGTAATTCAATTTGAATAAAAACTTTAGCAGATAGTTTAAGGATTTTGTAAATATTTTATTTTCAAAATTAAAATTTTTGATCGGTCATCATTTTGTGATTAGTTGTTTGTTTCAATGATTTTTAACTGCCTTTTTCGGGTGTTACAACTTAGTATTAACATATCTGTATATTAAGGTAATTAATTTACTTTTGAAACTTAACTAAATGTGTTTTTAATTTATCTTTTTCAATTATTTCTTACAATTTAATAACATATTTAATAAATTTTTCTTTGTTTAGAGAAGTGACTAAGAGTTTAGTCAAACGGGCAGAAAACAATGGTTTCAAAGCAATTGTTTTAACTGTGGATACTCCAATGTTTGGTTTGCGAAGGGCTGATATGAGGAACCAATTTACTTTACCTCCTCATTTACGGTATATATTTTTATACTATTAAATGATAATACAGCTCAGAAAATTTGAATTGACTTAAATATGAATGATTTAGGATGGCGAATTTCGCGGACGAGAAAGCAACCAAGATTAATAGCAAAACAGATGGCTCAAGTCTCAATAACTACGTGAAGAATTTATTTGATACTACTTTGAACTGGAATGACATTAAATGGCTACAGAGTATAACATCCTTACCAATTGTTTTAAAAGGTATATTAACAGCTGAAGATGCCATCATTGGGGCTGATTTAGGTGTGGCAGGTATTTTGGTTTCGAATCATGGAGCCAGACAAGTTGATGGTACACCAGCTTCTGTAAGAATTTAAAAAAATTAAGTGGGTTTCAAGAGGCAAATCAATTTTCAATATTTTTTTAGATTGAAGCTCTACCTGAAATAGTGAAAGCAGTGGGGCATAAATGTGAAATATTTTTAGATGGGGGAGTTACTGAAGGAACCGATGTGTTTAAAGCATTAGCCCTCGGAGCAAAAATGGTAATAAAAAAAAAAGTTCAGTTTAAACTTTTCTTGTTTTTACTTACTGTATACAAATAAGTCATATGGTGCACACATCAGATTTTTTTAAAGTAGCACTACTCTTATACTAGTTAATTATTGAATTCTAGTAAGGTCTTTCTAATTTCGATACAAAAATGCAATTTTAGAAATTTCAACTACAATATTTCATTATTTTGTCAAACAAATTTAATAGATGTTTTTCAAATAAGTGATATTTTGATTTGTCTGTCCGATAAAAATGCTATGAAATCCTAAAAATTATTCTCACACAGATATTTATGGGACGTCCAGCTTTATGGGGACTAGCTCACAGTGGTGAAGAAGGTGTTAAAAAAATATTAAATATCATGCGAACTGAACTTGATTATACTTTGGCATTAACAGGTGATAATAATGTTTCATGAAAATATCGTTAAAATCTTAATTTATTTTATCTTAATGTATTTTCATTTCAATAGGTTGCCGAAGAATTACTGACATAAAACAAGAAATGGTGGTACATGAATCATACTACTCCAAATTTTAATTTTTGCAAATTGTATTTGTGAATAAATGATAAAAATAAAGAGTAATGCAATATATCCATATTTTATGTGCAATTTAATTCGCAGTTAGTTATTATTATATTAAATATATTAATGAATAAGATTTGAAAACTCGCGCCAATCATTCAAACGGAAAAGGATGTAACTATTCTTGTCGAAAATGTACGTTCGTTGTTTTTCATTCAGCAGTGCTCTGTGATTTGTTATTTTAGATGTTTTTGTATTAAGAATTGACAGTTATATCAAGCATAAATTGTAAAATTTTCATAGATTCGTTGTGATAATTTGAGAGAGACATCAAACGGTGAATTTCAGCCGGAAATAAAACAAAATTATTTTGTTTCATAATATTTCGTAACCAATAAACGTAGTGTGGAACATAGAATAATAAGAAGAATAAAAGTACAGCTGACAGTGGTCAAGTATCGTGCTCCTGCTAGTTGCTTCATTGCTTTCAATAAACTGGAAACATGGCGAAACATTCCTTGAACTGATGTGCAAAATACACAAAATATTTGGCATTTGTTTCTATTTGAGTGAAGGATAGTGAACGATATGTCTTCTCTTCATTTTGTTGTGCATCCATTACCTGGTACAGAGGAGCAGCTAAATGATAGGTAAATCATAGAGTTAGGTGTACGTTGTACCAAACTTCCTCCATTTATATTTTGCTTATTACTTTTAAAATGGTGAACAAGTATACGATCCCACCCATAATTTCTCAGTGCATGGAGGAAATTTGCATGTTCGCATGTAATTCGTTTATGAAAATATTCGTATATATCACGTTTAATTCTAAAGATTGCATTCTGTGTATTTCCATTGTATAATTCTTGCTGATTGTCATATTGATAAATACTTGATAACTCTCATTTCGTTTTTCTAGAAATGTTGGTTGCTCCGAAATGTCTTTTTTTATTATGTGTGAATTATTTCAAAGAATTAAAGCTTACTGATTGTAAAAGCATTAATTTTGAGTAATGTTCAGTAATTTGAGATTTAAAACTTTTATATACATTTATATAAAAATAGATTTGTATAAATTATAACACCGTAAAAAAATATTTTTGTATATGCTATGATTAGTAATTGGCTTATTAATTACACCGAAGTGTTCTAGAAAACAGAATTGTTTTGACGAAAATAACTAACAACTATTTTCTCGTACTTAATTATAATAATTTTTCATTTCTATTTTATTTTTAGACTAAAAGAAGTGTCAGAAAAGCTAAATCGTCTTGGTGTGTCTTCACCATCGGCGTTAACAACTTTAAAGAATGGAATTAAACGAGTTGCTCTTGGGCCATCTCACATTGCGTTACTTCTGGATGATGGAAGAGTGTGTCGAATTTCATTCAGTTTAATTTTGGATAGACTTGACTTGAGCAAAAATGACCCCGCAAAGAAGTAAGTTTATTTTCAGCGTTATACCCAATGAAAATATTGATTAATGACTAAATTGTTACATTATTTTTGTTGGTGAAAAATATGTAATTTAATAAAGCCAGTATTTTGGGTTGGTGAGCGTGAATAAATAATGATAGGTACAGAATTTTTAAAAGATGTTTCCTCAGTCATTTTTTCAACTAGAAAAGAAATTTGCAAATAATACATGCATACATACATTTATGAACAATTTTTTAGTTTTTTAATAGATTTCCGATTTTTGTTACATACCAACGATGCTTTATTTCGTATTTAATGGTAATCTACGTCCATTTGTTACTTCTGGCGATGGTTACAAGGTTATGTTTTTGGGTAAATTTCTGACGACGAAATCATGACGTTCATGGATGCTGCTGGCGTGCTACTTCCATGCAGGATTGGCAAGAATCATTAATTACATTAGGAAATCAAAAATCATTGATTTTTTTTTTAATTAATCATGATTTTTGGATTCTATTGATTCTTCAAATTCTTTAAAATTGTTTCACAAAACTAAGTAAAACCAATATGTATGATTAATACATAGTTAGTTCTGATATGAATTATTTATTGCGTATTTAAAATTATAGCACGAATATAAAATAAACGTGCTCACAACTTAGGAGTTCAATGTTTTACTGAAAACCTCAAAAATGTTTTTTAAATAATTGATTTTTCTCTCAAATATGTTAATTAATCACCTAATTTGAATCGTTATTTTGTTCTGCAATAGAAATATAACTGAACTAATGATACAAGAAAAAAATTTAAATGATTTAAATTCAAAATATTTTTGTTCAAATCCCTCCCTGATTCAAATTATTTCACGATTTGAATCAGACTAACCTTGCTTCCATATCTTTTTTTTTTCTTCATACAGTTGTTTCTCATTCTTATGCTGTTTGTCAGCGTATCATATAACAATCAAACAAAAGTTGTATATTTTTTCAAGCAAATCGATTTAGCGATTATTATGAACATGGAAAATGAAAATATGCCACTCTATTAGTGTGTATGTTATGAAACATTCTGAAATGTTTATTTCAAATATTTCTTCATTAAAACGAAATCCAAATCCGTTGTCATTAAAAGATCTAACATGATTTTTAAAGCAAGAAATTAAGGTCCGGTTTACTTCGGCCTCTGGAATTTTCCAATCCGGTCCCTAGCGTTTTGAGATCCAGTTCTATATAGTCGATTCACATTCTACGGAACGTCAAACTAACGTCCCGACACGGAAAATGCCAAATATTCGCATACGACTGTAACGTCACCGTCCAGTGTGGCATGTAACGGCGTGCGGAAAGATGTAATTTGTCGAATATATTTTCTTACAAATATGCTAATATTTAATCCGAAAGAAGTTGTTATGATTGCACCCCTTCGGAATGAAAAAGAGGTAGTACCGTTTAAAAACAATTGAAAAATATTTTGATGTGACCGTTTCCGTGCCGTGACGACTGACGATACGTTAACGTTCCGTATGATGTGAATCGATCTTTATACGTTTTTATTTTTCATCAAAATACAGTCATTTGTCAAAAGTGTCTGTACATATTTAGCTTTTCGAAAGAGTTTATACAAACTTTTTTGTTAACTTCTCTTTCTTTGCTACTTCGTAGTCCGCTCTGAGGAGTAAAAAAGAGACACCAAGTTAAAAAAAAGGGTTAAATTTTATTTTTTCGCTTTTTCTCATTTTCTGTTAGTCTAGTCGAAAAGTGAGTTTTCTGAGAAAAATAGTTCCAAGTGTCCAAAAAATATGAGCAACCGGAATGAAATTTAGAAGAAGACGTTTTTGGGATTTTTTTCGCCAACAAAAATTGCAATTGTTATCAATAAAAAATGGAAACAAAAAAATAGTCGTCTAGTTTTCTTGCAATAACTCAGAAACTATGAGGGATAGGGAAAATCGAAAAAAAGATTCTTAAACAGGATCTAATAAATGTCGAAAACGTCTTCTTCTAATTTCATTCCGAATCGATTGAGCTATTGCTCATATTTTTTGGACACTTAGAACTATTTTTCTCAGAAAACTCACTTCTCGACTAGACTATTTTGATCTTACGCAAAAATGCATGAAGGTGATTTTGTAGGAAATCAAATTGTTCACTATTTTAACTATGTTCAATTGGGTCGTTTGTTATTGGCTTTCGAAACTATTTTTTTGACCATTTAATTTCATCTGCATTTTTGGTAACTTTCAGATGTTCAACGTTGTTTGATCATTAAAACAAATATAGTTTTCAATAAGTGGACTTCATAGTGTGATTCTTGATTATTAGATTGCCGTAATTTTTCATGAAATTTTTATTGGTTATTGAATTAGCAACATATTTTTTTTACTTGCGTTCCTAGTAGATTTGAAGTATACGACGAGGAATTTCATTTTTGCTGCTTTCTCTTTTATTAGTTCGATTCCTTTTAGCCCTAAATCTAGGGCGAGCGGGGCAAACCGGGGTACTTGCCCCAGGCGGCTGTTTCAGAGGACACTAAAATCATAGTATAAGTTATATTTATTTGAATTTTGTAACGCCCTGTTTATGGCACGCCGTTTTGCTATTTAATAGCAACAATTTATTCCAGTTAAATTTAAACTATACATTTTTATTATCTTGCAAGATAATTTGAATTCATTGAATTTTTATGATCGACTTGCACTACATTCATAGATCAACTTGAAATTTGTTCAAAAACCAACAGGGTATGGCACGCCGTTTTGCTATTTAATAGCAAAAATTTATTTCACTTAAATTCAAATTATACATTTTTTTATCTTGAAAGATAATTTAATTCATTAAATTTTTATGATTAAATTAAAATTATGTACATAATGGAAATTCAGAATTATTATTTTGCAAGATAATTTTAATGCATTGAATTTTTATGATTGAATTAAAATTATGTACATAATGGAAATTAGGAATTCTTATTATCTTGCAGGATAATTTTTATTCATTGAATTTTTTTGATTGAATTAAAATTATGTACATAATGGAAATTCAGAATAATTATCATCTTGCAAGATAATTTTGATACATAGAAGTTTTATGATTGAATTAAAATTATGTACATAATGATAATTCAGCATAGAGACTATCTAACAAAATTATACGAAACCGTTGAATTTTTATGATTGAATTAAAATTATGTACATAATGAAAATTCAAAATTATTATTATCTTGCAAGATTATTTTAATGCATTGAATTTTTATGATTGAATTAAAATTATGTACATAATGGAAATTCAGAATAATTATTTTCTTGGAAGATAATTTTAATGCATTGAATTCTTATGATTGAATTAAAATTATGTACATAATAGGAATTTAGAATTATTATTACCTTGCAAAATAATTTTAATCAGTTGAATTGCAGTATAATTTTGATTCATTGAATTTTTATGACTGAATTAAAATTATGTACATAATAGAAATTCAGAATTATTATTACCTTGCAAAATAATTCAATCAATTGAATTTCTATGATTGAATTAAAATTACATACATAATTTTAATTCAATTCATATTCAATCATAAATAATCATGGATTAAAATTATCTTCCAAGATAATAATAGTTCTTAATTGCCATTATGTACATAATTTTAATTCAATCAAAAAAATTCAATGCATTAAAATTATCTTGCAAGATAATAATTCTGAATTTCCATTATGTACATAATTTTAATTCAATCATAAAAATTCAATGAATTGAAATTAACCTGCAAGATAATAATAATTCTGAATTTTCATTACGTACATAATTTTAATTCAATCATAAAAATTCAATGAATTAAATTATCTTTCAAAATAAACAAATGTATAGTTTAAATTTAAGTGAAATAAATTTTTGCTATTAAATAGTAAAACGGCGTGCCATAAAATAGCAAAACGGCGTGCCATACCATACCCTGTTGGTTTTTGAACAAATTTCAAGTTGATTTATGAATGTAGTTTAAGTCGATTTTTGAACACGTGCATAGTGTGTCTGCTAGGGATTTCCCCGTCGCATCTAGAAACTTGGGGTTATACGAGCTCAAACTCAAATAAACCCGAACGGTCGAACGTCAAGCGACGATCTTTTCAATGAGTGTAAAATGGCGCCTGTTATTTTCAGAATTTTCTCGAATTGTCACGACTCCGTTTCCACAGTTCAGAAAACTAAAACAATGATTTCTCAAAAAATTAAAATTATGGAAGCTATACAAAAAAAGCGTGTATCAGTGTGTAATCTTCATAAAATAAGCTAACTGATAATGTAATAAATAACGCAATGTAATTTTGCAATTCTTTTTTCAATTGAAGCAATAAATAGGGTAAGCTGATTATTTCGACTTTTTCCTCAAAAACGTCCAAAAAACCTTTTTTAAATTAATGCGTTCAACCAATAAGTCACGATTCTAGCTATTGAATATAAAACTGCCTTTGAGACGGACTTTGATGAGGATAGATTCTTTCACAGAAAATAAAGCACATTGTGTGTAAAGCTGTAGCAAGATTAGAGAAAAAAAAATGCTGGAACTTGAAGATTTAAGAAATGTCTTGATTGTCTGTTGTCTTTTCTGGTTCTTAGTTATTAGCTAAGCTAAGAGCCGTTTGACACACTCCTTTAAATGCTGCATTTTGATTCTTCATTTTGATGCAAATAAAAATGAACCTTATCAAATTGTTATACCCAAAATGGGGTCTTTCCACACTTTTTTTCTATTTTTTTTTTTCCGAAAGAATGAGCAGAAATAATAATATTAACGTTTATAAAACTGTCGTAACATGTTTAGTTTTAAGAATATAATTTTTTTTAATTTTCATCGATTTTTAAATAATCTTATGACGTCACAAGTCTCTTGTTCCTATTGGTTGAGATGGAGAGTGCGTACTGTCTAAGCGGATACACGTGCTCTCACTGTTCATCGTTCCAACCTTAAGGTAGTTGTCGTGCTATAGCCATAGTATCAGAATATTCCAAATTTTTATATACTTATCAACAATATTATTATACAATTAACCTTGAAATTTGAAGTCGATTGACCATCTCAAACTTGAGATAAACGCAATTGAAATTAAAAATTTTAACATGGAGAGCAATGGAGAGTATACATTTTAGGCCATAATTATATCAGTTTCAATTTTTAATGATGAAACTAACAATCAGATTTTTTTTAAAAACTAGCTATGAATTGGTGAATATGTTCTGCGTATTTGGAAATAAAGAAAAAATTATTGACCATCTCATTGTTTAGATATAAGAACGCAAAGTTGAACATTTTATATATAAAATACGTGTCGACACGTTGAACAGAAATGCTTGGCAACGCTGTACGTCACTCTATATATCACGTTGTACTATTGAATTCGAACGACAAATTCAAAGGGAAAGAGAAGTAAATAAATAGTTAATAATGGTTTCAGTAGAACAATATTATTTATGATGGGTAAAATATATAATATATTTGGTAACACAAAAAAATTATATTAATATTATCTTAATATATTAAATATTAAATAAACAAAGCACATAAAAGTAAAGAAAAAGTAAATATATAAATATTAATAATAACATATAAAAATAATATGATATGAGCTTGCATATAAAATTGCACTCAATCACATTAATTTTGTAGCTTAAAAAAAGAAACAATTAGCGTGATAATACGTGTATTTTTGAGGCTTGCCATTTTTTAACTCTGTTAAAATTTGGACAAGTCTTTGCTCTCCTTCCTCATCGTAATCTAGAACTTTTTGTTTTATAAATTTACCTTTATATCGCAATAATTCGGACAGTTTTCTATATTGAGATGACAGCGAAGCACAATGTTGCCAAGTTATTTTCCCGGCATGTACCCGTGAATTTTTATTATAATGTACGAGTATGAGATACACTCCCTGACAAAAAATTCAGTGATCCACTAAATTTATTGTAAATTTCTTAGTCTTTACTCATCAATATCATCATAAAAAGTTATATACTGAACTATCTGTGTTATGAACAAGTTCTGACAAGAATTACAAGCATCTATATATCATTTTGCAAGGCGCTTTTTGTAGATATGCTAGACTTTATTTTTTGACGATGATGTACCACGACAACAGCCTTAAGCTTACTTACATTACCGCTAGAGAGAGAGACCTCCACAAAACTTTCTGTTCTAACAATGTATAGCCTGTTTGGAAAACATGACTCGAATAAAAAAATATGGAAATGTATTTAATATATTTCTCTTCAGAAATAAAATGAGTACATAATATATATTATTACGGTGTGTATGTAGATAGGTGCAGGATATTATTTTGAGCACAAATATTAAATTTTCTGTGATAAAAACGTTACATCTATTTTCTTTGGATATACTATAGATTTGGAGACTTGTGACGTCATTATTCAGCCCGCGAAAAGTTTTTATCAAAATTATGAATGAAAAGTTTTATATTTTGGGAAATTATGATTACAGATATGTTTGAAATTCAATAATTTTTCGTAATTTAGTGAAAAAACAAGACATTATTTATTTTGGAATGACCCCATTTTGTGCTGTGTACTCACGCTTCATGCAAGACACGGTGCATTTTCCCTTGCTCCAAAATAGAGAGTCAAAATGCAAAATAAAATGCAGCATTTAACGCACCATGTTAAACGGCCCTAATAGGTAATAAAGAGTCCAAATTTGTTGAAGGATTCTTATTCTCCTGGTTACAAAAAATGCCATCCATTAAATATTTGTGAGTCTCACGCTGAAGAAAAGGGGCATCATTATAAAGTCTGAAAAATCGTAGACCCGGGGCTGATTCCTTTATTTCCTCTCTCAATATTTCTAGCATAAAGCGTGTTTACGCCCTTCGCCGTTTCATGTTGCATGTCGTTTTCGAGCACCAATTTTTGACAAAAACACTTAATCGTGGAACTTTGCTTTTCTACAGTGCACGAAAAACAACTGGATGCGATAATAGCATATTGTGCAACAAGTGCGGTAAGCTGTCGATTGCCCGCAAGAGCGAAGTTGGGCGCACGAACGAAATGAGTGCGCTCATTTGCTCAAATGGGCAATTGACAATACCGCACGAGTTGCAGATACTATTTTTTATTACGAATGCGGGATAAGTATTATTTTGCGCCTATTTTTCCGGGCGGTAAATGGTTTACTTGTCGCACTCAAATTATAATTGGCGCACTCAAAAACCAAAGAGCCATTTACCGTCCAGAAAAACGTGCCGAAAATAGTACTTATCTTGCATGAGTAATTAAAGGATAGAATTTGGGATTGGTTTGAAGTTTGCTCTTCCAGCTCACAACTTGATAAGCAATTCTTGCGTTTGCATTGCAGATCTTATTATCAATAGAATTGAACAAGAAACTAACACTATGGAATCAGAAATAGGAATTTTTAACGAAAGATGAAAAATGCTACTATTTTTCAAATAATCGCTGTAGATGAAAATTGTTGGAAATTTGATGTACCACAGAATTTTTTAAATGCATTTTTAGCGAAGGAACAACGGAAAATAAGCTAAAGATGGCGTAGTACGCCCTTTGGAGGTAGATAAATGTTATTTGGAGTTAAGGCTTAACTTCTGGTAATTTTTTGGCATTGATTGAACCAATTAGAGCCAAAAATTTCAAATTATTGATACCGATTGTGTTGATAATATTATCAAACAGAAAATTTATTGAGATTTGAGAAGACAAATTACTTCTGTTGAATCCTTTATAATAGCTCCACAATTCGAACTTGCAAGAAATGTGGGTCGTTATTCACCGACCGTTTTTTCCGGCTATATTTTTCAGTAATATCATATTTCCGTAAAAAATAACCTAAAATTAATAAGCTGTGGAACATGTCGCTCTACCGAATTCAAGATGTCCTTTTGTATTTATTACGTCAAATTTCGAAAATGGCAGATATTTAAAATTTTATACCAAATAGAATTTTAATTAAATTTATTTTCACCGGAAAAATATCTAATATTATTAAATTCAAACTGATTGACCACGGGTCAAATTTAGAACTAACTCTAAGTAGGATAACTTCAAAAAAATTAATTCATATTTTCACGAACTTGCGAATTTGAGAAGATTGTTGAAATTTAACTTTTGACTCATTTCGTTTCACAACAATCTTGAGGAGATATCTTTTAATAATTCCACTTTACACGTAGCAAAGTGGTTTTTAACTTAATATGGTGTATTCGGTACGACCAAGATCTTGGTTGTTGCGCAGTGCTGGAAGTGGCGGTGGCGGCGGTGCTGGAGGCAGTGGCGGAGGAGGCGGTGGTTCCGGAAGCAGCAGTTCTGGTGGAAACAAACAGGCTGGAAGTGGCAGGCAGCTCACTCGCACCCGAGCCAGGATCATGCGTTCTAACACAGCCATCCGTGGTAGTTCTAATTCCGGTAAATATAAATTATTATTATTATTTTTTGAGTTAAACCTTCATTGCATTCGAGCCTTTCAGCCAGTGTACTGTGCAGACTGCTATTGGTAATGCTTCTATTATTATTTATTTAGTTGTAATCTTTGTTGGGTACTTGTAATACTAAATGTACTCGAAATGAATGGATGTTTCAGTAGGTCGTGTTGTGCTAGCGCTAGTTTGTCGGTAAGATGTAGACTGTGTGATAATCTGTGATGAAGGGCGGGGTGGGATGTGTCTACGATGTAGTGTTTGACTAATGTTTGCTCAGGGAGTCGTGGCGCTCCTGTAATTATAGGTACAAGTGGATCTAGCAGTGGAAGACCTCTTGTATCGGTGCCAGCTCCGTACGTTCCAGAAGAACTAGTTTCTCAAGCTCAAGTTGTACTTCAAGGAAAAAGTCGAAATCTCATTATTCGCGAACTACAAGTAAGCATAATTTTTTTTTTACATTTTTAATCCAATGCTCGTTAGTGCAAGACATTTATCAGTATGTCTTAACACCTCCATATCATTGGTAAATTATTGTGACACAGGTACAATTTTACTAGTTTTGTACTGGTTTGATGTCTATATGTGTCAAACATTCTTATTAATTATGAAAATTTGCTGTGGCCACACTGTACTTCTCCGACCATAATTTTATGGCCAGTTCAATTAATTACATATTTCAAAGTGACAGCTGTCGTTATCGAAATGACAGATGACGGTTATATAAAATTACTATTTTATTTTACAATGGCCATAAAATTTATATTATATTACAGCGTACTAATTTGGACGTGAACCTGGCTGTGAATAATTTGCTATCTCGCGACGATGAAGAGGGCGAAGAAGGCGATGATGCTGCAGATTCTTACGTGCCAGAAGATCTGATTTCTCTGCTGGACGGCGGCTTTCATACAGACCATTCCGTTATTATTGATGCAGACGCCATGTTTTCCGAAGATATGTTCGGGTATTCAGGCATACGCAAGTAAGGAATTTTTTATAAGTGGTGTGCAGTTTTTAACTCATTCTCACGCAATCTCTTGTTTTATTTGCTCTGCTTTTTTGTTTAATAATATAAAGCTAAAATTATTGCTCTACATTCAATTTCCAGTGAAGCTTCTTTAATTCGAATTTATTGTCCGAATCTTTAAATTTATACCCGATGTTTTATTAGAATTTATATTATATTACAACCTCTTTAATACATATTATTTCGTTCCGATTGTTATCAAATGGGTTATAAAATAAAAAATATACTGCGATTGCAATTCATTTACAAAATTATAAATAACCTTCCTACTTCTCGGAATATTGAAATAAATTTTGGAAATCGGGTTATAGTATATTTAACATAATTTCAAAACAAACTAAAGCTTTTTAAAAGCTAGTATAAATTGTTTTTTAAATCAATGTCAATTAGCGACCATTTAGTAACAAATTCACAAATGCTTATCTTCTTGAATTATTTGGCACCAACTCTTGTGAGTTACAAACCTTAAACATGACTCATAAATCAAAAATTAGAAAAAATTGAGTTGCAACAGTCATATTGAAAAGAATCTCTTGCAAAAGCATTATAAACATATAATCTCATTATTTATGGCCGATTTCAGGATCTAGAGTTTAAATGGCTCATTCCCTTAGCAACAGTATCAATTTTTCCATTTTTGTGTGACCACTAGCCAATCAAATTGATATAAAAAAATTGCAATCTATTTGGTTGACTCCCCGTCACTTTAACCCAGGGTTATTAAACTCCCAGTCATGAAATCGAGCATTAATGTTGTATTTAAAAGAAAAATTAAAATAGTTGTAGTATTTACTTCATCATTCGAGATAGCATGAACATAGTCATACGCCTGAACTAATGCTATAACAATCAAGTTTAATGTTATTGCTATAATTTGCAGTAATTGTGATCAATTACATTATATATTTCTTCATAGGCTGTTTTGCCGATTTTTAAAAAAATTGGTAGCTTGTTAGGTGTAAGTAGTGAGTAACATAGTGTCATTTTTATTTTACATTTATTTAATTTTGTGATGTGATGCACTTGCTTTGTGTGTTGGATGGCTTTACTAACATTTCGGTCGGCCATGTTTGACGTGGCTCAAACTAGCTTGTTACACAGCCGCGGCGGCAGCAACAGAGGTCGCTTGTCCGACAGAGAAAATGTTTCGGGCAGCAATTCTGCAGAACGTGACCGCGACAGTTTTTCTCGATGGCGTGATCGACAATATCTCGGACCACGACGTTGGCTTGAGTCTGCTTTGAGAGACACATTCGACAAGGACTCAGGTATATTTATTTATTTTTTTATTATAATACGATTTATTATATGTTTTGTAAATAAGCAGAAAGCAAGAAAAAAGAATTGTCAGCCAGTCCCCTATGGATGTCTGAAGAATTGGAATACTGGCCGGATTGCGCAGGAAGATTCACAAATATCGTTGCTCTTCACAGTGAACTGATTGCTTTATCCACTACAGGACAGCTCCATCAATGGCGATGGAATGATAATGAACCATATAGACACCCAGATGTAAGTCAATTATAATTTTGATATATTGCGTTAAAATAGGTCCATTATTATTTTGAAGAGTTGCTTGTTAGAAATCATTTTTGAACAGGCGATCCAATTTTATTATGTAGATAATTTTTTGGCGCTATCTCGCAACGCTGTAAAACTATAGTACAATCACTTGGTGTCGAAAAGTACCCAAACTCCCAACTAATTCTATAGCGCCTTGTATTTTTGTTTGTTTTGTGGATTCTTATACTTTAGGATATCAACTTCAAGTATTAAGAAGGAATCTGAGAGAGTGGAAATGACTCCTGAATTTCAAAATTTAATACTGACCCAATTATTGAAGATTAGTTACTGAAAAAAAATATATGTACATGTTTTTAAGGTAGCTGATAACAGTGATAACGAATCCGAGGTCAGAATTTCAAAATTCGTAATTTTACCCCTAATATGGCTGATAGAATAGAGATACAATAGATGGTTAAATTTAACTTGTTTGAAACAATTTTAGATTTAGGAGTGAAATTTGACTGTAAATTACCTTTTATATTTTATATTCGGAACATTTACAATGCAGCAATACGCATGTTGGGCTTCGTAATTAGGAGTACTCGTACTTTCCAGGACATCTCAGCTATTTTTGCCCTATTCTACTCATTTGTTCGTTCCAAACTGGAGTACTGTAATGTTATCTGGACTAGTAGGTCCATCAGGACTTGATTGAAGCTGTTCAATACAAATTCCTTAAATTTATCTATTCTAAGGTCCATAAAGTTTATCCAGACCGTTCTGTTTCTTACGTTTCCCTTCTTTCTCTATTTAATTTCAAAAGTCTATTTGAACGCCGTGAAAATAATTTTTACTTTACCACCTCTCACACAAATCTTCTGTTTTATTTTTCTCTGCAAAGATGTGTTCACTTTATGATCTAAAATTTTCACACATTGACATTTTTCTTCTGGATTTTAATAGCTTCAAAAAGCTTGTTTCAAATAATTGATGCTCAACTTAATATTTTTTACTACTCTTTATCTTTTTGTAAACATGATGGTTTTTTTTTTTTTTTTTTGTAATATGATTCTCACTATCCTGTGTTTGAATAAATAAATAAATAAGTAGAACTTTGTTTATTGCAAGTTCTTATATTTCAGAGCATGAAACTTATATCCCTACAATAAAAATTATTACTTTTACCCCAACAAGGTGAAAACTACCTCTAAAGTTGAAAAATGAACAATTAAGCGAGTACTTGGAATAAATTAATGAAATGTATTTGAGATCGCTGATCACGAATGAGAGGTCAGAATTTTTATTGCACTCTTGATATGGCCGATATAAAAGGGGTAAAATACATGAATTCATTATACATATAGATAAGTATAACAATAGCTTGTTATATACATATCTACACAAGTAATGCATTCATGCATGTAATGTCCAACGACTTAAGAAATGAGTGTGATTATAAAAAAAGTATAAAAGGTCAGGTTGATAGAAACAGTACATAGGCTGTCAGTTTTTCTATATTCATCTTAAATGCGTCAATTTCCAAAGAAATTAACGGTCAACATTAATTTCTAGGTTATTGATTTTGGCCCGAGATATCCACTACTTAATAAATTTATTTGGTGAATAATAACTGTGGCAACAATTGTCTGCACAATTGTTACCATAGTTATTATTCACCAAATAAATTTATTAGGAGGTGGATATTTCGGGTCTTTATCAACAAAATGAAAGTAATATAATTTTTCTTAGTTCATTGCCTTAATTTTCTATCTCTAGTAACGTCAAGATGTTTCTCTTTTAAGCTTCTTAACTTTAAAGCCAGAAAAAATCATTATTTATAAAAAAAAAATTAAATACGTCAAGTGTAAAATCTTAGAGATAATGCACTGATCACATGCCCGGTTTTATAAAGAGCAGAGTAATTTACTTCCCGAGCAAATAAAATTTACTCTGTTAAATGACAGTCGATTTTTTGACAGCAATGATTCTGTTGTCATAAAGAAATTCAAAACGATTAGAATTTGTTAAGTAGAATAAATTTATTTTGAGAGTAAAACTTGGTCTATTATAAAAGCGGCCAACAGTCAAAAAAAAAAACAATAGGATATACACATAATACTCAGGTCTAACAAAAACCATGATTTTGAATGAATTTTTTCCAATTCAGAATTTACTGGAACCATAAAACCGGCACTTTTATGTGTAGAAAATCGAAACATTCGTAGCTTTTCTAAAACTCAATCGATAAATTTTTATCGATCATTACACTAGTTAACAGTACATCTGTTGCCGGAAAAATTTTAGCTGTTGCTGAGTGAATATGTTATCCCTATTTTAAATATGTAAGCAGAATTTTTTTATCAGCTCTAGTTTTTGAGTTTCAGCTATGTACGTTTAAAACAGAAAAACATGTATTTACATGGAAAAAATTAATTAAAAATTGAATTCATCATTGAGTTCTGAAAAACATTGCTTTAGAGCTCTTCTCTTATGTGTAGACTTGGGAAAATAGCGTATCAGAGACCAGCAATAGTCAGACATCATCCCAGAAACCTCGATAACGTTCTTTCATCACGTGTAAATCCTGATGCTTACGCTTTCCTTGCTCCTCGCTCATATCTCTTAAATTTTCCGGAAATTTGTCCTATGGAGAAAGTGGAGTCCTATGCTCATATTGCACCCCATATTTTTAATTGTAAAAATAGGTCTTCAACAAGTTCAATATAATTTTCTGATTTAATATTTCCGAGAAAGTTCTGCATCACAGAGACAAAAGCTGTCAAAGCCCTTAATTCAAGCTCAGTCAAAGAATTTTTGAATTAAGTATCTTTCGTAAGTTGTCTAATTTGGGGGCCATCAAAAATACCTGCTCTAATCTTTTCAATAGTGAGCTGAGGATTTTTTTTGCAAATGTAAGAGAAGCAATCTCCTTCTCCATCTAGTGATTCAACAAACTAATTTATGATGCGCAGTTTTTATATGCAATGGTGGTAGAATCATTTTGTAACTTGGATATTGCCATTCAGCTCGATTTTTAGCGTTTATGCCGTTTATGTTCACGCTACAAAATAACAGTCATCGAGATGATTTAGGGATTCTCGCCAAATAGTTAGTGTTCCAAAGAAAGCACTTCTTTTACCACTTTCCCATAGTCTTGAATATTCAACACACTATTTACAAACACAATCAGGAGCCCAAGATTCGTCATTTTTATCCAAGAGCATCCCAAAATACAGAAAATAGGTGTTTTCAACCAACTCTGATGAACATTTCTACAATCCTTGAACACATATTCTCCGGATATGTAGCAAAAATGATTTGGATTGTTTGAACAACGTCTACTTGAACTACTCATGTCACGAAAACTCCAGATATCAATCTTAAGACAGTGAAATATGCACATTATCGACGAATAAATACGCAGGAATAATAAAAATCAAAAACAAACGAACTAGAGCTGTACAAAAAAAAATTAGGTCATCTTTGACAAGTAAACATTATCAACCATAAAATTCACAGCAACAGACAAATAGTTGAATTTTGTAAACTAATGTTATCTATTTCAGCCAATGAACGTAGGTAGCATTGACAAAAATTCAAAATATTTGCTTGTTATGCCTGTATTACACGATTTAATTTATTCATGAAGTTGTCCTTGAATTTCTTCGTGAATTTATCGTCAAGCAGAAAAATGTTGGTTCGTTTTTTCACATGAAGATTTCCATCAATTTATTGTGAAGAATTTAATAGTACCAACCTAAATATCAATTGTCATTTTACTGTCGTTAGTTTTTGTATTGTGTTTCTTGCAAGTTTCTGTAGAATTAGAAGTACAATGAAATTATAATTTTTACAGTATCTCTTTAGAATCAAACAAACTTAACCGCAAAAAGGTTGGAGGTACACAAAGACAATGTCAAATTCAAAAGTTGGCAACGACAAAATGTGGAGAAAAAACCCTAGAATTCCCTAGAAAGTTGTCGAAAAATAGAACACGTTCTAATTCGTCAATAAATTCATGAATTTCTTCATGAAGAAAAAATTCACGAAGTGTCTCGTATTACACGATCCAATAAATTCAAAATAAAACTTCGTGAATTTATTGATGAAGAAATTGAATCGTGTAATACGGCATTACAATTGTTTCTATTTGTCAAAAATATTATCGATCGATAATAAGTTAATGATTGAGTCACAGAATACGGCCAAATATCTTTATTTCTCTTGTATCATTTTTGATCTTGCAGATATAAAATTTTGTCGAGGAAGATTCCTAAGCTCCTAGTATAAATATCAATTTGATTTATGTACATTTTAGAGGATTTTCTTGAACCAGAGTTATGATTGTTTGTAAAGCATGATTTATTCTCATTATTTCATGAGCTAACTTTTTTGTTATTACAAACTTTTTCAAAAATGTTATCCACTTCGAGTAATGTGCTTAAAACTTTAGACGAACCGCCATCTGTCACTTTAATAATGACAGCTGTTACTTAGACAATGACAGCTGTCACTTTGAAATATGAAATTAAATTTTGAAACTGATGAAACTGGCCATGAAATTTATGGTCTGGGAAGTACATTGTAGCCACAGCAGATTTTTAATATTTCATATTTGATCCATTTTGAATCAAACTATCAAAAAATATCTAAATTTAAAACTGCTATAGAATTAGTTGAATAAATTTTTGTTGACAAATACATCAATTTTTCGTATAGCATTGAAAACTGGTGCAACTTTGTCAACATTATAGCGTTATGGAAAGTTGATGTTTCAATTTGGCTGCAAATTATTATGATAACAAATTGATATACAATAGTTATTTACGTATAGAGGGCTGAAAGATTAAGTTTACACCCGCGGACAAAGATTGAGGCCCGAAGCGTAGCGAGGGCCTTAATTCGTCCAAGGGTGTAAATTGTCTTTCAGGCCGAGGCACGTACAACGTTTTACGCACAACTGTGATAAAATTTACTTGTGAATTTCTCGTAAGTAATTAGTTTTTGAGAACACGCAAAAATATTTATTACTTCAAAATTATAAGGTGGCGTATGGTAACAAAAAACATGTCATGTGTTAAACAATTGATTTTTTTTATATGTCAACAAAATTCTGTTGGTAGTTTTCTTATTTTAATAATAATACTGGTGGCCAATTCTCTAGTTTACAGCCCAACGGGCGGTAAATTTTTTTACCGCCCGACGGGCGTAAAGTAGAAGTTACCACCATGGTAACTAATTTGTAAACAAACAATTTTGTATCAGTTGTGCGTAAAAATATTAATTGCATTCTGGTAATTTAGGATTGTTGTTGTTCATGTTTTTATAGCAGCGTTTTAAGTATAGCTGCTTTTGGCTTTTAACTGTCACTGTCAGTGTATAACAGCGAGAAGTTGTTGCAATCTCTTGCCTGTTAATTATATTTTACTTGTATTTAGACTTCATTTTTGGTACCTACTTTTTCACAACTAGCAACGGGCTAACAAAAACGAGCTAATTAGATGAATAACCTAATATTGTCGTTTCGCTGCCGTTTTCATTGCTGTTTTTTTACCGTTTATTCCATTAAAAACAAGCATTTCAGCTATTCTTCTTGACAACTTATAAATGTCATTTGACATAGCAAAAATTTCTAATATAATTTCTTGGAGTTGGAAAACATCTCTTCATTCTGACTAAAAAATTCCCTGAGTATCATATATAAAAATTAGACTATGAACAAGATTATGTTATTCTTTGCGAGCTTTAAAGAGTCTAGCAGAATTTATTACCGATGGAAAGTGTCGAGCAGTGTTGATTATAAATTTTTAACAATATTCTCTAAAACATACATAAAAATCAGCACCCAAAACTTGAAGAAAAGTGAGTAATGTCTTAACGTAACTCTAGCACCTCGTATCTGTAAATTGGCCGACAGCACAAACTAGCAGGTATGCGTATGATCAAAGTACGTACTAACACTACTCTATTCCACTCAGAAAATAAGTAAGGTCTAGCGGGCCTGGGATCTTGCTCTATAAGTAGCGATGGACGATAGCGGTAACTTCAGGTTTATAAATTGAGTCTTAATCATGCTGTAGGATCTAGTATGAATTTTTGTATGAGATAGGGATATATTTTACCAAAAAAATATTATTTTTTTGGCAATGTGAAATTAGTTCGTATTTTGGTTAATTAGAAGATTTGAATCGTAGTTCCATAAGAGCCCTTGAATCGTTCTTAACTGGAATAAATTATAGGTGACATCAAAAATTGAAGTATTTCTAACCGATAGGAAATTCTAAAGCCTTATTTATTTACATGTCTATTATTTTGATTTACGTAGAATCCACACGTGCATCATCCAAAGACAGTGGCACTTGGTTTAACTGGTGAAAAAATTATACACGTATCTGCAAGTTCAACTAGATGCTCCGTGGCAACTGAATCTGGCAAAGTTGCTACTTTTTTGGACGAATTACTGACAGCTGCAGCTAGCAAATTGGAACATCCAGCTCAGCCTTATACTGAATTTGCATCAGACAAAATTGTCTCATTGCACACCTGTCCACTATTCACAGTTGCCAAGCTTGAAAGTGGTGCTCTTTATTGGTGGTAAGTAAGCAACAAAAATCAATTGGAAATAAGTTGAAGCTGTAATATAAAATATGAAATTACTCGCAAAAATAAATCTCTGTCCGTGTTTAACTTCACTTTACGATACATTTTTACGTAGATCTTCTCCCAAGACTATTTTCTCGAACACACTACTCACATTTTTGCTTCGATGGTGACTTATCTGACATCTTCCTATTCCTGAAGGTTGTTTGCTATATGCAGTTCGTCATTCTAAATACCAATTATCTGTCATCAAGCCGCCCACTGCGGTGCAAATGTGAATAATATTAATTTTAAGATTATCAAGTGCTAATCTCAATCCTATCATATTTGTCTCAAATAAATTTAATAAATTTTTTATCGTACAATTTCAATATAAACGTTGGAGTATTACAAATATTTTTGTTTTTCTAGGGGTGTGCTACCATTTGCACAAAGAAAACGATTATGGGAACGTTATCGAGCGAAAAGTCGTAAACAAAGACCTGCATCTATGCAAACAGAAATTGTTTGCGGATCACAAGTTTGTATGAAGAACAGTCCGATGTATCAGCCTGGTGCAATTGGTTTCACTGTAGCTGCTGGTGTTCCTAAAGTTGGACAGTTGCAAAATGCTGCGTGGACTTTATCAGACACTTGTACTTTTAAGCTTGTGAGGGCTGATCAGCCGCAAAATAGTCAGGCATCCGAAGGAAGAAGAGACTCTGTGCCTGGCACAAGTGGACTTGGTAATTAAATATCAATTTTTTCAAATAAATTTCTTGATTATCATTTTGATTTTAGGTGTACCAGGAACAACAACATTGAATACCAGCAAAAGTACAAGTTCTCATAAAGAAAATGCTGATCGTCTGGATATGCCTCCGCCTCCATCACCAGCTTCAAGTACTTGCAGCGATACTGGCAGTATTTCAGCTAGTCACAGTAAATATTTCACTTATTTACAAAATTTCAATTCAATTTGATTATTCACTTCCTGTTTAGAGCGACAAAAAAGAATGCCAACAATCGGCTCAGACTCAATTTCCTCAGATACTACACACCGGCGTGATGAAGAAGAATGGGCCCTGCGTGATGTCATCTTCGTAGAGGACGTTCGCAGTGTACCAGCCGGTCGAGTTTTGAAAGTTGACGGTGCTTACGCAGCCGTCCGTTTCCCAACTACTAGCACTGGAACTGCAAATGCTGTAGTTAAAGATCAAGAACAAGATACGATGTCGCTTCTTCAAGATTGTCGCCTTATGCGAAAAGACGAGCTACAAGTAATTAAATCATCTTCAACTTCCAGAGTTCCAGATTGTTTCCAAAGAACTCCTAGAAGGATTAACATCCCAGAAGGAAACGGGCAAATACTAACAATTGCTGTTGATGGACAAGGAATTCATGCCATAGTTCGTTCAGGCGCTAAACTTAGTTATGTGATTTATAACATCAGTTCTGGAAGGGCGGAACAGGATAATCCCTTTCCAAGCGATACAGTATCATTTATGGGACTACACCCTCAACATATTTCCCTTACAAGTGCTGGGGAAAGCTCTGAAAGCATTCTTATTTTACGAGATGGTAACAGTACTATTTATCCGCTAGCAAAAGATTGCGCGGATGCCGTTCGAGATCCACAGTGGCTGGATCTTCCTCCAGTGAAGTGTGTCACTGCTGGAACACTTGCTTTGAATATAACGTCGCAAAACATGAAAAATCAAGTTGCTTTAGTCGTTTTAGCTCTAGAACAACAATTACTTTTGCCAAGAATCTTGAGATGCGATTTGGAAGGAGTTAGGCAAGTTTTAATGCAGTTGGAAACGGAATCAAGTAAGAATAATTTTTTTGTGTTAAGTAGATATGTGTTATTTCTAATTTTATTTCAGAATCCAATGCTGCTGTTATCCAGTCGATTTTAACCGAAAGATGTGATGGTAATAGAAATATTTTCCACGCTTGTGTGCATATGTGTACTCCAAGCTCAAATAAGGAAGGCGATAATGGTAAGTAATTTTACTACCGCTAAAATTTTGGTTATCAACTTTGCTGCTCAGCTATTCAGCATAATGAATATATAATTCAATTTATATATAATTTGTATCTCATTTTATATTAGAAACTGCTCCAGCATCTTCAAACACCAACGCTGGCTTGGAATCCATCAATGTGATAACAAACGCATTAGGTCCACGATCTGTTTCTCTCCGAGAAATGATGCGTCGTGCTACAGCTGCTGCTAACCGAGCGGGTTTAGAACGTGAATTAGTCGGAGGTGGTAATAGTTCAGGTGGAGACCAACAAGCAGCTCCCTTACATGAAGAACCAATTCCAACTCTCAGTTGGCCACCAGAAACATTTGATCCAACTTCAGGTGATGAGGATAGTCTCATGGGCCTTGGTGGGAGTGCCAGTAAAAATGGAGTACTAGGCTCCGTGCCTCAAAGCACTGGACCGTTGATTATTGACCCTACTGAACGCAGAAATAATGCTTTACAAGCACTTAATACCATGTGTGATGCATTGGTTCTTGCTCCGTACCTGAAGGATTTGCTTAGCGCAAAGTAAGTCAAAAAACGTTTTATTGTAAACGGTTTCATAAATATGAAAATTATGTTTGTAGGGATGCTCACGGGCAAACACCATTTATGCTAGCAGTCGCGAGCAGAAGTTATCCAGCTGCTCTTGCTCTCCTGGACTGCATTCAACGTTTAACGACAGATCCTGTTATTCGAATGGAAATGATTTTCCCTCCTGGATCAAATCCTGATCACTCTCCTCTTCACGTTTTGTGCTGTAATGACACATGCAGTTTCACCTGGACAGGAGCAGAACATATTAATCAAGATATTTTTGAGTGTCGTACTTGCGGTCTAACAGGCTCTCTTTGTTGTTGCACAGAATGTGCTAGAGTTTGTCATAAAGGTCA
Source organism: Dromius quadrimaculatus (assembly GCA_963989225.1). NCBI lineage: Eukaryota > Metazoa > Arthropoda > Insecta > Coleoptera > Carabidae > Dromius > Dromius quadrimaculatus. The sequence continues at coordinate 44,147,234 of OZ022331.1, read as the reverse complement.
TGATTGTAAGCTGAAGAAAACTTCACCAACTGCGTATTGTGATTGTTGGGAAAAATGCAAATGTAAAGCTCTTGTGATGGGCAACCAGGCAGTAAGATATGAACTTTTAACTAGATTAGCTCGAGATACTGATCTTGTTACTATGCCTAACTCACGAGGAGAGAATATTTTATTGTTCTTAGTGCAAACCGTAGGAAGACAGAATCTTGAGCAGCGTCAGTACCGAGCAGCTAGACCCAGAACTACATCAGCCAGCTCTAGGAAGACTCCGTCTTCAGATGGTAAGTTTTTATATTTTATATGAACTCATATTCTTCATAGCAGTTGAATAAATAAAAAATAAAAATCATTTGGCTGGTTGCGCTCCTGGCGCGTGCTCCTGTTGTCTAGCTCTAGTTGCGGTACTAATAGCAGTATGCAATAATTTCTGTTTTTTGTGATCTTAAGCGCATTTTCGTTCTATTTATTTCTTAAATTTTGAAGATATTGACCAAATTCTATCGCAAATCGGTAATTTTTTAAAAAGTAACCGGCAATCAGGAAATGAGAATAAATTTTCTTAATTGGACAAAATAGAATATACAAAAAATTATGCAAAAAAAAAGCTAAAAATAAATAACAAAATAGCATGAGTAATGTTCATTCGAGCTGTAAATTATCAAAATAATCAGAAAAAAATACATATTAATTGAAATTCGAATTAAGTGTGTCACATATTACATTTATCGGACAGTACATAAAGTGTGTTAGTCCTACAATCGGCACAACGAAAAATTTCGTTTGTTATTGAGTTGATAAGAGGAATTAAGATATGAACTAATTTAATAATCAGTTTTTTCCTTCTCAAAAGATACACAAAACTTAAATTCATTAAATAACTCATTATGATTACAGCTTCGAGAACGATAAAGCTTTATTAAGCTTGAGAAACAAGTATTTTAGAAAATTTCTTTGGGTAGACTCAAGTGCTGATATAATTTTGACTTGAAAGAGGTGCCAAATTAGAATGCCATATTCAAGTTTTGATCTGATAACTGAATTAAAAAGATATTTAAGAGCATCAATATTAGAGAAATTTTAGGGTTCTCGATGAGGCTTTAATTGTATCATACGCACGTATGTTGAGATCTGGAAAAATTAGACTCAAAAAGAATACCTAAGTCTTTAATTGATTCAAGTCGAACAAAATCGGTGTAAAACAGGGTTTCTTCTCCGAGTTAAAATGACAGAAGAACATTTTTGAATATTTAGTTAAAAAATTTGCACGACAGCTAATTAGGCCATCAGGAATCTTTTTGATAATTGTAATATTTCCTTTAATTATTGATTGTGGACATTTCGAGCAAACAACGCGCTCATCTTCAGCATAATTCCATTATACAGAATGTAACAGAAATAAGTACATTATTTTAATAACTTTTTCCCGAATTCTCATCTTTTTTTTGCATTTTTTATCCCTATAATGAGCCTTTTTCTGAGAATAGTGTAGCCAATTTGTCACGAGAGACAGCACTTGTGGTAGGGACAAATACTAAACCTTTTCTATTTACGACAGTGTTATCTAAGTCATATAACAGAATTATTTAATATTATTAAATATATTTTTTTTTAAATTTGTTGAATAATCATAATGTCGACAAAACATTGTAGTTTTGCGAACTGCACCTCCGACAATCGATACCCGGAGGAAAACATGTTTTTTATACCATTTATGAAACCTCACATTCATGAGGTTGGGTGTAATAAATGGATACATTCTACGAAGAGAGTAAATTTAACAAAAGAAAAAATTGATAAATATACATATGTTTGTTCTAAATATCGTTATTTATACAGGCCGTTATAATTATTACAATAGTTTATTAAATTAATAAAAAAATAATTGACGTTGATTAAAAAAACATATATAACCTCTATTTAATTATCAAAATTAATTAAATTTTTCCTATTTATCAAGTACATTTGACCCATATTTCATTCTCAGTTTACTAACCTGTCAATTAATTTATTTTTCTTTCCTGAAATTTTTAAGTTACGGCAAGCGAGCCAACGTTTCAATGTTGCTACATTATTATTCTTTATATTTGCGAGTTTTAATTATGCTCCTGGAATGTTGTCTGCTGTTGAAAACATTATTTCGATAGCTACATTTACATGTATATAAATGGGAATTAGTAATACTTGTCCCTACCGAACTACTAGCGCTGCTAGTGAGGAATTTTTCATACTTGAGGAAAATGGCTCAATTAATGAGTCATTCAGGTGCATAATTATCGGATCCAGTAGCAGTTACAATGGAACAATTGATTTTGACATAGGTGAGCTATCAATTCCTTCAAATAAATGATGTAAAAATCGATTATTAATAATTATTGTTACAAAATTTTAAACCTGTGGAAATGTCTAGCTTTTCTGTCTACGATTTCGCAGACAGTTTAGGATTAGCTAAGCGAATTTATTCGGAACGATTTCCGAATTGTCATTTTTCACTAAAAATTGAATTATTTCGGCTATGCTAATGTATTTAAGGTTGTTAAGAAGAGAGTGGGGCCAAGCTGTGGTGGGAACCCTGCTCTATGCTAAATACATAGGATAAACATTCATTGCCAACTTCAAATAAACAAAATTTCAATGATTAAAACTAATGGAAATGTTTGTTTTCGGTTGAAAATACATGATTTTTAATAATTTGGTTCCTTATTCTATTCTTTTAAAGAGCTTCCATCCGTTGAGATATTCTTTTTTCATATTTTAACAAAGCTACAATATGATATGTATAGTCCGCAACGCTGTAGACTTTCGGAAATATTTTTGACATCTGACGTTTAGTAGTGGTACTGCATTTCATAACCAAACAAACTTATTGATGATGAATCTACATCAAAAAAATAATATCGATGGAAGAATAAATGGGTTACTCAATCAGCGTACCGTCAAGTCAGGGAAATGAAAAAAAATCTTGTTTATTCTAATCACACACACTCTTCCCATTTCATCTCATGCGGCGACGTTGCCAAGCGTATGATAACTTACTAAATTCTAGTAGCTTTTGTACAATTTTTTTGAGTAATAATTCAATTTTCTCTGAAACTATAAACAAAACTTTTTTGAAACTTGGTACACATGTTTATAAGACTTTCGTAGATATTTTGACGATTTTTTGTAATGTTGTCATTTCAGGTAGTTGAGATAATGACGCATAAATCAATGTGAAACACATCGCGTGCATTAGCGCAATGTAATAACATGTTACCGAACAGCAACTTTGACATTTTTTATCTCGATAACTAGAAACAAGATTGAGTTCAAACTTTGCCAGAGTATTCTTCACTAAACAAATAATATACTGTAAAAATTTGAATAAATTCTCATATACTTTGATTTCCTTCTCAACAACCTTAATGTCAAAATATTGTGCACTTATACATTATGATGAGATATTTAGAACTTTTCGTTTATCTGAAACGTAAAACAGCAGATGAGATGAATGAAATACATTAATTTATAAATAAAGTACCTGTGTATTAGTTTTTTCTTATATTATAACAAACTTTACACTCAGGTCGTTTCAATAAAATAATCCTCATGAATTTATCTGCCGAACAAATAAAATATTGTATCTCATATTTCAGAAAATAATTAAAATCAATTACCAAATTCAGTTTGATACATTTATAGGTTATGTTTTCTGTTCTTCAAGAATAGAATCTTCAAGAATTCATGTGGCAATATTTTCAATTGAATTATTCATTTAATTAATTATTTTAGAATTGCATTCCATTTAATATTCCACCGTTTTCTTTAAATAAATCATTGAATGATTTTCTCTTTATGTTTGAGAACTAACGATAATGAAGTAAGTTTAGAACAGCAACTACATTTTAAGCTGTTCATAGAGGCAGCACAGTGTAATAAAGATTCTGATTTATATTTCGACAGCTGTCCCTGTCATTCTTCCAACACATAAGAAACATTTAGTCCGAACCATATGCGCATTATGAAATTTTTGACAAAACTTAGATGAATTTTTACTCGATATTCAGAGGATTTACAGAAAAAAGTTCTTAAGAAAAACTGTTATGCTTGGCGAGTTCTACTACAGGTTAAAATTAATGTACTTATTTCTGTTACATCCTGTATATCAATGATAGTTAAACAGGTTACATTTCAATGATCTATTGTTAAATGTAGACAAATATTAGACTTAGCAATAATGCTCCACGAAGTGGACAAACCATGGCTTGGTGATAAACATAAAAAAATTCTGAAGAAACAGAAATGTTGAGAAACTAACTCAATAGACTAGTTTACGTTCATAAGAGAAATCTTAAAAGATTCTTGAAAAACAGTAATTTTTGCTATAAATTTCTATATATGAAGGATTATACTGTAGGTTTTGGTTTGTATCCTTTGCATATTTTCCTGTATTTAGTAACTTCAAATTACAGTTAATCTACATTTTCAATGTGTTTTAAAAAAAAAATTTTAGAAATATAACCTTTATCTCTACAACTGTTTGAATATAAATGCAAGAAATGATAAAAAAATAACATGTATCTTATTTATTAATAGTCGAATCAGAAATGCCTGAACATGATTTGGAGCCTCCAAGATTCAGCCGTCGAGCATTGGAATGCTTGTTGGGTAACTGGCAAGCTGTCCGAAGTATGGTGATGTCTGGTGTTAAAGGAGAACCTCTTCCTCCAGCAAATGTACAAGGAGAGCAGGCTTATTTGACCAGCCAGTCTGGCACAACACTTCTGGATAAATTTACACTTTGTTTACTTGTGAAATGTTACTTGGAAGCTTTAGAAGTTTTACTTGAAACTTTAGTGCGGGAATTAAAAGATGAAAGAACACCAGGAAGAGCCGCTGCTGCACAATTAGTTGCAAGACGATTTGTGCGTTCTGTCGCTCGAGTTTTTGTTATATTTAGTGTTGAAATGGCACCCAATACTGCTAAACGACGAATGACGTAAGTTTTAAAACTATTTACTGTTGAGCCTAATTGATAACTTATTTAGTTTTCACAGTCAAACTCAACCTTTAAGTAAATGTCGACGTGTTTTCCGCTCTATGATTCGTTTGGCAGTTGAGGAATTATGCGAAACCGCAGATTCTTTGATCGCACCTGTGCGGTTAGGTGTAGCGAGACCTACAGCACCATTTACACTTGCATCTTCTGCTAACGACATGATAAACGGGTCTGAAGAAATTTTCTTGGTAGAACCACTTGCTCCTCAAGGTGCGAGAGGATCAAGCGGAAACCAGAATTCTTCTCGTAGTGATGCACGCCCCCTTCTTGGATCTTCTGTAGTTCGAAGTGCTGCTAGAGACTTGGATGACACAAATGACGCAGAAAGTGAGTAAAATATCATACTTTATTAGAATATGTTTATCCTACAATAGTTGAATTATACAAATAAAGAGACAGACATGAAAGGGAGCTAATATAAATTTAGTAATAATTTGAAAGCCACTGAGAATTGTTGATAAGTTTATAAAATCCGTACATTTTGAATCATCTTGTCTTGCATGAGTATATTTATTAGTGTAGGATAAACGTAGTCTTGGGTAATCAGTAGGTTTGGTAATAATTGCAGTCAGCTTTATCAATCAATACTGTTATCAGTTCCTAGCTTGAGTCGAATAAAATTTATTATTTTTGTGTGATACCTATAAATCCCCAGGTTTGGCTTTAGATAATGACGACGACAACAATTCTGACACACCTACTGAACGCTACATGCCTATGGGCACAGTTCGGCAAGCATCTCTTAACGAGGGCGGAGATGGCCCAGAATCAGCAGCTGAAGCATTAGTACATGAAGCATCAGGTGGCCAAGCCGAAGACAGTGATCCCGAACTTGATCTTTTAGCTGAAACTGAATCCGACAGCGATGATAATCACAGTAATCAAGATGCTCAATCAGCGCAGCGAAGTGTTCAAACTGGAGCAACTGCTGGATCTGATACAGGTAATTTAATTTAAAAGCAGGGTATGAGCGAACTGTGTTTGTGGAATGATTTTTGAAGCCAGGTTGACTTTTAAAATCATTGAGAATTTTATAAACCCTGCAAGTGTGTAAGTGGAAATTTAAGTTACTTTCTTTCTATTTCTACGTTTAATTTTAAAGAAAGTGGCTTAGGAATGTGAGGTTGTATGATTGCTGGTGAATGTTGCATGCACGACTGTCTGTATGTATCAGGCATTGCATCGTTGCTGATGTTCCCGGAAGACGATAGCGGCGAATCGAGTCAGCAAGAGGAGGAGGAATCCGAAGCTGGAGAAACAGATGAACAAGATCCAGAGGATTATACACTGACTGATGAGCAACTGGAAAGACGAAGGTAAGATATTACGTCTTCACGAGAGCAGAGTAAAAAGTTTCAGATTTCTGCAAAAAGAAAATGTTTTTTATGATTTGCTTATCTACTCGATACATTATTTTAATGATTTTCAAGAGAGAAAATGCGAAACGACGCCTTGTTAAAGTTCTCAAAATAGCCATTTACATTGTCATTGTCGATTAAAATTCTCTTCACGGTGCCATTTTGTAAAATTAAGAAGAAAAAAGGTAGTGAGATTCGATGCAATAAAGGAGGATTTAGGTGAGGCTTGTACATGTCACTTGTACAAGACAGATTTTACTAACAGCGTAGGGCAATTTACACAAGGCTTGTTATAAGTGACTTATAAAAGATTTCTGCACTCATTTTCTTCAGATGTAGATATATTTACACTCGCTAGTAAACTCTCACTTTTCTCTATTTGTTTAAAAATCTACTATTTCTTTTATCGCTTGTATAAGATGCCATATTGTAACATTGTACTACGGACAAAAGTAGTCCATTTTGCTATTTCAACAAGTTGCCATGGCAACTGTACATGAACATAATTTTTTGGGACAAGTACAATAAAGAAATCACGCTGCATAGTTCGTATCAATTTGATGCGTCAGTCATTTTAGTGGAATTCATTACTTGGAAATAGGCACATAATCGGATAGAATTAGCGCAAATACAAGCTAAAGTAAAGAAAATTGATAACCTGAAATACTTTTTATTTATTTGGTAGCTTATAACTTGGCAAATAACATATCCCATTTGTACGCGGCTACGTTGTCAGGAAGGCTGTCAAAAACTGCCAAAAACGTTTTTCTGCGTTTTACAAAAAAAACTATGCATCTGACAGAAAAAGATGTTCTGGTAATGTAAAAAAGTGCGCAATAGGCTCTTTGCGAATAGATTGCAGCGCCAGTAGTGATTAATTTTGACAGTACTAGCAGGAAAACAAAACGTTATGATAGCACATGATTTCAGAATACTTGTATCAAATTTAAATTATAGAGCAATTTATAAGTAAATTTAACATGGAAATTGAAATACCACGTGTTGGTTATACAAATTGTTGCGTTCCAAACTGTAAAACAGTTACGGAAACATGGAAAAACATAAACATTTCTACAAGTTTCCATCCAAAGAACATGAAATAGGAATGGGGAAAAAAATGGATTCAGAGTATTAAACGAGTAAAGAAAGTAAGAAGAAGTCAATAATAATTATAGAATATCTATAAAATGTAGAAATTACTTGATGAAACTAGAAAATTTATGTGAGAAGTTAGGTTAAACCATTGTAAGCCATAGCAATTTTGTATGTATTATTCTTATGTATCGGATAAGTTTCTGAAAATGCATTCAAAATATTCGCGTTTCATCAACCTACGGCAATGTGAATAAATATACTATTTCATAATACCTGCATTGAAACAACGCATTTCAACGCCTGTTTTGTCAGTCGAAACAAGACAATTTCAGACAAATGCGAGTGTAGCCGGACAGAAACAAGCGTGTTTCTTCCCTAGGGGAGAAACAAGCTTGTTTTTGCCCGCTGGATTTGTTTCTTACATCGTTTCATCCCTGGCAGAGTCGCATTTGTTCATTGTCAATCTCTAAATGAAAATCATATAACCTCAGTTAATTTGACAGTTGAAATATTCGTAACTGTAAATTGATTAAAAAGAAGATTAGTTTCAAGAAAAGAAGTATTAATACGACAATTTCAAGTACACCACAACGTCTTATTGATGAAGCACAAGCAGCTATTCTCGACTTGCTACCTGCAAAATCAAAAGAAAAATATTTTATTCACAATCATAATAGTAATATGGCAATTCCTAACCTTTTGTAGGTTGGGAAGTATGTAATTTCCAACTGCAATGACTAGCTCACGGGTCGGAAGCGATACTTCCATCTCTTGGGTGGGAAATGTTTATGCAGGGTTGCCTAGCATCAGTAATAAATATTTGTTGGAGAAATATATGGTGGGATTCTGAACGTTTCTATAGCGTCTATAAGAAAGTCTATAACAACTTACAGATTCGATAAGCAAAATGATATTCTGAAAGAATCTGTAGCTTATAGATTTCTTTAAATATGTAATAGATGTCTATAACGTTAAGATTAGATGAACTCTAACCATAAGACATATGAAATGTCAAAATAAATAATAATTTAGGTGTTTTGCGTTCTATGTACTTTTTGCTGGTAAAGAATTATGAAAGGTTAGCATCTATTTTCGATAGTTGTATTGATAATTCATTAAAAAAATATGTGAGATTGAGAAGAAAAGTCTAAGTAATGCAATAAGCCCATTCGAAGCTTCAGATAAACATTTTGAACAATTGTTCCGTTTGGATAATTCAATTGCCCATAATTTATAATAAGAAATATTCATGCTCAAAAATATAATTTCACCTACATCTACATTTTGACCGTCTCCAATTGAATTCAATGTATTCTGCCCATTTATTATTCAAATAATTTTCATCTAATGTTGAATTTATAGTGTTACTCTTGAATACGTAATCATCTTCTTCCTAATCCATATACACTTATTGCTCTTTGGCAATATTTCTGGTTCTTGTCCGAAGACACACAATATTTATTCATTCCATATTTTGTAATGTAAAATCACTAGAATACCTTCATGTTTTAAACTTTTCGCAAAATTCTTGAGATCTCAATTCAAATATGTCAAAATAATCTGACACATGACAACTTGAGTGAGAACAGATATGAATTAAAATTGGAAGGCATCGTTATATTCGATGATATTATTCACGTCGTTATATGATTTACTAACTTGAGTGCATCAGAAGCTTGAATAAAATATATTAATCTGTATTTTTGAACAGAAAATCCAAAAGTAAAAATCATTTTCTAACCTATTTGCAACATGTAACTGTAAGTTCCAATGAACGGAAGTATCATGACGTCATAACTTATAGAAAATTGTTCAGAATACCATTTTAATAGGATCTATAAGAACTCCACTTATGGATTCTGATAAGCTTATAGATCTGTAACGTTATAGAAATTTAAGATAATGCTCAGAATCCCACCAATAATGTGTGCTTTCAGAAATACCGATCATATAATCTAATGATCTAAATAAAACAATTAATATTGAGAAGAAGCGGATTTATGCTCCAATTCTGTGTAAATCTATGTCTTATAAATTCATAAATTTGTAAATTATGGGCAAAATTGCTATTAACTCACATACGTAGCACTTTCGTTCGATTCTAATAAGTGTATAACTCCATTTCACTGTAATAACTTATTGATATCTGCACTTATCACAATTTCAATGGATACACGTATAAATAACTTGATTCATAAATCATAAATTCTACAAATGTCAAATTAATCAAATATTTCAAAACATTTTTGTTCTCATAGACTACTACATCAATTTACTTTGTTGGAAAAAGAACGAAATTGGATCATTTAGTTCTCGGAAAATTAGGGATGATTGTGAATAAAATAGTATACATACTTCGGTGAGGATTTCATATCAGCCTCGAGTTATATCTGATCCTCGAGGCTTCGCCTCTCGGTCATATAATAAACTCTCGGCTGTAATGAAATACCTCCCACCTCAGATGTAATATACTATACTTCATTATGACAAATTTGTAATATAGAAAGTTTCAATTCTGGTATTATGAAAAAATACAGTGTGTGGCACGGGACGAAACACGATTTTAGCCGAGGTTGATGCCAGCCCTCGCTTCGCTCGGGCGAGCAACACTCACCCTCAACTGAAATCGTCTTGTTTCGTCCCTAGCCGCACAATATACTATTCATATGACATGTTTTGATTCGTTTGACAGACATGTAGCAGCCTATAATTAATTACTTTAAAATAGCATATCTTACCTTATAAAAACTTTATATGGACAAGAATTAATCGACATTTGCTCTTCAACATGCGTGGAAATCAAACTCTCATCGAAAAACAGTTTTTTATTCGAAAACTCATAACTCGCGTTCTATTTGATATTGAGACTTAAAATTTTGATATAATGTGGGATATATAGCTTCCAACATACGCAACAAATTTCAGAAAAGTCGGCTGTGAACTTTTTGATAAATGTTAAGAAAATCGAAAAAAAGCCCTTACACCAATTTTACAGATTGCATTTCCTTTGTCAAGAGTTACTTTACAACGTATTCAAATGGCGTTTCTTTTGGGCGAGTATAAGTATAAACAAAAATTCAATTGCAAAAATCGCATTTCACCAATACAATACACAATTGTAAATCAAAGAAGCGTGAATAGAGCAGAAAATGTTCTTCTCAAACAAAAAATGATGTAAAAATATAAACTAGATTTTTTGAAAGCAGTTTATATAACAACTAGAAAAAGTGAGTGAAATCGAGTACTAAATAATGAAATAGTTAATTGAAAGAGCCTAAAATAATGTTTTTTTTTTTGTCCACTACTCACGCTGCAGTCGATCTGTTATCCCCACCATGTACTTCGCATCCTGCCAATAGATATAACTATCATGTTCTATGAATAAGTTCTCAAAGTTTGACAATCATAAGTAGAACGGTGATAGATTTGTAAATTTTTGAAAACAGCATGTCTGAAAAAAAAATGCAATTTGCAAAAATCGAGTTTAGATAAATTATAAAGTACTCATTTTTGGGAGGATTGTCAGGTAAAGAAATTTTTGTTGATATGATAAAAACCTTGGGTGATGTTTGTCCTTCACACACCACTTTCAAAAACTGGGTTGCGGAATTTAAAAGATGGAGATCAGATGGTCCAAGAATTCAGTGTTCAAAAATCGGCCGAAAGAATACTTGCTTCAGTTTTCTGGGACGGGAATGGGATAATTCTGATAGATTATCTAGAGTGGAGTAGAACTATCACGGAAACATATTATTCTGAGCTGCTAACTAAACTGAGGAGTAGTTTGCAGACCAAGACAAAGAATTTTTTTAAATAGCTTAAAATTATCTTATGAACTTTCTGCTGATTGCTGACTGTGTAAATCTTGAAGGAGATTATGTTAAATAAATTTTGTTATTGAATATTGTGGCGTTTTATATGGTAGGCTAAGTACTTATCAATACCTCCTCGTGTGTTATGATAAATTACGAAAAAGCAGTATTATTGCCACGCATCATTTACTTGTAGTAGTGGCCGGTTAGGTGAGGAGTAGAGAGAAAGCAGAACGACAGCCAGCGCAATAGTAGAGTCCGCTTGGGTTGAGGTGAGAGAGAGCTGGAGAGCAGCAGCAGCAATCGAGGCTGTTTGATGAGGGGACAGTCGGTTTCCGTCATTTCACTGCTCATGCGAAGAATCATAACGTCGCGATTGAAGCTTCGCTTCAAAAAACGCACTTCTGCGCTCTGGCCAGTGGCCAGTGCTAAAAGGCCGCTACGCTCGGGAGTTTACGCCAAATTCGCGTGAACCGGCTCCACACATTCTGACCATTAGGAATGTTGTTGAAATGGTCAATGTAAAATAACACAATAACGGTTAATCAAGCCTTTTCCATAATTGATGATATTTTAAAAATCGTTATCGCATAAGTGCGGTTTTTGCAATTGATTTTTTTCATACTTACACTCACTCAAAAGGAACGCCATTTGATCATATTGTAGAGTAACTAAAGGAAAAGCTTCTTGTAAAATTGGTCTACGTTGGCTAACAACTTTTTTATGGCCGTTTTTTTGATTTTTTCAACATTTTTCGAAAAGTTTACAGTCGATCTTCTTGGAATTTAATGCGTATGTTGGAAGCTACTGAACCCACATTCTGTCTAAATTTCAAGTCTTAATAATAAATACAACGCAAGTAATAAATTTTCGAAAAAATGGCCAAAAATTACGGTTTTTTGCAATCAACCCAAAAGCTACTGGACAGAACACATTTTTTTTACAGAACACTTTTTTGTCAGATGTATATTGTTTTGTAAAACGCAATAAACAGTTCTTTGTAGTTTTTGACGATTTTTTGACGGCCTGCCTGAAAACGTAGCTGCGTATAAATGGGATATGTTATTTGCCACGTTATAAATTGACAAATAAAAAATTTTGTTGCGTATGTTAATTCTATCCGACTAATGGCCGGTTTTATAAAAGACCAAGTAAATTTACTCTCAAAATAAATTTATTCTACTTAACAAATTCTAATCGTTTTGAAATTTCTTTATGACAACAGAATCATTGCTGTCAAAAAATCGACTGCCATTTAACAGAGTAAATTTTATTTACTCTGGAAGTAAATTACTCTGCCCTTTATAAAATCGGGCATATAAAGAACAGCTACTTGTTTTGATATTAGTTGAGTATAGATTGCTTTGACATTATTTTTATTGCATTTAGATATTAATAAATTATTGAACAAATATTTCAAATGAGATTTCAAAACTTCTGAAGAAAATGAGTGCAGAAATCTTCAATTAATATTAATATGAGAAGTCTGGAACTGTTCACTCTGTTTTCGCTCAATAAATGTTGAATGTTTAATGGTTTAATATAATTGTAGTGCAACTGGTCATGGACATCGCAGCAATTTGGCGCCCCAGAATATGCAGTGGGCAATTCGTTCTAGAGACGCTGCTCGTGGTGCTGGTGTCCGCTTGACTGGAAGCTCTAATCTTGTTTTTATTGATCCTACTTCATTACGTAGATCTACACCATCAGCCACCACTGTGGCTGCAAGTGTTGAGCCTGTTACGATGGCTACAACTGCTAGTTGTTTGGGTCGAGCTTTTGGTTAGTATCATAAATATTTCAGCAATCAAATTTCAACTTATTAAATTATTTGTTGATTTATAGGAATTGTTATTAGACAAATTGCTGATCTTCTAACAATGATTCATGATTGTCATTCAACACCACCAACTCATCCATGCTTGGAAGTAACTTTCCAGGAATCTATGAATTTACAACTGTACTTGGAATTTCATTTAAAACCGACTTGGGACTGGTTATTAACGGTTATGGATGCTACCGAAGCTCAGCTAAGATTTGGAGCCTCATTAACTCAAAACGCAGATCCAACGCATCCTGGACATCCTTTACACACGTCTACCAATATTACATTAGGGACTACAGGTCGGTTCATGATCTAATTTAATATCAAGTATAGAAATATATTTAATATGGAATTGAGCATTTATGGGATAAAGTTTTTACTCACTGTTGATGTCAGGTGTTCTTCGTTTCTTAGGATCAGGCGCTAGAGGACATCGAACTGTTTCATCCAGTGGTGGTGCAAGTTCGGGCGGAACCAGAATTGTAGGTTTTACCACCAGTGGTGTTGATACTTCTCGATCCCGTCCAGAAAGAGAAGGGGTTGATGGACATGCAGCACGCCGTGAATTTTTATCTTATGCTCTATCGTTGATGCGAGCACATAATTCGGAACACCTTGATTCATTACCCATAATGGATGTGAGCGCATTAAAACATATTGCTTATGTTTTTGATGCTTTGATATACTATATGAAATCTGGAACCGATCCACCGGATATGGATGTTTTGCGAGATGGTCTTCCACCTGCAGCTTGGAATGATCAAGATGAAAACGAAAACGAAGAAGTAGAAGATGATATAACCGTGGCAATGGAGACAGAATCACTTGATGAACAAGAATCATCAGGGCTAGTAGTCATGGCCAATAGTTTGAATAATTCATCAGTAACTTTACCTGTCACAAGCGGTTCAGGCAAAGGTCGCAAACATTCCTTTTTCCAACGCTCGGAATCTACTCTTTGTTTGGGAGCACCACCACCAGATCCATTTGAATCTCCCATGTCTGAAGCATTACCTTTAGCGGACCAACCCCATTTGTTACAACCAAACGCTAGACGCGAAGATTTATTTGGAATTCCCAAACAACCAATTACATTACCAAATTCTGGCTCAGGATATAATCCTTTAGAAATGTTGCCTACTAGATTAGGGCTATCTGTGAGAACTGCAGATACTGCAATGACCAATCCTACAGGACCTACCACTTCCACATTAAATATAATGGGTCCTAATACTTTACCACCAGCGCCACCAGAATCCGAAGATTCTAATTCCAAATCGAGTAGTCGCCCAATGATGGGCTATGAACCACAACCAGGGTCTAGCAAACAAAGAGATTATCAATCATTTGAAAGCTTCTTGTCGTCAGTTAAAAACGAATCTACCCAAGATGATAGCAATGGAGCTGCAGATGAAAGACCCCAAGATTTATCGTGCAATAAAGATGGAACTTCACGCATGGATGTAGACAGTGATCATGAATATAATTCCGATACAGATAGCACTTCTAATTCTCGAGGTGCAAAAGTCTCTCCTTTGCCGCCAATATCAACAGTTATTCCACCCGGATTATTAGCTTCAGCTGGTCTGGATCAAACACTTCAAACAAACAGACCACAAATAATTGTATCTCCCAGAAAAATTGCTGCTGCTGTCGAAGCAGCAGCTGCTTGTCTTTTGAATAACAAACATAACATCCAACAACCATCAGGAAATGGCTCAAACAGCAACAGTCTTATGCTGCCTGCATTGAATCTTTTACCAACTACAAGCGGATCATCTGCTGAAAAAACACAACAGGATTCACTTTCTCAAATTGTTGCTTCCGGTTCTGGAAGCTTAAGCTCGCAGTGCATGTCTTCATCTTCCAGAGGTTCTGGGAAAAGCGTTATCGTCAGAGCTGTAAGTTTTCATTTATTATTTTATTTGGAAGATTGATACGCAGATTTTGAAGTAGTTTGCAATTTCTGTCCCTGTTTCTTCCTATAATAGAACGGACTTGTGATAGACACAATTTTTCAAGCTTTATATTGTGTACAGATAAAGTCAAACACGAACCTTATTTTAAATTATCAAATTTTTCATTAAAATGAATTTATTATTATTGTTTTAATAGAGCATTGGTAAATAAGGTTCCTCATGTCAATCTTTTATTCTAAAATCAATCTAAATTGTACAGAAAAATTATATCTAGAGCTTCTCTTATCTCAATGCGTTAACTAAGCGTTTTTCATATTTTATTCGTTAAGCTTTTACTTTAGATATTTTTTCATCCGGTGCATATTACTCGATATATTCCAGCAAAAAATTATATTGTCTTCGGCGGTAAATTCGAATGGGACACCCTAGGCCCCTATTTTAATTCATAGAGACGGTTTGGAGACAGGTCGCAATCTCTTTGTAGATGACGTCATGAGATAGTTACGTTTTTGGAGACTTAAGTCTTGTGTGTTGTGTAGACAATATGATCTACAAATTCATGTTGGTAATGAGTAAGTGTCAAAATTTGATCAAATTCAATTCATACTATTACTAATTTAGAAAATAAAAATAGATAACCAATGAATTATATCTTTGATATTTTCCAGTAGGATTTATATAACAGTGACTATTCCATTCGTAGTATTTATAACAAGGTTAACAATGCTAAATCGCCATAGAAACGGTGCATATCAGTGGGTATTTGGACGTGTAGAAATACCATCGGGTATTACACTAGTGGTCAAAGTGAGTATTTTACTCAAAGATGTGGATACCTCCAATTTGTGCTTTCTTCGTATTTAATGGAATATTCCATTCGTAGTATCTACAACAAGGTTAACAATGCTAAATCGCCATAGAAACGGTGCATATCAGTGAGTATTTGGACGTGTAGAAATACCATCGGGTATTACACTAGTGGTCCAAGTGAGTATTTTACTCAAAGATGTGGAGACATCCAATTTGTGCTTTCTTCGTATTTAATGGAATATTTTTCTGAATATCTTCATCAATTTTATCTTCTGATCTATTACCAAACCTTTCTGAACTAGATTCCATATCAAGACATTATATTTCTTTATTATTCGTCAAAGAAAATGCAAGAAATTCTAATTTTTCAGTTTGACAGAAGTTTGTTTACTCGTTCCTATGAAAATTACGCGAGTTGTTACTAGATTCTTAGAAAACTAATTTGAAAAAATTGTTTGACTCCTGGAATAGTCCTCCATATACCATTTGTAGTTAAAGTATTATAGACTATTTTTGTGGTGCAATCACTCATGTTTATTGTGCTTGTGAATACCATTCGTGCTGCACACTCGTGGTATTCAAACGCAAGCACAATAAACATTCGTGATAGCACCACAAAAATAATCGATAATACTTCAACTACTTATGGTATAATAAAT
The DNA here is from genome assembly GCA_963989225.1 of Dromius quadrimaculatus. NCBI lineage: Eukaryota > Metazoa > Arthropoda > Insecta > Coleoptera > Carabidae > Dromius > Dromius quadrimaculatus. The sequence goes on along the minus strand of OZ022331.1, from coordinate 44,130,721 downwards.
GATTATATCACACACCTTAGCAACAACCAATGAAATCAAACGATTTTGCATGGTAACGTGGTATATCGCGATAATATTTTGTCCTAACTCGATATACCACAGTAGCTTTTTAAAAAATAATAAAAAATATAACAATCAATAAATTTTATGGTTTGTGAAATAATCCTTGCAAATACACCTCAAGATTCGGTATATTATCGCATATACCTTGAATTTAACTCAAATACTTTTTGTCTTGGATAATTTTTCACTCGGCAAATTTGGAGATTTATAATCAACGATAATATCCCTCGAGCTAAAGCTCTCGGGTATTATCAGATTATGAATCCCCAAATTTGTCTCGTAAAAAATTCCCCAAAAGACAAAAAGTATATTCGTGAAATTCTTAGGTATATCGATAATACACCTCTCTATCGGTATATTACCGTTGATTATTTTTCTGAATATCTTCATCAATTTTATCTTCTGATCTATCACCAAACCTTTCTGAACTAGATTCCATATCAAGACGCAATATATACCACTCGTGGTATTCAAACGCAAGCACAATAAACATTCGTGATAGCACCACAAAAATAATCGATAATACTTCAACTACTTATCGTCAGCTGAGTATTGGTTTGTCTCATGTCCATTTTCAATTTTTGTATCAGGTCCAGTGTTTTATGTCCTCAAATATGACCCATACTCTAAGAAATAAAGTTGTGGCTTCGTCCAAGTCCAGAAAATATATGTCAGGACTTGGTACAAAACTCCATTTCTATTTCTCATGACACAAGTCGTATTTGGGGACATAGAACACTGGACTTCATACAAAAATTAAAAATGGACATGAGACAAACCAATACTCGGCTGACGTTATGGTATAATAAATGAATATTCATGGACACGATACTTACTTTTAATGAATAGTCTCTTTAAATGTAATATACAAGCTTCAAATGAAGTTAAATAACGTGCCATGATTATTCTCACTTGACCACTACCATTTAACAGTCAACCGAAACATCTGTCAAAAAAAAAATGCATCATATTAAAGAGATTGTCTCGACCCAGTCTTTCCCGTTTAGAAGACTATTTGCAACGATGACGACAAAATAGTTTCTGCAATTGTCCGCTAGGTGGAATATGTGTCAAGTGTCTCTAAAATGACGTAAAAACACTGTCTCCATGAATTAGAATTGACTTCCTCTATATACTTTTAGATCTCTGCATTTCTTTTCCATATAGACTTCAAATATGTTAAATCTCACATTCCTCCGTGAGCGCGGTACAAAGTTTTCTCTTCACGTAGAATTAAAATGTGACATTCTGTGAATAATTCCAACTTTCTGCACTCTTACTCTATATGAACTTCAAGTATGCCAAATCTTACAGTCCCTCGTGCGTGCACGAAGGAATATGAGATTTGGCATACTTGAAGTTTATATAGCAAAGGAGTGCAGAAAGCTAAAATTTTATACAGAGTGTCCCATTTTGGGTTTACGTGAAGAGAAAACTTTGTAACGCGCGCACGAAGGAATGTGAGATTTTGCTTTCTTGAATTTACGTGGAGAGAAAACTTTGTAATGCGCGCACGAAGGAATGAGATTTTGTTTTCTTGAATTTACGTGGAGAGAAAACTTTGTAACGCGCGCACGAAGGAATGTGAGATTTGAAATACTTGAAGTTTGAATAAAGGTGTGCAGGAAGCTTAAATTATATATAGACTGTCTTATTTTGATTTTACGTGAAGAGAAAACATCGTAACGCGCGCAGTTAGGAATGTTTGATTTGGTATACTCGAAGCTCAAACGGAGGAGTGCAGTTAGTTAAAATTATATATAGGATATCTCTTCTTCATTTTGTGGGGAGACGAGATTTTGAACTGCGCAAACGAAGGAATGTGACATTTGGCATACTTGAAGTATGAATAAAGAAGGGATGCACAAATCCAAAATTATATTCAGAATGTCCCATTTGAATTTACGTGAAAACTTTGTAATGCGTGCACACGGTACAAAGTTTTCTCTCCACGTAAAATTAAATAGGACACCTATATATAATTTAAGCTTTCTGCACTTCTCCATATGAACTTCAAATATGCCAAATCTAACATTCCTTCGTGTGTGCGGTACAAAGTTTTCGCTTCACGCAAAATAAAAATGGAACACCGTGTATATAACTGCTTTATGCACTCCTCTTCCAAATAAACTTTAAATATGTCAAATCTAATATTCCTTCGTGAGTGTGTTACAAAGTCTGCTCTTCAGGCAAGGCGCAAATTGAGACACGTATAGCACGTATGAGATGACGTGACGCGAGGCACACGACACGTACGTGCCACACGGGCTGCGTGGTGATCCGCATATTGAGATGCAGTTTCTATCTACACTCGCAACCGCCATATTGAGAAATGTCTGATACACGAACAAAACAATTGTTCTGAATCAGAATCAGATGATGCTGAAGGGAAAATTTTTCTCTATTCCTTGATAAGAACAAAATTCAAATAACCTAATAAGTACATTCTATCAGAGAGAGAAAAAAAAAATGCATCTTCTTCATCAGAAAGCTCCTTGTGTTGCCTTGCTGTCTCTATCAACTTTTCTTCTGCCATTTTCTCATTTAAAAAATGAGAAAACAACTGATACTAGACTGTATACTGATATATGATAAGTAGACTTTTCACATACACGCACACGCGTGTCAGCTCGGCACGAAAAACTGTGTCTCGACCACTGTGCCGCACGACCGACATGAGACGCTAGTCACGCCACCTCGTGTCATGTCACCAACGTGCGCTGTCTCATTGAATCCCATAGATTACAAAAACACACACTGTGCTGTGCCATGTCACACGTGCTATACGTGTCTCAATTTGCGCCTTGCCTCACAGACAGCCTGTATATAAGTTTAGCTTTCTGTACTCCTCCATATAAACTTCAAATATGCAAATTATTTTGTGCGCGCAATATGCTTTATAAAGGAGAACCAAATTGTCTTTCCACGTATTAAAATATATTAAAAATGGAACAGCCTGTATACAGGGTGTAAACGGAACTAGGCAACACGATTTTTCTCGGAAGTTATTAGATATACACAAAAATCTTTCAAATAAAGTTACTAGTGAATCAGAGTTAAAAATTTTAATTTTTGGAGATATACCTATTTTTGTGACTTTTTTTAATGGTACTATACAGGATATTTTTATGCTGTTTGGTAGGATATAATTTTTGCTTTAAGAAAGTCCAATAAGTTATACCTTCTAAACTTAACAGAAGTCGAGATATTGAAGAAAATATTAAAATAGTTTCACTCGAAATTAAAGCTGACTATGAAAACAAAATTATTGAGTTCTAAACAGACGATTGCACCAGTAAAAGTTGAATTTGGAGGGTGCCCTTAGATATACAAATGTTCATAAATTACTATAATACTGGTAAGAGTAACACTATAAAAATTGTTCAAAATTTTCACCGTTTTGTCGTATACAAACGATCTGCTAGTGGCATATTATCGAAAAAAATTTTAAGTTCATTTTGTAAAAAAAAAAAACAAATATCTTCGCGAAGTTAAAGTGCCTTCATAAAAATATGGACCCAGAATAAAATTGTTAAAAATTCCGCACCATACATTAGTTGAAAAACGTAGTTGAAAATTAGTTCTACATGTTTCTCGTGGATTTAGGTTGGTAGTCTGCCAATAATGCGTATTATTCCTGAATTAAATAATTGCAAAAGTAATGTCTTGTTACAGAATCACCAGGATGAAGATTATGGATTTTATGTAGTTCATAAGCTTTGAATTTATGCTTTTTTTAAATCTTATGTACCTGTGAATGAGATACGTTTAATTCTAGTGCAGCTTCTCTTGTTGAATTTCTCGGATGCAAATTAAAATATGCTAATACATCAGTTTCCAAATTTTCATTTATTTGATGAACTTCGCGATTTGCCATAGTGAGAGAACCAGTTCTACGTAGCTTTTCTTTCTAATTTGGAAAAGTATGTTTGATTTGGATGAAAGCGGTCAGAATATGATTGCTGGTATAATCGCAGGGCTTGTCTTGAATTATTGTTTGATAAATGAAAACATTTCAACATAGCTACCTTCTCGTTAATTGAGTATTCATTCATTTTTAAAACAAATAATAATCTAGCATCAATACCAGGATCAATACAATAATTCTTTTTAACAAAGATATAACAATACAATGAACTAATACAAATGTCAAATTTTGTTTTCATAGCCAGTTTTAATTTCGAGTAAAGCTATTTTAATATTTTCTTCAATATCTCGACTGCTGTTAAGTTTAGAAGGTATAACTTATTGGACTTTTTTAAAGCAAAAATTATATCTTAAGCCCGTATGACACGCTCAATTTTTTCGTACATTTTTCAGTGCAATGTTTTGTTTGTGAAAAAATTGACTGTTGCAAACAGGTTAAAATGTTCAATGATTTACTCAATTTTTTGTTCAATGAAATAATAGAACTCGCCCTATTTTGTTCAATGATTTCGTCAATTAATTACGCAGATAATATGCGCACTATATTGCAATGCGCTATCAATGTTAGCAAGAGATAGAAAATACATTCGTATCATTTAAAACAAAATGAAACAAAATCAGTACAAAAAAAAAGAAATAAATGGAGCAGAAACTGGCCACGGCATAGAGAAGCGAACGATGGTATTTTAACAATATTCAATGAAGAATTGTTACTATAAATTCGTTCAGAAATTATCAAAGATTACTGAATGAATGTTTCCAGAATGTTTCATAAATTTTTCATAATTAAATTGGTAGCTGCAACTGCGAGAATTAGAGCCAAGATATTAATTTCCTTCACATAACCCATTTTTGACATTAAATGTTTGATAGCTACAGCTTATCGGTATGATTCTTAGAAAATAAAATGCGCATGCAACAAAAAATTGAGATACGTTGCATACAGGATTTCTTGCTTTCAATGATTTAGTTCATAAAAGAGTACAGAAAAATTGATTACAAAACATTGACATAGAAATTGTACGAAAAAATTGAGCGTGTCATACGGGTTTTACCAAACCGCATAAAAATATACAGGACGTACAATTAAAAAAAAGTTAAGAATAGGTATATCTCCGAAAATTGAATTTTCTTTTCTCTGACTCACATTAATTTAAGTAGCTTACTAGAAACACTAGCAACTTTATTTGAAAGATTTTTAGTATATCTAATAACTTCCGAGAAAAATCGCGTTGCCTAGTTCCGTTTCCACCCTGTATAATTTTCACTTTATGCATTTCTTCTCCATATAAACTTTGAGCTTGCTAAATCTCACATTCCTCTGTGCGTGTAATATGCTTAAAAAGAGGATCAAAAGTTTTCTCATATATAGATTGAAATGGGACACCCGTACATAATTTTCGCTTTCTGCACTCCTTCTTCATATGAAGTATGCCAAATCTCACATTTCTTCGTGCATGCAATATGTTTATAAAGAGGGCCGAAAGTTTTCTCTTGACGTATTAAAATATAGATTTTTTGCGAATTAATTTTTTTGGTTATTTGTAAAGTCTAAATTTCAACTTGTGCTAAGTTGCACGATTCTGATTTTTTATTTATGCAATATAGGGGTGAACAAACATGGTATTCAGAAAGCTTCGTCTTATATTTAGGAAGATCTCAAAATATAAATTTCCAAATAAATGTTGTACAGAATCCCTTTATCCGAATTATAAAAATTCCTTTGAAACTTAATGTGTGGCTTTATATATATGAGTCCGATAACTTTTTTATCTGCGAAAACTTTTGAAGCTGCTTCATTTTCCATCTTTATATTCTAGATTATTAACATCACTTTATTTTATAGCCTAATTGTAAGATTATAAAGGGGAAACACAAACAACATTTTGTCCGACAAAAATGTTTAGACGTTCGGCGTAAGATTTAGATGTCAAATAAATATTAGTCAATTTGATTTGTGATTTTGTTCGAGATAATTTATGCCGCATATTTTCAGTCCGGTGCTCTGAAACACTATTTTATTATTATTAATTTTTTTTGAATGATGTATAGATCACTTTATGATTGTCCGACAAAATATCTGCTGCATATTTTATAAATACTTTTCTTTTATAGGGCACAAGCTCCCAGCGCTTGGATACTCCCGATGTTCTAATGATTCCAGCCGTGGATAGTCATCAATCTGAAACATTAGAAAACCAAGAAATATCAGCTAACGTCACCGTAGAAACAACCCCCCATCCAAATTCTCAAAATGAAGTACCAAGACCTCAGCCATCAATTGGTCAATCAGTTTCCCATGATTTACTGTTAGGTAGATGGCGTTTAGCTTTAGATCTTTTTGGGAGAGTATTTATGGAAGATGTAGGGCTAGAACCTGGATCTATTGTATCTGAATTAGGAGGGTTTCCTGTTAAGGAAGCGAAATTTCGACGGGATATGGAAAAACTGCGCAACAATCAGCAGAGAGACTTGACATTATCCAAAATGGAACGTGATCGTACACAACTCTTATTACAAACTTTTAAAGAATTTAATACGCAATATAATAACTATAGTCGAAGAGCATCTTCCATGCAACCACCTATGGCTGTTAACCGAGTTAAAGTTACGTTTAAGGATGAACCTGGTGAAGGATCTGGAGTTGCAAGAAGCTTTTATACTGCCATAGCGGAAGTAAGCATAATTTTTAGTATAAATATATTTCAATTCGGGAAAGTATTATACCGAATATTTGTTGAGATATGAATATTTGATTTAACTATTCCCAATAATAATAGTTTTAATTTGACAGCGATTGTTGAGCTTTAATCGCGGCCAGATACGGAACTAACATTTTAAGAGAATAGTTTCAATTTGAAACTTTAATTTACACCCAATTATTATTTTTTTATTAGGCACTTCTTGTGAACGAGAAACTTCCAAACTTAGAATCTGCGCAAGTTGGTAGCAGTAAATACACACATTACAGCGTGTTACAACGATTACGTAGAGACCGTGATTTTTCAAGACGAACCGTGATGACCGCTCGACCATCCGCACGAAGTCGAGAATATAGACGAGCACTTAGCTATGAAGCTAGACCATATTATCCAGCCTCTAATAATGGTAATACAAAAATTTAAACTATTTAATTATTTTTTTTTATTAATATTTGTTCAACAGCTGGTAGTAATAGTAATAGCGGAGCAGCACCTCAAAGTCCTTTGTCAGGAATCTCAGTGCCTGCGAATTCAAATCCTTCGTCATCGAATCCCAATGAACATTTATCTCAACACCAGCAGCAATTAGGAGAACGACTTTACCCCAAAGTTTACTCTTTACACCCAAGTTTTGCGGGTAAAATAACCGGCATGCTATTAGAATTATCAGCCGCGCAATTATTGCTGCTACTAGCTTCGGAAGAATCTCTGCGCACTAAAGTGGAAGAAGCTGTTGAACTTATTTTAGCACATGGACATGGACAGGAACTTAGTTCAGATTCTTTGTTAGGTAAGCTGTAATTAAATATTGCGCAGTATTTTTTTTAATTGATTTATATTGTTTCAGATCTTGATGTGTTCTCTTTGTCAGATCGTGTAGCAGGTAGTGCAAATCGACGATCGTCTGGTAGAGGTGCCTCAGAAGGCTCTACTCAAGATGATTCCAGTAATGATGACGTTGAAGACAACGCACCTTTGTTTTATTGTCCTGGAAAGAGAGGATTCTATTCTCCAAGACAGGGAAAATCCTCGTTTGAAAGATTGAATGCTTTCAGAAATGTTGGAAGGTAATTTTATCGTTTTTTCCATACTTGATAATTTGAACTTTTATAATGTGAGGTCCATTCATGCAGATGCTTTGAAAATCATTGAAAATTTTCTTTCAGGCTTCTTGGATTGTGTCTGCTTCAAAATGAATTATGTCCAATATTCTTATCTCGCCATGTATTGAAATCTGTGTTGGGCCGACCAATTAGATTTCATGATCTCGCCTTTTTCGATCCAGTAGTCTACGAATCGCTACGACAACTGGTCGTTGATGCAGAAACCAAAGATTCGAATAGTTTGTTTTCTGCTCTTGACTTGACTTTCAGGTAACAATCAGTGTTACAATTTCAATTAATAATTTCGTACTTATTTTTGTATCATTACAGTATCGATTTAAACCCCGAGGAAGGTGGCGGTACTTTGGAATTAATGCCAGGAGGAAGAGAAATAGAAGTAACAGCTAGTAATGTTTATGATTATGTTAGAAAATACGCAAAATATCGAATGATTAAAGCACAAGAAAAAGCTATTGATGTAAGTATAATAACAAACTTATTTACTATGATATGTGTATCAAATACGTCGCAAACTATTTCCATTGTGCTAATGTAAACTTGGTTTGCCTTTTAACCTATCCCATATCCCATTCTAAATATGAATAAATTCTTGTTTACGCTATGACTATTATGCTTAAAATTCTTGAATAATTATGTTTTTTATTATTATTATTATTATTATCCTTTTAAATTCTTTCATACCCTTATGGGTGTCAGGATTAACTATTAATTTTAGTTCATATTATTCACGAAGTCTTTCCACTATTTTCGATTTTTTGCCATTCTCTTTACCTCTTGGGTGCTGATGTTGTTCTTTCTCAGTATTTCTTCCACTATATCCTGCCATGTTTTGGCTGGTCTTCCTCTTCTTTTTTCCTTCACTATTTTGGAGTTCCATACTTGTTTGGTTTTTCGAGTTTCCGGAATTCTCATTAGATGACCGTACCATGCAGCTTGTTTCTTTTCAATGGTGGTTTGTATATTTTCAATTTGTAGACTAGCTCTTACATGTTCATTTCTGATTTTGTCCATCCTTGTAACCCCTTCTACTCTTCTTAGGAATCTCATTTCACTCGCTTGTATTTTACTCTTAAATCTCTTATATTAATCTTCCATGACTCACTTTCAGGCATTAATGTTGGTCTATACATTGTTTTGTAAAGTGTCATCTTAGTTCCCTTAGATATCTGTTTATTGTTCAATATTGTATTGTTTATTGAGTAATAGCTTTTATTCGCGTTGAGTATTCTTTGGTTTATTTCTTCTTCAATTCCTCCTCTATTATGCATAACAGCTCCAAGTTATGTGAATGTTTCCACTTGTTCTATCTCTTTCCCGTTTATCGTTACGCTTGCTTGTATGTCTTCTTTTGCTATTACCATTAGTTTTGTTTTTTCTATGTTCACTTTCATGTTGTGTTGCATGTCGTTTTCATTTTTTGCCAGAATTGCCAGATCATCCGCAAAAGCGCATTCTGCTATTGCTATCCTGGCTAGTTTATGGTAGCCAACATCTCTCTTTATTTTGCTCTTTATGTTCTTTATTATATTGTCCAGGAAAATTATAAATAGTATATAGGGCTCAAGGCTCCTCCTTGCCTAAGTTCTTGTGTTGTAATAAATTCTGTTGAGATCTCATTTCCTGTTCTTATATAATTTGAGGTATTACTATATATACTCTTTATTGCATTTGTAAGTTCCTCACTTATTCCTCTCTTCCTTAATATTTCCCACATTTTTTTTTCTAGGGACTCTATCGAAGGCTTTTTCTAGGTCGATAAATGTTACGTATAGCCTTTTATTTTGTTTCATTACTATTTCTGTCAGTGTTCTGATAGTAAAGATATGATCTTGGGTTGAGTGTCCCTTCCTGAAGCCACTTTGCACGGATTCGATGTTTAATTTTATTTTTCTTCTTAATTTGTTTTCAAATATAAAAATATCACCGCCTTTTCCCAGTCTGTTGGAATTTTTCCTGTTTTCCATATTTGGCTAAGCATGATTAATAATATTTGCTCTCCATGTTCCCCTATATACTTCAGCTGTTCTGCCTTTATCATGTCGTGACCTGAAGCTTTTCCGTTTCTAAGTTTCTGTAATATTGTCTTCATTTTGACATACGCGATATTTTCTGATTCGTTATTAATTTCGTTGTTTAATTCTTGATGATCTCTTGCGTCCATGACTTGATCTTCCTCTAATAGCTCTTGCAAGTGTTCTTTCCATCTTTCTATTATTAACTTATTTTCTTTTAATATGTTCCCCTGTTTATCTTGTATTTGTTTTAGTATAACTTATTATAAATAGAGAACCTTCTAAATTCAAACATTTTATCTCTTTCCTTCTCTCTTCTGATTGGCCGATCCACTAACTACTAACTAGAAAGTTTGAAGTTTACAAGCTCCTGCACTAACCACGGTTCGTGCAGAGCAGCGCTGGGCTAATTTTGTTTTCAATGTTTTGTAGAATAGTTTCTGATTTTCCTTGTAGTTTATTCCCATTGTTTTCCCGAATTCTTCCCATGCCTTTAACTTGGATTGTTTTATAGTTTGTTTTACTTTTGTACTTTGTATTTTATACTCTTTCATTATTAATTCGCCAATTTTATCTTGGTATTTCCTCTTTACTTCCTATTAATTTAACCGTGTTTCTTTCTTTCCCGATTTATTTTTTTTTGTTTGGGTTTCTTCTTGTTTTATTTTCATTTTCGCTACTGTTAGGAAATGGTCACTTCCGATTTCACTACCTCTTTTGACTTTAACATCATTTATGTTTTTTATTTGCGTTTTATTTGTGATAAAATAATCTATTATTGATCTCTCACTCTTACTTTTTACTTTTCGGGTATAATAAGTATGTCTTTGTGCTGGAAATATGTATTTAATATTTTCAGGTCATTTATTATGCAGAAACTGATTAATCTTTTTCCGTTATTATTTTTAGTTTGTTCACTATATCTTCCCATTATTTCTTTTATTCCTTTATTTATATTACCCACTCTTGCATTAAAATCTCCCACTAAGTATATTGGTTCTTTTAATTTCCATATTCTAATTGTATCGTGTCCCAAAACTCATCTTTCGTTGATTTATCGTCATCATCATTTGACCCATAGATTATCATGAAATTCATTATTGCTTTGTTAGTATCCTCAGTCTTAACAATCATTAATCTTTCATTTAAACATTTCCAGTTCTTCAAAGTTTGTTCTATGTTTTTGTGTAATATGCAACCTACGCCGCCTTTTGCTCTATTTTCTATTCCTACTCCACTATATATTAAGATATGTTTGTTATTTAATTTTTTTTATACCCTGTCCTTTCATTTTCGTTTCCGTTATAGCCAATAAGTCTAAGTTAGCTCTTTCAAACTCTTCTACTAATTCCATTTCCTTACCATTTATTCTTTTAATGTTCCATATACCTATTCGTTTTAACCTTTTCGTATGCATGTTTGTTTCCACGTTGACTGATTGGGTTATGTTGTACATTAAGAGTTTTTTGGGTTTTCCTCATTTGTAACATTTTTTGGGTCTACTTTGTTTTCAGTGAATACTACACCATTTTCCTGTTTATCCCACTTGTATGGTATTCCATTGATTATTATTTTTTTATATCCAATTTTCGCTCTTTTCCCATTTATCCTCGCTTCTCCAGCTATGTTTCTTATCTCTCTCTGAATTCTTCTTTCTTTCCAGGTAAGATCGTTATCGATGAATATGTTTGGATTCTTAAGTTCATTTTTGGCTTTCATAACCTTTATCTAGCATTTCTACTTTAATAATTTCTTTCTCTGTGTTTTGATTCAGGGTTTTACTTTATTTACGTCAGCATGTATCTTCAATTTGTTTACTATCCACTTCTCTAGTTCTTTTTCTGTAATTTGTTCCAGTCTTAATCCCTTTATCACTATATTATTCTTTCTCTTGTATGTCTCCTCATTCTCGGCTTTTGTTTCAAGGTCTTCAATTCTACTCAGTAACATGTTCCTCTCTTTTCTCCATTCCTCTTCCTTCTTCATCATTTCTGTCTTAATATTTTTAGCTCTTGTTTTAATTCCTTCTGATTTCCTTCCATTATGTTCATCATTTTTTGTATCATTTCCTTTAATTCTTCCATCTTTTTTGTGTCTACGTCTATTTCTGTGTTTTTATTATGTTTTTGGAGGTCTTTCGTAGTTTTCTCCTGCTCTCTTTGTTCTGGTGATCTAATAACATTTTTACTTTCTCTAAAAATATTTTCGCGTTCCTGCTCTTCTCTCCTTCTCGATCTTTTAAGCCTCGTTCACAACAAGAAATTAGTAGTTAGTAGTTAGTGGTTAGTGTTTGTGATAAGAGTCTGGAGACTGTGTTCACAATACTTTTCAATTAGCGCTGTCCCTGTCGGTAATGCAGAGAACTGTAACATTATTTCAATGCTTACAAAAAATGCAACAGATTTCACAGCCGAAGAAAATATAGAAGCATCAGCTGTTTTTCATTACTTCTTTTGCAACCTTCGTTAATCGTAGCATCTTTCTGCAACTGTTTCGCATAATTAGAAAAATATGGGAGAGGAAACATTTGAATAAATATATTTGAAGTACAATCGCAACGTTCATTTGGAAACGGGACTTCTTCTACTATTTTTTTTAAAACTTGATCCAATCAATGCTAATGTATCATCAAATTGGGATACAGTCATTCTTGTGTAATTAAAAAACATATCTTGATCCGATAACCGCATTTCTTGAATCAAATTATCCCAATCTCTTTGCTCATTTCTATTTTGATATATTGGGCGAACCCACCATCTCGTATAATTTTCTTTCTTCCTGCTTTCTTTAAATTAAGAGAAGTTAGATTTTTTTTCTTGTTTCAATTTTCATTCTGTCACATCTTCACAGAAATAGAGAACCTTCTAAATTCAAACATTTTATCTCTTTCCTTCTCTCTTCTGATTGGCCGATCCACTAACTACTAACTAGAAAGTTTGAAGTTTGCAAGCTCCTGCACTAACCACGGTTCGTGCAGAGCAGCGCTGGGCTAATTTTGTTTTCTTGTTATGAACGAGGCTTTACTCATTCCGAAATCACCACTCTTTCTTTGTTTTTATTATTTTAAAAATTTTTAAACTTGGACACAATTTCCACTACGCCACTGGTATTTGTTTTTACGTCACAGTCGCACGCCACTACCGGACTCAAGTCAACTTGGATGGCTGTCAGTAGCCAGCGGTCAGTGGCGTAACTATACCATGTGAGGCCCGTGGCAAATTCTTTTGATGGAGCCGTCTCAGTAAAAATCGTTGAATATCTAATGAATTTTATTTTCAAGGCCATATTATGTTTATACATATTTATAATGATATAACAATTTGATTTTAATAGGATATTTATCAATAAAAGTCTTTTTCCGAGCTTTCTATTCCGTAAAAGTATCTATAACATCATCAAAGTTTGAAGATCGGAAGATCAGGCCATAGAATTTTCAATAGACAGAACTGCCAAGTAATGTAGCCCCATAGAGTGTCTTGAATAAGTTTTTATTAATTTTAGTTTCGGAAATGATCGTTCAGCACTAGCTGTAGTCACAGAAATTGTATCAAATAACATTAATGCAGTATATACTTCAGGAAAGCAGCACGACATAAAATGATTTTTCATTATTAATAAATCATTAAGTTCTCTAATACACGGAGACTTTTCTATTTCGTCTCTAAAAGTGGACCGAAAACTGAGAATTTCCCTGGCAAATGATGCAGACCTGTATTTTATATATATCAACAAATTCCAGAGTTTTTTTAATAGATCAGTGTCATTTAAAATTTACATAGTGACAGATTGCAAAACACTGAAATTGGCAACAATTTCATTCATGGAAGGAAACGCGATTTCAGTTGATTAGTAATGATGTCCAATTCTCGATTAAATATGTTCACTTTGAACAAAATTTCCAGACTGAAGACGCTCATCTTCGCAAAGTTCGTCAAAATGACGTTTTACCTTCCTCTGACGAATTTAAGAAAATTCAGGGTTGGCAGACCATTTTTCTGCTACACTATTTACTTACATTTTTAAATTTACAATTTCATGTCGATATCTTTCCAATTCTTCTAGATAAATTTTCAAACGTTTTGAGGCATTTGAAAAATCGGAGCCTTTAGACTGAAGTGCTTTAAAGGCTGCATCGATAGTTTGCAGAATTTTGCAATGGAAAACCAATAACATAATAAAATTGTAGTTCTCGATCTTCTTCTTGAGTGAAATTGCTTCATTCCTTTCATTTGATTTGCAATTTAACAGAATTGTTTTCGTTCGACAAAAAATAAAGCAACCAATGGATGTGTTCTAAAATTGAATTTTAATTTGAATTTGTTTTGAATGCGTTGAAATGATTAGTTTGAATTTGTCCTTATAAGTTGTGTCTGGTGTCTCACTTTAATTGATTTTAAGTACTTGAAAAATATTATAATTTTGTTAAAAAAGTTAGATCATCCTCTTGGGCCGGGGTCCTCTCGGGTCGGCGGCCCGTGGCATTTTGCCAGCCCTGCCGCCCTATAGTTACGCCACTGCCAGCGGTTATTGAGAGATTTTGTTTTATTTATTATTTATTTGTATTTTATAACTGATATAGTTTATTTATTCTGCACTTCACTACTTACACTTTAACTTCACTGTGTGCTTGTATCACTCTTAGTTTAAGCAATAAGTCCCGAAAAAACGAGTTTATTATTGGCTGAATAAAAGTGCGTGTTCTCACTCCGACTTCTCACTCCGACTTCACTCACAATTTTTATTTTTTTATAATAAATATGTTTTACTGGGTATAAATAATATAATACACAAAGGTAGCACTTTGTGTATTTTATTATTTTTTGTCAAATATACAGAACTTATATTTTGTGAAATGATTTCGTAGATTTTCGTTTAGCATTGTTAATATTGCGATAAAATTGTTGTATCATCAACAAACTAAACAAATTCCTGATTTTGCAGAATGTCCGAATGGGAGTATTCGATGTATTACCGGAAGGTTCTCTGGATGGTCTTACAGCTGAAGATCTTCGTTTACTTCTCAATGGTGTGGGAGACATTAATGTCCAAGTGCTAATTTCATATACATCTTTTAACGACGAATCTGGCGAAACCAGTGAACGCTTAGTCAAATTTAAACGGTGGCTATGGTCCATCGTAGAAAAAATGACACATATCGAACGCCAGGACTTGGTGTACTTCTGGACGGGCTCCCCAGCTCTTCCAGCTAGTGAGGATGGCTTCCAACCTATGCCATCAGTGACAATTCGACCTGCAGATGATGCTCATCTTCCCACAGCAAATACTTGTATTTCGCGTTTATATATTCCTCTTTATAGCTCCAGAGCCGTACTGAGACACAAATTGCTCTTGGCCATCAAAACTAAGAACTTCGGGTTCGTTTAAATCTGTACTTTAATTTCACACGTCTTGCAGCAGGTAATTTGAAAAATTTGTGGAAATAAAAATGATATTTTTGCATTTGTGATTTGTATTCCAGACTGCAATACTGTGCTGGAAACTATATTGGATATAAGAAAACTTGACAAGTGGATAGTTGAGTCATACTTTCATACTTTGTGTTTCTAATAAAAATTATTTTAACTCAAATTCTTCAGCTATTCCAATAAATATTATATACTCTACTGCTTTTGATTTTAGTTTATATTTTACGAAAAGAGTTATGTTAATTTTTGTATCCATCAAGTTCATAGCAAATTGTTTTTCTTTGTGTTATGTAACACTTGATTTGCTTATTGTTCTGACAGAGGTAACATGTCTCTGTGCACAAGTATTTGCTAGGAATTCTCAAATGAAGGATCTGACAAAGCTGCCATGAAGTAGCGGAAATGAAATTCCAATGACGCTCCATTATTTGAGCAAATAATAAACAGGACCATATTAATATGAAACAACTCATCTTTTTTCACATCATTTCAATGAAACCAAAAATTTACTTTAATAATTTAAATTCCAATGAATTTATTTTCAGTTTGACACGATGCATTAAAATGCAGAATTTAATGCATCGTGTCAAACGGTCCTAAAAGTTGCCCAGAGAATATGATTTGAATAAAACTAACCAATCAGCATCTAGCAGCTTGTCTCATCCCTCACTTGAGAATTCCTAGTAATTGTTGATTCTGCTGTTGATCGTTTCAATTCGCAGTTGGGAGCAAAAATAGACGATTGTTGATCAACAGTAAACTGGTCTTGTACAGACCGAATGAAACTGATTGTGATATGGAAATAAAAAATTCCAATTATGCGATGTCTCGTGCAACAGGACATGCGTATTTCAATCCTGCACATATTCATTTATGAGTTATAATAACGTTATTTTTTAAATTATTGGCTTATGTTATCGTTAGTTAGGTTTTGTATACATGTTACAAGTATACTTTTCTAATATTTCATTCATTAGCGGTTAAGGCTTGTAATTATAGAAAAGTATGTGTTATTACTTTAATAAGAAATCATTATATACAAAATTAAAATGTACGATGAGAAATAAATACACACAAATATAAATGAAAATTGTCTTTTTATTTAATTACAAAAACCAATTTGTTTTTTGGCGCTTTTTCTGTGCCGAGTAAATCAATCAAATATATAATTATTTTAATTGTTGGCTAATTGCAACTATTTATAAATTTTAAAAATGTTGCCACGAAATCCGAACTCATTTCGTTTAAGTTCGTAACTTTCCGTACTTTTTGCCGATCAGTCGTTGTCAGATGCTTAGCAATGGCAGACGTGTTGTTGGGTGTGTAACTGTGTACGCGCAATAAACAAATTTGTGACAAAAAGAGTGCATTTGTATCTGTGTAAGAACTATGAATGTGAGTATTTTTTCATTGTTTATCTATTTCCATGGTTATGAAACACTTTCCCAC
This sequence comes from Dromius quadrimaculatus, assembly GCA_963989225.1. Lineage (NCBI taxonomy): Eukaryota > Metazoa > Arthropoda > Insecta > Coleoptera > Carabidae > Dromius > Dromius quadrimaculatus. The sequence goes on along the minus strand of OZ022331.1, from coordinate 44,114,018 downwards.
CGAATTTATCTTGTAAAATGTAGATCAATGACCACTCTGGTAAAATGGGTGGTGCATTTTGTTACTGTTACGAAATGGAAAATATTATTTCATCTCTTTCTAATACTTGTTTTTTACTAAATTGTACCGGTTCCTCTTTGATAATCCGTACCTTGATGATTTGATGTGGGTTTGTGTTTGACAAATTATCACGCCTTTTCATAAATGATTGTGAGACACTTCATACTCAATATTTACTTTTCAAAATGTTATTGGACGTGTTTCCTTATCTTGTTTTTATTGGCTGCGTAAATAATTATATTTTTTAAATTCAAATGGTAGTATAGGCGTGTTGCTAATAGCGAAAATGTTATTATTTTGACATTAGTAGCTTCAAGGATTATTCATTACCTTTCGCCAATTCAAAATAAATGAATCGTTATGAAAACATGGCGGAACTTTATGTGGATATAATTAATGTAGGAATAAAAAATAGGACCGACAGATACGAAATACAACAATTTTTATTCTTTAAACATGGTGAAATACAAAACATTTTTTTTTATCCGGCAATTCGATATGGATTTGTGTAATGCTTACTATTTCAGATTTGCATTGAATTTATTTATTAATTTTAGGGAAAAATGCACTGCTCTTTAGTTTATTATCATATTTAATTTTGGTTAGATTTCAAAATGATCGGTTTGCATAAACATGTACAGTATAAATAATACCATTGTATTTTAATTGTATAATTTTTGTAACAAGATTTCAAACAATAATTCTATAGAATTTGAATTGAATAGTAACGCAATATGAAATGCCGTAGTTACCTACGTTTCCAGTTTTTTTCTCTTCCGATAATTGAATTGAATAATATTTATTTATTGCTATGAAACAGTGATGTTTGTTCCTCTTTTTGAAATATATTTGTTGATTATATAGCTAAGTACTATTTTTGTACTAAATTTTGTAGATAAAGCCAGAATGTTAGACTCTGAAACATGCTTTAATTTCGTGATCCAACACATGCAAAACGTTTTGTAGAAGCCGCTTCCTTTGAGCGTGCCCCTCCTTGGAAACTCCCCACTTCGAGACTGTCCTACCCTAGTTTAGTTACATTGCAGACTCACAGTTCATTGCTTTTTGATTGACTGTAGATGTGATAGAATAATTGAATGAAAAAATCTAACTACCTAAAAGGATTTTTGATTAAATCGACGAATTATCAAATAATGATTATCTAAAATGAATAACGGGGTGTTGAATTGCTTTTCAACATCAAATAAATATCAATCACTCCTTTTACCCGATACGAGTGTGGCAGATACTTATAGTGAATTTGGTAGATTGATTGATATTTTCGCAGCCGTGGTTATACCAGTCGTTACGGGTACTATTAGTTTTTGTGGGGTATACTTTAATTCAGTGAAAATCTTCTGACTTTTTGTTCATTTATGGAATTCGATACCGCAACCTCCGGATTACAAAGCCAGCATATTTACACTGAGCTATGAATTCTCATATATTCAACATATTTATTTAACTATTAATATCAGATTCGTAGGTCATATTTGACAGCTGTCATCTGTTGCATTTTTAATTATAACGTACCTAATTTAAACCGGTAAATTTTATATTTTTTCATTTCAATATTATTTCATTTCCGTTCTTGCCGGAAAAAGCATCAATTTTTAAGTAGAATGATATGTACATTCGTGCCTTTCAGAATTATTTTAAATTACCTGTACAGTTACATCTGAAGCACGCATTTCAATCAAAAATTAACTTTTGATATTCAACTGGTGTTTGTTACTAGCGGTTTTAAAGCGACGTAACAACGGAAGTACATTTTTTATGAGTAAATAATGACATCCTGAAATTTTTTAGGAGTTGCATACAAAAATAAAATTATAATTTTAAGTTTACGGATAACCTAGTGCTGAATTTAAAATCATGGAATTTGTAATAATATGATGAAAGTTGTAATGTAATTTGCGATAATTTGTATGTAGTGCTGTGTATAAAAAATCGGTATTTCTTCAAATCTAAAATAAATCAGAATATAAATATATTCTATTCACGTTAAAAACGGTCTATGGTTTATATGGAGCTACGTCTAAAGCCGAGAGTAAAGCCTTTTGATTCTCCGAAATGCAAGCAATTTTACAGCCATTAACTGCTAGATTCAAAACCAGTTTTACAAAAATATAATTGAAGCAATAAATATCAATTCGTTATAAATTTGTTTTTTTATTCTGAAAATGATACAAATCTTTACCCTTTCACTTACATGTGAACTTCGATCAGAAAATCTAAATCTTTCTCAAATTATATTTTTGTCGTCTGCAATATTGCGCAGTGAAGATTTTTTTTTTATTTAAATAGAAAATCTCAGATTTTTTCGGATTATCAATATTTTTTTGATTTTACTGATTTTTTTTTTCAGTTCTTTGAAACTGTATTACAAAATGGAATAAAAATATTAATATTAATAATTCATATGTATGAAAAATACCTTTAGAGGATTATTAGCTTTGATTTGGATTATTATTCCGTATCTATTATAAATATTTATAAAATGATCACTTTTTTCCAATTGTGATTCCGTTCCGCAGTAGGAATATAAATGAATTAATAAAAAATACAAGAAAAACAGAAAATATGAAAATTACAACTCTGTTGGTAAATAATAATCGAACTCATAAATATTTCTTGAGCGTTTTATTTTATACGGATTGTGTCTCCCATATTTTTCACTGCAGTTAATAATGAATCAATAAACGTATCGAGTCGCCTTGAAATAAACCAACAAAAAATATTGACAGCACAGGGCTACCGCGGGCAGGGCCCGTTGTCTTCCACAATGAGAAAAAGGTTGTTTTGAGTCAAATGATTTTCTGTTTTCTCAACTGCGCGGCACACTTGGATACGGCGAAATTCACATGGGTGCTAACTCAAATCCTCAGCGCATTTGAAAGGTTCATAACAGCAATTCCGTAAGAAATTGAGATATGTCATTGGGAGTTCATTCTAATACTTACTAATTTCATTTGATTGCTATTATTATTCAATACATTAAGAAAATATTTGATACAAATAAAAAAATTTTTTCGGGTAAAATGATTTACTTTTCTGGCAATATAAAGAATTGTTCATTTAATATTTTCTCCAATTTCCTTGAATTCGTGTTCTATCGATTAAATATCAAAAAGTGTTGAGAGAGAATATAAGAGTGTTGGGAGAAACATGTAACTAATTATTTCAACCGTTGTTTAGCTTTGAATTAGATGCGAAAGCATTTGAAGTAAAATCGAATATATTCGAGAAAATAGAACCATTTCATCGAAAGAATCACAATTACGGCTTTCTGAATTTCATACCTAATTCCAAAAAGTATTTCTCATTATTAATTCATAGGATTGGGTTATTGATATTATTATTCATTAATGTTCAGATAAACTTTTTTATTATAAAATATGGAACATGAATCTACACATATATACATGAATGTCATCCAATTATTGATGATTAGTTTATTCTTTACAGATATATGGTGTATATTAATTTTATATCCATCAACATTAGCAAAAGCAAAATATTCTTTATAGTAATCTAAAAAGCATCAGATGAAATTAATTGATGGTGGCGTGCATGGGAGGTTATTTTCCAATACTTCATGATTTCTGGAAAAGTATTGTTGTATTCCAGCCAAGCAAAGAATCTTTTATTTCATCTGTAACGAATAAAGAATAGATAATATAAGCAGATAGATTTATTCGCATTTTTCATCTAAAATACACGATCCGACAGAATAATACTTGCCTGAAAGTTCTATTCGGACTTTTCTTGAGACGTTCGATTGTTTGAGTACCCGCTGATGGACCCTGTATCGTTGTGATTTAATAGAAAATTAATTTCCAAGTCCGCCTTGTATTTTAGTGTGGGTATTGTCTTCGCTATCCCTTTCTCATAATACACAATTCTCATTATCCTTATTGTTGCTATTTCCATCAGACATCTGGAATTGTTATGTATCATATAAATATTGTTACTTTCTGATTACAGAAATTATAAAACAGTGTCACTTACATTTCCATTATTATTGGCTAGGTTTCCGAAAGAAATTGACTGTGTGGGACGATCCTCATTAGCTGCATCTTTTTGAAATACATTTTTCTATTCGGAAGTAAATTCCAGCCAGTAATCAATAATCGGAATCAATTCTTTGATAGACGAATTATCTAGGAGCTTCAGTCTATTGATGGTTTTTTTTTTTTGTGCCTGAAATGCAATCACTGATTCAGTTATTCATTAATTTCACATAAATTGGAATGATTGAATACAGTACGATAAATTACCTTTAAAAGTAGTTATGAGCTCCAATATTCTATTCCATCAAAATCTCTCGCGTTTCTTCATCTGTTATTCCACTATTTTGTAAAACAGTATCAAGCACTGGTACAATGCGTTTTCGATAACAGCTCAAAACTAAATGAACTCTCCAAAAATAAAATAAAACGGTAAATATTCTTCAAGAAAACTTAAGGGTAGGGTGGATAAATTTTTGTTTTGTGATTGTTTGGAACAGAGGTCCTCAAACTTCTCCACGCTCCACCAAATCCTAAGATCGATAATATGAATTGATCGTTGAATAAAAACATCTTTGATAATAATTTTATGTAATTTACCCCCATTCTGAATCTTTCAATGTATTCAAAATAAACAATAGCGGGCCGATTACCGGACAAGTCCGAACCGCTATCAGGGGCCAGATTGGTGTGCTCGCGGGCTGGTGTTGGAAGCCTCTGGTTTATAACACAGGCTGTGAAAGGGACAAACAGATGTGCGCCAGGAATTTCAAGTAATAAAACCTAAAGTACAAACAAATGTAATATTTTGTTTAACAAGGCTTATGGATTCATAGCCCATTCAAAAAAACGAAAAATTCTGAATGACTAACATAAATTGATTCATTTAAGTGAACACATCAGATTCTCTCACAAACTTTGAATAAATCAACTTATGATCTTAAATGGATGCAATTTTTATTTTAATCTAAAATAAATAGATTTTAAATGAACAAGAAATGCAAGAGACCAAATTTTTCTTCAAATAAATTGGCTTATGTATTCATGTATCGGAAAAAATTTGGATCAGTTCTTTAAATCAAATTGATATTACGTCAACAAGCATTTTTAAGAAACCTGTAATAAACAGATTCATCATTTTATTATTATTCACCATTTTCATGAATTATGACATGGATAAATGAATTATACTAGAGAAATTATATTAATTACACTAATTAAGACTCATAATATATATTTTTTTCATTTTAATTGTTACTATGAATCAAGAGATTACTTGAAAAAATTTTTCAAGAGTTTTTGAAGCTTTCAGTGAATTTAACAAAAAATCAATTCAAATATAGAAATTTTCATGTCAATCATTGAAGGGTTATTCATTTTACTATATATTTTGTTGCATCAATAAATAAATTCGTTTATTCAACTTAAATTAAGTCCGCTCAACTTCACGAGATATTTAACTACAATTCCTTCACGCAGTTGGTTTTAAGGATGCTGAACGGTTACACTGATTTCGACAGACTCGCGTGAAACATGATTCTATAGACTCGACTCCGAGAGTGTCAATTCCGCGCGGAGTTGTCATAATTTCATAAATTTCTCTCAGTGCAGATGCTGCAATCAATTACTATATTTCCAAGTAAAAGTCAATTAAATCGTTTAACCCTTGAGTAAAACAACAATAAAATCGATAGTGCTGTCAAAAAAATCTTTCAATAATTTTCATTTCCTGAGAACAATTCTATGGTTATTTCCAAAAGTATATTACATATTAATATAAAAATTAAAATGTAATTTTTTATAATTAGTCTCTGAATTTTGGGTGTGAAGCTGCTGATGGTTTGAATATTAATCTTTTGATGGAAAAAAATATATTTTTTAGGCGATCATGACGAAAAAGGTGTTTTTATGGCTTCTTTTGCGGCCGTGAAGTTTCACTTTTTGGGACTGATCTGTCAAATTTTACTTTTTGGGACTGATCTGTCAAATATTACTTTTTGGGACTGATCTGTCAAAAAATATTTCATAAACAATTTATATTTACCTGTATGGGCAGCTTGACGAACTCTTTAAGAAACAGTTTTCGCTTAAATAGTACATATATTCTTCCGTTGAGCTCTGTAGTTCTTGCAATTCAAAAAATAAATACGCATTTTTTGTTAAATGTCAATTTGATAGAAGACAATAAAATAAAACAATTTCAACGGCAACTAAGATTTACAATTGCAATGTTTTGAAATAAATAGATAAAATGATGTGATTTTGAATTATTTCGTAATGATCGCCTAAAAAACGTTGTGTGCACCTCGGCCTACAGTTCTTTTTTGGTCTCACCTGAAGCAAGCAACAGATTCGACTAAAAAAGATGACCTTTACGGCCTTGATACACAAAAAACTATTGTAAACAAAATTTTCCAAATGAAATGTATTTTATAAAAAAATCTAATGAACATGAAAAAATATATAGTCTAGTCCAGAAGTGAGTTTTCTGAGAAAAATAGTTCTGTGTCCAAAAAACATGAGCAATCGATAGCTCATTCGATTCGGAATGAAATTTAGAAGAAGATGTATTCGGGATTTTTCCGCCAACAAAAATTACAATTGTTATTTACAAAAAATGATAACAAAAAGAGTCGCCTAGTTTTCTTGCAATAACTCAAAAACTATGAGGGATAGTGAAAATCTAAAAAAAGATTCTTAAAGAGGAGAAAATTTTCAATGATCAAGTCTCGCTTCCTAATCTCTATCTGTATTTTTTTTAATTTTAATTTAATGCTGAAAAAAGGGTTCCAAGCAACCTTTATAGTATGAGCGCACCGGCTGTTGAGAGACGACAGCACATAAAATAATTTTTTTTAGTATTAAATACTAATTTTAAAATTTGAAAAAATTATAGTGTCATCTCTAAACTTGAAAGAATGAAGTTTTGTTTGGAAAATAATTTTAAATTAATTTGTAAGAAAGTGAGGCTATTGTAAACTAACTAATTTTTTTCGAAAATCTGCTTTCATTGAGAGCATCAAAAAATGTTCAAATAATTCGTCTATGAACTTTTTGCTTTTTGGAGCCTTTCTTACATGTACACTCAACAAGATTACGTCATCTAAGTGTTCAAAAGTAGTTCATCTTATTTATTATTAATTTTTAAAATTGACAAAAAACGAAAAATCTAATAAATGTCGTCAACTTTAAAAATTATTAATAAATGAGATGAGCAACTTTTGAACACTTATATGACGTAATCTTTTTGAGTGTACATGTAAGAAAGGCTCCAAAAAGCAAAAAATTCATAGACGAATTATTTGCGAACATTTTTTGATGCTCTTAATGAAAACGGAGGTTAGAAAAAAATTAGTTAGCTTACATTAGCCTCACTTTCTTACAAATTAATTTAAAATTATTTTTTCTACAAAACTTCATTCTTTCAAGCTTCGAGATGACACCATAATTTTTTTAAAAGCTTTAAATTGCTATTTAATACTAAAAAAAATATGTGCTGTCGTCTCTCAACAGCCGCCGGTGCGCTCGTACTATAGTATAAAGGTTGCTTGGATCCCTATTTTCAACATTAAACTAAGCGAGACTTGTTCATCGAAAATTTTCTCCTCTTTAAGAATCTTTTTTTCGATTTTCCCTATCCCTCATAGTTTTTGAGTTATTGCAAGAAAACTAGGCGACTTTTTTTGTTACCATTTTTTGTTAATAACAATTGCAATTTTTGTTGGCGGCAAAAATCCCGACAACATCTTCTAAATTTCATTCCGAATGGAATGAAATGAGCTATTGCTCATATTTTTTGGATACTTGGAACTATTTTTCTCAGAAAACTCACTTCTCGACTGGACTAATATGTTATTCAAAAGCTGAGCAATTTTTTATATTTGTTTCAATTTTAACTTTTTGAGTAATAAAAAAATGATATTGAAAAATTTATATAGTCAAATGACATTTATTTCAACTTTGAATCTCACTATTTTTAGTCAATCATCATTTAGATTTTATGAGATTTATTAAGTATGTTGTAAAAATTAGTTTTGATCACAACTTCAACGTTGAAAAGCAAATTACAGGGTAGCATTTAAAATAATTAGCAAGCTATAATGTAGATGACTGGACCAGGAAAACTCAAAAAGCTTTTGCCGTCGTTAAAAGACATAGGGTTCTATTCTAATTCGTAAAGACAGTTTCTTGACGTCATTTTAGAAACTCTTGAATTATATTTTTAGTTCACTAAAATGTTCGTAGATTTATTGGACATAAATTATTGATTCACGATATAAAAATGTTTCACTGTGATACTGGTCGAATTAGGAATCCAGGCTCTATCATCGTTAATTAATTAATTTGCGGAATTCAAGGAAGCCGCTGGCGCCCAAAAAAACCTGTTACTGTTTATTTCAGTATTTGCACGAGAATTTAGTCAAGTGAAATTAGATGCTATTTGAATGAATATATTATATTCCAGTTGGAAATAAATGTGGAATAATTATCTTCAAAAATGTGATAATTGGAACTATATCGGAAGAAATGCTACAAAGTATGAAATTTTTTTTTTATTTGAACAAATTATTTTCGTTTAGGTACAGATTTATTTGAATCTAAAGATTATTAGAGACATAATTCATTTTTAACGTCATAGATAATTATTCTCTGTAAATTTTTAGTTAGTAATGATAATCGTCAAAGCAATTGTCACCACAGAACTTTCCCTCTAGTTTGAAGTCATCCTACGCTGGAAATACTGGCCTTAAAGCCTGTATAACACGCTCAATTTTTTTGGACTTATGTGACATCAGTTATAAACATATTTCAAGAGAATAAAATCCCTACGTATAATATAAAAGGACAGGAGATTATGTAGTGGCCATATCAGGTTTTGAAAATAGATGTACCTTTCGTAGATTTGTTTTTTGTGTTTTTTGTTCAGTCACGTTGCAAGCTGTTTCACTTTTTATTCTTTGCGTGGTCGAAATAACCAGTGGATATAGAAACCTTGAAACCTACGTAAAAAGAAACACTTTACCAAATTTCCTATTGATTTAAAAGTTGAAAATGAGAAACTAAAAGTAGGTGTTATACTTGTATTTCGTGTTAAAAAAAGTTATTCCAACTTTTCCAATTATTACTTCAATTTTCACGTAATCGTGCGGTTAATCTGTAGGTAAGATCTCACCCATAACAGAAAGTGAGAAGAAATAAAAAATAACTTAAAAATGTATCTGAAAACTCAAATATTTATAGTTGGACAGTTGGTTAGAAAAATAAATAAATAAATGCGCGAAAATTTTCTTTATCTCTCTAGTTTGTAACGCCCAAATATGTACCAGTGGCGTAACAATCTAGTGAAAAGAGATTTTTTTACTACTTATATAATCACTTAAGCTGTGAAGTTACTTACCCAACCATAAAAAGTAACTTTGAAATTTGATGAATGGTTTCTTTCGTAAATCTTATTATAAGGACCTTGAAGAAAATCAATTCTAGGAGGGCATTTAGAAGTTTGAGGTTTGATCCTAGAATATTCGGTATTAAGAATAATAATCATCAAATGTAATTGTTTAAGAATGAGATGCAAGCTTCGCATCTGGCGCTGGTATAATTTATTTAACTGTTTTTAAATTTCTAAGCTTCTGGAATTCGCCTTAGTTAAAGTGATATTGAAACAAACTACAACTCAACAAAAATTCTACGAATTCTATAATGAGCCCATGGTATGCTAATGGCTGAAATGTTACAGATTTTAGTTTTGATTTAGAAACAAAACTAAATTTGTTTTGCTGCTTGTTCTTCTTGTTAAAGCGTATTATTTTAAGCATGCTGGAAGTTTTAAGTAGGTACTCAATAGTTAAGAAGGGTGTAGTAGCAGATTTATCATCTGACAAGAGATTGTATACCGTGTGCCTCATGTAATCGTTACATATTAAACTTGGGAAATTGGTTTTGTTTCCTAATAAAAAGTTTACGAAAAAATATAAATCTGCGCTACAATTTCCATTTAAATTGAATTTGAGGTTTTGTTCAAACCACCTTAGAAATGCTGTCGTATTCCCAAAATCGGTAATAATTGCAGAAAACTAATTTTATCAGTTTCTTCTTCAAATAAATCCCAATTAACTGAATTGAAACTTCTTTTAAATCGGTTTTTGTGATTGAAACCATTAAAAATCTGACGTGAACATCACGTGACTTACTTGTACATTATTGGAAATATTTTTTACATAATAATACGATAATCAAACAAAAAGTACATAGTACATGGCTAATCGTTTTGAATTTATCCAAAAAATTCTAAAAATCTGTCGAGTAAAGTACACTTTCGGCCCAGTTGGTTGCTATGAAAACAATAGGTCATCATTCTCATGCTACAAAATTCCTAAATACTGATTTCCAAGATTTTACGGCCAAAAGTTCTAAATTTATGCGCAAAAGTGAAAAAATATTCAACTGAAGTGCACTTCCGGTTCAGCCGATTGTTATGAGAGTAGTAGGTAGTAGGCAATCATTCAGATGCTACAGTAGACTGAAATACTAAATTTCAATACTCTACGGCCAATCGTTTCGAATTTATGCGAAAAATTCCAAGAGATTGTCAAGTAATGTGCACTTCCGGCTCAGTTGATCTCAATGAAAATAGGATATGAGCATCTAGATGCTACAGCTGTCTTAAATACTAAATATTCTACGTCCAATCGTTTTGGATTTATGCGAAAAATTCCAAAAGATTGTCAAGTAATGTGCACTTCCGGCTCAGTTGATCTCAATGAAAATAGGATATGAGCATCTAGATGCTACAGCTGTCTTAAATACTGAATATTCTACGTCCAACCGTTTTTGATCTATGCGAAAAATTCAAAAAAAATTTCGAGTAAAGTGCACTCATAATGCGAGTTGTACAACAAGATGTTTTAGAAGTGCTTAATACGAAATTTCAATATTCTGCCACTGATTGTTTTGAATTAATGCGAAAAATTCGAAGTCTGTTATATAAAGTGCACTTCCGGTTCAGCCGATTGATACAAAAATAGAAGATAATTATTTAGATGCTACAGCAATTTCAAATACTGAATTTCAGTATCCTACGGCTAATTATCCTGGATTTATGCTGAAAATTTAAAAAAAGTTTAAAGTAAAGTGCTCTTCCGGTACAGACGATTGCAATCATAATGCGAGGTGCACAACTAGGCCACTCTTAAATACAAAATCTCAACATTATACGTTCGACGGATCTTGAGATTTACGAGTTATGAACGCAAATACACACATACGTACCAACGTCAAGTCGGAAATAGTCAAAATGGATTCAGGAATACTCAAAACGGATATTTCCATCAAAATCTCGAAATGTGAATTTTGTCGGTTTCACAATACTTGTACTTTGTATATTAAAGACCTTCAAGTTAATCTCACTTTGACAGATTTTTGAAATCACTTTGTCTCAATTGTATTGTAATTCAAGTCCTCATCTCATCAATTTCTTATTTCAAGTTTTTATTGCACAAATTAATTATAAGTAATTGAATTCAGTTTCAAGTTCACATGGTTGATAATTGCATGCTTGGCTGTGGGTTTGTAGCAATGACAATGCAATACAGGATAAGAAACTTACTTCGTTAATTGAGGTTTCAAGTCCCATAAATCAGTTTATCGTTAACATATTGTTGAATAGATACTTATTAACATCTAATTATACCTCAATTAGGAATTGTTAGGATTAAAAATGATGAGTTCTAGAAACATTTTGCTTGAAATTCTTATCTAGGAGTTTTGAAAACATTTTCATGAGATGCTTCTTTAAATTTTTCAAAATTTGATAAATGAAAGGCTGATTCACATAAAGATTTCTTATATAAAGATGCACAAATTGGAACTCGGTTCAGCATAAGGAGTTTAGTGCATTCTTCTCGGTTGTCTTGGGCAATGTTTTTCAAAGTTACAATAGGAAAAATCTGACGTGAACATCACGTGAATTACTTGTATATCATTGGATATATATATATATATATATATATATATATATATATATATATATATATATATATATATATATATATATATATATATATATATATAATACGATGTGATTTTGTGTTTGATCGTATATATCACTGGATATGTATAATCAAACACAAAATCTCATCGTTCCACTGTTAATCGTTTTGGATTTGCCCAAGAGATTCTAAAAATCTGTCAAGTTGAGTGCGCTTTCAGCCAAGTCGGTTGCTATAAAAACAGTAGGCCATTATTCTTATACTACAACATTCCTAAATACTGATTTCCAAAATTCTACGACTACCGACAGATCTGAATTTATGCGCAAAATTAAAAAATAGATTTCTACTGAAGTGCACTTCCGGTTCAGTCTATTGTTATGAAAATAGTAGGGAATCATTCATATGCTACAGCAGACTTAAATACCAAATTTCAATATTCTTCACCTGATCGTTTCGAATTTATGCGAAAAATTCCAAAAGACTGTCAAGTAAAGTGCACTTCCGGCTCAGTGGATCTCAATAAAAATGGGATATGAGCATCTAGACGGTATAATCGTCCTAAATACTGAATTCTAACAATCTACGTTCAATTGATTTGGATTTAGGCGCAAAATTCAAAAAAAAATTCGAATAAAGTGCTTTTCCGGCTTAGTCGATAGCAATCATAATGCAAGGTATATAACTAGATATTATAAAAGTGCCTAATACAAAATCTAAATATTCTATGACTGATTCTTTGGAATTTATGTGGAAAATTCAAAAAGTCTGTCATATAATATGCACTTCCGACTCAGCCGATTGTTACCAAAATAGAAGATGACCATCAAGATGCTACAGCAATTTCAAATGCTAAATTCCAATATCCTACGGCTGATCATTCTGGATTTATGCGGAAAATTAAAAAAAAAATTTAAGTAAAGTGCACTTCCGGCTTAGCCGACCGCAATCATAATGCAAGATGTACAATAAGATGTTCTAGAAGTGCTTAATACGAAATTTCAATATGCTATGGCTAATCATTCTAGATTTATGCAAAAAATTCAAAAAAAGTTTCAAGTAAAGTGCACTTCTGGCTTGGCCGATTCATACAAAAATAGCAGATGACCATTTTGATACAATATCAAGTTCAAATACTGAATTTCAACATCCTACGGTTGATCATTCTGGATTTATTAGAAAAATTCGAAAAAAGTTTCAAGTAAAGTGCACTTCCGGTACAGACGGTTGGAACCATAATGCGAGGTGCACAACTAGACCCTATACCAGCCTTAAATACAAAATTTCATTATTATACGTTCAACCAGTTTCGAGATTTGCGAGTTACGAACGCACGCACGCACGAACATACGTATCGACATCAAGCCAAAAATAGTCAAAATCAAATAGTCAAAAGTCAATAGTGTTGCTCAAAACGGATATTTCCATCAAAATCTCGATAGGTCAATTTTGTCGGTTTCACAATACTTACTTGTTACTTTGTACAAGTAAGTAAGAGGCACTTTTTTAGTGGCACTTATAAAACTTCATCTCATTAGTCGATAGTAACGCTAACTCTTATAAATTGTGTGCGTTGGTTGAAGTCAAAGGACTAATATCTTACGATTATGAATAACAAATATTAGTATAAATTATTTCATTAAACTGTTATATTTGCTTGAAAATAATTTAGAATCTTGAAGTATAGTATAACGCAGATAGCAATAAATGCAAGTGTGCGAATATTAATTTCTCTTTGCTTCTATAAAACAGATGCTGCTCATCAGATTGTTGGCGATTAAGTTCATGAGAACAGTTCGACACATTCCATAATTGAGATTATTTTTTAGTACTATCGCAGTTAATTTGAATTTTTATAAAAGCAGGAGGTGTATTGCTAAATTCTTCGGCTTTTTGAGACGTACTTCATTAATGTAGAAAAATACTATTCGTAGTCAACGAATATTGACACTGGAGGCAGTAGAATCCAAAGAGGCAGTGGCGTGCCAAGTGAAAATAAATTCGAAGCTAGATAAATATTATTGTAGTTTAATTATTGGTATATCGAGTTCATTATCGTGCTAGTTGTAGTAAACAATAGCATAATGTAATATCCCAGGGAATTTTAACAAAAATTCAGATTATAAAATATTCTTGCGATCCATATTCATATATTTTGTTACCTGTACGTATTTATATCAGCATATAAGTTTTATATTGCATGTTACACACCTGCAACGTGTTTTAAACAAATAGAACCGCAAATGACCTTCAAGGTACGGCTAGCTACGCATATGACGTCACAAGACCTCCATATAAGATATAGGTACAGCTGGTGACATTCAAGTTTAGTGTTTTCATTTGTTCTGTCACCGTTGAGCAATTTACATGGTTACGGTGCGAATTTGAAACAACAAGTTATGTAATAAAAATACTGTCACAGTTTTCTTCACACAAGAACTTATCTTTGATATAAAAGTTTGAAATATAAATTACAATTTTTTCCATAAAAAAAATTAATTCTTCTTTATAATAAAGGTGCATGGTTCACAAAACGACAATTGAGAGATTTTAATAAAATGAAAATGAATTCTAAATCGAATTTCTGCTAGGACGGCATGACACATTTGCCACTGTTTTGTTTATTGTCGCGATAAAATTGAAATATCTAAACAAAAATCTCACGGATTATGAATTGAATATCCTCAATTATTTAATCAAAATTTCCAGACTAGCAAATAGATATTTAATATTATTACATTATATTTCATTTGCTTTGTGCTTTGGTCGATTATTGCCAACAGAACAACTCACTTTCGACTACAAAAACACGAAAATTTTAACGTCTGAAACAATCTTCATAAACGACTAATTGGTCAATTCACAATGTGCGGAGTACGTAACCGTAAACATAAACGTAAAGTTGAACTACTGTATTTCAATGCCTGTGTTCACAATATTATTACGTACTTCTTACACTTATGTACTGACATAAGAGTTACGTAATGAGAAACGTTAAGTTGAGATAAATTCAACAGAAAAACCAACACAATGCATCAATAACCCTAATTTGTACCAACGTAAAATGAAAAAACCACTTTATTTTGATATTTTACGTTACGACTACTGTGAACGTACATAATCTCTTATGTTTATGTTTTTACGTACTACTTATGCTTACGAACATTGTGAATTGACACTAACGTTGGAAATGCTGTTGATGAGAAAAGACAAACATAATTTGAATTTTTTTTTATTAACAGAATTTAACTTTTTACAAGTATATTCATTTTTTATAATAACTTAATTACAATAATTCAAGGAAACTAGTTTATATTTGTACGTACTAATAGTAACCAGGACGCAGTTTTCAATGAGCTCCGGTAATTTTAAAGTAACTTATTTTATTGCCAGACCAAACATTTTTTTGGTATAATTATGTGATTGTACATCTGAATATGTTTATAGGCTATGTGCAAGGGGGCGGAGTTTGAACAAATATCGATGCGAGCGCTCATGGTGAGCACAATTGTAAACATCGAACTCCATTTCTCAGAATACGTCATTGAGCTGTCATTGAGCATTGTAGTTTAAAAGTGAAAATAATTGCATATAAAACATAGGAAAACGTTTGTTCTGTTTCAGGATGTTGTGTTGAGGATGATTCAAGTGGAATATATAGTTTCATAGATTTCATGTACCCAGTTAACATAAAAAAACTAGTGAAGTGAATCAAAGCGATAAATAGAGTATTGACTGTCTTTCATTAATAATCTATATAACAAATATGTTTGTAATTCAATTATGGAATTAGAAATATTCATCATCGATTTGGGATTCATGAATTTACCTCTATCTCTAATTTGTAAGATGTTTCAGTGATAGAAGATTGTCAGATGCACTTCGCAATAATTTTGTTGTTAATATTGTCAGCAACATATTCTTCAACATGTTCAAGATGGCAAAACTAATTTTACGCTTTCCTTCAATGCTTCCTCGGTAAAAGGAATACAGTGTTTGATAAATACAAATCCGATCTGCAAGATCATCGGCGTCATAATTTGAGGTTATCGTGTCAATTTGGACGAATTAAGACGTTTTCTCTATAATAGGTACGTTATAATTGAAGAAAAAAATACTCAAAATGAATAATTTCAACGTACCTTTTATGCTATGCAAGTTATATTATACGCACACAGCTGAATTAAATAATATTAGTACATTTAAAAAATTATAAGTATGAAACAATGTTAAAATGGAGTTCAATCGTTCTCCATTGCCCGCTAGAGGTGCTAGTAGACTTCGTGCACGTAGCCTATAGATCCTCGAATCGGTTTTTTGTGTAAATAAAATATTAAATTATGACTGACTTTTCCAATTCCAATCATCGTTTTTATTCATCATTCATCCAGTCGCTCATCGCTGTGATATTTAATTTAATATGTATTCTCTAATTCTATCTAGCTTCGACTCTCTTACATTGTTAAATAATTTGTCTTTATCACCGATCTACATTTTTGTTTTCTAATTACTACAAGGATTTGACCTACAGATGTCACTTTTTTGTAGCAAGCAACTTGAATAGACAGACAATGGAGTATCTATCAACGAATATTTTATTTGGTGATTCACCGACGATTTGATTTTATCAAATCAAGGTCATTCTCGGTGAGAGTCGGATATTTGATGAAATATTCAGACACATTCAAATAATGAATAAATGAATGAATGAGGTTGAAATTTAATTTCATATAAAACCTCCACATTACGATAATTTTTAATTTATATCCACTGATCACTTCACTGTTTGATATTCACTGCTCTAGCTTCACCATTACACTACTTACTAGTCGTTTGCTTGCCTTTATATATAGAAATATCCATTTCTCGAATGTTCTATCTCATTTCTGGAATATTGCTAGATGCTTCCATCGGGAGGGGTGATATGATGCGGTGCGGCGCGATGCAGGGAGGACGAAAGGTCACCTTCATGAGCCTCCACACTCTGGCACGTTACAATATGTATTGTCATTTAAAATAGCACACCATACATTAATACTAAATTTTTGTTGGAAACCCTTCTCTTGTAACAGAATTTTCTCCACTCCAGTAGTGAGTGTTCTTGTTTTACACATGCCATTGTTTAAAAAATTGGCTTCATCTGTCCAAATATTTTATTCCAGAATATCTGAATTTTCATTTTTCAGTAAATTACAAAATAATAAACGTCGCTCACGGTCACCAGGATGTAGGAGTTGAATTTTATTAAATTTAAAAGGTTTGTATTTGCTCAACTTTATAATATTCTTGCATAAATTACTATTCAAATTTTTTTTATTTATTTTGTCCAATTCATAAGTACATACATCAAGAGACGAAGTGAAAAAAAATGTTTTTTTTTTCTTTCTATAACATTGTTTTGGAATCTGCACATTCCGCAACTAAAAATCTTGTTCTAGAAAATATAGTCTACAACATGTTTGGAATGATGTATTCCATACTCGCGATCCGTAGTCCTCGCCTTCGGCTCGTATTACAAACAGGTTTCTTTCATTTTGATTGTTAGTTTAATGCCTGTATTACGCGATACAATTTATTGACCAATAAATTGACCAAGTTTTCTGTCAAGTTTTCAACAAATTACTGTCGAGCTCAAAAATATTTTATACCATATTACACGATACAAATTTTCGTCAAGAAAAAGCAGAACTACCAACTTATAATTTTTGACGTAACTTAAAAAATTGTGGTTAGAGAGAAAGTGTGATAGTAGAGATGACAAAAAATTAATATACTGAAGGCAACTGTATATAAAATTATATTAATACTTTGTCAACACTAAGATTATGTTTGCAATGTTTGTCTTTCTTTAGGTTAAGTCAAGTATGAAACGCATGTTTCATTTGACGCGAAATAACTAATATGAGTAATGTTGGCAACGACAGAATCTTCCTAGAATACCCCAGTATATTGGTGAAAAATAGAGCCAGTTCTATTTCAAAAATAATTTGGTCAATTATGGATCAAGAAAAAATTGTGGAAATTTTAGACATATTATACATAACAATAAATTGAAGGTCAACTTTTGAAAATTATTGACCAATAAATTGTATCATATAATACAGGCATAAAGAAAGATACGTAATTTTGAAATTTTTGTTCCCTATTCAATCAAATAGACGTAAGAAAAGTTAGCACCCTCACTTTCAGCAAATTGAAAAATTAATTTAGGATTAATTAATGACTAATTTGTACCTACACAATTTGGCCATAAAATCAATTTGAAAAGTGGGGGTACTAACTTGAGAAAAAGCTGGCACTCCCACATTTGCCGATCGAAAAAAAGTCAGCTCACTCGAAAAAACTAATTTAGGACTAATTTGTAACCAATAAAATTTTTGAAAAAAAATATATTTTTGTA
The DNA here is from genome assembly GCA_963989225.1 of Dromius quadrimaculatus. NCBI lineage: Eukaryota > Metazoa > Arthropoda > Insecta > Coleoptera > Carabidae > Dromius > Dromius quadrimaculatus. Next base: position 44,095,560 of record OZ022331.1, on the reverse strand, counting down.
ACAAATTGATTTTTTTGCAATTGCGCTACGTGAAATTGGGAGCAAGATTTGAAAAATGATTTCAGACAGGAAAAAGCTTAGAAAACTCAATCTCAAATTCAAGGCTAATCTGTAATTATACAAAAATTTTGCTATAAACAAATTATTCTTGTTGAAAATCAATTATTTTCGAATTGCGCGACGCAAAGTTGAAAGCAATTATAAGCAAACAATTTAATAGTAGGGGAAACTTGAAAACTAGATTAAGAATTCAAGACTGATTTGTACCTACATAGATTTTGTCATAAACAAATTATTCTTGTTGAAAATCAATTATTATTGAAGTAATTTTAAGCTAAAAATTTGAGAGTGAAGGAGAGTTGAAAAAACTTCAATTTGAATTAAAGACCAATAATTTGTATCCTCAAAGATTTTGTTATAAACAAATTATTCATGTTTAAAATCAATTATTTTGAGATTGCGTTGTGCGAAGTTGAAACGCAATTATAAGCAAACAATTTAAGAGTAGGGGAAACTTGAAAAACTTGATTTAGAATAAAGGACTAATTTGAATTCATATAATATATTATATTGTAACGTTATTTATTTTAATTTAGGGAGCAAAAGTTACTAAACACTACTATTTATTTTTGTGACCTATCAAAATGATAAATTAGATAACTAACTCTATTTCCAATAAATAATTCTAATTTAAACTAAAGATTATCACACTACACTATAACTTAACTTTAATTATTTATGTCAGTTTTGATTTATTTCAAATAACACAATTTATTTCAACCACTAGCAGTCCATATTATAAGGTCTCTGAGCCAAAATCAATAATTCTCGTCGAGTCAGCCACTGATATGAACTGTGGGTCTCTCTCCTCTACGTTTCTCCCGCAAACGTCCAGGCGTTTCTAGAAAGCACTAGAAGGTACCAGCAATTTTCTAGAAAACAAATATATTCACCTCTATTTCTTGATGTAAAATATTTCCACAATAATTCTAAGCACCAGTAAAGCCGAAATTACTAATTTATAGACTTAAATTCGTTACAATGTTATAAACAAATAATTCTTGTTGAAAATCAATTATTTTCGATTGCGCGGTGCAAAAGTTAGTTCTTTCGAGTGAGCTGACTTCTTTTCGATCGGCGAATGTGGGGATGCCAGCTTTTTCTCTAGTTGGAACCCCCACTTTTCAAATTGATTTTATGGCCAAAGTGTGTGGGTACGAATTATAATTTTTGGGTACAAATTAGTCCTTAATTAGTCCTAAATTATAGACTTTTTTTTTCAATTTGCTGAAAGTGAGGATGCTAACTTTTCCGACGTATCAAATAGCCTAATTATTCAGAAAAGAAAGACATCTTAAGCTGATTTTTCTGTAAAACTTCTTCAATTCAACCCAAGTCATATTTATTTTACTTTTTAAGATTCCATACAGTTTCTACGTTCTTATCTTTGACATTATGTTTGCTGTATATCATCATGCTAGTAGAGAAATAAAATTCAACTTTACATTACAAGTTTATAGTTCACCTTATATCACATAACATTACTAGCACGCGATCTTAAATTTATTTCAGCTTCAAATGTATCGTCCTTGAATATAATTAAGACCTATATCCGACAAAAGAAATTAAACTTTACGTAAATGTTTCTTATTTTGTTTACCTATTATTACTTTTTGCAAAACAATTCCTTTCTTTTTTTGTTTTCAGTTGTTTTTTTAATTTTGCGCCAGTCAGTAAGTCCGTTTTGTGTTGTTCGATTTTTTGTCGGAGTTTGAAGTAGGTAATTTTCTTTTTCTTGGCTTATTTGTTGGAATTCAATTATTTTTCTTTCAGCTGGCTTCATCACTGTCAAATAAATTTACTCTTTTCGGGTTAGATTGCAGTGGCTCTGAAACAACACACGTTGTTATCGTCGATATTGTGAATTTTTTTAAGAATAAAATATTGTGAGATGACTTCATTCAGACTAATTTTTCCAAAATAATTAATTAAGGAAGTGATAATTTACGCCCGAATTATTTTACATGTTAAAGTCCCTATATCACCCTGTAAATTACAGAATTAAAGTTAATCGATAATAGCTATTAGTGCAACAAGTGATTGAATTTTGCTCAAACAGACAGTAGGGTAGGAGAGGGTGTGCTTTCGAATCATTGAGTGTTTGAAGCTTCCATGCGATATTTTTATTTTGCTTTATTGCTTCTGATGTTTTCCATTCAAATATTAGCTTGTACCAAATGTGTTTGATAGTTGAAACAACGATATTGTTGAAAACAAAAGCTCCCAAACTGTGTGCTGTGTTCCTGTTTACATACATATTTATATAGATGTCAAAGTCAAATTTCATATTAAGTTTATAATGCCATGTGCAAAAATATTCATTGTGACAGCTCCGATGGTGGTGGTCGGAGCTGTCAATTTTTATTGCCACCCAGTTTACGTGCTATAATGTCAACACTTATTTTACAACAATGTTAATAGCTTTCATGATTTCAAATTAGCGACACCATTTTGGCAGTAATGCAATAAATGAAAACAAAATCGCTACAATTATCAACCGCTTAAACACTGATTCGACGGAATGGAATGTCGACCGTGCAATTCATTTCGTTAAATTCTACTGCTGCAACTGAGCGATACTTATCTGTTTTAAAATGATCCTCGTCAATTTTGTACCGCTTTTTATTGCATTTTGACAAGGTTGACTCTGATACGTTTAATGAGTACTAATAATGGTTTGAAATATTTTATTGGTTTTAATTGCTGTGTGGTTTTGTAAATAGATCGAAAAAAATATTAATTTGGTATGTTACTTGTCTGCTGCACTGAGCTCAATCAGTGTCCACAGTTCGAGGACGTTCACTTTATATCCATAGTTGGATTTATATTTTTTTTTGGTTTTTTTTTATGCTGCTGTACCTACCTGCTTATTAAGCTAGTACGAGAAATGATTATTGTCTAATACTATACTATTGCTTTAAAACGAAATCCTATTTTTTTCTGCTGTATGTGGCTGTATGTCAGTCAGAGCGCTCCAACTACTTCACCAAATGAAACAAACTTAATATGTTATATCAACCAAAATTAAAATAGTTACCATCGAATCCGTGAATTTTACTACGTGATAGTTTTGTTTGAGAAACGACCACGAAAGAGTTTCTCAATAACTAGACAACTGCAAAATATTTAGTGTACGTGGTTTGTATAATATTCTTTGGCAGACAAAATATATTTCAATAAATAAATGAGAGTTCAAATATATCATTCAGTTAATGTCATCATACTTTGACATTTTAAATTGGCTCAGAAAATAAAAGATGAGTAAATGAATTGTTTGTTTGAATTACTTATTATTACCTGTATTTCTTCAAATTATTTGCATTTTGCTTCGATTATGGTTAATTTTAATTGTATAGTTCTAGTTTTTTGGAGACAATGGGCACGTTCCACTAGACAACTGCAACGCTCATGTCACCCCAATAATCGTTCCACAAGACGATCGCGCTCTTGGCGTTTATGATAAATACGTCATAGATGACATCAATGATCTCGACCAATTCAAGCTCACAACGCCCGCGATTGAAAGATGGTCTCTCATTATCATTATTTATTATTTAAGAGTGATTAATTTACACAGGCATATTGGATTCATTCCATTCGTGTATCCTTTTTGCTACAAGTTAGTTCAATCTTATTAATTATTTACTTTCTGATGATAACCACAAATTGACAATTTATTTGATATTTAACAGACACTCGCATCGTTTCACTTGAAGCACTAGCCACATCGAACATGAATAGTGGAACAGCAAAAACTGCGGTCGTGAGCGTGAGCGTTGCGGTCATCTAGTGGAACGTACTCAATGTTTGTTATGATTGTATCAGCACATAACATCAACTGTCAATTTAGAGATTACGATCTGGAGAATTTTAAGCTTTTAGTTGTTACGTTGCCAGTGACAGCTGTCAGCAGATGATAAAAAAAAATATCGATAAATTCTTCTTTAGTATATTTATCTCAGTAGATGCTGTGTGAAGAAGCGTTTTTTTATATAAATTTTTATATTTTATATTTAATTTACTATTCACTTTTACGCATACACTTTTACGCACACTTTCCAATATTGTATGTCTAAAAATAAAGTTTCTCATCGATCATGAATAATTGTAACGTGCAATTTACAGTTTTTCTGGAAACTGTACGTTTGAAATGTCCATGCAAAGTTAAAAAGGAGGTACCATTTGTGCGTATCATCTTTTGAAGGTAACTAAACCAATTTCCAGTCATATAATTTAACAAATTTCCTGTAATATTCGAGATAACTCTAACAGCCTCCCAAAAGGCTGTAGAAGTGTTCCAGGTTGCAGCAAATAAACAAATTTTACATAAACCCCTCCCTCGGCCCATATGAAGGATGTGTGATTTGGTCAAGAGGTCACAGAGTCAAACGAATTGTAATAAAAAACAACTTAATATCTAGTTTCACTGAAAAAAATCAACTATTTGAAATTACTGTTAAAAATAGTATTTTAATTTTGTTTTGAACTTTAATAACTATACAACTGTAACAAAATTTGATTCGTTCCTGGATTTTATTATCAATTTTTACTTAGAGCTACATTTGTATAGCTCAAAATTCCTATTTCTACTTATTATCGACGCTAAAACTAGTCACTAACACTACACTTATCCATCGAACATGGTCTACTATTTATTTCTACTGCTTCTTATTCATTTTTACCTCTTCTTATCCATTGTCACCGATTCTCATTTATTTCCACTGCTTCTCATTCATTTCCACTGGTTTGTTTTCACTCTTACGCACTCTGTAATCGACCTACCAACCATCTCTATCACTTCTTACGCGCTCTGTAACTGACTTACCAACCACTATTATTCCAATTCTTACTGTCCATTCTCCAACTCGACTCAGTTCCTGACTTATATATCCACATTCAAATATTTCTCATAACGTCTTTGACGCACTGCGTTGACCATACAATTCTATTGCGTATGCCACTCGTTTAAGCGGCGTGTTGAAATAGAAATCTACTGTTCAGGGCGGCGCGCCCGAATTCTTCCACTTTTACCTACTTCAATTCTCGACCGTTATAAGGGACAAAGTGAAGACTTCTTTTGACCCAACAGGAGATGTTTAGCGTACGCTAGATTCCACTTGTCGAGCTTTTTTAGAGCGGGCGAAGCTTGCCCGGTTGTTTTGGTGCAAATCACCGTCGGTTGAAAACAAGACCACTGTTTCAAGTCACGTGAGATTTCACACGTCAAGCTCGGTCAGAGCGGGTAAAGCCCGCTCATTCGTTTTGGTGCGAAGCACCGCCGGTTGAAAATAAACCACTGTTTCATTCCATATGTCGAGCTCGGTCAGAACGAGCGAAGCCCCTCCGTTTGTTTTGATGCGAAGCACGAAGCACCGCCGGTTGAAAACAAAACCAGCTTCATTTTACTATAGGAACTTGGAGTATAGCTATTGCTTGTCCAGAAAAATAACGTTATGACTCTCACAGCAGGCAGATTTGAGCGGATTTAAGCCCGCTGCACACGAGGCAATTTTCCATGCAATTTTGTTCACTTAATTTGCAGTAAGTTTTCTTGCGCACTGGGCCACTTTGAGGTACACTTAGTGTGACACTTATTCTCGCATCACACGATGCAAGCTGCGCCACTCATTCTAACACTAGAACGTAGACTTGGTAGATTTTCACATTACAAGCTAAACTAATCGTCGGAGGAGAGCAGGAGCATTTGCTGCAGTTATAGCTTGCGAATTACGAGACAGAAAAAAAAGAAGAAAAAACTTTGGTCAAGAGAGTGATTTTTGAGAAGGAATCAAGGTCGCAGAGTTTTCGACATTTTGTTTGACGAGCTAGTAGGGTGTATACCAAACGTGAAAAACCTGGAAATGTCAGGGAATTTAGATAAACTGGAAATGTCATGGAATCGTCAGGGAATCTCTGATATTTGTCTGGAAAAAATACATCATAGGATATTTATGCATTATTACTCATAAAAGTATATTTTCACTCTTTAAGATACTAGGGCCATCTGTGCAAATCTATAAGTCTTCCAGATCTCTAAATTCATGAAAAAAAAAAATTATTAAAGTACATTTACTTTTGTCGATTAATGTAAATTCGTTCATGATATCAAGTTCGTTGTGATTTTGTTTTTAATTCACAGATTTATAGGGTTCACACAGAATTGCAACATTAATCTGTGATTATATGTAAGCTTGTATCAAACTTTTGTTTTTTACTGTCTGGAATTTTATTGAAAATAACCTGGAAAACTTGGAAGTCAAGGAATTTTCATTAAATTTTTTGGTATACACCCTGAGCTAGGGTACGTAAACGTTACCTAATTTCCACTAGCCATAATTTTTACTTATTTGTATCTTAAAACACCACAAAACACAATGTACTAATGAGGCACAGCATTCTGATGCGATATACAACTCAGTGATGTAATCACGTGATTTCGCCGTCTGCTTTGATTGGCTGTGGACAGCAGTCAGTGGCGCAGCAAGTGCGAAAAATAGCACCGAACCTATCTTGAAAAACAAGTCTCGTGGTAAGTCTAGTACCCCGCATCGCACCAAATTTCTTGCATCGAAGCAAGGCACCCAGTGCGGCGCCAAGTGAACAAAATTGCTTGAAAAATTGCATCGTGTGCGGCGAACTTTAATCTTGATTTATAGCAGTGCAAGAATAGGAACTTGATAAATTTTTTCCATTTCTACAGAAACAGTAGCTATATTTGACAACAATTCTAAAATAAAACCAAACAAAAATCTTACCTCGCGTTTTATGACTGTGAGTCATTTAGGACCAATTTCACCATTGTCAGTTATATTTTTTTGGATGTTATGTGGAATAAGAAGGTAGCTGTGTTAACAATTTTTGTAAAAAAATAAGCTTGGGATAAATTTAGGAAAGATTGAAGACCTAATTTGATTTTCATAATACATTTAATAGTAAGTTTAAAATAAAAAAATTCTAATCCTACCCCTAGCAACAGGTAGTGATACTTCCTGCTGTGCGAGTTGTACCGCAAGCTTATTTAAGTCAAAGCCATAACGTTATTTTTTCGGACAAGATATAGTTTAACCATCGAATGAAAGTTGACTCCTAAATTATTTTATAGATGTGGTTTTCTTTCAAAAAATTTAGTTATAACTCGAATTGTAAATAAAACTGACCTTTACAAGTATCCACTGAAATACTGGACTAAGAATCCCCAGAAATATATCAACATAACTGTTCTTAATACCACTGGATTACTGGAGACATTGAAAATGTTCTTAGCAATAGGGTTTCAGGGATGTATTACGACTCATTTGTCTTGTTACCAAAATATCAGGCAGATAGATAACTTAGATGAAAATTTTAAAAATATGGCAACCGTGGATCTCTGGTTATTTCAATACAGGAGTGAATCTTCTTTTGAACCATTTCTACAAGATATATACAACATATTTTGTTAGAATCAAAATAAATTATAGAAAATACGTTCAATGCACCCCTGTCTTGTTCTTCACTAGGATAGTGTGAATATCAGTTATCCACCTATTTCAAGCAAGTTATACTAATGTATTTATGGGAATTCCTAATCCAGTATTTGAATGGGTGCTTGCAAAAATTCTCGGGGCCTGAGTTCTAATCTTTGCTAACCATTCCGTCATAAAGTTTAGTTTTCTTTGAGATTCGAATAATAGCTTAATGTTCTGAAAGAAAACCACATCTATAAAATAATTTGAGAGTCAACTTTCATTCGATGAATAAACTATATACCTGAGGCTTCGTGAAGGAACTCGGATGCGTCCGTAATCTCTTGAAAGAGATGTTGTCGAGTGATTTCCAGAAAATTGATTGAAGTGATTTTCGTGCGTTGATAAAACTTTACTTCAACAAAAGCATAACGTCTCAGGAGACCAACGCTCGTACTTATAGTCAATACTTCGCTCGATCTCAGACTTGAGAATAAATAGCTCAAGTATGCGAATATTACCAATAGTCGTTACTTGGCTACGGAGTAATACTTCGCGTTTGCTTGACTCCAGCTTTACTTGAGTCTACTGCAAGGCTACCTTGAGTCGTGCTCAAGTACTCGTGTCAGTTATTCTTGACATTTATATTTCCAACATGGAAATATGCCATAGAGGTATACATACTTACTGAAACTTACATTTCTAATCAAATTATCCAAAAATAGATCGAATTCAGAAGACAAACTAGGAATATTTCGCAAATACTGTCATGAACGTCAAACATATCAATCAAATATATGTCAAAAACAAGAAATCTCAAGCTTCGCCAAGTATCGACTATAAGATAGATTATCAAGTAAGTATCTATGGTGACTTCGCCTCGACTTGGCCAAGTAATACTCAAGATCGAGATTGAGTTTCGATTATAAGTACGGGCATTAGAGAAGCTTAATGATCATTTTGGTTTATAATTTTCAGTTAGAGTTCGTTAAGCGTTCAAGTAATGAGTCATGATTCCGACGTTAGCAACGTTGCCAAGTTTCGATTGAATCATTTCACTGTAACATTTCCTTAAATTTTTTAACGTCTGGAATTTTTGAGGTAAATTCTAGCAATCTCTCGAAATACGGTAGAATACTTCAAGGCCACCGCAGGTAGTAAACAACCCCTTCCTTATATAAAGAATCGCATCGAAAAATGTTATATAAACATACGTTCTATTTCTTTTGGTTACCAAAATACAGGACATCAAAATTTCATATATAGTGTAAGGGGCGAAAGTATCATAATTCATAAAAATAAAATAGGCCCTGAATCCGACTTTGTTGTCTGGACGGAGCCTTTTATCTCTTTGCGTCGCGCCGCTCTATACAAGCGAACATTCGAGGTATTTTTTTTGAATGATGTAGAAATTTCTAGATGTATGCACATCCGTATATATAAGGTCGAACAACCTGACTGACAGAAGTGAATATCAAGAGTAGTGAATATCCAGAGCGTGATTACTGAAGTACGAAGTGTAATAAATAAATAAGTTTATGTAAATAAATATTAGTGACTTTATAGTTGGAATTTAATAGTAGTAAGTGATAGATAAATTGTATCGTTTTTGCTTTAGTGTTACATCAAAGAATAAAACTTTTATTTTCTTTTCATTCATTAAATAGTGACTTTTATTTTACAAAATACATTAAATAGTGACTTTTATTTTACAAAATACATTAAATAGCATCGAATTTGAAATTGAAACAGAGTAAGAAACATATGTATTTTGTTTTATAGTAAATGTTCAAAATATGCCCAATGAACTCGGATGCAAGTTTTACATTTACGAATCACGGAATTATAAACTAAGCTAATTAATAGGGAATATGCATGATATTTAAATTTGGTTCAAATATTTTTATTCCGAATTTTTATTGGCCGGACATTTGTATTAAACCATCATTTTAGTAATTAATATCTTTTCAATTGCTTAAAATTAATAAATAAAAGTGCAAATTTAGCGAGGGAAATTCAAAGTTCTAAAACGCAACACCATTGGTTAAAGCGAAATGTGACGTCAAATACTATGCCAACAAGTGCGCACTGCTTACATTTGTATGGCATTGCAGGCTTTTGATTAGAAAACATAGTAATAACGTGTGTATTGTAAATTCATTTATTGTTTAAGTGTAATTTTAGCATCCTAGTGAGATCATGAATCATTTAAGACAGTGGTTTTGTAAAAGTACAATCAGATAATCTGTCAAGAATAGATCCATTCATGATGTCGTCTTATTTTCTTTCAAATCCAAATTTTACGTCCGCTGAAGTAAAAAGAGTGAACACTGCAAAGTAATTATTCATTAATAACACATTATGTACGCTATTTTAATAAATACAATCCGAAATATGAAGAGCAGTGAACATAACCTATAATTTTTGTTTATTTTAAAACTAGCAAATGTTAAACGAAGCCGCATACATACATTGTATTTTATTGCTAAAACTTATCACATATAATGTTATTCATGATTTGTCAAGTTTATGACACTTCATCTCTTCTGATAACCTTACATAATTTCTTACGTATTTTAAAACCTGTCTGGATTGGAAAAAAGACTTTATCAGGTATATTTCTGATAGTATTTTGCATTCAGGCACAATGCAATACTTATAAACTGACTTTTGACCTTTTTTAATGCTGAAATAAGTTGAGAACGAAGACACCTGTAGTAAACAATGAACTGTAATGTCACTGGACATGTTATTTGACGTCATCAATAGAGCGCGCGAAAATGGCGGCGTTTAAACAGCTCAAAATTATTCTCAATTTCAAATATTTTTTTAAACTTGATTACAACACTTTTAAACATAATTTATATTTTTTACTATGTTATAACGATGTAAACATTGAATTAAAAATATAAAATAAATTCATGAATATCCTATTGTATTGAATATCAGCTGAGGCATTTATTATACTTCTTAGTAATTGGTTGGCTGGATGTATCTGTCGATTGTAATTAATTTTAAACTTTTTTCCATTGTCTCTTACTTTGTTTCAAAAGTATCTTGATTTAATATGTATTATTTTTTTAATTTGTTGCTAATCATAAAACTTTGATCTTTTGTATTTTGATAATCAGGACATAATGTTCATACGACATTTTTTATTCAAAATTATGTCAGTAATATGCTTTTATTGTCCTACTCTAGTCCTGATACACCCTATATAAAGCATTGCATCGTCTAGTCGAAAGGTCAGAGTCGATCGAACAGTCGGAAAGTAAACAACACAAAAGTCAAAATAAATTTGGTACGACAGAAATACTCTAGAAAAATAAATATAAGTAATAATAATAATAATGATAGTTTTATATTCAATGTTTTATAAGAATCTGGTATTGAAAAAATTACTTGTCTCTATGAGACTACTTGACTTTGATAATTTTTCTCTCGTTTTCCAGCGACAGATTCCTTTTTCTTTCATAGGATGGGGGAAATACCACTTTGAGAATTTATATATAAATTTTCATTATCTTTAATTCGCTTAGAACTCGTACCTGGACAACCTCACACTACCCCCGTATATTAGAGACAAATGAAAATGTCTCTTAAATCTAAGTTTTTTGTGTGAGATGTGTGGTTCTCGTGAAATGGAAAACTCTTAACTGTCTTTTCTCACTGGGTAAGATAAACGAGACTGGTAGAGTCTAGTATCGATTTCAAGTAAAAAATTTGTTATAGACATGTTCAAAGTGATTAGAAGGTTAGAATGTATTTTTATCATGAATTTTTTATACTAATTTAAAATTAAGGTCATTGAAAAAATTTCGGTTGAAATAAATCATTCTGATGATGATATAATAACAGTTTCATTTTTTTGATTGAGTCAATCAGATTCAAATTACAGTGATAATTTTCAAAGACGTGCTTCAACAAACGTGTTTTGCTAGTAGTTTTTTGTAGATATTTTTTTATTTTATCTAATAACGGTTTAATAGAACTTTCGAAAGAAGCAGTCACATACATACTCGTATGCAATATTTTTGTTTTGACAAAATTATTACTACTAGAGAATTTGAAAATAGATAGAATAAATTTGTATGCAGTTGCGGTTTTATGTGCGGGTGTGATCAATAAACTCATACTTTAGGATATATTGACAGAAAATATATTTTATTTACAAAACTCTGCTCTCTCCAGGCTGAATGTTTCAGAAAGCGTGATGCTTGAAGAAAGAATTATTTTCAAAACGACTAAAATTCAACTTGAATATTGTCACAACCTAATTTTACCAATGTATATTGATTTAAAGATCCGTACTTACAAGCTGGGCAATATTTTTAATGATTCCAAATTATGTGCAGCAATTCGAGCTTTTTATGTCCCCAACAAACTGCTGCTAAATGTAATTTGAAAAATACAAATAACATTAAAAACAGACAAAATCAAAATAAATTCTATACAACACACCCTTCGCTCTCTCCCACGTTGTTTCCTGTTTACCCTCAAGCTTTTTATAGCAAGTAATTATGGTTTTTTGCTCCATTGCGCACTGTTTTAACAGTTGCTAACAGTGGCGTGGACAAAGAGAATAATAATGGTTCCTAAATAAGGCTAAAAAGGAGGTTATTCATGCCGAAATTCCTGTACCTTAATAATTCCTGATTTCCATGTTGACTGAAATGTTTGTATGGTAAGATTTTTTTGCGTTTTATAATTTGTTTGCTCCATTATCCTTTTATAAGACTCTTGATTGTGTAGTGTTTTTGTTATACTTATTAGTTTTTGCCTGCGGCATCGCCTGCATAATTTTGAAATACAACAGAAAAAAAATTGTTTATTTTTATCCTATTTCCAAGAGAAGTTTAAAACTAAACTCAAGTACTGTCTGCATGATAAGATAACTAACAAAAATTGCAAAAGCACTATTTAAAATATTTTTTTGAATAAACTATTTATTTGGAGATCTAATGATCCGATAAATTATTCCTATTTACATAAACCTAGAACGTTTTAGGGGAATCCACTCATCTTTAACTCTAATATAATTTACATATTCTTAATTGCAAAACTTTTCAAAAAGTGAATAAACGAATTCTATCACATAATGAAGCTCCACTGAAGCAACACTTCCTCGACGTGATTTGGAAGACTGATTTTAGATTAACATTCTTCCTAACAAGAACTCTCAAATATTTTTATGTGTAAGTCAAAGCTTGAATTTTTCGAATATTCATTTTTCCTTATTACTGAATTCCAGCGTAAACCATGAGCCTTTATATATCCATCAAACGGATCCAGAATACTCTGAAAACATTTTGGAAAGGTAGAATTTTGCGTGAATATCTCTAGATTTCAGATTTCAACGTAGACAATTTGTTACAAAACCAAATCTCTAAAGATAATGGTAAGATATCAAATTGGGTTTCCACAACAACACTCTTGAGTAACCAAAAGGGTGTACCCTGCGGGACAACCCTAATTAATTTTAATCTCCAATTTGTGAAATCTGGAATCTTTGAATTAATATGCTATGAAGATTATACAAGAACTCATCCTTACGAATTTCAAACTTTTCTTTATAAACCGTGAAGGATTATAGGCACCGAATATTTCAATAATTTATTTTAATAAATATGAGAATTATTGCAAAACTCATAAATTGCACCAAAACCTTGTTTAACTCTTCTGAGTTAATAAAAAAATCCGCTGTGGCCTGTGGCCACAAAGTACTTTCCCGACGATAAATTTCATGGCCAGTTTCATCGCTGTTTCAGAAACTTGAAGTGTCGCATCAATTAATTGTATATTTCAAAGTGAAAGCTGTCATTGTCCAAAGTAACATTTGTCATTGTTAAAGTGACAACTGTCATTGTCAAAGAGACAGCTGTCATTGTTAAAGTAACAGTTGCTGGTTATTTTTAGTCCTTACATAAAATTAGTTATTTTTGTATTAAGTGTGCGAAGTGATTGTTTTTTTTTGTTACGCGTGAGATTGTCAATTCTAACCGAGACCGTAAGATCGAGGTAACAAATTCATTCGAAAGCGCAACAAAATACAATCACTTCGCACACGAAATACAAACAATATTTTTTCGCCAAATGTCAAAAAATAATAGATCAACAATAATTATTGTTTTATTCAGTAAAATGTAGGAAAAAAGTACAAACTATGAATAATTTGCAGCACTGATCTCTATATAACACTGGATTGGGTTTAGACCGTATTCTGGCATCTGAAAGCGGCCCCGGTTGAACGGCGGCCTTGACAGTAAAATTGAGGCTTTGTGTTCCTATTCGGCGGCAAATTCAAAACACTTATAGAAGACACTCGATGAAATTCAAAGTATAATGCAAGTAAGATGAAGAAATTATTCTCAATATATATTAAAATACATACATTAATAATCAACAAAAGTTAAAAATTGTTATAATAGTTGAAATATTTATTAATAGTTAAAAATATTTGTGAACTTTTTAGGCCCAGTATTTCAGTCCATGGTTTACCTTAAACGTAGCTTAATTTCCATAGTAATGATTGTTGGAACAATTGTTACTTAGGTAATTAAGCTCCGCTTAAGGTAAACCGAGGACTGAAATACTGGACCTAAGTGTCAGTGTTTTAACTATTTTTTAAACATTGTAGTTTAGTATTATTTAATCCGTTCAATAGTTTTATAAATTTTTGTTACCTAAAATTTAAAACTATGAATTTACCTATATGAATAAATGAAGTGCATTTCTGCGATAATATTGCCTATTCAAAACTAATAATTTTAAATATCTACTACACATGATAGGAGAATAATAATACATTTAATAATCAAGATTTTATTGTTCGTAAGTAAGCACAAATTTGCAGTCCAGCGATTAATTTTGGGAGCAAGATATTTTATATTAAATTTGATATATTACTCAAATTTGTTATCATAACTTACTTATGCAGCGTCAAATTTCTTAATGAATCGGCTTTATTTCCGTAGAACATGCATTTGAACACCATGATTTAAAAATTGCGTCCCAATACCATACTGAACTGTCACCAACATATGTCACCAATTGAACACAGAACCTCATTTTTGCCAAGATGGCGACATTCAATTGGGGCCGCATTGCAGCGACCTAAACCCAATCCAGTGTTACATTCAGATCAGTGATTTGCAATCACCTGGGTATTGTAACCAAAAGTATGCCCAATTGCTGTTTGGTAAATAAAGAACTGTCAACAATTCATTTTTATATTCAAAAATAAGTAGTTTTGTGTACAAATTCATATTTCTTTTTTGTTAATTGCTGTTTGCATCTATCCTTGTAGCATTACTAAATTGAATTATATTAGATTAGGTGTGCAAAAATATGCTACATTTTTTTACTAGTGAAAAAATCACGAACTTTGCGTATCCATAACAATACAAAAATATCATTTTTGAAAGAGTCCTTATCTAGATTTTCGGAGTCTTTAATTTATTGGAACATACAGTTTCGACATTTGCGACATCGCCGGAAGTGTAATTTTAAGATAGTCACGTGGATTTCACTACTTAATTATTTATTTTTGTTACCTACTCGCCGTGAGCTTAAAATTGATACCAAACTAGGCATCATTTAAATGATTTGTGGAAGAAACAATTGAAAATCTTTTAAATATCCTCTTTGACACTTCTACTAGAATTATCTTCACAAGAGCTTCAATTTGATATCAAACACGATATTTAAAAAAAAAACAATTGATGAACGTTTTCATGTGATGTCAAAATATGAGTGTTAATAATTCTAACTCCACATTATGAATCTCATTATTTCTTTAGTTCAGAAAAATATATCGAATTTTATAATATCCTAAATTTATAATAACAAATGAACCGCTGATAATTATGAAAAATGCTTCTTGTGAGTGCTGTGCCAAATCATTCATGGATTAATTTTACTTATTCCATATTTCATGATAAATATTATCGTTTATAAAATAAACTCAAAAAACTAAGAAGTTCCATCAATAAAGTTTTGGTACCACTGGTAGGAAAAAGCTTATCTACAAACTTGAACCTAGCTTTTTTATGAAAAGCTTAAATATAAAATTTCAGTCGGAAATTCGTACGCGTTCTTGAGTTATCGTGCTTCCACACAAATCGATAGACAGACCGATTTTTTTGTAAAATTGTTTTTCGGGTTCAGTAGGGTCTAAAACGTGAAGATTCATCAAAATTTCGAACTGTCAAAAAATCACTATTACAATACTTCCTCTATTATATTATAGGTCAGAAAAGTAAAAACGGCTTATTCTAGTTCTATTTAAGGTCGCGTCTGTGCAGTAGCTTTAAAAAAATTGGATTTTGGCCCAATAATAAGGGATTGTTTCGTGCTCAAGTTTGGCCTCAGTAAAAGCTTATTAAATTAAAATTTCTGCCAAAGCGTAGGTTGTACTACTTCGACTTTTTGCGGCATTTAGTCGAGATAAAAATAAGGGAAACGCCTCAAAAAACTGTCATTTGTTGAAAATATGGCCGATAGCTGAATAAATGAAGCACATAGTTGCCGGATGATGATTTATTACATAATGTAATGAATAATGCCCCTACAGAGTAGACTTTCAGCATAACAATGTTAAATGGGTGACGGTTACAAGTTGCATGATGACTAACACAATCAACTGATATGTGTCAAGAACGAATGACGCCATGCAAATTTTTGGAATCGTCGAGAAATAGTGGGTGCAGGTATATAAACCAGGGAACAAAGCCACGTAAGGCTAACCGCATAGTGGAGCGGCTATACAAGCGGCGATAGGCGCGAAAGTAGAGCACAGAGCAAAGAGAGCTGTGCGGAAAGAGAAGTAACCGCATAGTGGAGCGGCGATACAAGCGACAACCACGTCCAATTTGCTGCTTTCTTTTGTTATTAAAAGAGTTCCATCATCCGGAAAAATTTCATTTTTATTTCAAAATGAATATCAGTACATTTGATTACATCCTGGCCAAAATTCATCATAGATTACTTAAGAAGTGGACAAATCTCAATCACAACCCTATTTATACTGATGAAAGACTGACAGTTACACTGAGCTAACTCGAATATCTATTTTATTTTTTATTTTGCATTTTCAATACTCCTTATTTATTTCTTCATATTTAGACTTTTGGTGGAATGTGTTTCGTATGTTTATTTTACATAAATCGATCTTATTGCAAAGACTCCTAAACTTCATTTAATTTGTTATGAATAACCAATCATTGATTGCAGCAAATGAATTGATTGAGCCCAAAATCGATTTCAAGAGATGAGGATCTTTTTGTACAGCTTCTCATAATAATTGAATTAATTTCCAGAAAAATGTTTCTTATTAAGGGAAAAATTACGGTCAACACTAAGTCACCAGCGAGCGTAGCGACGAAAACAAGTATGTTTGATTCATTCGCTCTTATCTCTTGTAGCAGCGCTTATTGTCTCATTGCTCTTCTCTCCACTATGCTATATTTTACTGAAATGCGTGTTTGTATTCGTCGCTCTTCTCTTTCCACTTATCGTAACTTATATCGCCGCTCCTCTATGCGGTTAGCCTAAGGCAGGCAATAAAAGAGTAGAAGTAGTGAGGAGTAGTAAGACAGTAAGGCAGACGCGGTCGTAATAAATAGCGCGTAGAAGTAATATAGGTTGGTTGATTGGTTTACGAAAGCGCGCAAACGTGATCTAAGAGTAAATAAGTGAGAAGAGTGAAAATGAAAAATAAATAGAAAAATAGTTGGAGATAGATAAGAAACAGTTTAAATAAATAAGAGACAGTGCTCGGTGCAAATAATCAATAAATGTAGTGTTAGTGATTAAGTGGATCAAAAGTAGAAATATTGAATGGTGGTTAATTCTAGTTATATAAGAGTAGCCTAAGGTAAAAATAAATTATCAACCCACGAATTAACTTGAATTTTGTTACAATAACATATTGTAATGTTCTCAAGGTTCGCGATAAAACACAATCTAGTATTCAAAAATAACTAGGAATTAAAATTTATTTATTGAGCACAATGCACTCATGATAACTATAACTATTTCGCACTTGATAATAATTACAAACTAATGTTTGTTTTGCTAGAGTATTTATGTCGCACCAATTTATTTTGACCTTACTTGTTTACTCTCCTTTGTTTATCTGCCGGTGGCGTGGAAATGTTCTACAGCATTCGTTACAATATTATTGAACATGTACATTAATAATTGAAATATCATACTAGTAATACAATCATTTTGTTCTACATGTAGTAAACAGTGGCAAAATGTGAATATTATTGTTCACTTGAATAATGACAATAATATTTGCTTTTAGAGTTGATAGTATAAATATTGTTGAGACTTAAAAACTATGATTATGCATTTCATGCAACTAAATATACAAATAGCTTTTCCTCACGCTACTTTATTGACTTGAAATGAAAGCTGTATTATCGAGGTATCCAATTTCATGATTAAAGGTCAATAAAAACCACACCCTTCATTACATTTGCGGGAAATAGAAATAATAGAAATTAATCCAATTAGCCTGCTACGCACACCCCGAGGAATGAGAAGCAATATGAGTAAATATAAAAAATTTAAGGGTGTTCATTTCACGGGGCTAGGGTTGTGATATATGTATACCTAAAGTAATAATTCAAAAAAATTTCATGCATGAACACATATTATGTCTAATCAACAGGTATAAAAATAGTGAATTCAGTTCAATAGTGATATAAAATTGTTCCCTTACGAACTTATTTTGTTTCTCATTCCTATCTCTTATACACTAATTTCTGATCGCCAACATGCGTGATGACGTCACAGCGGCGTTTGGCCAATACAGCGTTATATCAGTCACGTGACAGAATTTGAAAATTACATCAACTAATTGAACTTTATATAATATCTGATGAAATAATTATTTTTCGGAAATGTTTGGTCCTGAAGTTGTATTAAATATTTCAATTGATGACAAAGAAGATCCACTTCTAAAGCGTATACTGTAATACGTGTACTCTTTTTTTGCATTAGTTTAACAGTCAATGTAGCATATTGCATGACGAACTAGGTCAAAAGAATTTTCTAGTTTTGCTTGTTATCTGTGATAACTGTATTTATTTAAAAACTTATTTGTAAAATGGATTTGAGTGTCGCCTAATCTACACAATTCAATAAAACAAAAGAAAATAAATAAAAGTAGCTCTGATAAATTTTTAAACCTATAAATCAGAAATGTCAAGTTCGAATATTGTGGTGTGTTTTCAAAGTTCGTTTAACTTCTTTTCAGCCTCATATATTGAAAAATAACTAAGTAAAAGAAGTAAAGTTTTGACATTCATTGATTTAAATTTTAAACAGTTTGGCAAAGTTAAATTTTGTTTTGAATAAAATATTGACATGGAAATACCCTTTCATGGAAAAAAGAACATGTTGCTCACATATAATGCAAGTTGTGCAATTTTATTGGGATTAATAAATTAACTGATATTTAATTTATCTCAAATTAGTTTTATAATACAAATAAATGATAAATTAATAAAAATCAGTATTTTTTATTTATACCGAGGATAAAGTAAACTGAGATCTACGTAATAACACTCGATCTTGTAGTACTTATATTCAGGGCTCGCTTCGATCAAACTTGGGGGTGTAGTAGACGCTGCACCGGCAAGGCGGCAAGGAAGGATCGCAGGTCACAAGCATGAGTAATAACTTTGGTGTCGATTAAACAATTTACAATTGTGTTAGTAGTTAGAGAGGCACACGAGAGAAACTGATGACGTCATCGATAGTTGGAAGGGGTAACTTTTGTCTGGTTGCAGTATTAGGAGAGCAATTATTGGAGTTACTACAATAAACGGGAAATTTTGAGTGACAAAAATTTATGAATAAAAATGTCTCTGAAATTACTCTAATTTAGTTTAATATCTTCTGACTTCTCTCTAGTTCTTGGTTTTGAATTTACCTGTAGTTTCAATTTTATTGAGCGTTCACGCCGTAACGGAAAGCAAAATTGTATCAGAAGTTTGAAATTTTGAAGAAGCAAGTGCTGGTTACTCTCATGCCCAAACCATCAATCGGCTGATATTTATGTTTATAATTTTGTGCTGTACTAAAAGATCCTATCCATTTTTCATTAGTTTTATTTTACGCGGCGTAAGCCATAAAACATGGGGATTTCAACGCATTTTTTGTCATTGGATTTAACCGAATTGCTGATTTAATAGTGTAATGTTCTCAGCGGAGCAGCTCGCACCGTGGCGAATTTGCCCCTACTACTGCTTTGTATGAGTGTCCGTCGAAAAGAAATAAATATTGAGCATGGCACGTCGAGCTTGGTCAGAGCGGGCGAAGCCCACCTGTTTGTTGGGTGCGAAGCACCGCCGGTTGAAAACAAAAACCACTGTTTACAAACATTGAATATCAGAGCTTGCGAAGTCCGCTTCTTAGTTGGGTATGAAGCACCGCCGGTTGAACACAAAAACCACTGTTTTAATGCCACTGACACACAAAGCAGTTGTGGAAGTGAGTTCGCTGTAGTGAGTATTCGACGGTGCGGACTTTCGACGCAACGGACATTCGACGGTGCGGTACGCTTTCGTTTTCAGGGTTCGCAATAAAATTCAAACACTGTTATACACTTGAAACTATTATTACTTCAACTATTTTAAACGTATTTTAATTGCGAACTATTATTTATTTTTCTGGAATTTTTCTATCGCATCAATTTTATTTTGACCGATTTGTTCACACTACGACCGTTCGATTTATTGTGACCTCACGACTAAACGATGCAATTCCGTATATAAACCAATGAAGGAGTCTCCTTTATTTACCTTTCAGTGGCCTGGAAGTGTTCTACTGCATTTTGAAAGGCTACTAGAATTTATCTCGAATATTCCAGACGTTAATAGAGGAAATTCGTTTCATTAAGAGTTAGGGCTGTCATGATTTGAATCAGTTGATCATAAAAAACTCACGATTCGAATCAATCAAAATTTTTTATTCAAATACCTATCAGATTCACATAAAATAAAATGAAATAAATATGATTATTTATTATCATCAAATTATAACCTAATTCAACCTTTTATATAGATAACTTAGTTTGGCCACTCTCTCTGTCCCCAACTGGCAGGGCCGGATTTACCCTTCCTGCCGCCCCCACCCTTCCTTCTTATTTAGGTGCGAAAGGGCAGGGGGCAGTTGATAAGGTACAGCACAATTTGCCCATTTAGATAGAACATCATGCAGCATAAAAATCAAATTCAAAAACTCGTATAACGGATTTTATCAATTAAAAAGCCCAAAGAACTGATATTCAATTTAATTCCATTCCAAGTATGTGAATTACTAATTATTTTTGTGATTTTTTTACCTTCAAAAAATATTGCACTTATTTTTTCTTCTATCTAATCATTAAATATTCAAAAACTTATCGGAGTCTACATTTTGTTTTGTGAAATGGCCACTAAATCCTAGTTACGCCACTGACTAATCATTGCGCTCTGTATACCATATTCGAAATAATCTTAACCTCATATTCAAATTGTAAAAATAATACTGAACTAGTGAAAAATACGTTGATTAAAAATTGCAATATTACATAAGCAAAACATTGGAAAAAGGCGAGGTACCTACCTTGTTTTTCAGAATTATTTTCACTCGTGTTATCAACGCAATTTTCATCAATTTGTTTTTCTTTAGTTTTGCAAGTCATCTTTAACACTTCGAGTACGTTCTACTAGGCGATCGCAACGATTCACTCACGACCGCAGTGTTTGTCGTTCCACTAACATAAATTACTGGCTTTGATGCTTCAAGTGGAACAATGCGAGTGTCTGTTTAATGTCAAATAAAGTGATAATTCGTGGTTAAGTTCAAAAAGTAAATCATTCATAAAAGGATACATAAATGGAATGGATCCAATATGCCTGTGTAAATTAATTTCTCATCAATAATGAATGAAATGATGAGAGACCATGAAATTGTCTGTCATTTTGACATATAAAAAATCTTGAACCACTGGAAGTAATTTGAAATCGAAGTACAAACTGGAAAGACAACTTTTCAATTGACTCAAATTTCTTGATGATCTCTGCAAAAATAAACATAACGTCCGGTTCAACCCACCTTTTAGACCGTCAGATAGTCGTAGATTTGAGTGCCCCATTTTGTTTTCTCTGCCTTCAAGAGTTTTGATAAGTATGTATATTTGGAGTATAATAATGCTAAAATTAAAGCTGGGCCGTGTGGCTAACATAATAATAATTAATTTTAAATTTTTATAAAAAAACCTGTTTTGATCCAATTTTCTCGTTTCTGCCATGCTTACGAAATGAAATTTAGGGAAAAAAGAGTCAGCGAAAAACGATAGGCAGAAGTGATCCACTTGGCCAAGGGCTTGAAATGAGGGCTCGATTATGCAAAAAAATTATATCAATTGTTTACGTTCTTCTCGTTTCTGCCGTTTGACCATATGAAAGTTGATATCATAAGTATCTTGTAAAAACGAATGGCATAAGTTTTTCGAATGACCAAGTCAAGATATGAACGAAAACATCTTGCGAAAGTCTGAGAGTTTTTTTCAAGAATCAAAATGCATAAAAATACCGTGTGGGTAGGCAAACATATGTTCCAGTGTTCCTCCATTTCTTCCATGCCAAATATGATTATTTTGGATGTTTTGATCGCAAAAAAAAGTATATATATCAGAAAAAACAAGGAATTACTATAACGCAATAGTGCGTTATGCGCTCTGAACGTGCTAAAACATAAACAAATAATTTGGGTGTGGCGCTAGACCTCAATAGCTCAAAGTAATTGTTTACAACTTCCTTAGCCTGAAAGATCTATCGGTGACTAGTGACTCTCTTCAAAAAAATGTGGAAACAGGAGGTCCTGCGTAATAATTAGATGAAAGTGTGAATTTTCATCCCGTACAAGGGTTCACCATATAGTCCACACGGCTATAAATGTGAACTGTGCACTTATAACCTATGTTTAAATATTCAGAAGCTCTACCTGAGACAACAATTTGATTCAGCTTATGCTGTTCTGAATTTAGAAAATCTTTCCAATACAATTTCGAACTTCCAAGAAACTTCAATTTTCTGAAAATTTGTTGTCTCCAAATATTTTGCCCATAAATGGCACTCCCTAAATCCGGCCCTACCAACTGGTTTCTCAGTTTTGAATGGACTAGACCAAATATGGAGAATAATTTGTACACAAGTGATTAAATATTACATACCAGTTATTAAAATTGAGAAATAATGATGAAAAGTATAATGAAATAACAATAACATAAAGATTGGATGAAAATAGAATGAAAAATCGTAAATTTTTTTTAAACGTAAAAATCTGTGATTCAAATGAGAAAAAATTTGATTTAAATATAAAAAAAAAAAACGATTATTTTGATTTTTATTGAAAAAATCTGTTTTTTTCCCAACCCTATTAAAATAGTATATTCCGATTCAAGTGCGGAATGGAAATCATTCCATGCGAATGTGAATAATTCACAAGAATTCACATGAGCATGGTATGATCGGTTCGCGAACACGAGTGGCGGATGTTATTTTTTCTACAGTCAAAGGTGTCCGCGTGAATATCTATAACCAAAATATACAGTTTTCTGAAAAGAGTTTGCTTCATTGATCTTATTTCAATTCATCAAGTGTTGATATAATTACTCATATTGACTCCATTTTGAAGAGGAATTATAAGAAAATCAAAAAGAATTAAAAGTATGACAGTTATGACACAGTTTTTTCGCGACGCCACGCGGCTCTCTTAGGTACCTCTAAGAGTGCGGAATGACCCCTATTTCGCACGCTACAGCGTGTGGAATGAGTATCATTCTATAGTGACTGTAGAAAAATACATTTCCTTCCAGGCGTTGCACACCTCTAAACTATTATTATTATTCATATGCAAATTAAATTTTTTATTAAGAAACTCAATTCAGTGGTCGAGCTTCAGTTGGTGTAAATTGGAAGTACCACTTATTATACAGGTGGAATGCGAAATTGGAAACACTTTTTTTCTCGGAAGTTATTATAGATACCGAAAAATTGTTCAAATAAAGTTTCTAGATCTTCCAATAAGCTAACTGAATCTATGTAAATTTAGTGAAAAAAAAATTAACTCTCGTATATATTGCCATATTTTTACTTTCTTCAAATGGAATACCCTGTATATTATTGCACTAATAAATAGAAAATATTTTTTGCTGTAAAAAAGTTGCAGGGTTCATACCTGCTAAACTTGCTAGTTTTTGAGATATTAACGAAAATATCTAAATGCTGTTCTCAAAATCAAGTGTGCCTTGAGAACAAAATTTGTTGACAGTTGAGTTATTTTGTATTGTATTTGCGCTACAAAAAATTGTGTTGCATACATACTATTATTATTTGGTGTTAATAATGGCAGATTATTCAATCAATGAGAAGTTAGATATAATAAAATGTTTTTATCTATCAAATAATAATTCGAGACAAGCTCTGCAATTATACAGACAACAGTATCCAGAACGCTTTTATCCAAATCATTCGTATTTATTCAAATTAGAGAGGAAGCTGCGTAGGACTGGGTCAGTTTCAAGAAATTACAAAACACGTGAGATAGTAGTTGAAAATTTAGAAGTTGATGTATTGGCATATTTCAAAGTATACCCTACAAATTCAATAAGAGAAGCTGCTTTGGAAATAAATACCACACATATAAAGGTTCTTAAGATTCTGAAAAAGCATAAGTACAAAGCCTATAAAATCTACAAAATTCATAATCTTCATCCTAGCGATGATGTGAGAAGATTACAATTTTGTAATTACTTAATAATGGAAAATATTGCAGAGCCTAATTTTTTAGATACAATTTTATGGTCAGATGAAACAAATTTCTCCAACAATGGAATACTAAATAGACATAATTCACATTATTGGCAATCAGTAGAAACGAATCCACGTCAAACATTTATTTCAAATTTTCAAATACGCTTTTCAATTAACGTATGGTGCGGTATGATAAACAACACTATTTTGGGTCCATATTTTTATGAGGGCATTTTGACATCAGATATACTTAAATTTTCTGCAAAATGAATTTCAAGATTATCTGGATGATATACATTGGCAGTTAGACGCAGAATGATATTCCAGCAAGATGGTGCACCTCCGCATAATTCATTGGATGTAACTGCGGATTTGAATCAACAATTTCCAAATTCCTGGATTGGCAACAGAGGCCCTACATCGTGGCCCGCAAGATCTCCGGATCTATCGCCTTTAGATTTTTTTCTATGGGGAGCTATAAAAAACAAAATGTATGTAATGTCCGTTGCTACATTTGATGAACTGAAAAACCGAATAAGATAAGCTGTTGTTGAATTGAATACAGTTAATATAAAACAAAATTTATTGAAAAGACTTGATTTATGTGTCCGAGAAAACAGTGGAAATTTTGAACATTTTGTGTAGTTCGATAACATTTATTCCGTACTTATTTATGTTCTACTATGATAATAAAATTGTTTATTTTGTACATTGTTTTTAATAGTAATTGAACTATGCATTTCGTTCTTGATGATATGCAAATATCTGACCGCGCAAAAATATTTAAATTTAAAAAATATAAACGTTGTGTAATTCCTCGCGTACTTAACAGTAATATTATTGACACAAAAATATCAATGATGTGTATACAACACAATTTTTCGCAACGCAAATACAACACAAAATAAATCAACTGTCAAAAAATTTTGTTCTAAACGCACACTTGATTTTGTGAAGCAACATTTAGATATTTTCGTTAATATCTCAAAAACTATCAAGTTTAGCAGGTAAGAACCCTTGAACTTTTTCAAAGCAAAAATTATTTTCTATTCATTAGTGCAATAATATACAGGGAGTTCCATTTGAAGAAAGTACAAATATGGCTATATCTACGAGAATAATTTTTTTCCCACCAAATTCACACATATTTAATTAGCTTATTAAAAGTACAAAACATTTTATTTGAACAATTTTTTGGTATCTATAATAACTTCAGAGAAAAAAGGTGTTTCCAATTAAGCATTCCACCCTGTATATACATATTTCGTCATACGAAGTTTCGCTCAATTTTCAATGACAAAGCAATTACTTCTAAAATTGTTGTATAATTTTCTTCGCTATTTAATTATAAAGGAACATAGTTCGGATTGTTTACACATCACAGCGCGATTTCTTATGCACTCACTAGTTTTCATTTCATATATTGAGAAGTGTGATTCACACAAATTGAGTGATGCGACAAACTGCTGTCATTCAATTTTAAATTTCAATCAATTAAAGCTAAAAGATTCTTGTGTAACATACTTCTGATGAAATAAAAATGTCTTCAAAAGGAAATAGTTGTAATTTATTGATCGGAATGTTTGAATCTAAATAGTTGATGAAGTATGCAGCCTGTTACACAAATCTAGGATGGAAATTGAATGGTAGATGATAGTACATGGTCTACACATTGAAAATTCCATGAGTAAAAAAAAAATTCTGAAAATTGAATTTTTTATTCTTTTTTCATCTAGTAAATCTTCATCAAAACCAGTGCATAATCGCTATATCACCGAATTTATACGAGCTCAATTTTCTTAGCGTCTGGTTGAAGGTGCTTTTTGTAGAACAATAGTTTCTTTCCTGTTGATTATAAATAAAATAATAAAATCTGGTTTTCGTGCTGAAATAGGACAAAAATAAATTTTCAGTTGAATTTATACTGTAAAAGTTTTGTTTAGCATTGGAGAAATTCTTTGTTCTAAAACAGGACGGTCTAAAAATAAAATACGTACATAAATGACTATGCTTCTTTTTATGAATTTCTTTTGCTCATTACATGTCCCGAATGCAAACCGTTTGTAAATTCGCAGCACAAATCTTACAGCGTAAAAGGAAAGTTCTGAAAGATATACATTTCTGAAACTATCATCCGTATTTCAAACAAAATCCATTGCTTTTATTTTTGAAACTTTTCCGGCTGTAATTTCTTTGATGGAGATCTCGGATTGTGTTGACTGTTAGCCAGAAACAGGACCGCATTAACTTAGCCAAAGCGCAAGCTGTATTAAGTAAATTAAATAAGTTTACTACTCATTAACATCGTTTTCACGAAGCAATGGAGCCATTTTCACATAATATTGTAATGTTTATTGGGTTCTCAACAAAAACAAGTCTTTAAAATAAGTCAAAGTTAAAGTATTGTAACGAAATTTGAACTTTCGTTCGTGGGTTAATAATGTTTTTTCTTATATCGACACTATCTAATCTCTTCCTTCTGTTTCCCAAAACAACAATTTTTTTCGTGAATAACTTTGAATTTTGTTATTATCTTTTTATTATTTATGTGTTCTGAAACCCAAGTTTAAACTTTTAAATTCGTAACTATAATTTAAACGTTTATGCAATAAATTGGCATATATTTATAGTGTTTCAAAGTGCGCGCTAATATTTCACATATATTTTGTTATTATTTATGGTGATAATAACCTAATAAAAATGATAAATCGAATAGGCTGTGGCATATTACATAAATGTCAAACGAAAGAATTATATGATAGAGGAAGGAACAAAAATATTGTCATCCATGTAGCTTTTGACAAATATAATTTATTGAAAGATACACAGTCATTCGTCAGCGGAACGCGTCAGCGAATCACTCGTTTTTATGGACACCAATAAAAGATTGGTGGAAAATTTGCCATGTCTATGGAAATTCCAGCATTAAACCGTCAAAGCTTATGTAAAGAAATTTGAACTTTCGTTCGTG
Source organism: Dromius quadrimaculatus (assembly GCA_963989225.1). Lineage (NCBI taxonomy): Eukaryota > Metazoa > Arthropoda > Insecta > Coleoptera > Carabidae > Dromius > Dromius quadrimaculatus. The sequence continues at coordinate 44,068,270 of OZ022331.1, read as the reverse complement.
AGTTCAAAATTCGCTCACTTACTTTCTGTTTATCTGTTAGTCTCATTCGACTCAGTTTCCCGGTTTATATACGTGTGGCTATTACTTTTGAATATTTCGAGAAATTTCCAGTTGATCTGATGTCACCACGTCCTTGATACATATCAATCAGTTGCGCCGATTAGTTTGGACAACCTTATTGCGTATACCATTTGTTTAACTGGCGTGTTGCAATGAAAGTCTAACCTTTAGGGACACTGTTCCTTTACCAGAAAAAAAGAACTTCCTGCCAGAAAAAAATAGTAACAATAGTAATTCATGCAACAAGAGTGTAAAGCTCAGTATTATGACATGAGACTTAATAGTTGGTGACGAGGCCGAATGTCATAATACTTGTTTACACTAGTATTGCATACAAGATTTTTTTCTACGGCTCTCAACTTTCATATTTTAGCAATTATTGAGCACACAACAAGTGAACCCAGAGCACAAGTTGAAGTTGACATTTAGATTTAGCAAATGTCCGAATTAATGGATCAGTGAGAGTTGCTACAAACATTCATTCATAGAATTTTGATTGCTACGTGTTTAAATAGTGATAAAACTGGGTCGCGAAAAAGTCTTACTTTACGCACGGTTGTAGAAAAAATCATAATAGTCGTGTGGAATTAGCGCAAAAAAATCAAGAAAATTGATAACTTGAAATATTTTTACATTATTTGTTAGTTTAAAACGTGGTAAATAACATATCCCATTTGTACGCGGCAACGTTGTCAAGAAGGCTGCCAATTTTTTTTTTCTACAAACTTCAAAAAATCATGACATTTGTACATCAATATTAGCATACGAAATGTCGCATTGGAGTTGTTTATCATGACAACGGGCACGAAGTATTTTGTGCACTGATTTTATCTTGACAACGTGCACAAAGTACTTTGTGCACGTTGTCAAGAAAAGGAATTCTACTAATTTTTGTATTTCAATATATTTTTTGACGTCTGTAGAAAAAATGTTGTATGCTACACGTGCACGAAATTTCTTTGGAATGATTTCGAAGCAACAAACTATATTTTTGCGCACTAGATACAAAAAAAACTATGCATCTGACGGAAAAAGATATTCTGGTAAAAAAAATGCACAATAAAAAGCGAAATCAAATGAGTTTTTCTGACCCTCGATCGGCCTAGTAGCTTTTGGATAAATTGTAAAAAACCGTCATTTTTTATCATTTATTCTAAAATTCATTACTCGCGTTCTATTTAATATTGAGACTTAATTTAATATTGAGATATAATGTGAGATCTATAGCTTTTAACATACCCAACAAATTTCAGAAAGATTGGTTGTAAACTTTTTTAAAATTGTTGAAAAAACCAAAAAGTTGTTAGTCCTAAAGACCAATTTTTTTAGTTACTCTACAACGTATTCAAATGGCGTTTCTTTTGAGCGAATATAAGTATAAAAAAAATTGATTGAAAAATCGCATTTCACCAATACAAGGAATATTTTCCGTAATTTCTCGTAAAAAGCAATGTATTACTTATATTTAATATATAATTGTAAGTCAAATAAGCGTGAATAAAGCAAAAAATGTTTTTTTCTAACAAAAAATGATGTAAAAATATAAACTATAATAAAGTTCGAAATATGTTATGAGGAATTACGAAAAAGCAGTGTTATTGTCACACGTCATTCAATGGTAGTAGTGTTCGTTTAGGTGAGCGGTAGAGAGAAAGGAGAACGACAGCCAGCAGCAATGAGGTTTTCCACTATTTTTTAAAATTTTATTTTTTTCTGAAAGTTGGATACAAAATAATAACTCTTTAGTTAATATACAAATATTTCAAATTTTGTGATAATTGAAAAGAAGTGTATTTATAGGAAATGGATTGAATATTAGGGGGAAACAAATTGCATTCTATTAATACTATATCACCAGTTCAAAAAATCATATAATCAAATTGTAGTGAAACAACTCCAAAATTATTGTTATCAATTTCATATTTTTATCTTCTTCTTTTTTAATCAAATTAACAGTGTTCCTGGATATGCCCAAAGTTTTGCACACACGTTCTCTCACTTTGATTAATGAAATGGAATGGTAACACCATAACTTGCTTTGTCTTCCATTAATTTTATTAAATTTTACATCAACTCTCTACTTTAGCTATTCAAAACCATGACTATATAGTTATATATAATAGAACACTATTAACAATAACAATAATAACCACAGTAACAAGAGAATATAAGAATCAAAACAAAAACAGAGCAATAACAATATAGAAACGATTATACCAAAAGAATACCAGTGATCAACTCAAAAGTAGAAGCACAAGTAATCTTATTTAATTGACAAATTTTGATTTTGCATACGTGCGCCACTGATTAGAACGCTTACAACAGAAACCTCTGCGATTGGTTACTTAAAAATACGGACGAAAATTCGTTTTTGGCGCAGGACCTTTTCTATTTGACGCGTACTATAGCATAATGATAGAATTTTTTTTTTTCCTCAAAAGATCCTACAGTATAAGCCGCCTGGGTGGAGACGAGAGAGAGAAGAGAGCTGGAGAGTAGCAGCAGCAATCGAGGCTGTTTGGTGAGGGGAAAGTCGGTATCGTTCGAAAATCTGTCGGTTTCCGTCATTTCACTGCTCATGTGAGGAATCATAACGTTGCGATAGAAGTTTCGCTTCAAAACTGCACTTCTGCGCTCCGCACATTCTGACCGTTGAGGATGCTGTTGAAATGGTCAATGTAAAATAACACAATAACAATTCATTAAGCCTTTTCCATAATTGATGATATTTTAAAAATCATTATCGCAGAAGGTTGGGTTTTTTGCAATCGATTTTTTTCATACTTACACTCGCTCGAAAGGAACGCCATCTGAATATATTATAGAGTAACTCTCAACAAAGAAAAAACTTGTGAAATTGGTTTACGTTGGCTAACAACTTTTTAATGGCCGTTTTTCGGAAGAGTATTTTTTTGGTTTTTTCAACATTTTCCAAAAAGTTATAGTCGATTTTTTTGAAATTTGATGGCAAAAAATGATGGTTTTTTGCAATCAACCCAAAAGCTTCTGGTCTGATCAGGGTTCAAGAGAACTCATTTGATTCGTCTTCTTATTGGGCATTTTTCCCAACAGAATACTTTTTTTGATTTCGTCGGATGCATAGTTTTTCTGTAAAACGCAAAAAAACAGTTTTTGACGATTTTTTTGACAGCTGCTTACAAATGGGTTATGCTATTCGCCACATTATGAACTAACATATAAGAAATTAAAAATTCGAGTTATCAAGTTTTTTCTTGGATATGTTAATCCTACCCGACTAGAATGGCAGTTTGTATTTCTCTTATTATTCACCGCAGCAGTCATATCATTGTGCAAATAATATGCACTTATGACGACACCGACAAATTCGAAATATGATGGGATTTAATCAAATAAATATTCCAACGAATTTAAAAATTACTATTCAAAATTGAACATTCCAGAAAAAAAATGTGGGAGACCCCATTGTTTAATTCAGATAAATGTGAAGAAAAACAATGATTGTCATTTATAATTACAGTGAAGCAATTTGAATTCCGATGAAACTCATGGTATGAAAATTATGGAAAATTATTTATAAATTTTAATTCATCTTCAGAATATTATTTTACTGTATTCTTTCTGATGTTTTATAAATATTGAAAGAGAAGATTAACTGTGTATAATTAAGGAAAGTGGAGCAATTAAATTACCGACTTTCAATGTGAATGTATTATTTCAAACTAAATGGTAAGCAATCAGAATAAAAAAGTGCTCTAATAAGAGAAAATAAAGTACATATATAAATAAACGAATACTTTTTAAATGCATTCAAATGAAAATGCATAGAAAATAAGCTATTATTCTATATATATTCTGTTGTGGGAAACAATAAAAAACAATGAGTGTGGAAATGTTAAATACTGAATAAATTATTAGATCTAAATAAATCAGTATCATTGAACTACCATATTATTTTCGTTGTATCGCTCTTCAAATACCAATTTATCTCACATTCGCTTTCTTGTAGTACAACCAAATGCAAATTAAACAACCACGGTGACATATCACAACCCCGTACTCAAACACCAACTTTATTACTGAACCAATTATTTAATTTACTTGCAATTTACCATCAAACTTAACAGGAGCTGCACTTCTTTCAACAAGCAAATATGAATTATGTCTTTTATAATTATTATATATTTATCCTGATGCTTAAATTTACTTTAAAATACATTTGAATGTTGTAATAGGACGCCCAAAGTAATTATTCCATTCTATCTGATAAAATGGAGATGAGATTTGTTAAAGCAAGTAGTATTGTAACCTTGGACAGATTAATCATGCAGTAAGTGCGATTGCGGGTGCGCAATGTGCTTATCGCTAACTGTCAACCTAAAATTGCAATAAATATTCAATTTAGAAAACAAAAATGAGAACAAACACAAATAATAAGAAAATATAATTTTATTTGTTCATTAAACTGAAAGATGTGGTACTTTTTATTTTACCCACCGCAGCAGTTAAGTAAACTACAGTTGGAAATATTATTAATTTTTCTTGAATATATTCAATAAACTACAGAATTTTGTTGAGGTTGACAAACTTTAAAGTTATTATTTTGAATCGAACTTTCAGGAAAAAAAGGCTTGAATTCTAAGAAACATTGACAAAATTATTTTCTTATGTCCTTAAGACAAAAGAATATTGTTATTGTAGATGCAAATATTAAAATGACTATTAGGCATCCATTCTGAAATGTAAACATCGAAGTAACATCACAATAAACCCTTTCTTCCCTCAGCTAACTTTCTGTCAAAGCCATTCATTGAAAATAATTATTACAAACAACAAACATCTCATTCCGAATTACACACAAAGTTGCTTGAACTCATTCTCTCGTGCTGAGTTTGAAGTTGGCCTGATCGATATCGAATGGGCGTGGCCGTGCAGCAGGGGCGCTGAGATAACCGGAAGATTCCGGAGAATGAGAGAGACTTCAGATTCCTGATTCCGCACAGCTGATGATGAGATTCAGAGATGATGACATGCTGTTATTGTGTTATATACTGCTGCAAGGTGCAATGGAAGAAGCTTAATGGTTTAGCAGCAAATGTAGGTCAAAAAACAACGTACAAAAAGGGGATTGTGCTTTGAATAGGATCAGAATGAATTTACTGGCTTCTTGTTGAATAAATATTTTTTATCACCTTTTGGTATTAGTGAAAGACAGAATAGGTGTTATATTCAGTAAATAATTTGAATAAATTACAAGCTTACAAATTTATCGACATTCTCAATCATCGGCAGCTCGATTGTAATTACAAGAAATATCGACTTTTCAGTAATTTACTGTACAACATTCAAGATATTGGGAGACGATTAACAAACTTATATAATAATAGCTACTTTAAATGCGCCTGCCACCTGCAGAACAAAGTTGCTGCACTGGTAACATTTTAGGAAGGTCATTGACCCTAAAATTATAAATCAGACGATAGTATATTTTCAGTTACATTTTTGACTGTGAAATCAATGCACTTAGCATATAAATTCCTTACCTGAACTTGAAATGTCTTTTTTGTATTTAGAGAGATATAATAGATTTATTTCTTAGGGGAGAAAAAAAAATTTTTCTAATGAAAGAAAGTTAATTCGTTCTCATAATTATCACTTTTATTTCTTATTATATTCGAGCGTGACCGCAATCTAGATCTTTTATTATTTCTGGAAATTTAGCTTTCCAACAAGGTGATAGAATTATAATTGTGAGAAAAATGTCTTTCCCAGATTCTTTATAAATAAAACAGTTTCTTATTTTATGTTTCTGTCCTCTTTCATATATTTTCAAAATATTTTAGTAGTGATGATAATAAATAAGATATTTATTTGTAATTTACGATATTTGCTCTTACGTTCTTCCCAAAACTACATTCTCTAAATGATGAAATACATATATGAACTGAAACTGAGAGATCTTCAAGATCAGCTTATGATTTTAGTTTATAAATTAAAGTATTCAGAATTCGCAGTGAAAAACCAAACTATTATTTGAAAATTTATTTATTTTTACAAAATTTCACGAATAATTATAAGTATTTTACACTCAACAATAATTGCGAACTGATATTTATCTTTCGAGAATATTTGTCGCACCAAATTTATTTTAACCTGTTTGCTACACTCCAACCGTTCGATTTATTCTGCCCTCCACAAAACTACGGTGGTCCTTCAAATAAACCTTTGTTTACTTGCGGCGGTCTGGAAGTGTTCTACCGCCTTTCGAGAGGCTGCTAGATTTCTCTTGAATATTCCAGACATTAATTGAAGAAATCTGTCACAATATTGTAACGGATTTCCTTAATTATTAACATCTGGAATATTTCAAAATGATTCTAGCAGTTTCTCGAAAGGCGGTAGAATTGTTACAGGCAAAAAAAAACCCACCCTTTGCTTATATAAAGGACTGTATTGTTTACAGAATGAATCAAACGGTCGGAGATTGAATAAAACTACGGAGCAGGTCAATATAAATTTTAGTGATATTAATATATATAAAATAAGTATTAATTACATTATTATTATTATTATCAAGTATTAAATAATAGTGTTTTGATTCATTTCGAATCTTAAAAATATCACAATATCAATCATCTGACTTTTTGATGATACTTTTATTCGCTTCTATTATATTCACTTTGGCTGCCTGGCTGGCGTGACGCTGAGTTCACAGCAACTACAGCTCTTATAGACTTGAAACTGGTATTAAATGAAAGCTGCTGTTTTGGAAGTTTGCCCAAACTGCTTGATTTTTCTAATCATGCACTCAGTTTTGGATAAAAAATTAAATAAAAATTCAAAAGATTATTACTGCTGAATTCAGCATAATTAAATCCTGAAAATGCCGCACAAAATAAGCCACATGTCAGTAATTAAATTTCATGCTTCAAATTTTGAACTCATATCACGATTTTTTTGGTTTTTCCTTCATTTTTAATTTGGACGTTTAAAATAGTATTTCAATGGTATATTCAATTTTTACTTTCAGTAATTATTGAGACCGTTTCGTTGCATAACTGCCTCAAATACTAATTTAATTTCAAATTGACATGAAAAATGCGTCAAGTGTTTCAGGGGTTTCAAGTCGAAACCGGTCGAAACAATTTCTTTATATAATTTTTTTTTCATCTGTAATTCTAAATTAGAATTTTTTCATGCCTTATTTAATTTATTTTTTATTTGCAAATATAATTTTTTATTTTTGATAAAATATATATCTTTCTTGTTTCTAATTTTCTTATGATAAATAGTCAAGTTTCTATTCTACTGTGGCGTTTTTCTTTAATAAAAAATATTTTATCTAGATTGAAACACTTGATCAAAATTTTGTTTTAAATCATGATTTAAATCAACTGGTATTAATCATCTACACCCTGGTAGAAACTATTTACCTCAATATCTCGCGAGTTACACCAGATATTGACATGCGATTTTCAATGTTAGTGTCAGAATGAATGAAACTTTTGTTTTATGATTAATTTACATCAGTACATAACCACCTGTTCCTCATTTTCTTGAATCTGTAGCTGTGGAGGTAATTGCACGAAATATTCAGGGATTTTTTTGTGTATAACTTTCATAAAGACCAAATTATTATTTTAGGGTACAGCATATGACCCCCACCAGTTAATATCTAAACAATTAAGACTAAAAGGCATTGGCGTAGCTAGGAAATTTTCCTAGGGTGAGCAGACGGCCAGCTGATCAGCCAATGCAAGGTTTTAATTCCGGTAATTCCATTAAACTATTTAGTTAGTGTTTCATCAAGACAAGATTTCTTATCTTGATGATCATTTCTTGTCTTGATTTCAAGACAAGAAAATAAAAACTTCTTGTCTTGCTTATTTCTTGACGACGCATATCTTGTCTTGTTTCAAGAATTCTTGATATTTCTTGATCTTGACATATAGGGGGATTCCCCTCTCTCTATTGCTTTATCCAATCCAAACACTCAGTTTAGCTTTAGTGTCTACTCTTTATCCTCCCTGTCAGTTATGTTATGAATCGATTCTAGCAACGTTTTCCAAGATTGCCAGCAATAGAAATAAATGAAAAGTCTGTCATTTTCATGTTTTAATCAGTATTTGCCATTATTATTTGTTATATGATAGCAACTTTCTTAGAGTATTGGGGAATCTACCTATACATTTCTTTTTTACATAAACATGAACGATTTAACCACCGGAAACTGACGACTTATGCTTTCGATATGTATCAAATATTTGTTTTAATCATAGTCACAGATACTTTTTACTTCCCCGACTTATATATGATAGGGAGAGTATTAGAATTGTGATTTTTTGATAGTTCAAGACTCTGATGAATTTTTACATTTTAGATCCTACTGAACCCAAATAACATGAGTTTGAATGAAATTGGTCGGTCTGTCTATCTAAAAGTATAATAATTAGAGAACCCGAACGAGTTTTTAACTAAAGTTTCATAATATTTGAGTTTTTTAATGAACAAGCTATAGGTTTAAATTTATAAATGAGCTTTTTCAACCAGTAAATCTAGAGAAAGACTCACTATTTTCAAAAATACTTATATTGTAAGGACTAAAATATTGCCGCCATCTGTCATCATAACAATGACAGCTGTCGGCGCTATCACTTTGACAATGACACTGTCACTTTGTCAATGACTCTGTCATTTTAACAATGACGCTGTCACTTTGAACTATCAGTTTGACAATGACAAATGTCACTTTGAAAGTTGGTATGGCATTCCTAAATTCATTAAACAGTGATGAAACTGGCCATGAAATTTATTGCCGGGGAAAAACAGTAATGGCCACAGCCGATTTTAATATTTCAATAATAGATTAATAAATATGCAGATTTGAAAAATTAATTATCAAGATATCAAGATTTCTTGACAAGAAGTCTTGATTCTTGATGGTACTTTCTTGTCTTGTCTTGGGAAATAAAAAATACTTCTTGACTTGGTCTTGTCTTGATTTCAAGACAAGATCAAGATTATTTCTTGATTCTTGTAAAACACTAACAGCCTTATTCATAGAGAAGTTAAGCCGTACTAAAGAAAGATGATCCTAATACTAACGTTAAACTTATTCATAGAGCGGACTTGTCTTTAGTCCGAGACTAAAACCGAACTTAGTCCGGACTATATATAGATCTGCTTCTGCCATAGTTTAACCGCGGATTAACCTATAATTTTGTATTTGTTTCGTGTTTGTTGTGAAAAATAGATGATATTATGAATAATGCAAACGATATACAAAATATAAATAATGTTATAGAACATCGTAGGAATCTAAAAAAGTTTATTTAATACATGTATATATGTTTGAAAAATATTATAGAACAGAATTTAAAAATATTCACAGGTAAATTGTTTATTATTTTAGATAGTTCGCTTTATATTAATAATTCGTTAAATTCAATGAATTATGATTTATTTATGTATTTAGTTTTCGTTTATAAGTTTTTGTAACAAATTTCTTTTAATTCTTTTTTCAAATATATCATGCTTCGTATTGATAACGCATTCAGTTTGATAATTTTTAGCATGCGAAAAATATAATTGTGATAAAAATAGAAACTATTTTTACTTCCATCTAATTGCCTACTAAATGTATCGATGGAAATCAATTTCATTCAAAAAGATAAATTCACATACATTATATTCACGATGTATATAAAAAGAATAGAAAAATAAACTGCATTACTTGGATAAAAAATAAAAATAAACAACTCTATTACAAAATAAAATGAAAAATAATTAATTAGTTCATGAACATTTTGCTTTATTGTACTTGGCAATGAAAATTTTGACAGTTCATGTACTAATGCGCATGTGCCGTATAAAAACCAACCAAGACCTATGGATGTTGCGAACTAACTTCGAACTAGTTAATACTAGTCTAAATTTGAACTATGAATACCTAACTCTAGATCCGTACTTAGTCAGGACTACTTAAATCGTTTCTAGTCGCCGACTATCGTGCTTACTATGTAATTCAGTAGAATCGACGAATTTTGGAGGTATAGCGAAGCGAACAGCGGTTTTTTTCAGAAGTCAGCAATTCGAGGGCTGCACCATGATTATATTCGTGGTTCATGTGATTTATCGCGTTTTTCTGCAAATTATCCAAAATATCTGGGTAACTATTAATTTTATCAAAAAAATTTTAGATAGAAAATAGTTTCGTAATTAAATTTTCTACAAAAAACTTCGTAAGAAATTTTATCACAACATTTTTCTTGATAAAATGCATAGTTTGCATGCATTTTGAAATATAAATGGTTTTTGTTAGATTTTTATATTTGGGTATAATGATTTCTCATTAATTGAGGAAAATCATTATCGTACAATAAATAATTTTTTAGGAAATTTAAATGCGAAATTTTTTTCATGCGAAATTTTTTTATCAGAGTATAGCTTCCGAGATATTCTGTTTATTTTTTGCCAGAAAATACGATAAATTTTGTATGAAACATTGATACATTAATAAGTACATTAAAAGCTAACTTTTTGCGAATTATCCTGCGAACTTCTGAAAAAGGAATCTTGTTTTGCTAATGCCCCTGGAGTAAAAATGGCGCCTTCCTCAAATCTGCAGTAAAGTTGAAAGTCTTGCGATGGAGCTAAATTTCTAGGGTGAGCAATGAGTTTTGTAGGGTGGGCAGTGCCCTCTAGCTACGCCCATAGAAGGTTGGACCTCAATTAAAAATTGGATAACGGTAGCATGTGACTTCCCATCAATCATTATTTGTTATTTGTGTTTGATAGCGCATTTTTGAAAACAAAAAACGCTATTATATTCACTTTGGCTGCCTGGTTGGCTAGTGTGACGCTGAATTCTAAGCAACTATAGCACTTACAGACTGGTACTAAATTAAAGCTGCTGTTGCTTGATTGTAAGCTCAGTGATTATGGAAGATAGTAATTTGCAAAATCTTTGAACTAACAAACATTAATTACCTGCCAAAAATGCGCTTTAATCATAAGATGATTTTTTTATTTCCAATTATTTTCTTAAAATATTGTCACAAATTTATTAAAACAGGTTACAGTGCAAACATTTATTTTACAAACGCTCACAATGACGAAATCGCTCACAGTTACTCTTATTGAATGACTGACTCGCTAGCTCGCGTGTCTTATATACCCTACTCCAACAATGGTACTACGTTCAAATGTCTGACAGTTGAACAACAATGAACCAGCATTCAAATGCCTAACAACCACCAAACATCTAGTAACCATAGGCTGTCAATCACGTCCAATAATTGAACACCGACTAGATTGTTGGTCAATGCTAACTAGGATTACAATTACAACAAATTATTGAATAAATAGCGAATTCAAATGAATAGTAATATGAACTAATGACTTTAAATATTTCACATTTGTGACAATATGTTCACTTTGAAACTTATATAATTTATATTTTACCAATTTTGTTTTTCTGAACTTGCTTTGTGATTGTTGAATATTATGATTCAATAGTTGCTCCTCTAATTGAGCACCATTGCCTGTTGGCTATTAATAAATAAATAAATTCGTTCAAAAACATGACGTCACAATGCGCCATGTAAAAACGTCCCTAATGCACCCAAAAACTCACTATGTAAATGTGCATTTCACCTTTTTTGTGACCTCAATTAAGAAGGAAATAATTGATAACGTCATTAAATATTCTTATTTTCTTATTAATTTTAACTAGGTGAAAAAAACCGGCACTCATCTGAATGTAGAAGGAAAAACTAATAATTAGAATTTTTCTGTTAATTGCAGTAGAAAATAATTCCGAAAAAATCAATTTCCTTGATTGAGGAAAATAACTAATAACCTTTTACCCTTGTATTTCAGTGTGTGTGTGCCCAATTCATTTTATCTTGAAAGTTGAGACAGTTTTCGCCGATCTCGTTGTTTATTTATACTTGAATTACATACTTCGATTTATTCTTAGTGGGAAAAACAACTTGTCTGGCATTCAAGAAAGCACTACATCGTCCTAGTATCCCTATATATCATTGTATAAAATTCAGCTTGAAACTTTCAATTTGCTTGCAATTCGTAAACAACGATTTGGAAAATTTTATTTATCATACAAGTTGTAACAGAAGGAAATCTATTTGGTGATATTCACCTCATTACTTGTCCACGATTATCCTCTTCTTTGCAATTACAATGACGTTTAGAAATCGATTTGTTCACAAAGATTCAAGAGCACATCGAGGACACGACAACTATCTGCCATCAGAAGTAGGGAACAAGTCTTGAAGAGAATTCACGGTAGCAAATGGTAGACAGCAAAGCGCCTGATCATGATGTATTCAAGGAGTAAACTCTTGGCCTCCTTTAGTTTGTCAAATCAGCAATTTCTTTCTTTTTTGAGTGGCTTCTAGAGTACCTAGTTGAAAAAGAATTATAGTGCATACAATAGAGAATTTTATATTTGAATAATCGCAAAAAGATGGATGTAAAAAAAGTTCTTGCAAGATAATGTACACATCCCACATTTGTTATGATTTTTATAAAATATCAGCGTCTTTTCCAAGGCGATTAGTTTAGCATCGTGTCCAAAAAAGTTTCTGAAAATTTGTTTAGTTTCGGAAGCACGGTTTACTTGATTAATCTTCTTGTGAAAGATTGAATCAATCAAACGTAAGACTGAAAAAGCTGTTAATCAATTGCTGATGCCTATCGAAGTAAATATTGCTCGAAAATAATTCTGATGTTACGTTAGATCAATACCAAATATATTTCAAATTATCGCGGAATTACCAAGTTTACATAGCAGTTAATCTTTGTTAGGTTCTCTCAATATTTCATTTCCAATGTAAACACAATCTGAAACTTTTGGTGCGGGATTTATTGTTTCAAAGAATGAGAGCTGTTCTTCATTTCATCTTCTTATTATTTTCCGTTTGATTAACAAAATTCCCGAAAAAGCAGCATGAAATCTTTAAAAAAAAAATAATTCGACCAGAATGTTTCATAAAATAATTTTATGTACGATCGTATAAACAGTGACAGCTTTTTACATAATTTTTAATGTAAAAGGTAGGCTTTTATGTGAAACTGCAATAAAAAAATTATTGCTCACTTTTAATGCTCGTATTTTTAATGAAGCTGATCATACATTAATCAATAACTTTTTACATATGTATTTTGAATATCTATTAGAACATAAACATTTAACAATTGAAATTAATTAAAAAAAAAAAAAAAACTAGTGGGTGCATAACTCGCGCTGTGTTGTGTGAACATCAATATTAAATCAATGATTGCAATACCGTTGCCTTTTCCTCAAACTTTTTTCCGAGTTTAGCCCCACTTACTTTTTCAAGTGGGGTCCGTATAAATGTTTACATTTCAGAAACGATCAGCGGCTGACAAGCCATTATAGAATGTTCCTTTTCTTCAAATCATATAACATTATCAAGGAGAGTACTTTTTGGTGAATTAATCCATACTAGTGGTCGAAATTCGACCGTAATTCAATATATTGTTGAGTTTGAACTTAATTCGACGCTCTATCCGAATCTTAAATAAAAAACAGTGGTTCCCATAACAGATTTCAAGGTGATTCCCTCCTCCTCCTTCCCATGGAGGAGAGAAAATCGTTGAATTTTTATTTCAGACATTTTTTCATTCGCTGCATATTTCTCGATATTATTTTAGCGAAAAATAATACGTTTTCAGCGTTAAATTAAAAAGACATATCTGTATATACTTTTAGCTTTATGCACTCCTCCATATAAACTTCAAGTATATCAAGTCTCGTTTCCGCGGTACAAAGTTTTCTCTTAACTTTCAGCACTTTTCCATATAAATCTCAAGTATGCTGAATCTCAAATTATTTCGTGCGCGCGTTACAAAGCTTTCTCCTCACGTAAAATCAAAATGGGACACTCTGTATATAATTTTGGCTTTCCGCTCTCCTTCTCCACATTAATTTTAAGTATGCCAAATCTCACGTTCCTTCGTACGCACGTTACAATTGAAGTGAAAAATGACACCTGTATATGATTTTAGCTTTCTGCATTCCTCCATATGAAACTTCTAGTATTGCCAAGTCGGACATTTCTTCGTGCACGCGGTACAAAATTTTCTTTTCACGTGAATTAGAATGGCACAGCCTGTAAATAATTCTAGCTTCCTGCAGTCCTTTCCCATATAAACTTTAAGTATACCAAATTTCACATTCCTTAGTGCGTGCGTTACAAAGTTTCCTCTTCACGTAAAATCAAAACGAAACAGAATTTCAATTTAACTACTCCTTTTGTATATAAACTCACATTGCTTTGTGACGCGTTACAAAGTTTTCTTTTCTCGTAGAATTAAAATAGTAGAGTCTGTATATAATTTTAGCTTTCTGCACTCCTTCTCCATATAAACTTCAAGTATGCCAAATCTCACATTTCCCCGTGTGCGCGGTACAGTTTCCTCTTCACGTAAAATTAAAATGAGACACTCAATTTTAGTTATTTGCACTCCTTCATATAAACTTCAAGTATCAAATCTAACATACCTTCGTGCGCGCGCGTTACAAAGCTTTCTCTTTTCGTAAAATTAAAATTGGTTAACCTTTACATAATTCCAGCTTTCTGCACTCCTTCCCCATATAAACTTCAAGGATGCCAAATTTTACATTTTTTTCGTGCCCGCATTACAAAGTTATATTTTAAAAAGAGGTACAAAGCTTTCTCTTTATGTATTGATATATAGATTCAAATGGGACATTGTATATAATTTTCGCTTTCTGCACTTCTTCTCCATATAAACTTTATGAGTATGCTAAATCTCACATTTCTGCGTTCATGCAATAAAAAGGGGTACATATTTTTCTCTTCACATATTAATATATAACTAAAATGGGATATTCGATATATAATTTTTGCTTTCTGCACTTCTTCTCTATATAATTTTTCTCAAATTTTCCCTTCTGCATCCATTCTCTAAATAAACTTTAAGTATGCCAAATCTCACATTCCTTCGTGCATGGAATATGCTTAAAAAAGGGTGGAAAGTTTTCTCTTCACGTATTAATATATATATTGAAATGGAACATCCTGTATCTATATAATTTTTATTTTCTGCACTCCATCTCTATATAAACCTATATATGCTAAATCTTACATTCCTCTGTGCATACAATATGTTTAAGAAGAGGATGGAAAGTTTTCTCTTCACATATATAGATAATAATTTTAGGTTTTAGGTACACATTTACAAAAGCTATCTCCTAGTAATTCGAACAACTTTAAAAGATGGCGATACTAGCAATTCTCTAGTGGCATGAAGTTCTATTAGTGGCATCAAAATGGTGTTTTTTTCTTGTAGAAAATCGGCTATTATTCCTGATTTTTTTTAAGACGGTGCTTCGCTTTCAACTAACTAGCGGGCTTCGCCCGCTCTAACCTACTAGATTCAGTATCCTCCCGTTTCATAAGACACATGTACGAATTTAAATAGAGGACCTCCTGTTTGAGAGCTACTTACATCAACTAATGTGCGAGGTAGGCACAAGCGCATTGACGCGTGCGTCAGGAGATGCTTATTGTAAATGTGAGCCTAATTTTATATTATCTTTATATATTATACTTCACTTCATCTTTTTTCGTCATACTTAAATTTCTATTCTCAATTTCGGATCTGTTTTGTAAAGAAGATTAAATTAGTCTTAATATTATTTGACCTAGAAATACATGGAACATTTACAAGTGCCATATTTTTAGAATTGATAGCATCAGTATTTGCTGAAATATACAACTGAGACATTCAGACACCAAAATCTCACTATGAGGTTTTTTTTTTTTTTTTGTTTGGTACGAAACTCTAATTATAAATGCATTGTAATGGACGAAACTTTTCAATATAAATGTATGAATGAAGCAGATTCAAATTGTTTTTGATTGATTCCAGTTATAATTGACACGATAATATTCAGATATGATCAACACAATAATATTAACCTTAAATTTAATAAAATATTATGTTTGTGCATGTGTTTACTGTACGGCATACGAATGCAGTCTATTCTCTTACAGAGCGCATGCGCACATTCTGTATCAACCTACGAGAGTATAAGTATACGCTGGTCTCGGGAGGAAGTCAGCGATAAAAAGCTTCGCTTTAAAAGTTTCTAGCAAAATATAGTTTTATTCCTTTGTTTACTTGTTTATTGCTGTAAGAGCACAATAAAATTTTAATAATCAAATCAGATTAGCATTGCTAAATGAATATAAATATTTTATTTCAGCTAAAGTGAGTTCAAAGAGTAAAACAAACAAACCTTTACATCGCATATTATCTTTGTTTTGCAGGTTGCGTGACTCTGGTAGCGTGCGCGCTCTTTAAATCTCCCGCAAGAAAACTCTAGCATCCAACACAACGTGGCGATGCCGATGGAACGCGACCCGACGACGGGTGGTTCAGTAGGGCAGTTGTCGACCGGGGGCGGCAGCTTGGGCGGTGGAGGCATGCACCACTCGCACTCCACTCCTGCGGGGGTGGACGGCGGAGGAGCCCGTACACCACCTACCACGCCCAAAAAGGGCGGAAAGATGCTCGCCGTAAGGGTGCAAATGCTTGATGATACGGTCACAATGTTTCAAGTACAGGTGAGTGACATAGTTTCATTTGTTCATTTACTAAAAAGGTTTTTCATTTCCTATTCTTCCTTAAAATTTATTGGACCAATCTCTATGCAGTCGGATTTTTTACACAAAATTCGTAAATTGACAAGGTTGAGTGGGCAAGTCACGGTTAAGTAACTAATATGGTCTCTAGCATTTCAAAAATTTAATAAGGTGTAAAAGAATGTAGGAAGTATGACTTAGTATTTTTTTGTAAGCTTAAATCTGCTTCTGTTCAGATTTTATCGACTTTATTCATAAGGACAAATCTTTAGAATAATTTCGCAAACTCAGATGACCTTATCCTTGACATTTCTTAAAGTCAAAGTTGTGGAAATTATTATGTATAAAATAAAGTGCTTCCGCGTCTCCTTGAAAAGATGTTACATAAGAAATATATTGTTACGAGCCTTCCTCGGTGGAATCTGGTAATTTTCTTCAATTAACGTCTGGAATATTCCAGATAAATCTAGTAGTCTCTCGAAATGCGATAGAACACTGCAAGGACACCGCAGGTAGTAAATCCTTATTTAAAGGACCGCATCTTCAAAGTATTTTTCGATTAAGGGAATATTCTAAAGTCGTAGGAAGCTGTATAGTAATTATTGTAATTGAAAGATCCCGTATATCATTGGAAAACACCAAGCAAATTGTGAGGAATGAACTGGAGCATTGTATCATAAAGTTGATAATTTTCATCCAATTAGGCCGTTTCTTTCTCGGTGCGTTACGTAATCGATTCAGAACTTCGGAATAAATCTCTTTGTTCATTGTCTGATGTTTTAAAACATTTTCGTGATATTAAAACGTATTCCGGGTCGAAAAAAACTGTAAGCCCCAAGCTTTGATTACATTTTACTTTTTTACCTGATTTAATTCTATATTTCTTTCGAGCTCCGTACGTAATTCCAAATACAGTTATATGACAGTGTTCAAGATATTCGAACCAGAATCTAAACAGAAATAGTATTGTAACGAAACTTGAACTCGTTTTTACCTTAGGCTACGTTTATATGACTAAAAGAATCCACTATTTAATATTTCTACCATACTGACGCTAAAATATTCATTTACACTACATTTATTACATTATTTAAACGACAACACTGTCTCCTTATTCATTGCAACCGCTTTATTTCCAACTGTTTCTCTATTTATTTATCAGTCGTCTCATTCATTTTTACTTCATCTAGTTTACTTTTGCGCGCTCCGTAACCGATCTACCAATCACAAATACTTATACGCGCTCCGACTATTCTAGCCAATTCTCTCTTAAGCCCGCCGCACACGAGGCAATTTTCCATGCAATTTTGTTCACTTAATTTGCAGCAAGTTTTCTTGCGCACTGGGCCACTTTGAGGTACACTGTGACACTTATTCTCGCATCACACGATGCAAGCTGCGCCGCTCATTCTAACACTAGAACGTAGACTTGGTAGATTTTCACATTACAAATATGGATGTTGCCGAAACTAATCGTCAGAGGAGAGCAGGAGCATTTGCTGCAGTTATAGCTTGCGAATTACGAGACAGAAAAAAAAAGAAGAAAAAATTTTGGTCAAGAGAGTGACTTTTGAGAAGGAATCAAGGCCGCAGAGTTTTCAACATTTTGTTTGACGAGCTAGTAGATTGTATACCAAACGTGAAAAACCTGGAAATGTCAGGGAATTTAGATAAACTGGAAATGTCATGCAATCGTCAGGGAATTTCTGATATTTGTCTGGAAAAAATACATCATAGGATATTTATGCATTATTACTCATAAAAGTATATTTTCACTCTTTAAGATACTAGGTCCATCTGTGCAAATCTATAAGTCTTCCAGATCTATAAATTCATGAAAAAAAAATTTATTAAAGTACATTTACTTTTGTCGATTAATGTAAATTCGTTCATGATATCAAGTTCGTTGCTATTTTGTTTTTAATTCACAGATTTATAGGGTTCACACAGAATTGCAACATTAATCTGTGATTATATGGAAACTTGTATCAAACTCTTGTTTTTTACTGTCTGGAATTTTATTGAAAATAACCTGGAAAACCTGGAAGTCAGGGAATTTTCATTTAATTTTTTGGTATTCACCTTGAGCTGGGGAACGTAAACATTACCTAATTTCCACTAGCCATAATTTTTACTTATTTGTATCTTAAAACACCACAAAACACAATGGCTGGTACCACAAGCTCTGTTTTTGGCTATACTAGCAGTGTTATTTTAAGAACAGTTTTAAGGCAATATAAATATTTCAAGATATTTTAGAGGAAAATATTTAAATAAATTTTGTAGACATATGTGTTTTTCGTAATTTGTATCTGAAGATTATTTTCTAAAATATTTGGGAAAATTCTAATTGCGTTAAAACACATCTTGACACAACGCTCTTAGTAGCGCCAAAAACAGAGCTCATGGTACCAGCCATTGTACTAATGAGGCACAGCATTCTGATGCGACATACAACTCAGTGATGTAATCACGTGATTTCGTCGTCTGCTTTGATTGGCTGTGGGCAGCAGTCAGTGGCGCAGCAAGTGCGAAAAATAGCACCGAACCTATCTTGAAAAACAAGTCTCGTGGTAAGTCTAGTACCCCGCATCGCACCAAATTTCTTGCATCGAAGCAAGCGTGGCACCCAGCGCGGCGCCAAGTGAACAAAATTGCTTGAAAAATTGCATCGTGTGCGGCGAGTTTTACTCCCTTATTTACTCACTGCCCAATTCGACTCAGCTTTGCGGTTTATATACCTGCGGCTATTGTTTCGAGAAATCTCTATTCGATCTGACATCACCACGTCCTTGTAACATATCAGTCAGTTGCGCCGGCTGTACTACATTATATCATAATTAAAACATTGATATTGCTATGGCTCCAATGTACTTGCTCGGCTCTTTGACTGTTTTTCACCGAGAGGGTTTGAACTTTTGTCGAGAGTTTTAGATTTATTATCTTCAGATTCACGAGATTCAACATTGTTATGGCTAACTGAGCTTCTTACATGCTATACCAGAATCAATCGTTTGTTTTCATATAATTTTCTGGAAGACGAAAGTCCTCTCAAGATGATTCCTCAAAAACTTAATTAAAATCATAAACTTCCTCAAATTTGTAGTGTAGTAAGTAGTACAAGCAATAGAGACAGAGCACCAAGTTTCTCCTGACTCGATTGAAAATTTGGGTATAGGTACAATAACATTTTAAATTATTGTCTCGTAAAATGCTGGAAAAATTTGATACATGGAAAATTAATCTTGAAATCGGAAAAAAACCCATAACTTTCTATTTAGTATATAATTTTTAGAAAAATTATTCATATTATTTGCAAGCCCTAACAATAACTGTGCAGGAAGTTTCAACTCAATCTCTGTAGCCATTTCGGAGTTTAACCTGAACAAACAAATAGACAGACAGTCTAAAATTCAAAAAATGCGTGTTTGAGTTTTGATATCTTGTAAATAACCATATGAGATTAAAAAAAAGTCCTTATTGTTAAATCCCAAACAGACACTTCAATTTTATTTATCTGTAAAAATTAGAGTATTTACATTGTTGAGTCAAATACCAAATTTCATTACTCTAACAGCAGAAACATTAAATTTTCTTATGAACTTGAAATCATGTTTGGGCTACTTGATTCGTATCTGCCGTAAAATACTTTATCAACTGACCTTTGCTTCTCACAAACTATTCATCCACAAAGTTTCGGGATAATTCGTATTCTTCAGTATTTCGTAAAAATTATATTATAGTATTCATTGGACTTTTGAAGAAAACTGATATAACTCAAGTTTCTGACATCAGACACAAAAGGACTTCCACAGACAATTTTTTTTAAATCACCATGATCCATCCCTTCCGAAAAAATAATGATACTGTATATATTCTTTTCACATTTCATGCCTCCAACAGCAAAGATTTCGAACTCTCATATAAACTTGCAATCTTCTTTTATACCTCCTTAATTCGTCCCTGTCGCAAAATTCATTCCCAAATGATCTTTGCTTCCCACAAACTACTTACCTGCGAAACACTTAGAATAATTTGTATTTTTTGATATTCCGTTGCGTTCCGTTGACAGCCTTAGTCCATCCCTGTTGTAGAAATCGTATCCAGGTATCTATCATTGACATTAAAAACATTGAAATTTTGAGGGAAATTCGGAGGAAAGTTCCTGATATCAAAAATAGAAGAATCCCCAGATATAGTTTTATAACTCTCTGAACCACCGTAATCCTATTCTGTCAAAAAAATGATATTGCGGTATTCATTTTTATCACGTTGTCTTCCTAACTAGGAATTTCAGCCTCTATCAGCAAAACTACAGACATTTCATATAAACCTCCCCTTAACTCGGCCCTGTTGCAAACTCCTTTCTTAGCTGACGTCGACTCCCTACATACTATCCATCTGAAATTTCAATCGCTTTAGCCGTTTTTGAGATTTCG
Source organism: Dromius quadrimaculatus (assembly GCA_963989225.1). NCBI lineage: Eukaryota > Metazoa > Arthropoda > Insecta > Coleoptera > Carabidae > Dromius > Dromius quadrimaculatus. The sequence continues at coordinate 44,047,134 of OZ022331.1, read as the reverse complement.
TATTGAATCAGTGAGTGGTATTTCGCTTTTAAAGATATAGATTAATTTTTAAGTAATATTTGAAAAAAAATAATAATCCCTTCCTTTTCAATTACTTGTACAAAGTAACAAGTATTGTGAAACCGACAAAACTCACCTATCGAGATTTTGATGGAAATATCCGTTTTGAGCATCCCTGAATCCATTTTGACTATTTTTGGCTTGATGTCGGTACGTTCGTACGTGCGTGCGTAACTCGCAAATCTCAAAACTATTTGAATGTATAATGCTAAAATTTTGTATTTAAGACTGGTATAGGGTCTAGTTGTGCACCTTGCATTATGGTTTCAATCGTCTGTACCGGAAGTGCACTTTACTTGAAACTTTTTTCGAGTTTTTCTGATAAATCTAGAATGATCAACCGTAGGATGTTGATGATCCAAATGGTCATCTCTTATTTTCGTACCAATCAGCTCAGCCGGAAGTGCACTTTATATGACAGACTTTTCGAATTTTCTTCATATATTCAAAACAATCGGTCGTAGATCATTGAAATTTTGTGTTAAGCACTTCTATAACATCTAGTTATACATTTTGCATTATGATTGCGATCGGCTGAACCGAAAATGCAATTTACTCGAAATATTTCTTAAATTTTCCGCATAAATCCAAAACGATTGAACGTAGAATATTAGAATTCAGTATTCAAGACAATAGTACAGTCTTCTAGATGCTCACATCCTATTTTCATTGAGATCGACTGAGCCGGCAGTGCACTATACTTGACAATCCTTTGGAATTTTTCGCATAAATTCAGAACGATCATCTGTAGAATATTGAAATTTAGTATTTCAGTCTACTGTAGCATCTGAATGATTGCCTACTATTTTCATAACAATAATAATAACAGGAAGTGCACTTCAGTTGGAATTTATTTTTCAATGTTGCGTATAAATTCAGAACTGTGAGCCGTAGAATCTTGTAAATCAGTATTTAGGAATGTTGTAGCATGAGAATGATGACCTACTGTTTCCATAGCAACCGACTAGGCTAAAAGCGCATTTTACTTGACAGATTTTTAGAATTTTTTGGATAATTCAAAAACAATTAGCCTTGGAATGATGAGATTTTCTGTTTGATTATATATATCCAATGATGTACAAGTAAGTCACGTGATGCCCACGTTAGATTTTTCACAATATATTTTTGTTTTAATATGAATCAGGAAATATTTAATTTCAAAAATATAAATACTCACAAAGTTTCAATTACATTCGGGCTTTTTTCAATCTGTTGAAAAATGAGGAGGTTATCGTCGTTCTAATATAAATTTGATTTAAATTTTGGGGCTTCGCGCTTTTTGGAACATGAAAAAATGTGTAATGTAATTTATATTGGAAAAACTAATTTCAAAATTGAATTTTATTGAAGTATATTACTAATTTGTGGATGAAACAATCATTTTTAATGAAAAAGTGAACCAATGTTTTTTTTTTTTCGATTTGGTGAATAAAGAAACTAGTTATTCTCAAAATGGCACATACCAGCCAATTTTTGTGCTAGGAATTCTCGCTAAAATAAAAATTAAAAAAATTAAAATATTGTAACAAACAGAATCCTACTAGTTAGACTTCCATTTCGACATGCTGAATAAACGGGTGGCAAACACAACTGAGTAATATGCAACAAGGGCGTATTGACGTCTGGTGGAATTTCTTGAAACCACTAGAACTTTCTAGAGGCTTCGAGAAACTCTAGGCAGGGATATAAATATCTTGACTCGGTCGAGCTGAATTATGATTTTTGTAGTCCAGAATCGGATTGAGTAAGATTGAATATAATGAATAAGTGTAGCGATAATGTCTAGTTTAGCGCCAGTTATTAGTGGATATTTTTAGTTATATTATTGCAGCCTTAAATAAAAATGGATTTAGTAAACCCACCAACGAGTTGAATTTCGTTACAATATTTAGAATTACGTCAGCTACAACTTTTGTATGAAATTGCTTGTACTAATAGGATCAAGTGAAATTGGAAAACAGTGCCAATTGAATTCAGCATATCTTTTTACAAATCAAATAAATTTTAACTCTACAAAATTTTATGCATTATTGAAAGTTGAAAGGAGTGGAAACTATTTAACCTTTAACTGTTTCAAGTACAAGTATCGCAAACCATAGATAACACTTAACTGTCAGTGTTCGTGATAAGACCATATAATTACTTAGTACTTACATGTAAATTATTATCTCCAAACTACCTTTATTTATTGAGATATTTGCACAAAGTCAGTGACGTGCATTTTTATTGGGATATAAATAAATAATAATTGAAATATTCACGCAAATTGAAATTTATATAGGAAGAAGGCGAATCGCCAGTTTATTTAATTTTGTCTGTTTGTTTGATAGTCTCGTTTTTAAATTGTGGGAAAATATAATTTCCACGTAAATCCAATAATTCAACAGGTTGTCAAAAAGAATTATTATTTTATTTGATATGAAGTATTTTGTAGACACGAAGCCTCTTCTCAAAATACTGTTTAAATTTAGAAACTTGTTGCATAAATTAAGATTTGAAATGTTTTTTGTTCCACATCCTATAGTTTTGGGCCCGTCATAAACCCCGATTTACCTCCAAAAAGTCCTGAAATCAATAATTCATATTTTCTTCAAATTCATATTTGTCTCATGGGAGGACAGAATGACAAGTGTTTATTGATCCCACACATGATGTAGAATCTGCGACATCGCGTGACAAAGATACGCACATGACGTTTTATCTATCTTTGTTTAATACCACACATGGTGCGTCGGGCGATGTCATATGATGGATAGCACGTGTGTGGATTTTCAGTAGAGATTTATGTTGTATGGGTGATACGAAGTTGAATCGGTATGTTTTTTATTGTTCTGACAACTGAACATCAGTGACGAGAGAGTGGTTAATCAAATCTGAGAAAAATAATTAAAAGATGTGAAAAGCACTGAAAATCAATCAAAATTGAGAATAGCTTGTAGAAAAGAAAATCATTGCTGGGCGTAGGTCTTCCCCAAATCGTGCAATTGTATTAATAGTGAAAAAAAAAACTTTACTCTCACAATTAATCAATATAGAAAACAAAAAATAAAGGCATATTATTAACAAAAAATTATTATATATTCATAACAAATTAAATTGAAGGCAGTGAATTTAAAATTGAAACTTGGTGCTATGTAAATCCGGTTCTGAGTACCTGAACACACAGTACACAGCTGTTGAATGCGCTTTTGCTGAATTTATTTTATGCAAAAGAATACTCGGATCAAAACACATTTATTATTATTGGTATGTAAATCTAATTATAAGTCAGATTTCCTTATGACTTAGGGGATGAAAGTCGTGCATGCTATTATTTACCCATTCTGACGGAGTGACATTAAAAATCTGGAAGCACAATATGTAGAACTTGTTGGCACTGATAATATTTCATTTTCTATTGAAGTTAAAAGGGAGTCAGAAGAATAAATAAATATTTACTCATGTCATATCTGACATAACCATTTTAGGATCAATAAAAGAGTGAAACAGAGCATGTAATGCAAAATGAGTGAATGAAGTAGGAAGACAGATATAAATAGCTTATGTCGTATGCACCTGTATCCTGTATCTATTTACGGTTTTTGGCGGGTTAAGAGGGGGAGAAGGAAACGGAAGTGAAGTCCAATGTGAACGATTTGCTGTGAAACTTTCAAGCTGCGATATGTTAGTAAAATGCTGACATGAAACAAGATTATGGAATTGAAAAGTTAGGAGAACAAAGGATTGTTTTATTTGTGCAAATTCAAACTTTTGTGGTGCGATATTTGTAAAAAAAAAATGATTTCATGAATTTCTTTGATCATTTGATCAGCATGGCAATGTGAAATAATAAATGGCATAAAAAGAAAAAAAAAATACATTCTGGTGCAAATTAAAATGATACTATATTAAAAGACAAACTTATACAGGGTGTTTTTGCACATGGGCCTTAATGATAAAGCCGAGTTAATCTAAAATATTTTCAAAATGACGACATCAACTTTCTTATTTTAAATGAAACATCTTATATTTTATTATATTTTCATTTATTATAAACAGCTACTAGAAAATGAATATCTCGAATTTACGAAAGTTGAAAAAATTTTATTTTATGCATACGTGCTCACAACGAAATAAGGTTTTCCATGATGTAAATGATTTTCATAAATATTATACCAGATGCTCATAAAGTGGCTTTAAAATTTGAGAACTAAAATGTTAAAAAACTCAAATTTCTTGAATTGAAAACCCCTATTTTTAATTACAGCTTTTAATTCTACTGTAAAAAACAAGACAAGTCATTAGAATCATGTATTTATTTCTGAGGATTTCTGAGATATTAACAGAAAATAATAATCTGAAGGAAAATATAGTTTAATTTTTTAATTCCATTCAACGAAGTACGTTCAGATTTATTAATATGTAATGTTTATCTAAGCAAAATAAAATCGTTTATTGACAATAAGTTAATTATCACTTAAATATTTGTTTCTGTGTTTGATAAACTTAAAATCTAACTTAATTGTTCCTTATGTAAACGGTTTGCCTCAAGAGGAACAAGGAACCATTTTCAATACGCTTTTATCGGCTTCACTTGTATGTAACGGAATTTTTGAACATGATTTTCACCCACTTCAAGACGTCAGAATAAATTGAAACTTTGCATACTTCTCAAGGACCGATAAAAATACAATAATTTATTAAGTTTGTCCCATTATATCCTGATCAGGATCATCAAGATTAATGATTCGGTTCCGTGTAAGAGAAGCAAGCTTGATTAACTTCAAAAAGTTCCAAAATGTGTCAGGATGTTCCAAAATATTTCAAAACGTTCTAGAATGCTTCAAAACTTTTTAGCATGCTTTGAAACATTCCAGAATTTGTCGGGATGCCTTCATGCGTTTCAGAATTTGTCAGAATATTTTTAAATGTCCCAAAAAGTGCCAGGATGTTTCAAAACCTTCTAGAATAATTCAAAATGTTGCAAAATGTATCAAGAAATTCTAAATGTCCTAAATGTTTTAGAATATTTTTAAATCTTTCCAGAAATTTTAGAATGTTTCAAAATGTTTCTCATGATGCTCCAAATCGTTCCAGAATGTATCAGGAGGTTTCAAAACGTTTCGGGGTGTTTAAAAACGTTCTAAAATGTTTGAAAACTTTCCAGGATACTTCGAAAGATTCCAAAATCCATCAGAATGGTCCCAAAAATCTTAATACGTTCTAGGATGTTTTAAAACTTTTCAGAATGCTTTAAAACGTTCTAGAATATGTCAGTACGTTCCAAAATGTCCCGAAACATTCTGGGATGTTCCAAAACCTTGCACGACATTCCAAAACGTAATTGAATTTGTCAGGACGTTCCAAAATTTCTGAAAACGCTCCGAGATGCTTAGAAAACCTTCCAAGATGCTTCAAAACATTGCAGAATGTATCAGGACGTTCCAAAATGTCCTTAAACATCTCAAGATGTTTCAAAACATTCCAGAATATCCTAATACGTTTCAAAATGTATCAGGATGTACCAAAATGACCCAAAAAATTCCGGGATGTTTAAAAACTTCCCAGGATGCTTCAAGATATTATAGAATATATCAGTATATTCCAAAATGTCCTAAAATGTTCTAGGATGTTTCTAAACTTCCCAGAATATTTCAAAACCTTCTAGAATTTGTAAGAACGTTCCAAAATGTCCTAAAGTGTTGCGGAATATTTCAAAGCCTTCCAGAAGGTTTAAAAATATTCCAAAATGTATTAGGACGTTGTAAAATATTCCAAAATGTTCTAAGATGTTTAAAAATCTTTCAGGATGCTTTAAAACATTACAAAATGTGTCAGGATGTTTCAAAATGTCTTTAAACATTTTTAGAATATGTATGGATGCTTCAAAATGTTCCAAAAAGTATAAGAACGCTCCAAAATATCTTAAAACAATTTAAAAAAACGTTCTGGAATGTTTCAAAATGATCTGAGATGTTTTAAAATCTCCCACGACATTCAAATCCTTTTTAGAATATGTCAGGACGTTCAGAAATTGCCCAAAACATTTTGAGATATTTCAAAACAGCAATACAATAATAATTATCCTGATCAGAATCATCGAGATCAACGATTCGCTTCCAGAAAGCAGATCAAACTGAAATATGAAAAAAAAATATAGTTTAAAAAAACTAACAATCACGTTTTAATGGTAAATCAAACTAAAAAAAAATTTTTGAAATAAAAAATTGTAATTATTAAGAAAATTAATGTTATTGTGTAAAAAGGGTGGAGTGCTCAATATCAGTCATAAATATTCCATTGATACGATTTCTGAATGTATAGTATAAAAATATGATAGAAAGTACCTCACGCTTTTTTCACAATAACATTAATTTTCTCGATAATCACCTTTTTTCATTTAAAAAAATATTTTTTACTTTTGAGCTCGGTTCTCACAATGGAGCAGTAATAAACACATTATTAACAGAAACTTTGTACGATAAATGGATGGCCAATTGGTCCCTTTTGTTGGCCAACTCGTTCGTCCGATTAAGACCATAAGATTTCTTTATTTGGGGATATGTTAAAGAAAAAGTATTTTTTACAACACCTACAACAATAGTTGATTGTAAGTACCGAATTTTGGAAGCATTAAGTCTAACTCAGTACCAAATTAGAAAGGCTATTCAAAATTCGTTTAGAAAAAGAGCCTTGAAGCCCAAGAGCATAATTCTATCACTTTTCTCGTGTTATTTTCCTAATTTCAATAATTATTTATTGCATGGGTTATTTTCCTATTGATTTACTATTTTGTTAAATTTAATTTTCGAATTTGATAATATTTTCTGTTAATATCTCAGAGATCTTCAGAAATAGATACATGGTTCTAATGACAAACTTGTCTTGTTTTTTACAGTAGAATTCAAAGCTGTAGTTAAAAATGGGGGCTACCATTTGAGAAATTTTGAAATATTTTAGTTTTCTGAAGCCACTTTATACACACCTGTATAATATTTACGAAAATAATTGACATCATAGAAAACATTATTTCATTGTGAGCACGTATGCATATAATCAAATTTTTTCAACGACGTGATTCAAGATATTTGTTTTTTTCAAGTAGCTGCATGCATCTGTCAAAAAAATTTAAAAAATTCAATTATAGCAGAAACTGTTTAAAATGAAGCTATAGTTGCTCCAATAAATAAAATATAGGGTGTTCGATTTAAAATAAGAAAGTTGATGTCGACTTCCGGTATAATCAGAAATATTTTAGATTAACTCAGCTTTATCATTAAGGCCCATGTTCAAAGTTTCAGATTTATAACTATATTAATTCTCAAGATATCGATCAAAAAACAGCCTGTACATTTTTTTTTTTAAATATAATTCTCATTGGTTATTTTCTCAAATTAACCAAAGAATATTGCTATTATACAGGAATACTACCAATATTAGGTATCGTATGTCCGTTCATATATATGTGTTTTTGTTGTCCTAATGTAAGAAACTTTTAACTTCATTTTTCACTTAGAGAACTTTTACCCACTAACAAAATATTTGGTAGTAACTACATAAAAGCCGGTTCCAAACTTTTACCAAACTTTTTCAAGCAGAGTTAGTAATTGCCCTTTTTTTTAAAAGCAGTTTATAATCCTTATAAATTAACATCGACGATAATTTTGTGTTTGTGGTCCATTTTAAATGCGAATGGACTGTAGCTCATTTCCATTCATAATATGCACATTATTTTCTATATTTTTTTATAATTTATTTCATGAATAATGTACTATTATTTTTTCATTATCTTGAATTCGCTATTTGGATTTTACTAATTAAAGTATATTCAGTTTTCTGTCTACTTTATAGAGCAATGAATGTTTATAGGTAGTGTAACACACAGTAAGGGATTTTCCCAACATAATCGCATTAAAATTAATTCGTCCAAACATGATCCGCCTCAAATTCTACCAAATAGCACACATGATATTCCATACGCTAGTTTCAGAAACAAAGCAGCGAATGAACATCAATATTTAGTAACCATTTCAAATATTAAACCACAAATCCAGTTCTTAGTAACCGTAGTCGTAGTCCTAGGCATTGGAGTAGAACAATCGCATGTTGGCTGTAATCTCAATTACAATACACGTGCTGTAACTCACTGAGTTGTATTTAAGTTTATTTTAAGCTAGAACAACCTACGTTACAATAAGAAAGCTGTTGATTATTTGAGAGCTTAACAATGCTATTATATTTCGCCTTTACCTAAGGCCTTTCTGATACTGGAAGCAGTTTTAGAAAAACTGAAATTCCCATTATCGTATCAAAACAAAAAGTCAAATCACTAAATAAAATAATCTTTCCCTTCACATATTATCGATACGGAACCCTAAGCACGTTTGTGAAACTCGCCTAGTACTAGTGCGACTTTTTATTTTTAGAATATAAGCCCATGTCTTGCACGTTTTCAACCTACAAATTTTCAATAAGGCATTTTCACGTAACTGCGAAACGTAAAGTGAAAAATGAAGTAAAATGAAAACGAGAGAAATCCAAATGCTCCAGGATGAATGAAGTTAACGATAAAATAAAATTGAAAACTCAGAACGAAGAGCAGAAAATGTAAAAAGCATAAAATGTGACTGAACGAGATGATTGAATAATATATAATCTATTTACCAGCGAAAATATGATTTTATATTTAAAAGTGCTCTACGTTATTTTGTATTATTTAATTTCAGGCAGTAAAACTAATTTAAAACAAACTTTATGATTATATTTTTTATATGTAGTGTTTGACTTACTGTCAAACTTTTATTATAAAAGGAAAAAGTTTAAAGAACAAATGTCTGATTTTATCTTGTTAAGGAATAAGACGATTTTAAAGTTTGCTTTATAAATCGCGAATTTCATGATTACTGAAAAACAAAAGAACTCTTACTATTTATAGCAATATTAAATACTTGTTTACGAAACTTTATCTTGTTTTCAACATTTTGCAGAAATTCTAAACTTTAGTTTTTTTCGAATACTATTTTAATGATGAAAAATTATGCCTTGAGTCTAGAATAGGATTTTCCTTTTACTTTCTCAATAATCCCGGGCTCAATTTTGATCCCACAAGCGCGCGCAGTGCAAATCGATACCATTCAGGACTGTTTATCAATAATGCGAGTGTCATTTTTTTTTTTGCATACGATCACGTTAAACATTTTTTTTAAATGTCTCATTTAGAGTGAATTTGTTGATTCATTTATAATTTAATGTTTTATTTCTGTTAACGTCATTCTCAATTGCTGTCACAACTAATAAAGCCAGTAGATTACTCTTAGAATAAAATTATTCTTCTCATTTTTATATACCAAAATGAAAATGAATTCCACGAATGCTTCGTCTGTGGTTGCAGTTTGTTTACTACATGAACAACATTTCTGCTTGGTTAGGGGCAAGATGGGAAATTGTCCAGAGAACAGGGGTGGAGACGACGTAAGGATGTCGTGGGCGCGGTGTTTGTGGCTAGGGAGGCATGTTAACACCCCCCCTTGTTACAAATCTTGCGCTCAAGGCATTCACAATTCTACAGACGGGAAGGCAAGAAGTTGGTGCATTACCGAATTTTAGGGTGGAAGATGTGAAATCATAAAATGAATTATTGTATATAACAATGTTTATTTATTTTTTTATACCAAATGCGTAATTTGTTCTTTGAACTTTCAGCAATATGACTGTTCAGAAAAAAAATCATCCACTTTTCAAGATTGCATTGGCCCACTCCCATTCATACTTGCATTGAGCTGCTAGTGGAAAATGACAAAAACGCTTTACCAAAATCATGCGAGCATGGTCACAAACATTTGTGACCAATTATCAGTTCTTTTTTCGATCAATCAGAGTGATCTGGATAGTTCATCAATCAAATCAAAGATCGGTCACAAATTTCCAAGATCGTACACTCGTACAATCCTATTTAGGTATTTCCCAAAAAAATATTCTAATTCAATTTCTGATGTAGAATGAATATGCGCATAATCATGAATAAATTGATCATCATGTGACTTGTTAATGTTCGTATTATGATCAGAACTATCTTCCATGTAATAAAGTTAGTATACCACAATGTACCATATTTTTTATATCTCATTCCTCGAACTTTGTGATTATTTTTGTCATAGTACTAGAAATAAAAAAATGCTGGTTCAATGCAGAAAATAAAGAAATGTTGGAAAAAAGCCTACCGCAAGGTTAAAATGGATATCAACAAAAAAACTTGAAAAGTAATACAAGAGACTAAGAAAAAAATGACACAAAAAACCTCAGGAAAACCAAGAAAATATGGATAAAATAACAACAGTGAAAAAATAAAGAAGAAAACAAAAAACAAAAGAAATTTACCAACAAATTGACGAACAAAATAGGTCCTTCAAACACAAAATGTATTGCATAAAGTAAAACAAAAATCGTAGCTATTAATAATAAAAAATTAATAACAGATGCAGAGAAAGAGATAATAGCAGAACCTACTTTAAGAGAAATGGAAGATGTATTGAGAAATAGTCGCAACGGCAAAACCTCTAGAAAAGACAGAATTAACATAGAACTCATAAAACCTGAAGAAACACCCCAACTATATAATATGTACTCATACTTGCAATTCAAGAAGAATATGAATAGGACATGTTGTCAAAATTATAAGAACAGATGAATTACACTGCTGAACACTACATAAAAAATCATGTCTACAATAATACAAAAAAGGCTAGCAAATGTAACAAGAACAACAGTAGGACAGTATCAATGCGGTTTTATCAAAAGATATTCAACAGCGGACGCCATACATATAGTTAAACAAATTACAGTGTAACCTCTTTATAACGAACTTCTTTTTAGCGAAAAACTCTCTATAACGTGGATATTGCTCGAAATTGGTTAGTTTACATTATTACCTATACATTAAAACACTCTCTATAATGTAATGGTCATTCTCTATACGTCTCTGCTTAGACATCAGTGTTCTTTTTTTGGTTAGGACTTCTTCCATTCTCTAAGAATAATAATTGTGTTCCTATTTTGCGTTATTTGCCATTACTGTCTTAATGGGGAGGAATGCATTGTCATATCATAAGCATCTGAAGATAGGATATATTTTTTTCAAGATGACTTCAAAAGTCGAAATGATCATCGTGAATTAATAAAGAAAATCATAAATTGAAACTTAACTTTTCCTACAATCATTAATAAGGATATAATTAATGAAAAGATAAAAATCAAGTATTGGCTTAGCAAAAGACGTCAAGCCAAAATAATGGACTATACAGAATACTGTCCGTGTATTTCAAACAAGTGTTTGACGCAATCAAAAGAGGAAATTAATATGGTGGCAGCTTCAAAAGAACTAGAAATACTAGAAAAACTGAGGAGACCAATAAAAATAGTAATGAGAAGAACAAAAACTTAGTATTATAACACAGAAAGAAGAAACAGAAGATTTTGTAATGAACGAAGCCGTAAGATGTGCTATCATCAACTCGATTCAATTTAGCATTAGAATATGTGCTACGAAACATAGAAAAAGTAAAAGTAAGAACAATAGCATACGCTGATGATATAGCGATAATAACAAAAAAAAGACAAGTAATGAAAGAAATATCACAAGAAATAATAACAGAAAGTTATAACATAGAATTAGAAATATCAATAAGACAAAAATAATGAAATTCAGAGAAACAACAGGGAATAAAGAAATAAAAATTAGAGATACATTTGAAAAGATAGATAGGCTCAAACATCTAGATATTACAATAACTAATAAAGGGGAAAGAGAAGCAATAATAAAAGAGAGTATACCAACAACAAACAGAGCTTTCTATGCAAATAAAAACTAATGAGAAATAAAATTCGGTAAAAAATAACAGAAATGAGAATATGTAAAACAATAATGAGACCTATAGCACACTTCTATGCTGCCAAAACAATGAAAATGAGGAAAAATAACGAAAAAAAAACATGGGAACAATACTAGGGTCAGAAAAAGTATCAGATAACAAATATAGACCAATATTAATATCGAAATAGAAATAGAAAAAGAATTAGAAGAAGGCATAGTGAAGAAAATAAAACAACAAAGAATAAAATGGCTCGGACACGTATGAAGAGTTGGGAAATAAGACGCAATAAAGTCAGTCCTTGCATGAAACCCAGCAGGAAGAAGAAAAAGAAGAACACCAAGATCATCAAGGATAAAAGAAGTTAAAGAAAATCTAAAAATAGTGGGAATAAGAAAATGAAAAGAGAAAATAAATAGGAAGAAATGGATTGATACAGCAAATAACATCTCAAATCGGAAATGGAGAGTGGATCCCCTCTAAAAAATGGATCTAAAAAGCTCCAAAAGAAGTGCTGAGCCAGCTTATATTTTTGTCATATCTTGTTCTGAGAGAATAGGAAAATAATTGCAATAATGGTTCGTTTTTTTTTTCAATTGAACTATCATTTATTCATATCGTTAGGTTAAAATAATCCGTTTTTTAAAGTTACTATCACAACGATGCGGCAAAGAGGTGAATCAGAACTAGGTGGCACGATCAATAATTTATGTGGAAGTGGGAATTCCATCATGAATTACATACATAATTTTTTTTCCCTCGATCTATGGTATGATAGGAGAAGTATTGTAATCGTGATTTTATGACAGTTCGAAATTTTTTTGAATCATCACGTTTTAGACCCTACTAAACCCAAAAAACAATTTAAAAAAGTCGGTCTATCGGTCTGTCTGGAATCACGATAACTTGAGAACGAGTACAAATTTTCGAATGAAATTTTATATTCAAGTTTTTCATCAAAAAGCTAGGTTTAAGTTCGTAGATGAGCTTTTTTAAACCGGTGGTATCAAACCTTTATTGATAGAAATTTTTAGTTTTTTGCATTTATTTTATAAATGGTAGTATTTATCATAAAATATGAAATGACTAAAATTCATCCTTAAATAATTTGGCACAACATTTACAATAGTTATTTGTGTATTAAGGCCGTAAAGGTTAACTTTTTTGGTCGAATCTGTTGTTTGCGGCCGAAGCGTAGCTGAGGCTGCAATCCAGGTGAGACCAAAAAAGAACTGTAGGCCGAGGTGCACACAACGTTTTTTAGGCGATCAATACATAATAATTCCAAATCACATCATTTTATCCATTTATTTCTAAAACATTGCAATTGTAAATCTTAGTTGCCGTTGGAATTGTTTTATTTTATTGTCTTCTATCAAAGTGACATTTGTAGAAAATGTGTATCAATTTCTTGAATTGCACGAACTGTAAAGGTTGACGGAAGAATATAATATGTATTTCGGCGGAAACTGTTTCTTAAAAAGTTCATCAAGCAGCTCACATAGGTATATATGAAGTGTTTATGAAGTAGTTTTTGACAGATCAGTCCTAAAAAGTAATATTTGACAGATCAGTCCCAAAAAGTAAAATTTGACAGATTTGTATCAAAAAGTGAAACTTCACGGCCGCAAAAGGAGCCATAGAAACACCTTTTTTGTTATGATCGCCTAAAAAAATCATTTTTCAAAATTATCAGCGTTTTATTATCAAAATTTAAATTATTATAAAATTCGTTATATTTTTCTGAAGCAAAGTAATGAGGAGAATTATAATGTGAAATTGGGATTATTATCACTCATATTTTGACATCACATGCAAATGTTCGTCAATTGTTTTTTTAAAATAAGTAATTTGGCTTTATCGTGTTTGGTATCAAATTAAAGCTCTTGTGGGGATAATTCTGATAGAAGTGTCAAAGAGCATATTTAAACGATTGTCAATTGTTTCTTTCACAAATCATTTAAATGATTTTGCTATCAATTTTAAGTTCTCGGGGGATAAGCTTAGTAGGTATCAAAAATAAATAATTAGCGGAATCTACGTTACCATCTTCAAATTACACTTCCGGCGATTAAATGTCGAAATTGTATGTTCTAATGAATAAGGCTCCGAAAATCTAGAAAAGGATTCATTTTCAAAAATTATTATTCCATGTAAGGACTAAAAAATAACCGTCATCTGTCACTTGAATAATGACTTTGACAATGACAGTTTTTACTTTGACAATGACAGCTGTCACTTTGACAATAACAGCTTTCACTTTGAATTACGCAATTAATTGCTGCGACACTCTAAATTTCTGAAACAGCGATGAAACTAGCCATGAAATTTATGGTCGGAGAAGTACTGTGACGGCCACAGCGGATTTTGAAATTCTATTGTGATTAACTTATTTTGATGCTGTCTGAAATTATACACAGTAAGTTGGTATCTCCTTTAAAATTGACATATTTCCAGCTATATATCCCCATGAGCTGCTTTTCCACTTTGCACAATATCCTGCAAAATTTCTTCCTTCGTTTAAATTACTCTGCAAAGCCTACCAAATAGACCACTGTAAAATAACAGTACTTGTGTCTTATGTAATTTGTTGCCTAACTGCGAATTGTTGTGATTCCTAATGTAAGAAGAGAAACACAGAAATAGCGCTAAGGCAACCATATAAAAGATAATTGGATTGAAACAAACAATGTATCATAATAATTATTCAAACTTATTTTATTTCGACACAAAAAGAGTACTAGGGATATTTTACATTTTCAATTTATCTCGTGAAAGTTGAATGAAACTTCATATTAGATATGAAGGATATGATGGATATATTGAAAATATTTTGCAAATATTGGTTTCTCTTTGAGACGTAATTCTTTTTTCAATATCTTGTATATCCTATAACTCAAACTCAAAGCTTCATTGAATACTAAAATATCCGAGAGTTATGAACACCGAGTTTTATCTATTTGCAAAAAAAAAAAATTTTTACCCACTGAGTTGGCAATTCTAAATGCAGCATTTAACCACGCACAAATCCAACAGTGACGTCATTTTCCATCACGGTAGCCATCACAGCTCCGTTTCGAGGAAACAAACGTTGTGTGATGCGAGCTTTAGTATAACGAATCCAAACATGATGAAAAAATATAGTCTTATCAATTCTAATTCAAATAAGGAAGTCAAGTGCTGCTAGTTGAACCGGAAATGTTCATCAAGTTTAAGATCCTTCTTAAATAATATGATTAATGATAATCATATGATGCCATTGTCAACTTTATCTTATAATTAATTGGAACAAAAAACGGTCCTTCTTTTCTGAATATGTCTTTTCATTGCTCAATTCTGCACAAAAAGTACAATCTCATTTTTTTGCAGCAGAAAATGAACCTTTCTTTCAACTCTCTGGAATATTTCATGAGCATTTCATTTCAAGTGTAACCCTAAAGTAAACCTCATTTCTCTATTACATAAATCGGTTTTTGGACAGACTAATCGGCCAATCAAATCTCGAATAACCTTACTCATTAATTCAAGTGGCCAATTAAGTTCCAGTAGGAATATTGGTCTGTTTCCTCCGGTTCATTTTGCGGCTCTTCTGGTTTATTCTCACGTAAAGCTTTTATTTTGCATTCTCAGAATTTAATATTGAATTAATTTGTACTTGACTTTAAATTCGAAACAAGAAAAGAATTTTGAAAATGTTTATCCAAAATCAAGTCAAGTAGGTATTAAATTATGTTAATTCAGTCAAATTTATTTAATATCTCTTTATATTCTACAGTTTCGGTCCCGCCTGGACCATCTTCAGAAGTGAAAATAATTTGTGAGTCCATTGAAAATTCCAAGAAAAATATTCTACAAATCTTTCCATTGATTTTCAATATTGAATTACCTGAATTAGCCTATTTAATTTCATCTTCATCTCCAAGCACGTTATAAAAACTACACAAATCACATTTACATAGATTAGGTCGGTTTCTGTACGTCACAGAACGGAACATCGCAGCGGAAACTGCAGAAAATTGAAAACTCCACTCGCAGACTTAACAAAGTCAAAGCGAATTAATTAAGACAGAGGTTTTCATTATAAGCGTAGTTTAATATTCACGAAATGAGACTGAAATTTGATTGTTGTAGTCTCAAGAAATTAGATTGGTCTTTTGTAAGTCTATTTTGATAATATAAATGTAAATTACAAAAGATAAGATATTGTATTCAAATTAGTTGAGAAAATAATATTCCCAAACAAATCCAAAGAAAAAGTATTCAAAATATCATTGCACTAATCAAGAATTAATAGAAATATGCCCAGCATTCAATTTAGAAGGTAGTGCGGAAATAAGTAACTACATATTAGAGAACCATGGAAGAGTTTTGCAGCTAAATAACGAAGCAATATTTATTTGATTGAAAATAATACTGTCAAATTTAGTTGATCAATATTATTGATCGCATACATGACCCGCTTTAAGTTCACGACCCTGCATCATTGGTTTAAAAATCTCTTCCGTATATCTTACGCGGCGGCTACGGCTACTTTGTTTTTATCTCGCTGAGCTTGGAAATAGCACAAAGTGATTCGCAAATGGATGCAGACAATCGCAAAAAAGACAAATTTCAGATCTTTATGATTATACAGTCAAGGGAATTATGACTTCACTTTTCTCATTGCTTTCAATGCTTTTTTGTGAGTTTTATAAGATAATGTGATTTTAAGTATTTATTTTGTTCAATTTGAGGAAGAGTGGTTGTAAATAGGAAATTTAAATTTCTACAGAATTAAACATTAAGATAAATTAAAATTCAATGTGATAATAAACGTTTATAATTCTGTAGCTAGGACAGTATTCAACAATTTTGTAAAAATATTTAATTCTCGTTATTTTAAAAACTTTCAAATTCCATTATGAAACTAAAAACAGTAGGTGCGGAAGATAAATGAAACAATCATTTTGCTAATTGAAAATTAAATAAAAGGTAAACGTATTTTGCGTTAGGAGAAGTGGGACAAATTAGAATGTTATAATAATATAATAGAATATAAATGGTAGAAATTTCATAGATTATTGTCTTGAATTAATGTTCTGAAAGTTTTTCACGCGATCATGTAAATCAGGTGTACAAACAACAGAAGTTGCAAGTAACGTCTGCAACAAAAATCATTCCCTAAACATTTGAGCATTCGGCAAAATAATTAATTCGGTTTCTTATCTTCATAATTTTGCAGTTAATATGCTGTAAGTCTTTTATAAAAATACTTTGATATATTATTAAAATTTAATATTGAAGAATAACTTAGCCTTGCAGTTCAATTAAATGAGGAAACTTATTTAAATTTTATTCTTCACAAGTGCTCTATAGACGGAGCAATATTATTATTTCAAAATGCAAAAAAATTTCAATTCCACAAGCAGTGACACACTTTTCATGCAGGGCCTTATTATGTACAAAAGTGCTCTAAGTAATGATTATTCATTTCACTAAATATGTAATTGACTTTTACCAGAATCTTCACTACGCGCCTATCAAATACGGCTTTGCGTGACGATAGAACTACCTCAAGGGAAATTAAATATAACAAAATTAGATAGACTTGTAAAACACTCCACAATCTGACTAAATTGGTTCACAACAACTTATAAAACGTCAAATCCTGATTACAACACATTTAGGCCCAGTTGCATAAAGCATGGTAACTTCAATCGCATAAACAAATATTTGGTTACATGTTTTTAACCTCACATTTCAGTTAAAATAATGATATTTTTATATATGACCAACATTAACCGTGGCTCCGTCCGCATATAAAAGTGCTTTTTGAAATCAATGAAAAAAATCTGCTGTTTCAGAAATTTAGAATTGCATTACTTAATTGCATTTTTCAAAGTGACAGCTGTCGTTGTCAAAGTGACAGCTGTCATTGTTAAAGTGACAGATGGTGCTTATATATTAGTCCTTGCAAGTAATAAATATTTTTGAAAATAGAAAGTCCTATTCTAGATTTTCGGAGTCTTTAATTCATTGGAACACACAGTTTCAAAATTTGATAGCTGGAAGTATAATTTGGAGATGGTAATGTGGATTCCACTACTTAATTATTTATTTTTGGCATCTACTAAGCATATCTCTTCGAGAACTTAGAATTGATACCAAACCATCATTTAAATAATTTGTGAAATATTCTCTTCTTCCCGAAAGAGCTTTAATTTAATACCAAAATCGATAGAGCCAAATTACCTATTTCAAAAAAATTGACGATCGTTTGCATGTGATGTCCAAATAAGAGTGATAATAACTCTAATTTCACATTATGATTCTAATTATTTCTTTGCTACATAATAATATAACGAATTTTATAATAATTCAAATTTTAATAATATCGAATGAATCGCCGATTATTTTGAGAAATGCTTCAAGTGAATGCTGTGCCAAATTACTCGAGTTATTCCATATTTTATGATAAATACTACCGCAAAAAACTGAAAAAGTTACGTCAATAAAGTTTTCGTACCACTGGTTGAAACAAGCTCATCTTCTAACTTGAACATAGCTTTTTAATGAAAAACTTGAATATAAAATTTCAGTCGAAAATTCGTACGCGCTCTCAAATTATCGTGCTTCCATAGGTAGATCGACAGACCATTTTTTTTTTTTAAATTATGTTTTTCGGGTGAATTGAAGATTATTAAAATCTCGAACTGTCAAAAAATCACGATTTCTATTTCCCCCTATTACATAGGTCGAGGAAGTAAAAATTGATTGCAGAATTCGGGCAAACCGTGGACTATACCCTATACTAATGATATTTTTTGTTGTTTTATCTCAGAATAAACCGATTTAATTGACTTTCTCTTAGTATCCCTAACAACTTGAAGTAGTAGAATCAATGTGATGATAAGTTCTTGACGTTTTGTAACTTAAATTGTTGTACTCAACTAACGAGCGTGCTCCGCCCGCTCTGAAAAGCTCGATGTGGAATCTTGAATCCGAAACAATGATGGCAGATCAAACACAACACGATGTATTCAGTCCCTTCGTCGTTGTCTCGGACTCAAGATGCTACTTCGAATTTGGTCAGAGCCTGTTAGTTGGGTGCGAAGCACCGCCGGTTATAAACAAAAAACACTGTTTTAGTTCCACTTACAAAATTTTATTTCACTAGAGAGTCGCTAGTATCGCACACACACATGCACAATGTATACATGCTATATTAATAAAAATTAATAAATACGTTTTTTTAAAATCAATCGAGTCTGACCACCAATAGTTATTATTTTTCCCCATATTTATATCAAGTTTCATCGAAATCGGAGGTGAAGTACAGTCCAGCAAATATATCGTGGCGCGTGACGTTAGGATGCGCAATAGAATCGTGAAAATTTGTAGTGGGGACACTTTAATACGGATATAGAGTTAAAAACGTTGTACGCCTGCCACAATACCATCTAGATTCAAACTCCATCGAGTATGGCCGTCAAAAAAAGTTACTTTTAAAATAAATGACGTAAAAAGGTTGTGCGAGGACTTTTTCTTCGCTGGAGAATGAGGAACACGTTGATTTTATGCCAAGAAATGTAAAAAGAGAATAATAATGTAGATATATTTATAATTAATCTTGAAAGCTATTCTGAAAGCAGTGATACACAGAATTTCCCACAGGAGATGATGTAGTAATTGTATAATTTTTATTTCGTCAGAATCAATAAGTTTAAGGTTTTTTTTTGCAAACATTTAATGCTCTTTGGATTTTGTATAAATATTCTCACCCTTATATATTCTATCTTTCTCCTGCGCAGTATTCATTCCCACACGCCACGAGATATTTGTCGGACTGTAGTACATCGACAGCTTGACCGAATTCAGTAATGCAATGCACTAAATTACAGCATTTATGAACCTATAATAAAGAGACAATAGCTCAGGTAATTATAATCGAGCATAAAAGTAATAACTTAGTAGTTATCATATTAATTGAGTCATTAATGCCATAGCCTTATTATTATTATCAAGAGGCATAAAAGTTGAAATAACTTCTTAGCTAGTCAAAATAAATATTTTGTATTCATAAATGATACATGCCATTTACATTTACAAATTATAAATGTCTTATGTCATTTGCTATCAATATGTTATTACCAATATCAAACAACATAGTCACAATTTCTTTTGAATTGGTTTTAGACCGCGGTACACAACCCTTTTCTCCGAATTATTAACACTCTTTTGAAACTTTGTGAGTGGCTTCATTTAAATGAGTCCGACAACTTTTTTATCTGCGAAAATCTTTGAAACTGCTGCATTTTCCATCGAACAGTCTTGAAAGACGTCGATTTTATGATTTATTCTTGATCAATAACATCACTCTCTTCTATAGTTCAATCGTAAGATAATAATAGCAAAAGCACACACAATATTTTGTCCGACCAAAATATTGCGGCGTTCGACATAACCCCTATCTCCTACATGTCAAAATTACAAGTTTTGTTAGATTATTAACATTCTGTTGGAATTCTCAGTACTATCAGATAAACATTAGTGAAGTTGAGTGGTGGTGATATTGTCCGATAAAATTTCTGCTGCATATTTTCAGTCCGAAGCTCTGAAAATGTCAATTCTATGAGTTTGGTTTGCTGATTAACACTTGTCGGAAAAAAATCATACACATAGGTGAGTATATTTCTTGATCAAACAAAATATTGTCCGACAAAAATAGTGCGCCGTTTTGCCAGTCCGAAAATAAAAAGATAAGAAGTAGCATTTTCTGTGTCTGTATGCGCACAATATTGAATCTCCTTTTGAACCAAATTTTGTACATCTACAGGGTGGGGCAGAAAAACCTATCCGATTTCAAAACGATATAAAATTAAAACCAGTCAACTTGTCAAAAAAAAATTTTTATTAACATATCGCAAATTTTATGCCATTTTTAAATTTAAATTTTGAAAAGCACATCACTCAAATGTCGTCCTTGGGAGCGGATACTCCGAGAACTCCCAGACGACGATGTTGTGCTCTTCACGGACGAAGCCCATTTTCACCTTTGTGGTGCCGTTAACAGGCAGAATTTTCGATATTGGAGTGACGAAAATCCTCGAGAAATCCATCAGGAACCCCTCCATAGCCCAAAAGTGACTGTGTGGTGTGCTCTTTCCCGCCTAGGCGTCTGGGGGCCTTACTTTTTTGAAGAAAATGGGCAAACCGTAACGGTCAACAGCGAGCGCTATTGTTTCATGCTGGAAAATTTTCTTAGACCCAAAATGGAAGAAAATGGCGTGGAAAATGTGTGGTTTCAACAGGATGGTGCAACCGCCCACACATCGCGGCGATCAATGGACATTCTCAGGGAACTGTTTCCCGGTCGCCTCATTTCCCTGAGAGGTGATCTTGGCTGGCCGCCGCGCTCACCGGATCTCACTCCATGTGACTTCTTCCTTTGGGGTTACCTCAAATCAAAGGTTTACCAGCATCGACCAAGGACCCTTCTTGCTTTACGAAGGGAAATTGCTCGGGCAATTGAAGAAATTCCTGTGGAAATGACGGTGAAAGTCATGGAAAGCTACCGCGAGCGCCTAAATCAGTGTATCCGCTCCCAAGGACGACATTTGAGTGATGTGCTTTTCAAAACTTAAATGTAAAAATGGCATAAAATTTGCGATATGTCAATAAAAAATTTTTTTGACAAGTTGACTGGTTTTAATTTTATATCGTTTTGAAATCGGATAGGTTTTTCTGCCCCACCCTGTATTTGTGAGATCAAAAATAATATCCTCTAAATTTCTACGTCTTTCTTTCTATAAGTTGATCCATAGCGATTTTGCATTCGCAAAAATTTTTCCTTATGTTCTCTCAACAATATAGTGCAACATGTATAAAAAGGAGTTAAAGAAATATATTGATGTAAAACTGAACATACAATTTGAAAATATCATTATTATAGAGAAAATTTTCAAAGGTCAGCGGAAAATTGGAAGCAGATGTGAAACAAGAAACATAAAAACATGCTTAGAAAAAATTGTTTCAACATTAGAAAACCTATGGAAATGATATTTTCCATACGATTCTAAAATATTGATGTCTCAAAAATTTCCAAGAATAATGGAAAATTTGAAATCAAGTTTTCATAATTTATATAAAAGAATACATGCTTGGGAAGGAAATCGTTTTTAAAGCAAATATTCAATTTAATCAGTATCAGATTCATCCGTTGATGAATTTTCACCATCTGCACGAAAGCCATATTCATTGTCTTCAGTAGTGCTATTGTTATCCTCATCCTCATTATTATCTGAGTCTGTAATAAAATCTAAAATATATATTCAAATGAAGTGAAGTATATTTATGAACTAATAACAAGATCACATAGGATCCGAATCACCAATCTCGATGACAATTGTAGATATGTTTCAAATATGAAAAAGATGGAAAGCGTAGGTATAGAGACTATTGCTAGGTAGAAGAAGATTATTCTTTCTACCTTCTATGGTATTACATTGGAGAATATTACGGTATTTATCTCTAGAAATCGATTTCAACATATCATTGAGACAATGTGCGAAATAAGTTTTTTTAATTTTTTATTAATATGCAGCAGATATTTCGTCGGACAATCATACCAATGTTTTCTGTATATCATTCCAAAGGGAAAAACATTTGAAATAAATGAGTGTTAATCAGCAAACCAAACTCATAGAATTGACATTTTCAGAGCTTCGGACTGAAAATATGCAGCAGAAATTTTATCGGACAATACCATCACTCAACTTCACTAATGTTTATTTGATAGTACTGAGAATTCCAACAGAATGTTAATAATCTAACAAAACTTGTAATTTTGACATGTTGGAGATGGGGGTTAGGCCGAACGCCGCAATATTTTTGTCGGACAAAATATTGTGTGTGTTTTTGCTATTATTATCTTACGATAAACTATAGAAGAGAGTGATGTTATTGATCCAGAATAAATCATAAAATCGACGTCTTTTAAGGCTGTTCGATGGAAAATGCAGCAGTTTCAATGATTTTCGCAGATAAAAAAGTTGTCGGACTCATTTAAATGAAGCCACTCACAAAGTTTCAAAAGAGTGTTAATAATCCGAAGAAAGGGGTTCTGTACCGCGGTCTATTTGCATTACAACCTTAGGAACGAATTGCATACGTGCGCTAAGTTAATATTTTTGAATGCATTTTAATTACTGATTAATAACGTAATTTACTTTTTGGTGTGTTTGTTGGGTTTCTGGTATATAATAATTCTGGTTAAAATTATTTTCTAGAAGGTTTGCGCTAGACGTGCGAATTTTGTAGATTATTCTAAATATTTTTATTTATTTTTTTTTCGTTTTAAATATATAAGCGCCGGTTTATCTTGTGTTGCCACAATTTAAAAATATGTGGTGCATCATTTATAATTTTAAATGAAGAATGGAATGACTTAACCGGCAATACAGTTATCTTTGTTGATCGCCGTCGACATCCGTGACAATACAATTCAATAAATTCTCGAAACTTTACTGGTCCATTCGAACTGTGCGAAAGATAAGTTTAGTAGTTTTCTGTACACAAACAAAATTCTTCGTAAAGTTAGGAGACAACAGTAAAAAAGAATGCTAGAGAAATGCAGTGACAAATAAATGATAAGCTAACAGGCGTAGAACAGAAAATAAATAGCATCGTCGAAGACATTTTACTCGCAGGGACCACCCAAGGGATTTTTTTATTTCTCCCACTTTGTATAACAACAAATGCATTTTTTAGTTTGATTTATGTTAAGAGCCAGAATGATAGTACTTAGTGGATGTTATCTCGTATTATGCAATATTTTGACTTGAAAACATTTTAATTTTATGGTATAGTCATTTATTTTATGTAAGTACGTCATTATTTACGTTTAAACACAAATTTGCTTTTTGATTTATTATTGTTCATATAAATACTGTAAAATTGAGATACAAAGCATTCGTTTTATTAAATAATGAATTATTTAAAAATTACATCTTTTATAAGATGATGTGGAAACCATCATCTTGTTTGTTGTTCATGTTAGTTTATCCGTTAGTACCGCTAATGTTTGATCTCCGTCTTTATAGCGCTGTCAGTTCCGCAGATTTTCTCTTTAGCATCCTTCGCGATAAATCTGAAGGACATGTGTGATGCTATTTGATTCTACGTTGGCCTGGAATGGCTTCCAGTGTCCAGTGATAAATTCCAGAACCTCAAGTAACATTTAAGTTGTATGCATGTCTGTTTGTTTGTATATATGTTTGTGTTGTGTGAAACTTGCGGACAGAGTTGACTGCACCGTTGATGTGATCACGTTACAAGGATAGACGTAAGACAGTGACGTGCGAGGCAATATTTCTATTGCTAATAAATTAAGAATTTATTATATTTATTTAGCAGACCACCAAAAATAAAAATA
This sequence comes from Dromius quadrimaculatus, assembly GCA_963989225.1. Classification (NCBI taxonomy): domain Eukaryota; kingdom Metazoa; phylum Arthropoda; class Insecta; order Coleoptera; family Carabidae; genus Dromius; species Dromius quadrimaculatus. Next base: position 44,022,816 of record OZ022331.1, on the reverse strand, counting down.
GCATTCCTCATAATAAGTGCGAAAAATAGTATATTGTGTTAACTTTAATTGAAGAAAACATAACTTAGTTAAGATATTGTTTAGTACAGCTATGTATATTTCGCTCAATGCCGAATCAATCACACAAATATTTTTACATCTATAATCTATTTCAATTAAGAACGATCCAAAAATCTAATAGGACTACGATTTAAGCATTCTGATCAATCGAAATACAACACGACTAAGTCACAGTAAAACAAACATTCGTGAAAATAAATTCAAGAAATAAAAGTAAAAATTCACATATTACCTAAATAAATACAAATTTGAATTTTTAAACTCCACTTTATTCATGATTGATGATCGACTGACAGTTGATGCAACTGACAGATAGTCAAATACGATCTTTGTGTTAATGTAAGATTGGTTCGCATTTCAGCCAACCAGAAGGCTAAAATTGTAGTCCCATAAGAACCTTGTATCGTTTTTAATTGGTATAGACTTAAAAAAAATTGCTTTCAGCTTGAAATTTGATATAAAATGTATATTTGACATTGTAAAGCAAACAATTACTCCATGACGTTCTATGTATAAAAAAGGATGTTTATAGCAGCTCTTATATTATTCACATTGGAAGTGAAACTTCTTCAATGCTGCAAGAAACTTTTCTCAATGCTCAAAGTTATTTAGATATAAAATTTTAGCTTCTGACTCAATGTCACGACATATTATAGAACGGCTGTCGAATTTTGTATGACATACTGTAACGAAACTTAATTCGTCCGTGGGTTTAATAATTTATTTTTACTCAAGGTTACAGTAATTTAACTAAAATATCCACTTATAAATACTCCTATTTCTAAAATTATACACTAACAGTACACTTATTTAATATTTACACAATAACACTGTCTGCTATTTATTTCCACTGCTTCTTATTTATTTCCAATATTTCTCATTTATTTCCACTGCTTCTTATTTATTTCGACTAGTTTACTCATTTATTCTCACTATCATGCGCTTCGTATCCGAACTACCAACAACTATTTTTCGCTCGACTTAGTTGTGGGTTTATACATTCCCGGCTATGGTTTTTCGAAGCTTCTAGAAATTTCTAATGGGTCAGATGTCACTACATCCTTGGTGCAAGAGTCATTTGCATTTGTCACCCGTTTAACCGGTGTGCTACGATGGAAGTATATCATACAAGGGTTTTGTTCGTTAAAATAAAAATAATTTCAAGATAAAGTGTGAACTCATTATAACGTAACTCAAGGCCTCGAGCATTTCTTATCGTTATATAGAATTTCCGTTATATGGAGTGAAGAAAGAAAACAACCAAATTCACGATAAATTTTCAATATGTATTTGATAAAGTAGGTAATTGAATTATTCTTAATGGTTTACGACTGATATTACGGTAGGTACCTGTACCTTGTGTGTTTAGTTCGAGACCATCATTTCCAAGTGTGGTAATGCACGTGTTCCCGGCAATTAACAGTAACAAAAGCAAGACGACTATTTACGATCTCAGATATTTCGAGCCCTCAAAGATTTAGTTACTGAGTCTAATTGTGAACAAATTTCTTTATAATAGAGCATGGATGTTGCGCTATAAAGAGTTTATTAATGTGTGGGTTTTAAGGTAAACCATCCAAATTTTGCTCACTTTTACGTTATAGGGAGTTTATCGTTATAAAGAATAACGTTATAAAGAGTTTACACTGTACATATGCAGGGTTCATATATGAGCAGAATATGAGACTTTACAGTTCATATTTTGCGGCAAATATGAAGCGTTATAATTTCACTTCTCAAGTTTCATTACACAAATCAATTTAAAGGAAGATTTATTTTTGAAAATGCATCTTCTAAAACTAACTTTAAATTATATTCTTCCATTTATCAAATAATTTTGAAACTTTTGTTGTTTTCTTGTACATTTAACTCCACTTGTTTTTTAAATGATCTGATTTTGAAAATAAGACAAGAGGATATTTTTCTACATATTTTTTAAAATTAAATAATAAATAAATAGCTTTTTGTCTGTTTTATTTGAGTTTTGATGTTTCGACCCTTTAACCAAGAGTCATCATCAGAAAATAACTGATTCAAAAATAATCATGACAAGTATCTATATTATCAAAAATATACAAAAAACTAGATGTGAAAAGGTGGATCCCACATCTAAAAAATAGAACAAAAATCCTTTGGCATTCAGTCAAGGTTTGAGGAATAACCACGTGAATTAACCTCAAACAGAGGAATCAATAATATAAGTCTTGACAGTATCATAGTGAAAAATGAGAAAATAGAAAAATATTGAAATATCAGTTCCAAAATCCAAATATGTTATTAAAATTTACCTAAAATGTACTGAACGTTAATAATAATTCATGTGCACAAAGCAACAATAATACGAATCAAGACGAATATTTTATAATCATGAATGTTTATTTTGAAGTATAGAAAGGTAAATATTTGCTAATTCAAAACCATCTGTATTTTTGAAATTATTTGGATCTTTAGTTATCTCAATCGCTTCTCTGATCAATCTACTAATAATTGATGAGCACCTCGCGATTACTTTAGTTTCTTCGAATCTAATATGATGATCAGCAACAGAAAATTTATTTGGATTATTGAACCTTATGTAATCTTCAATAATGCGTGTGTTTACAGTCCTGCCAGTCTGACCAATGTAAACTTTTCCACTGGCATAAGGGATCTTGTAAATACCCAAAGATAGTAAGAGAATTACATCCTTCATTGGTCTCAAACGGTTTATTTTTATCAAATCTAAAATTACATCTTGAAATATCTTCCGATCTTGAATGAATATTTTTTCATGTGTTTTTGAGAATGTATCACGTTATGAAAAAAAAAAACTGAAATGAATGGTAATCATCCAAAATTGTCAAATTTTTCACATAATTATAATTATTCAACTCCATAAGTAAAGAGCAAATACAGATACAATAATTGAGAATGTATAACAAGTTCAATATATACAAATATTGTGATTAAATATCACAAACGTCAAACACTAAAATACTACTGCAATTATAGTAATTAAGGTACCAAGGGTGCTAAAAGGACAATAATGCCTGAGGTCAACAGTGTACTCTCCGAGGGCCAATGGCCCGAGGTGTGTACGTTGACCGTAGGCATTATCGTCCGTTCAACTCCCGTGGTGCCTTCAATGTTTAATGTTCGACCAATGTACTATTTCAATCAAAATTTTTAGCAATATATGTCCTGTCCATTTTAATTTCCGTCAGAGAAATTACTCTAGCTACTTGCTGTAACTAAGGAACGTGATATTCTTGTTTGTTATATTGCAAAATAATGCCCTCGGATATTATTTGTTCCGTAATTATCCTGGAATCAGCAGTATTATTATGACAACAATAATAAACTAGTCGGACATGAAAAATATTAATAGCCCAAAAATTAAACAAAAAAAAAAAAAAAACAGAGATTAGTTGACTGCAAAAGAATATCACAGAAGTCAAATACAACTGAGAATATAACAAGTTTCAAAGTGTCAACTGTTTGAAATAAAAGTGACAATTGAACTGTAAACGAAGTGTGAAATAAAAAGTGATTAGTGTTACCTATTGAAATATCCCTAAAATCAACAAAAATTGGCATTTTCATTTAAAAAAATAATATAACAAGTGTTCATTTATTATTTTACCGGCATTTCTTAAATATATGTATTTTTCAATAAATTAAGCTTTGCAGGGTTGATTTGGAGCATCATGACGTTTCTTCTGCTCGTGACGTCATTCATTCAATATTTTTCCTATACAAATTCAGTTGGTTATTGATAATAGGAAAATTGAAGCACAATTCATCTTATCTCTAATATAATAAACTTTTTCTGAAAAAATGTAATCTGGGTTGCGCCAGGTATTAAAGCTAGTCAATTAATATCTTTGAAATAATATTTCAGTTATCGTTGTTTATCATTAGATATTAATCAACAGATTAAACTTATCGAAAATTATAGCACTGAAGCGAAAGCATTAGTGTTCCCGTATTGGAATTTCCCAATCTTACAAAAGCCTCAAAAAGCTACTAAAAATTAAAATAATTCACAAGTAAATAAATTATTTGCTATTAAATTTTGAAAGTCAAGTTGATTCATATCTTCAAGTAAAATGATGAAGTGATGTACATTTCTGGATTAGTCATTTATATTCTAGAACATAATCTCTATGTATAATATAATTTAATTATAGGGGTAGTATAGCATTTATTTTGATTACTGCACGAGTCGCTAATGGTACACAACAACGACTTTTTACCAAGTATGTTGTGTTGTCCTTCTACGGAAACGCACACGAGCACGCATCCATTCGTACACATGCGTGCGTGTGAATTGATTTCATAGAATGAAAAAAACTAACCATTGAATTCCATTGAAAAATACTTTGTCGTTCTCATGTGTTTAACCATTTGACAGGCTTTAAACTTTTCAACAAACATAGATACAGGAAAGGAAGCTTCGGCACGTGCTGATAATTAGGTATCACGAATTATTTATAAATTATGAATATAATAAATTGGAAAAATAACAAAATAGTATATTATGCTACAAGGATCGAACGAACGTCATTATTGGCCAAGGAAGTTAACTGCATTCGACGAAGGCGTGGGCAAAGCCCAATGCGTAGCTTCGTATAGCCAATTTCCAGCAATCATATTTAACTACACAGTATCATGAAATATTTGTAATAAAATAGAAAAAAAATTTTGATGCTATAATGACATCTTGTGACAGTGTCAAACTGCCAGACCCTCAATTTCGCAATTATTATCAGTTGGAGTCCTAATTAAAATGTGGCTTACTAAGCAATGAAATGATGTACAGTTTTATTCAAATTTATTTTATGTTCCAGTGAATAAATAATCATATCTGACGCAATTGTATTTCATCTTAATTGCAATATTGTAAATGCAACAGGAAGGAAATGGAAATAAAATCTGTGTTCCAAGGTTGGAAATAAACATAGTTTCATGCAGTTCACTAATTACATTTCGGTGAAAAACACGACCACTCCAAGGTTTATTTGTCCCGTCGCCGTAATATTCATGCTCTATTAATATTAATGAATGCCTGGGCTGTCAGTTTACGGGCCTGTTAGCTGCGAATGATGGTTAGGTCGTTTCGAGTGAGCTTTGAAATGAAGTGGAGCATGGCGCACTGAACTCGGAGCATGATGGATTTGTCCAAACATTGTTACTAAATGTGTACCCAAACGCAGTTAATCATAACTTAATCAACAAAAGAAAAAGCTTTTCACGCTTATATATTTTATTCATAGTTCAGCCATTTTTCTTCTTAAAATTTTAAGTACAGAGATGACATATTTTTAGATTTACATGTTGGCTTTAAAATGTACAGGAAAACCAATTTTCGCAGATTCTGATTCAATGGTTGAGTCCGAAAGAGGACTGATTACCTTCTTTTTAACATACATGTAGATATGAAAGCAACAACTTAATCGAAATTTTATTTATTGTTTTTCAATTTTGTTTTGTCCTAAGTCGGTACCACCATTTTTAGTTGGAAGGGCTTCAATACCGTGAAAAAAAATCAGATTTGTATTCTTCTCGGTGAAAATGAAAAACTTGCACACATGACTTCTTTATCGGTTACATCAGTTGCTAAACATTACTATGGGTTCCAGGAACTTAATTATCCTGTTTACAATCCGAGCTTTGCCCCCAGCGACTTTCATTTATTTCGACATTTTAAAGAAGCACTTACGAGGAAGAAAATACTCAACCAATTTACAGATTTGTTGATAAGGAGACCCATGATCTATCGTATCAATCGTTATAAATAGTCGATCTGCCCCATTTAATCAAGAACCGAGGATATAAAATTCGTGAAGTATATTTTTGTCACTGCAGATTTTTTTGTCATTGTGAGATATATCTTCAAAAGACAAAGCTTGTTTCCAGACAACTATATTCAAATATTCAAAAAACAACATGAAAATAAGTATAAACAATTCAAAGACAATAAATTTTATTTACCATTGCCGGCAATCGTAAATTTTAAATTTAATCATATGGAAACTTATAAATCTCCTTTCGGACGGTAATATGCATCAAATATTTTTAAATGATAAACATCAGATAAAACTATAAATATAATCAAACAAAAAGAATAAAAACACAATGTGGACTTGTCAGAATATAATGTGAGAGCTATATTAAATTTGAAATTTTATCTAGTCATTTAAACAAACTGTCAGTGTTTGTACAAAGAATGTGTTTTTAACATTTTAAATACATATTATTTCTGACAGCATCACCATATTACCCGCCTACATCTAAAAAGTAAGCAAATACAGAACAAAATTCTATACATTATTTTTATTATTTCACAAATAAAAAATGTAGAGTACTCACATATTTTTATATCGGATGCTTCAAAACTTTAAAATTAAAGTCAAGCGGCATACTGCATACACTACATTGTCTTATACCATATAACGTAATGTAGTTCAATATTACTTATTTTATTATATTTAGTCTTTGAGGAATTTTAGATGATAGCTAAGACCATAAAGTGAGGTTGAACCTAAGTCATAATATGACGTCCAACTTATTTCATAATATGACGTCGACATTGAGTCATAAAATGATTCAAACTTAAGTCATAATATGACGTCATATTATGATTCAAACTTAAGTCATAATATGACGTCATATAGCCCCACGCATTGATGTCTTGCTGACACGATTGTGACCAAAAATGTGATGTCATATCGACGTCATATTTGGTCATAATTGTCACCTGGGTAGTTAACTATATTCTACTTGAAGAAAAAATACAACAAATAAATATGATTGAAATATTGCGCTTTCGCAGAAACAAAAATTGTGTCTTTGTCGTACATCTAGTATAATACTCATTAACATCATCTTTTAATACTTGAAAATCTCAGTACAACAGATCGTTACTGAGGTCTTACATTACGTACGACACGTGTAGATCAGACAATAGTTGAAGTTGCCAGTTGCAAATCTTAAAATTGAAAACTAATGATAGATAAACAAAATCAGATTTGTTTTGTGATTGCTAAAGCAACTCTATGCATAAAAGCTGGGATCGCATGTCTTTGAGAAGTTATTGCATGTTGTTAAATAATTTAATATGATATATATGTATGCATATACTTCCTATTTTTATTGTACCTGTACTCAATTTGTTATTTTGATATTATTCGGTTATTGGGTTTTGCCTGTTGAATAATAAATATATATTATTGTTATTGTAACGTGCGAGAGTGGGGAGGCTCGTAGAGATGACTGCATGGGCGGAGCCCTTCGTCCTCTTTGCGTCGCTCCGCGCCGCATCGCGTCACCCCTCCCGATGGAAGCCTCTAGCATTATTCCAGAATGTGATAGAACTCTCGAGAAATCGATATTTCTATATATAAGGGCAAGCAAAAGACGTGTGTTTCAGTAGTGTGTAATGGGGAATTAGAACAATGAATATCCAACAGTGAAGTGAACAGTGTATATAAATAGTTAAATATAAATATCTGCGACTTTGTTCAAGTTAGTATTAAGTGATAAATAAATAATATAGTGTTGTAAATGATATTCAGAAGAATAAAACTTTTATTCCATTTCAAATTATTAAATAGTGATTTTTATTTAATCACAAACTATTTCTTCGAGCAATAAACATTACATTATAAATACTGATTAAATATTTTTAAAAATGAATCAAATTCATAAAACAACTTGTCAAGAATTATGTGTTTTCAAGCTCACAAAAAAAAAAAATTAAATACACCCCACGTTTTCACGCAGCGACACACAGTGCCCCCTGGCATCCGACACGAGAAGACAGCCCTACTAGTATTGCACGATTTCTTACCATACGTCAGAATCTTAAGAAGATCCAGGCTTGTGTCTTGAATATTTTCTAGCTTTTGGTACAGCTGATGACTTAAAAAAAAATCGTTCAACCTGAAAGTTTTATTACCTATTTTTATTCATACGTTTTAGTGCATTGTCAATTTGACAAAAGTCTTCTTTTCTTTAAATTATAGTATTTAAATTTTTAGTGCACCATCTATTGAAGCTTTTTTGCTTTAAATCAGTGTGATTTTTTGCAGAAAATCGTTTATTTAAAGCATTTTCATATTTTTTATATTTTTTATTCACTGCAGAACGAAATCACAACTTGAAATCAATCAATTTAATATACTTGAACGAAAATTCAATTTTTTTAAATCAAATTATGATTTTTTTTGTAGAGTTGTCATGATTTAAATCAGTTGATTTAAATCAAGCAAAAAAATCACGATTTAAATCAATCAAAATTTCTTATTCAAATAGCTATCAGATTCACATAAAATAAAATAAAATAAAATTAATATAACTATCATCAATTCATAATTCAAACTTTTATATAGGTTCCCAACTGGTTTCTCAGTTTTAAGTGGACTAGACCAGACGTGGATAATAATTTGTTTAAATATTACATACCAGTTATTAAAAGTGGTTTATAACAATGAAATAACAATAACATAAAAATTGGGTAAAAATAGTATAATAAATCGAAATTTTTTGTTTGGATATAAGAAATTGTGATTTAAATCAAAAAAATCGGATTTTTTTCCAACCCTAATATTTTCAATTCTGCTTTTTTGTAGCTAGACAAAATTCATGATAACGATCAATAATATTAATATTCGTGTATAGATAATGAGTTTTGCATGTTCATAAATAAATTATCCTCTAACAATGAAAAAATCTAATTAACAAGTAGAACAAATTGCTCAAATTTCCAATTAAGGACAAACTGTAAAGTTCGTCGCTGCACAAATTTTTAAATGAAATTCTTTGAAAGCATGTAGCAAAGTTGTGGCAGTTTATAATTTAATTGACGTCGAATGGAGATTAAAACAAGCGTTAATTAACAAGATTTTATACCAGGAATGAAAAGTCGAACACCAATCATGTTTTTCAGTCATGCTAGGGCTTTCAACGAGCAAATTTATAGTAATATGCAAATTAACTAATGAGAAATTTGTCAACACGTCAACACTATAGCAGGCTCACTATATTTTATTTCAGCACTTACGTGCCTACGTGGGTTTTGACAGTGAAGTTGCTTGAAGCAGCAACTTATTCACATTACGAACACCGGAGCTATGGGTTCGATTATCGCGTAAATCATATTTATGACCGTTGATGAATCTTCCAACATAAAAGTCCATCAAAATCAACTGAATTGATAAACGGATATTGACTAGGTACAATGTACAAATAATATTAAGATTTGAAAATGTTAGTTTTCTATTGGCTACCGAATCCGTCAGACAAACAAGCATGAAAGATAGCACATGTTCTATCACGGAATTCAGTATGTAGTCACGCACCCAAACCAACAGTGAAGTCATTTTTTATCTCGACAACCCGCACAGTAGCCATGCAACTCTGTGCAGGGAAACCAACAGCGAAACAAGTGTCTAATGTTTTTTTGTGCTAATATGATTCAAGCGGTTTACTTAATAACTATTGTAACGAATAAAGCATCTAGAACTGTCGTGTAAAAGTCCTGAATATTTCAGATTTTGATTGGATAGGTATAAAATAGAGAACGCGCAAAGTTAGTTCTGTTACATTTGAATCTAGTTCAGTTCAGAGTTCAATTGCAGATATATGGGAGAGTTTTAAGTTCTGTATGGTCCGGATGAATATAAATTCTATCTAATAAATTCAATGCCTTATTTTTTAAATGAATTCAAGTGAATTCACTCACAAATTTTATTGATATTTGAAAACTAATTATGTTTATCGAACTCTGGCTGTGTTTACATTCCACGCATGCTCATAGTGCGTTTTTGACTACTACATCGATTTATAACAAAAAAAAATCAATTGCTTGATTATTTTCTTATTTATACGGAAAACATCTCTCTTGTTTACCCCTTGTTGTATTTCTTTCAAATCATCAAACTCACATATAAGGAATAGGATGTAAATGGTCGTTTATGTACTCTTTTTGTGCACATTTAATAATGAAAATAGCATCAGTGCCAAAATATTTAGAAGAGCTGTTTTGATCAACAAGTTTTCTTTTATGAGTCTAATTCCGTTTTTAGGGCTGTAATAGTACACTGAATTTCTTGCTACAAGGGCGTCAACAGCATCTGGTGAAAGAAGGCTAGCTTTCTAGGGGCATATCGATTTAAAGCTAATACAATGAGTTTGTTCACAATGTTCAGCCCAAAAAACAACAACGTGGGGTAATGTGTGTATTATATATGAATTTATTTGATGAACCAATTCAAATCGTCAAAAATTGAAAATTTCTCTCAACAGTTATAATCACAATCAGCATAAAAAAATTATTTTGATATGTAATTGTATTTTATAGTGTGCAATGCAGGCTATATTACATAAGGATATAGCCATTGTACTTGGGTAAACTACTATTATTTATCTACTATAGTCAGTTGAAAATAAATGATCATATATTTTCGAACAATTGCTTGATCTTTTTGAAAGATATCTCGTATGAGAGCTATATCATTTCTTGTTAATATATATTTTTACGAATATGTAGGTATTGGTCATTGAAATTTTTCATAAAATCAGCAAATATCAAATTGAAACTACATTTTCCTATAGTTATCTGTAACATCATTTTGAGTCCCAATATTTTATGAACTATTGGGTGGAAAAGATCAAATTTTTAGTATGATAATAATTGAAATACTATCTATATAATAATAATGAAAATTCTATTTCTTAATATTGTCACAAATTATGAATTAATAGCTTTGCACAGGTTACAGTACACTTTTTACTTCATCAATTGTCGCAGTATGTGAAAACGATAGACAAAATAGTTGCTGTCTCTACTTGGTTTGACTTTTCTTGTCCACGTGGGTTTATATACTCTCGTCCAATGTTCTCAAATATGTTCAACCAATCAGAACGTCAGAAGGCATGCAACGGACCGATCAAATGCATTTTACGTTATCGCAACAATCGCATTTTAGAACAATGAACAAGTATTCGAATATCTAACATAACAAGTGCTAGAAATATTCTCTAGAATTTTCCTTAACGCCAACTTAAATAATTACAGTAAATGCAAACAATAGGGAATATGCATGAAATTTAAATTTGGTTCAAATTTTTTTTTTCGAATTTATATTGGCCGGACTTTTGTACTAAACCATCATTTTAGTATTTAATATCTTTTTAATTGCTTAAAATTAATAAATAAAAATGCAAATTAAGCGCGGGAAATTCAAAGTTCTAAAACGCAACACCATTGGTTAAAACGAAATGTGACGTCAAATAATATGCCAACAAGTGCGCACGCTTATATTTGTATGGCATTGCAGGCTTTTGATTAGAAAACATAGTAATAACGTGTGTGTTGTAAATTCATTTCTTGTTTAAGTATAATTTTGGCATCCTAGTGAGATTATAAATCATTTAGGACAAAGTGGTTTTGTAAAAGCATAATCGGATAATTTGCCAAGAATAGATCCATTCATGATGTAGTCTTATTTTCTTTCAAATCCAAATTTTAGGACCGCTGAAGTAAATAGAGTGAACACTGCAAAGTAATTATTCAATAATAACACATTATGTACGCTATTTTACTAAATACAATCCGAAATATGATGAGCAGTAAACATACTCTATAATTTTTGTTCATTTTAAAACGAGCAAATGTTAAACGAAGCCGCATGCATACATTGTATTTTATTAGATAAAATAGATGAAGCTGACTGGATGAGTGAATTTGAGTGAGTAAAAAGTCTTGGGAATTCAGTCAATATTTCTGTTTTAATATCTTTCCTACTTTACAGTTTCGGCTGTACCTCAGCCATCTTCAGAAGCGAAAAGAACTTATATTGTGAAAAATTAAAAATGTACATTGAAATGTGATGTCGAGTTTAATAAAATAGCGGTAAAAAAAAAAAAAAAAAATCCATCTGTCAAATGCCACAACCTGCATCTGTAGAAGACGCTTGGTTGACACTTGGTCAACGTCTTCCACAGATGCAGGTTGTGGCATTTGACAAATGGAAAAAAATAATTTTGCGAAAATGGCGGCGCGGCGTTTAAACAGCTCAAAATTATTCTCAATTTTAAATATTTTTTTAAACTTGATTACAGCACTTTTAAACATAATTTATATTTTTTACTATATTATAACGATGTAATCAGTGAATTAAAAATATAAAATAAATTCATGAATATACCGTATTAAATGCCTTAAGATATATGATATTTGTGACAATATTTTTTGTTCAGTAAATAAAAATATTCATACAAAATGTGCTTTGACTGAATGTACTAATAATAATTGGAATTCGGTAAAATTAGATAGCAATAATATTCTATAAGTTATTGTCCCAAGAACATTGTCTATGTCAGAAAGAGATCAAAATAAATGTGCAAGATTATTTGAAATCCAAAAAAAAAATTATGTAAAATTATTCATGCTTTTTTAAATATTTGAATCATTATTTTGATTGATGAAAATTAGTTTTCTTCATTTTATAGAAATATTCACACATTAATTACAATTTTTCTACAAACGTCAAAAAATCATGACATTTGTACATCAATATTAGTATGCGAAATGTCGCATTGGAGTTGTTTATCATGACAACGGGCACGAAGTACTTCGTGCACTGATTTTATCTTGACAACATGCACAAAGTACTTTTTCTACAGTCACTATAGAATGATACCCATTCCACACGCTGTAGCGTGCGGAATAGGGGTCATTCCGCACGCTTAGAAGTTCGTAGGAGAGCCGCGTGGCGTCGCAAAAAAAACTGTTCCATTACTGTCATAATTTCATTTCTCTTTGATTGTCTTATCATTCCTCTCCAAAAAAATATGAGTATGAGTAATTTTATCAAAGTTTGATGAATTGGAATGAGATCAATGAAGCAAATTCTTTCTCAAAAAACTGCATATTTTGGTGATAAATATTTCCGCAAACACGTTTGACTGTAGAAAAAATAACATCCGTCACTCGTGCGAATCGATCATTCCATGCTCATGTGAATTCTGCCACTCGACTTCGTCTCATGGCCGAATTATTCGCATTCGCATGGAATGATCTCCATTCCGCACTTGTATCGGAATATACTATTTTCCACAGTCACTATAGAATGATACCCATTCCACACGCTGTAGCGTGCGGAATAGGGATCATTTCGCACGCTCAGAGATTCCTCAGAAAGCTGCGTGGCGTCGCGAAAAAACTATTTCATCGCTGTCATCATTTTATTTCTTTTTGATTTCCTTATCATTCCTCTTCAAAATGGAGTCAGTAAGAGAAATTTTATCAACATTTGATGAATTAGAATGAGATCAATGTAGCAAATTTCTTCTCAGAAAACGGTATATTTTGATTCTAGATATTCACGCGGACATCCTTGATTGTAGAAAAAATAACATCTGTCACTCGTGCGAATCGATCATACCATGCTCATGTGAATTCTGCCACTCGACTTCGTCTCGTGGCTGAATTATTCACATTCGCATGGAATGATCTCCATTCCGCACTTGTATTTCAAATTTTTTGACGTCTGTAGAAAAAATGTTGTATGCAACTCATGCACGAAATTTCTTTGGTGCTTGAGAATGAAAGTCGAGGCGGCAGCCGAGACACAAATCATTCGAAAGTATAATTTCGCGCACTAGGTACATAAATAACTATTTTTTTATTGATTCCGGTTCAGAGAAGATAAAATATCAAAAAATTAAAGCTATGGTGTAGATAGTTTCTGATTAATTATCAAATGAAGCTTAACAAATTCAGTTTTACCAGAAAATACGGTTGTTTTTGAATATTTTCAAAAAGAACATTATGCATAAATACTGGCTGTAATACAAGATATTATTCCAAAAAAATAATCTGCTGTGGCCACACAGTACTTCCGCGACTATAAATTTCAAAGCCTGTTTCATCGCTGTTGCATAAATTTAAAGTGTCGCATCAATTAATTGCATATTACAAAGTGAAAGCTGTCGTTGTTAAAGTGACAGCTGTCAATTTTAAAGAGACAGATGGCGGTTATATTTTAGTCCTTTAAAAGGCATTAAAAAGTATTTTTGAAAATAAAGAGTCCTTTTCTAGGTTTTCGAGGTCTTCAATTAATTGAAACATACAGTTTCGATATTTGATCACCGGAATTTTTTTTGTGAAAGGAACAATTGACAATCGTTTAAATATTCTCTTTGACACTTCTACTAGAATTATTCCCGCAATTTTAATTTGATATCGTACACGACAGAGTCAAAATTACTTATTTTAAAAGAAAATTGACGAACGTTCCCATGTGATGTCCAAATATGAGTGATAATAATTCTAATTTCACGTTATGATTCTCATTCTTTGCTTCAGAAAAATATAATGAATTTTATAATAATTCAAATTTTATTAATAACAAATAATCCTCTGGAAATATTGAAAAATGTTTCAGGTGAATGTTATACCAAATTATTCGAGTATCAATTTTAGTTATTTCATATTTTATGATGAATACTACCGTTTATAAAATAAACGCAAAAAACTTTTGATGAAAAACTGATAGCTGTTAAAATATGAAATATATTTCAACTACATAGTAGTAATGTGAGTAACTTTATGTATTTCAACTTAAATTCAAAATGCATCTATGTTAGACAGTTGTAAACAAAGAAATTTTAAAGTAATAATTTCCAGTTGAATTATCTAATAAATATTGTAGTTACAAACTTGGCAGTTGCTACTTCTTCTTTCTGTTTTACAATGAATGTCTGACGTTTCGAATCTTACATTCCCTTTAAAATTTTCTTAGCTCGGTGACTTCAAAAGCAACTTGGAACTTCTTGTTTCTCAAACATTGTGCAGGATTTGCGGTTGGAGTTCCTCTGATAAATTGCTATACTTATAACTTAGAATTAGAATTGCTTACAATCTAGAATTGAGTTTGAAATTGAATGATAATTCAGAGAAATTCCTGTGTTATTTACAAAATCTCACGTCTTTTCCTTGTTTCCCTCCGAAGATTTTTAAACCACTTATAAACCATATTAATCAAAGGTGTAAATGCACCGTAATATTTTGTAAACTTCTCTTTAGTCTCCTGAGGCGATTTGCCTTTCATGAATTTTTATCAACAAACGAAATTCTTTTTCATAAAATTATTTGGCTGGCACAGTGCAAACGAAGGCTGAACAAGATAAAAATTTTTGTGATTACCTCAAAAAGATGCTATTAACGGAAAATGACCTCATTACGCACCCACCTAATTTGTCTGAATTCACTGTAAATATGTTTGTTTTTTTTTAATTTAGATATAGAATACAAAATGACTTGTTAACAATTATTTTAGAGTATCTAAAATATTAAATTAGAGATGAATATTTTAGGTTCTGCGAAAGTTTTAGGGTTAGGTAAATTTCGAATCTACAAATAGAGCAAGTGTATCAGATATTGATTATTAAGTTGATCAGTGAGTGTATTTAGTTGAATTAGACTCAAGAGGTCAAACTTGGAAAGCTGCAGGATGTAAGCTAAACAAAACAATTCTAATAATTTTTAAATAATAAAGGATAATAAAACACAAGTCTTTAAAATAAATCATAATTAAAAGTCTGTTTATTAGAAAATGAACATTCGAACATAAAAATATTTTAATACTAAGCTTAGGACTAAATAATTAAATTATTGTTCATTTACACCTGCACTTATATCTATCTCTCCTGTTATGCATCCAGAACAGCGTAAAACAATCAAGATTGCACTGCCAGAATTCTTCTAGAATGATTTTAGTTCTGTTGTAAAAAAATCGTTGGAGTCAAAAAAGCTGAATCTGCTAGAGGTTTGGTTTCAACTATGTTCAAATTATTTATCCTGTATTGTAGTAGTTTCAAAGATACAATTTGATTAAACTTAGTTGAATAATGGAACATGATATCCAGAACTAAAACCGAAAGTAAAATTAATCAAATATACTTGCGCGTCATTATTTGTGCTCACAATACATTATCCAATTTACTAATAAAATAATAAGTGTATTGCGCTATATCTCATTAAGAACTGGAGCAACGCTTACGTCACTTCTCTTCCAATTTATTCAGAGGCGTCCAAAGAAAATAAAAAAATGACAAACAAAAACTTGAATTAATTCATCATTCCAAGAAAACTTTTCTTTTTCGCACTACCAGATGGCAAAATATTCTTTTCTTAATTGGGTAAATAAAGTACCCACTCTCCTTAGGGGAGGAAATGAGCAATCAGATCTGTTTCAGGTTAAATTCGAAAAAGATAGCGATCTAGATTTTTAATTAATTCTTGAGAATAATGTGGGTTAAATCCACCTGTATAAATACATTTGAACTGGTCATTTCAAAATGTATTTTCGTATTGTGTCATCTAAATTCTCAGATGGCGACCTTTCAATTAAGTCAGTATGACATCGCAGGCTTTCCAACATTTTTAATTGTAAGAAATTTATCATTCAGCGTAGTTACGATAAATTGTAACGATTAAAAACAGAGCCTCCTTCATTCTCTTGCTTCGTTTCCTGCCGCTTGATAGCGGAGTGGATGAGAAAAAATAAAATTAAAAATAAGAGCAATTCTAATTACTACTCGTTGTAGTGCTCTACAAGGTAATTAGAAAATAAAATCGTTGTTTATTTATCTACTTGTAGAACAATACATGGCAGAGAGATATTCTCAGGGACGCTACGTAAATTAATTTGAACAAAGAATAAGTACTCAAGTGCACTGTCGCAATTAAGAAATTATTTTATTTGTGTGATTAAGCACTTGTTTCTTCTCAAGGACGCATATTAAATTACGATATTATTTTTCTACAATTTTCTACATGGCTCTATATAACATTTTAAGCAAACCCATGTCTTCGGTTGTTTTAAGATCAACTTAAAGTTGGTACAGGCTTATTAAGCACAGGCTGAAGCTAGCTTCAATCATTTTTGACGTTAGGATTTGATATTTCTTTCAAAATACTTTTTTCAAATTGATTTGTGCCGCCTCAACTTAACATTTATAAAAAAAAATATAACTGATTTTATAAAATTGTTAGACTCATCTTATTCGTGATCAAAAAACTCGTCTCTATAAAGAGACATTCATGAAACATAGAAACGAACAAATAAATAGTTCGTTTGTCAGTTATCATTTTCTAGGGGAAAACCAATTATAAATTTTAAAAATATTGCAAAAATACTACTGAAAATCAACATTGTGCAACACGATATTATGTATTATGGAAACATAATTATATTAAAGGCTTATAATTTGAATGATTTTTTTTTTCATCTATTTACTGATTTATGATGTAGGTACCTATGTTCTATGATTTTAAAGAAGCATTGTACTAATTTTTCATATTGCAAAATCGTCGATCACATCCTCAAAACATAACTATCTAATGTTATTAATTATAATAAGGGAATAGGGAAACCCAAGTGTGATAGATATCAGGAATTGGTAAGGGCTACTCAGTAACATGAAATTCAGCATCGAAATTGAATCCAACAAACTTATAAAAAAATTTCAGGAAACCTACTCACACAGCTGATTCTATTCATAATAACTCCAGCCACTGCTTGCAACACAAAATAGCAGTCTTCAATTCCCACATTCACAGAATGCTCTCTTACGGCTTGGACACTGTCAACATTGATCTGGAGACAAAGACTTAAATAGATCGCTTTTTCCAATAATTTCAATCCTAATATTATCGATAGAATGATAACAAAAAGAAAACATAAACTTCAACTGAAAGAAGCTTATAACAACGCTTTACACATCGAAAAAAATAACTTGAGATTTAGTCTATCTTTTATTGCTAATATTAGCTTCAAAGTTAGGATTTTGTTCGCTAGATATAATGTTGACATTGCTTTCAAGCCTTTGACATGTATAAAAAAGAGATCTGTCAAAAAGTGGACAAACCTGAATTAGTGGCGCAATCTGGCATCTATAAGTTGAAATGCGACACATGTGAATGTTTTTACATTGGCAAGACTGGTCGGAAATTTACAACGAGATTCAAAGAACATGCGCGCGCAGTAAAATTTCAAAACAGCCAATCAAGCTTTGCTGATCATTTAATTGAAAGCGGACACGATTTTGATATCACCAAAAACTTTGAAATTTTACACATACGCAAAAATGGCAAGATTCTTTAAAAAACCATGCCGATTTCAGTTTGAATGACCAAACGAACCTTAGACACACCCCACTTTTAAATCTTTTAATTTAATTTGCGGTTTACGTAACTAGTTCTTACGAGATTTTTTGAATAGTCTTCCATTTTTTTCAGTTTTTTCAGTTGTAGTTTGGATCTTGTTGAACAGATTGGATATATCTTTTTATATCATTTTATATTTATTTACCTTTTTTTAGTGCTTTATTACCTTTTTTTTACATTTTATCACTAACATGACACTAGCGGGCTACTTGACGCCGTTTTCTTTTGTGATGCTCCTGTAATTTTATTGTGTAAGTTACCATTTTGTAATTTTTTGATTTGTTAAAATTTCTACCTGGTTGTATGTTTGTTTTACGTTTTTATTTCCTCTCTTTGTAGTCTCTCCGGTAGTCTGAGGATGATCACCCAGTGATCGAAAGCGGTTACTTAACCAAAATTAGAGAACAGTGTGATTAAGAATTTTATGTTTTTTTTTCATTAAAAAAGCCCTTACCAATTCCTTATTAATTATAGACCTGTAGGCGTTGTGTCTAATGTTAGTAAAATTTTCGGATCATTGATTTACAATGGAGTAAAGAATATTATATCAACTAAGCAACATGGGTTCATGGAGAACCGCTCCACATCTATTAATTTATGTTCTTTCACGCATTACGTTTCGTGTGCTCTTAAATTCCATATTTTAACAATTATTGTGTCCACAAAAAGGGAGCTCTGAGCATAAGTTGATATTTAGACTCTACAAATATCTGAGCTAATGGATCAGTGAGAGTGGCTGAAAACATAAATTCACAGAAATTTAACTGCTACGCGTTCAAATGGTGATAAAATTCGGATGCGAAAAAGATTCACTTTACGATTGTGATGCCTTAAGTACCTACTTGGGCTACTTTAAACACAGCCGTAGAAAAAAAAAATCTGGCTAAGTTTCCTTCGATCATTGATAAATACTTATAATTTTAGTAGTCTCCTGAAATGTTACTTTCAGGTCAACTTTATTTCTCACAACACAACTGTGTAAACTGTAAAGTATCATCATGGTATATTTATTCCATAGTGATGTAATGTTTAATTACTCGTCAATTCTGTAAAGTATAATTTTACATATTAAATTAGTATTTATGTACTTCTCTCATATTAAGGTTATGTCAAATTTTCAGTCAGTCATTTCGTGCTAATATTTTATTCCAACTAACATCAAAGAAAGGTTGTTTTTTGTCAACTTTTTAAATATGATAGCTCAAATTCTTAGTTCTCTCTATGTGAAAGAGAATTTAGAATAAAATTTTGACCTAAAAAAATCATATTTAATTTTTCCATGCGAGCCTTCACTTGGAATATTTCTACAGAATATACATAAATACAGGCCTTTTTTATGATAATGCACCCTTAATTCTATTTAAATTTATCGGCAAAACGCTCTCATTATGAATGGACATTTACTGTCACATCTATAATGATTATCATTATTGATTTACTTTTGTATTAAATATTACATGCTCTAAAGATCTGTATTGTTACAGGCAAAGGCAATGGGTCGTGTTCTTTTCGAACAAGTATGTAAGCAGCTCCATCTACTTGAAGCAGATTACTTTGGTCTGGAATATCAAGACTTGGCAGGAACGAGGGTAAAAATATTATATTGATTTATACAATTTTTTTTTTAATCTTTTATATTTATTTACAGTACTGGCTAGACCTGCAGAAGCCGGTATCTCGGCAACTAGGTCTATCATTGGTTGATCCTTTGCTACACTTTTGCGTCAAGTTTTACACGCCTGATCCCGCGCAGCTCGAAGAAGAATTCACCAGGTACCTGTTCTGCCTGCAGGTTAAGCGAGATCTAGCACATGGTCTGCTTCAGTGCAACGATAACACTGCGGCTTTGATGGCAAGCTATATTGTACAAGGTGAAGAAATTGTTTAAAGTTATCAATAGTCAATCTATTTGCAGATGGTCAGATAAATTTATCATAGATTAGTGGTTGCCTAGTGGTCGAAATTCGACCGTAATTCATTAAATTTTTTAATTTTAACGTTATTGAAATTGTTTTGTCAAAAAGTATATCTCTATAATGCATCTATGTTCAATATTTCATAAGTCGTTAGAAAGTTTTTCAAAGTTTGATCTTTGTTTGATGTAGTGAAGGATATCGGGCAAACGTTGGTTCCTATCATGTTCCGCTTTTGCAATCTGAAATAAAAAACTTTTAAAATGTTATAAGTATCGGGTTTCATTGGAATTATTTTATTATTAATTGGTCGATCGTAGAACTTAAATTTGATATGAGTAAACAACACCCAGGGACACGAATATAAACACAATACCTATATATTGTTACAAATCAGTTCATATTTAACCAACATATTTATGAATCTTTGGCTACCTGTTCGAACACTTGTTGCAGAATAATTGGAATTTAACAATTTCATAACCGTGTATCTGTGGCCAATAAAAATGGCTTCAAATTGCAGACGAAATCGGCGATATATGAATTCATGGTCTTGTTGATAAATTCAATTTTAATCTACACGTACATTTCCTCAAATGAGTTTGGCACGAACTCCAAATCAGCATTCAACTATAAATCAATCTACGTCAGGCACTTCCATTCACATTTCTCTCGTTTCATCCCCATTTATTATTCCATTCGTACAAGCTCGTTTATTCTTTCTATCTAGAAACTTTTTTACGTTACAATATTACCAATTTATTTATACACTTGGGTTAACATTCAACCAGCAATTAATCTGTTCAAAACATCTCGCATTTATTATTCTTTTTATATAAAATCATTTATTCTTTTCGCTTGGAATTGTCTCCGCATGAAACATGTCAGATTACTCATCGTGCATCTATACAATTGTTCATCCTCTATTTCTCCCACTTATATTTTCAATATTTCATTCGATATTCGTTACACATGTCCAAATCACCCACTAACTAATTTCTACTCTTTGAGTCACACAAGCACTACATGAAATTCTTATTTCAACAGTAGTTACACATCATTTTTTTATGTTTGTGTCATCACACCTAACGTTCATCAGTTCAAGCACAAATACTCTATTATAAACACTAATATTGCATTCTTTAACGATAGTGCTGTACCCTAAACTTTACAACCTGTAAATGGTAATCTTTTTTTTCAATATTGATTCAATCAAAACGCCTGATAAACTAATGGTTTCCGCAAAAATTGTAGGTAAATTGATAATCTCACATTATTTTCGGAATGAAGTAAAATAAATCCCGATATTTTTATTGATTACCAGTGCGGCAAGATGAGGCTGTGACATTTACTGTTGGAGCAAATTCTAATATAAATTAGTCCTAATTTTTTAAAGTCGAAAAACTATATAATTTTTTTCGAGCAACAATATTGTCCTCTTCAAAATAGCTATACACCGGCGGAGGCGTTGTTATCAGTCTTGGTAGCAGCGCTGAAAGGCTCCAATTGATATGACCTCTAACATGTCTGTCCCAAAATGACGTCTTTTCAAGACATTTTTTAATTTCGAGAGGAGAAAAAAAGCTACAAGGACTCAGATCAGGTGAATAGAGGGCTTGGGAACAACAGGAATGCCCCTTGAGATAAAAAATTCCATGATGGAAGGGGCCATATAACATGGAGCGTTGTCATGATGAAGCATCCACTTCTCTGTATGTGCAAATCTCCGGTCAAAATTTGATGTACGGTGAAAGTGTCATCCATCATCCTTATTATTGAACGATGGTTTGATCTCACAAGAACCCTCATATGTTCAATGTTTTCGTCGGTTTTTGAAGCTAAAGGTCTCCCTTGGTAAAATTCTTCTTCAACATTTTCTCGGCCCACCGAAAATGATTTGTATCATTGAAAAACTTATGGTCTTGATAAGGAATGTTCCCCATAGGCCTTTTTCAATATTTCAAAAGTCAAACTCGCGGATTCCTCAAGTACACAAAACTTGATGGCATAACGTTGCTCTAAATTCCGCTGCTCCATTTTCTATCACAACTAATTTATTATTGACATGAGGTGGTGTCTCATAGTCCCCTGTACTGCGGCCTTTTGGCCTATTGTACCCTCTGTGTTTTACTCCTCCGATAAGAGTCCCGTCTGTCTAACGAAGTCCAGGATTTTCTTCAGATTTAACTCTTAAGTTCTTCGAGGGCAGTTTTTCCGCTTCTAGAAGACTATGTCTGCTGGCAATGAACGCCTCGCAGTGACATATTACGTGTTCAGGAGTTTCCTCCTCTTCTCCACAACCTCTGCATATTGGTTCTTGTTTCAATCCCAAAGTATGTAGGTGTTTATTCATTGCACAGTGTCCCGTTATTAGTCCTGTTATTTGCCTGACATTATTCCTACTCATGGTGAGTAGACTGTCTGTCCTTTTCTTGGATGGTTAATCCAGAAAGAGCCTTGCTTGTCTCTGCCTTGGTGATTGTATTCAGTAGATTTTATGCTATTGCTGGAGCATCGTTTTTATTTCCTGTTTGACTCTTTCCGTAGAAATTCCGCAAGCAGGTTCTGGACCGATGAAGGGCAGATTTGTCCCGTCCTTGGCTAGGCGGTCGGCTATCTGGTTTCCTTCAATCTCTGAATGCCCTGGTACTCATATTAACTTAAATTTATTCCTCGCTCCAAGAGTATTGAGTCTATGAATACAATCTAGGACAAGTCCAGATCTTATTTCTGAAGCCTCTAATGCTTTTAAAACGGCTTGGCTATCTGTAACTATGGATATTCTCCTATTGTTATAGTTCCTCTCCAATAGTAGCTGTACACTGATCGCGATCGCGTACAGTTCGGCTTGAAATACTGTCGCATTTGTTCCGAGTCCAACCGACTGGTTGTGTCTCAGTCCTTTTGCTCCATGTATTCCTGCTCCGGTTCCATTGATGGTCTTAGAGCCGTCTGTGTAGATGACGATGTCATTTTTGTCTACCGGTTTGTTTATTTGCTCCCAATCATCCCTTGTAGGAATTTCTATCCTGTAGATTTTAATAATGGTATGCTTAGTACTAATTCGGTCTGGCACCATCTGTAGAATGGGATGCTTGTTCATCTCCGCAAAAATCTTGTAGTGTCCTTCCCTGCATTTTTCTTCCTATGAGTGAACTTTTGTTCTATATGCGCTGCCAAGTGCTCTCGCTTCTACAGCTAAGTGTAATGGAGGTAGACTTAACAGGGTTTCCATCGCCGCCGTTGGTGTTGTTGACATAGCTCCCGTAATTTGTAGGCAGGCCAGTCTTTGGACCCTGCTTAGTGTATTCTGACAGTGCTTCGTCAATGTTCTTTGCCACCAGGCAATGCTGGCGTATTCTATAACTGGTTTAACCATAACAGAGTAAATCCAGTGGGTCATTGCTGTTGATAGACCCCAGTTTTTTCCAAACATTCGCCTGCAGGCCCATAAGGCTCTTATGGCTTTATTTGCTACTTTCTCCACGTGTGGTTTGAATGTTAGCCTTTTATCCAGGGTTACTCTCAGATATTTGCCTTCTTCTCCCAACGGGATTTTTTTGTTGTACAGATATAACTGCTTTAGTCCGGTTAGATTCCGTTTTCTTGTGAATGGTATGACTGTGGTCTTTGTAGGATTAACTGACAATTCCTTCTTGTCACACTATTTTTCAACAAAATTTAAGGCTCCCTGCATCATTCCCGATACGGTTTCCTGAAATTTTCCTGTTACTAGTATAGTCACATCGTCCGCGGAGCCGATGGTTGTGTAACCTGCCTCATTCAGTCCTTGTAGGAGTTCGTCCACCACTAGGCACCACAGGAGTGGAGAAAGAACTCTTCCCTGTGGACATCCCCGTGAGGCCTGCACCCCCACAGTCTGAGTAGTGGAAGAGGCGTAGATTTCTCTTTGTTTCAGCATGCTAGAGATCCACTTACATTCTGTTGGATGTATCCCTCTCTTAACTGCTGCTTTGTCTATGGACTTGAAGGCAGTGTTATTAAACGCTCCCTCTATATCTAGAAATGCTCCAAGAGCAACTTCTTTTTGTTTGATACTGTTTTCAGCCCGGCGAACCACCTCACAGATGGCCATTCCGCATGATTTTCCTGCTTGATAGGCATATTGGTGTATATGGAGCGGTGAATTGCTCAATACTGTATCCCGAATATGCCTCTCGATTAGTCTCTCTAGCAATTTGAGGAGGAATGATGTCAGGCTAATTGGCCTGAAAGATTTCGCCTCGGCGTATGTCTCTCTCCCTGGTTTAGGTATGAAGACTACTTTGACTTGTCTCCACATACTTGGTATATATGTCAAGGCCAAACTGGCCCTGAGCATGCCACATAGAATGGGTGCCAATTGTTCTATTCCCTGCTGTAACATAGCTGGTATAATTCCATCTTTTCCTGGAGATTTAAATGGTTGAAATTTATTTACTGCTCATTTAATTTTTGTTTGGTTGACCACTTGATTGTCAAGTGTCCAGTCATCCTTTGTAGCCTTTGAATAAGTATCTACCAAGTTTTGTTGTTCTGATTCATTTTGTTCCAGAATAACTGATTCAGAAAAGTGAGTTTGGAGCAAAAATTCCATTGTCTCCCTCTCCCCCTCAGTGTATTTGGGTCTCTTAAGAGTGCCCAGACTGCCCTCTTTGCCTTTTATCAAAGCTCTTTGGAGTCTAGCACTCTTTGGTGTCTGTTCTAATTCCTGACAGTACTTCCTCCAAGAGTCTCTTTTAGCTTGCCTTATGGCTTTGTTATACTCGGTTAGTTTGGTTCTGTAATCTTCCCAATCTCCGACTCGTTTTGCTCTGTTGAACAGCTTCCTCGTTTCAGCTCTAAGATGGGAAAGTCCCCCATGCCACCAGGGCACATTCCTAGAGGTCTTTTTCCCCCTTTCTTGGCAGCTGGTTTCAAAAGCTGCTTTTATAGCTAATCGAAAGTTATTCTCCATTAGCTCAAGTTCAGTAACACAACTAAACTGATGGCGCTTTTAAAAATCACCTGATGGCTGTACTGAGCTGAAAATGGACTGAGCATCTGGAAGAGATGAACACACCTGTCTAGACAACACTACGTTTCCAGATCGCTAGCAATGCTGTCAGTCTCATTACTTTTCTCACATACATCATTCATCAAAAATTCTTATTCCTAAACCAAATTACTTTCCAATGTATGTATAAGAATCAGGGAATTCAGTCAATTAATTTATTTTTTCCTCTCCTAGCTCGACAGTTCCGGTGACAGCTCAGCCAGCTTCAAGAGCAAAAAGAGTTGTGTATTCAAATTACACAATTCTTTTGGCTTTTGAAGTTGGCTAAGTTGGCGAGTTGGGAAAAGAAAAAGTAAATTAATTGACTGAATCATAACCAGACAAAGTTTTTATTCTTATATTTACATTCACTATTCCAGTCAGCTTCAATTCACCAATATTTCAATATCCTATAAAGTGATTCAAAAAATAAACTACTGCAATTCTAAAATACGTGACAACTCAAAAATAAAGCCGAACTTTACATTAATAGTTTTTTGTGTTACGGATAAAACTGGCTGTGACAAACGGACCAATAGGCACATATTTTTAAAGTACGGAATCCTGGAAAATGATAAGACAACTCAACCAGTTATATGTATGTAGGGTTTATTATTTATAGTACAATTTTCATTTCTTTTTAGCCGAATGTGGCGACTACGTGGTGGAAGATTATCCAGATCACACGTATTTATCTTCTTATAAGTTCGTACCTCATCAAGATCAAGAACTAGAAAGAAGAATTATGGAGAACCATAAAAAACATGCGTATGTATAAATTTTATCCACAACTTCACAACTTTGTCTGATTATATCTTCTGCAGCGGCCAGTCTCCAGCCGAAGCAGACCTGAATCTCTTAGAAACAGCACGAAGATGCGAACTTTACGGTATGAAAATGCATCCAGCGAAAGATCACGAAGGGGTACCTTTAAACCTAGCTGTTGCACACATGGGCCTTGTAGTCTTCCAGAATTTTACCAAAATCAACACATTCTCGTGGGCCAAAATTAGAAAAATTTCATTTAAACGGAAACGATTTCTTATAAAACTTCATCCAGAAGGATATGTAAGTAGAATATATTAGTATAACACCATATCTGATTTTATTCTTTAGTGCGCCTTACAGGGCTATTACAAAGACACAGTGGAATTTTTCTTTGAAGGAAGAAATGAATGTAAAAATTTCTGGAAAAAGTGTGTAGAAAATCATGGTTTCTTTAGATGTTCGTCTGTGAAACATGTACCCAGGCATAAAACTAGAGTTTTGTCAAGAGGTAGCTCATTTAGGTAATATTTTTTTCTAATTATATTAAATAAGAAGTATTAATAGTTGTTTTGTCAACAGGTATAGCGGAAAAACCCAAAAACAAATCGTAGAATTCGTTCGAGATAACTACGTGAAACGGCAAACATTCCAAAGGTATAACAGTTCTAAATATTTAATTCCTGTAAAAAGCATTGATTTTTTTTGTTTCCGTAATTGAATATCAGTGTTCGTGATTTTGTTTGGTTGTGCATAGAACCCTTTTTCTGTTTTTATTTTTAGATGGTTGATGTTATTTTGCAGATGAGCCAGATTTTATTTTGTTTGTAATGCGTAGTTGAAATTGAACAGTTCCATATTCCATTGCGTTGCATTGTTAGCATGTTCCCTTCCACGCATGCGCGCTGATTGTTGTGTTGGGGCTAGAACTGCTGTGTCCGGCGCCATCAAGGGAAGGAGGATGGGAACTGAGATGACTATGCGCGCGAATCAAGCTCAGCTAATAGACTACACGTGGTTCATGTTACTTTTTTCTCTATCTGTGCACTACTGAAACATTTGACCTTACATGTGCCTTTATTTCATATCTGCATATCAACTCGATGTCCATTTGATGTCAGACAGAATGTTTTTTGATGTTGAAACCACATATTTTCATAAATTGTAAAACTCTTCGTCTTGGTTTAAATCAACTGTTGTAGTTTATATTATTTTGTGCAGATATGCTCGCGGAAATTTTGATTTCTGAAATAAGCTGTTAAATGATTTATTGTAAGTATTGAAAATAAATCATTTTCCAGTGGTTGAGTGTTTGATAGGCTAGAGGTTGTAGAGTGCAGTTGCTGTTCACTGGCATACGCTGCGTTAGAAAGAGAGGGATGCGGGTGGGTTGTGGTTGGGTACAATCTCATTCCTCATTCTCTTGTTGTGCGTAGGTCGGCATCGTTCCGGCACTCGTCTGCGCACTCTAGTGCCGCCAACGTGCACGCCAGCCTAGTCGGCAACAGCATTTCCGCACACCCTCTGTTGCCTCTCGCTGACAACAGTCTTATTAACGGTAGGTGTCTCTATCTCTCTCTTTCTTTCTCTCATTAGACTCTGTCTCTCAATCTCTCTTTGTCTTTATGCTCTATGTATTTTGTGCCTCTGTGAACCTGTACTTACTTCGGATGCTTCTTTTTTTATTTAGTTGGTAATGATTTTGCTATGTTAGGAATCATTTTTAATTATCATTATTATTAGAATGAGGCACATTATTCTGTTTTGTTTTATTTTTATGATAATATAATGATAGTTGAAGCTTTAATATTGTTTAATTTTTTTGAAGTGGGCCCAGTGGGTTCCAACCTATCAACGTCACTGGGATCGATGGACCCCGTACAGGGCCGGGCGGTCCAGGTGCTGGTTTCTCCGACGACGAGGGCAGCTTATCGCCCCCCAGACACAGCTATGTCTTGGAGCATGGCCCCATCCAGTACCGCGGCGGGCACGCGTACCATCATGCCGGTAGTGGAGGCGCAGGGCTCTCGGACGATGAGCTCGCCCTCACCTCCTCTGACGACGCAATCGGCTTCCCCGGCGACTTCTGCAGCTACGAGTCCGCTGCATACCATCATCCAACGGCCGCAGCCCCCGCTCCGCACTACCACACACAGCAGCCCGGTCGCCGTTCGCGCAGCAGTTCACAGGGCAGACACAGGTCAGCCGAACATACGCCACACCATCCCAACCATCCCGGTCATCCTTCCGCATACCCAGTTCATCACCCACACGCCGCCGCACAGTACAATACATTACAGCACGCACCACACACACATCCACACTCACAGCACTACTACCCGGACGCTTTGTAACGAGCACTTGCTCCAGAAATCCGAAGGTTCTCTCGACAAAGTCAAGTACACTTCCATTTACACCCCGCCTGGCCCTGGCCAGACACAGTCTCAGCTGGAACTGGGTACACAAGTGAACGACTCGGACCAGGATACGGACCAGCGATCCAGTCCCGACGAGTACACTCACACGTACCCGGTGGCCCCCTCCTATCGCACGGAGGCCATTGCGCTTCCCAAACGCCAAATATGGCAGCGCAGTGCCAGCTGTCGCGACCTCTACGATTTTTCGTTCGAGGACTCGGGCAAGGCGAAGAAGCGACCGAAACCGGCGCCTTCGCATCCTCCTCAGAAGAGCAGTTATATTAACTTGGAGGAACGAAAACTTGAATCGCCTATTACGCGTTACGATGAAAGCAACCGTACACTTTATAGTACCAACAGTTCGCGTAACGTTAGCCTCGATATCCATCAAGACATAATTGTACCGGGCCAGAAAGTGTATTCCAGCAGCTATCCAGGCACCACTAGCCTCAGCCAGGAGTCAATGGAAGATCCCGGCAACTACGAGCTTGCCGAATCGCAAGACGACCTCTCACACGATAGTTATGAGCTACTCGAACGCTCTGACGATGATTACAGTACATCCGGCGAATATCGCCATAAAAAAATTAAAACAATGAATACTAGAAGCTGTAGTCTTGATTCTGGTAATTACCTTCCTACTGATTCCGAATCTGATTCAGAGAAACATCATAAATACAAAAGCAGCTCCGACGTGCATCAAGATATTTTCCTGATGGATGATCCGAGAGATTTACCAAGAGAAAAAATTCCACGCAAATCTGATGGAAGTTTCTATAAAACTTTCAAAATGAGTTCCCGTACTTCTAGTTTAGAATCAAAAAGCGATTATTATGATACTAGAACAACTAAATCTGGTATAAAAAGAAGCGGTTGGGATCATAGTTTTGGATCTAGGACTTCTAGCCAAGAGTCCAAGAGTGACTATGACAACAAAAAAACCACAGCTACACGTAAAAATAAAAGCTTTGAAAGTTTGGGAATGAAATCTGATTATCTTGATTCACGTACTTCAAGTTTAGAATCGAAAAGTGATTATTATGACGCAGCCTCGAAAATTGATGAACTTAAATTTAATAAATATCATCACGAATTCGACCGCAAAATTCAGTTTGAACGAAATTACGGTACTCAAAAACAGAGTAAGAATATTGTTAATTATGATACTTTTCCCAGTTTCAAAGAAACATCTCATGTACATTCCATTAGTTTACAAAATGTTGAAACTGAACAAAATATTCGAGCAAATCGTATGTTTACAATAGAGCAACAAAATACTGTACCACGTACCCATAAATCAACTAATTATAATAAATCACAGAAGTCTTACGAACCAGAAAGAAGAAGATCACAAGCCACAACTCACATTTGGCCAGAAAATATTGCAGGTATTCCTACAGAAATCGAAGATTGGACAACTAAAGCTAGAATGCAGCGTTCCACTGAATCCGAAAGCAATATTTTCAGTTTTGATGAAGACAAAATTCAATCACTTCAGGAAAGTGATATAGAGTTAGGAATGTGTGTTGAACATTCATCTTACAGTATTGTTTCTGCTATGAATCAATCCGATATAAACGAAAATGATTTCAAACAAAAAACATCAAGAAATAACTATAGGGATGTATTCCTGGAAATTGACCCAAAACGTCTAGAAATAGGTCGTGGAGAGCAGCTGCCGCTTCATCAACCTATTGAAAGAACTAAATCTGATCCGAATAGCATTGCAAATAGGCAACGTTTAGGTTCTAGTTCGCGGAGGCATATGTTAATGCATCAAAAATCAATAGATTTAACTCCTGCAGAATCGAGTGATGAAGATTATCTTTTTAAGCAAATTCCGAGTGCGCCCCCCATAACAAAATACCGCGGTGGTCATTTTGAAATGCCAACTGCCGAATTTGGCCATTTTGATATTCTAAAACGTGAAATCGAAGGTCAGAAAACTAAATTTGAAGTTCCTAAAAGTCAGTTTGAAATATTAGGGGCTAAAACTCAATCAGATCTTGTTAACTTACCCCCTAAAAACGATTTTGATATTCCTTACGTTTTGCATAAACGTCATATGATGAATGGTACTGCGTCTAAAATTGAAGAATGTGTCAAATTTAAAGAGCCCGAAAAAGTAGTTGTAGATATTCCGGTTATTACAGCGGATAAAAACTGGAGCAATATTCCTGAACCTATTGTTACTGATTCATCAGATGAATGTAAATCTAGTCTAAAGACTCTTCCATCTGAAGCGGAACCTACAGGTTCATTTTTATTTACACAAAACATAGATTTATCCAAAGTTGATCCTGTTACTCTAGAAGTTGACAAAAGTGAATTGCCAGTACAGCATATGGCAAGTCCAAAGCGCGATATTAC
This sequence comes from Dromius quadrimaculatus, assembly GCA_963989225.1. Taxonomy (NCBI): domain Eukaryota; kingdom Metazoa; phylum Arthropoda; class Insecta; order Coleoptera; family Carabidae; genus Dromius; species Dromius quadrimaculatus. The sequence continues at coordinate 43,992,039 of OZ022331.1, read as the reverse complement.
AAAAATCGATCCGATCATGCTGGAAGCTTTAAGTTGTAAATTAAGTCAAATTGAAAGCGATTCTCCAACTAGTTCGAAAACAGAGAGCTTAAAGCCAGAAATGAAACTAAAGATGCAGCAGTTAGCAGAAGAACAGAAAATAGAAGAAGCTAAAACGGCGTCTGAAATAAAACAAAAATTCATAAACGAAAAAGTGGATATGAAAACCAAACAAAATTTAAAAGATAAAATCAAAACAGAACTCAAACCTAAAAGAATTATTAAACCTAGAATGCAACCTAATAAAAAGGGTGGAAAAAATAAAACTAAAGTTCGTATTACCTCTTTTAGTTCTGATGACGAATCTCTTGATTCAGATGATGTATTTGGTAGCGCAGAAGCTACGCCAACTAAATTAGAATTCTCTCCTCCACAAAGTCGTAAGGAAATGGAGCCAATTTTGAAGTATGAATCTGAACGACAAACTCATTTGCAGTACACAATGTCATCAACTGAAGTTGAAGGTTCTCCGCCTGCAGCTAGAAAACAAGAATATTTACCGTATGATAGAAGTCTGGATCCTAATTATCAAACAGAATTGCGTCGAATTTCAGAAAGATCAATATCTATCCCGAGTTCGGAGGAAGATATTAATTCTAAAAATACTGATATTAATCGGCCAGTATTTGAAGAACCAGAAGAAGATAAAACATTAACCACTTTGACAGAACAAGCAATTGAAGAATGTCCTACAATTACAGAAGACAGTAAGGATCTGAAATTGACTTCCGATACCATATCAACACTGTCAGTTTCAGAAGAATTAACAAAAATAGAAGTGATAAAACCTATTCCTCAAGAACAGAAAAAAGATGAATCAAAAGAAACAGAACAAAAAGATCAGGAACAAAAATTATCTCCTGTGAAATCTTCAATACAAGAATCTCCAGCTCGTAAGAAAGGACAATCAACTTTGTTATTTGCCCACGCAAGATTAAATCTGTCTGAAGGATCAGCTTTTGCAGTTATTCAACGTCAAACTGCGACTACTTCTCCTACTGCAGGCAGAAGAGCAAAGAGTTTGGATGCACCAATAATTTCTGTGACTAAATTACCACCCTTAAATGCATTTTCCAGTAAAGATGATACAGTAGAAGAATCTTATGAAATAGAAGATAAGATTGAAGCAAAAATTGAGAAAAAAGATGTAGAAAAACAATTTTCTATCCCGATTATTGAAGAACCTGAAAATGTTTCTCCTAAGGAAGAGAAATCATTAGAGATGTCTAAAGAAATTGCTAAGACAAATGTTGAAATTAAAGAGCCTATTAAAAAGGAGATTGCTGAAGTAGAAGAGCCTGCAAAAAAAGAAATTATCAAAAAGGATACTAAAGACAAGGAGCTTTTAAAGAAGGAAATAGAGAAACAACCTGAAATTAAAGATGTGAATGGCAAGAAAGAAACTGAGAAAGATATACGTATAAAGGAGTCTGAAAAAAAGGAAGAAAAGTTAAAACCGAAGAAAGTAGAATTAAAAACCAAAAAATCCGTAGAAAAGGATCAAATTGTACCTGAGGTACCACCTCGAACTAGAAAACCTCTCACACGGACGGGATCAGTTCAGAAGAGTTTACCATCCCAAAAATCATTACCGACCGATAATAATAATAAAAATAAAAGTGTTTCGAGTCAAAGATCATTGCCAACACAAAAAACTAACAGGGAAAGTAAAATAGCAGGTGCAAAAGACAAAACTGCTCCAGTTAAATCTTTACCACCAAAAAAATCTGTACCCTCGAAAACTGCAGAAAAGCCTGTCACAACTCCAACAAAACCAGCAACAACTAAAGAAAAGCTACCAGTTACTCAGAAATCTCTACCGCTCAAAACAGAAAAAGAACATTCTAAAAGTTTACCAACACAAAAATCATTACCCACTCCACAATCTCTTCAATTGCCAGAGATTAAGCGTACTAAAAGTCAAGAAATCGAAAGTAATAGGACTCCAAAACCAAAAGAAAAATCAAAATCGTTTGATAAGTTAGAATTTAAAAGAAACGGAAGCAAAGAACGTTCTAAATCTCAAGAAGATAGTGATAGTGATGTTGCCAAAAGAATAGAAAAGCAGCAAATGCTTTATGAAACTGCTATAAAACAAACATTAAAAAGTCCAGTTAAAGATGTACTTCCTGTATTCCCAACTGTTGAAGAAACAGTTCGGGTTAATGACGGAAAATTGGAAATTTCAATAGACACCATTGACAATAATATTCCGCTTGAAGAAGCAATTATTATTACAAAATCTCCAAAAAGATTGGACAAGAAACTAACCAAGAGCTTAGAATTAAATTTAACAGGAGATAACACTGATTCAGCTGGAGAAGAAAAGTCGTCAGTACAGCGTTTAGGAAAGAGTTTAGATCTAGAAACGCGAGGAGATGATGATAAAGTTGAATTTGATTTCAAACCAGAAGCCCTAAAAGCTGCAGAGGATAAAAAGACGGCTGAAGAAACTTTGCTTGCATCGATTATTAATGAAACATCGCCAGAATCTGATGAGCATGTAGTTGAGCAAGTAATTGAAGCAGAAGTTCATAAGGAACCAGTTGTCACAGATCCAGAAATAAAGGAAAATATTGTTTTAGAAGGGACTAGTTTGGATATCTGGTTATCAGTTGATGGAAAAGTCGAAGCCAATAAGGAAAATGGTAAAATGGAAAAAATAACTGTAATACAAAAATCAAATGAGAATGTTTTTTTTGAGGATACGTCCATCTCAAAACCGCCAGATTTGATAAAAGAAGGCATTAAACATGAAATCAAATCGTCTTCCGAATCTCATAGTTTGGAAAAAATGAGCCTGGGAAATTCGCTTGATATAAAATATATTGATGATTCAGGAGATTCTTCACATAAATCAGAGAAAGATGCAAAATTAATTGCTGAATTGCAAAAAAGTATAGCAATTGATAATGCGCTGTCTAAAAAAATTGAAAGAATAATTAAAGAAGGTGATACAACTCAAAAAGAAAAGAAACCATCTGTCGAAACTCCTAAAGAAATGGATGATTCAATGCCAGATAATACTTTAGTTAGAATCACAAGTGAAGATGAATCGTTAACAGAAGTTAGCGATTTAAGAGCCGACACAGCAGATAGTCATTTGCTAGGTTTTGATGAGCACAGAAATAGAGGAGCTCTTTTAAAATTGAGCATCGAACGTAGCCGATCAGAAGATACCACGTCTTGGATTACAGTTGAATGTGATGAATATCTTGGTGCAGATTCATTTGATGTTGAAGAAGCTCCTTTAGAATCACCAGAAAAAATAACTTCTACTGAAACTGAAGGTGCTGAGAAAACAACAGAAACATCTGGTACCTTAACGCCAGAAAAAAGTGTTCCAAAAGTAGATGAAGCTCAAGAATCAAAACATACGTTATCCATAACAGATATGAAATCTGGTAAAATTGCACTTTTGAAACATAGCAGCGATCATTCTAAAAGTAGTGATACTACTGGTTCGTGGACAAGTGGCGAAAAAGATTTAAGTCCAGGAAAGACAGGAGATGAATCAAGTGTTAGTTGTTCAATAGCTAAAGCAATTGGCGTTAGTACGAATATCGAGCAATTTGAATCTTTTGAACAATTAGCAGGTAAAAACGGAGAACAAACCAGCATTGAAAAACATCATAAGCCACATTTACTCGAACGATCAAGCCCTATTGATGAAGAATCTAGTTCGGCTTCGAATGGATTTACAAAGCACAAAGATGATACAAAAGAAATTAAATCCGATGATTTATTGGACGCCAATGGAGCAGTTAAATACCCCAGAAATAAATATCCCTTTGAACAAAAATGGGCAAGTGATTCAGAATTAAGTCAAAGAATTCATCAAAAAATTAGCAAAAAATTATCGAGCGCTGATAAAAATTCTCTATCATCATTGGATGATTCTGTTTCTGACAAGCGATGGAACGGAAAAGGATCATTAGATAAACCAACTTTAAGTTCCATAGATAAATTATCTGTGGAATCGAGGAACTCTGTTGATACTGAATCTAGTTCTGGTAGTTTGGGAGTAGCTGCAAGGCTACAAAAAACTGGAGAAATTCCTGCTCGAGAACCGACTTCAACTTGGCGACCGTTTCTCATTGAAAGTTCTGGCTCTTCCAGCTTAGAAGAAGGTCTTCTACCACCAGATCATGACTTAGAAAGTCATGATTACTTTTTGAGTCGTCAAAGTACAGGAGAATATTCAGGTCATTATGATTTAGTCACAGGTAGAACAGAAGGAGATAGTCAAAAAGACGATGATCATTATGATTTTCAAGATGAGTTGGCAGAGTTTCCAAGTAGTTTTGGATATCCATGTCTTACAGCAGCAATAACTAATATTGCTGTTGGAAGCACAGATGTACTTGGAGGTTATGGGGGAGGATTTTTAGCTAGAACACTTTCACGTATATCAGAAAGGAGCACTAATTCAGAAAACACAAGTTTGGAAGAAGATTCTACGAAAGCCAGTACGCAATCTGATAGTGTGAATGACGAATCTTTAATGTCTAGTGATCATCAAGCAAGTCTTAGTTCAGATCCTCCGAGCCACCCACAACTTCCTGGTGAAGGAGAAAAAAAGAGTTCAAACGGTAGTTCGGATAAAAAACAAAAAGATTCGTCCACTGGTAATAGTAAACATAGTAATGAACAAAATGTAGTTCATGTTAATCAGTTATTACTCAATAGACAAATGTCTGATGATAGAAGAACATCGGCTGAGATGGCAGATCTTTCTATTGATGACATTGAAATAATTACTTCTGAGCGTGGCCTTAAACTAAAACGACAAGATTCAGATGACACAATTATTGATGAAGAGAATATGGAAGATATAAATCAGTTGAAACCATCTAGCAGCCAAGAAAGCGAAGACTGGCCGTTACCAGATATCCCTACACAAATCGAAAAACATCCGAGGGAAAATCTTCTTCCGCTAGAATTTCTACATGAAATGCCAAGTCTTGAAAGTGTAGAACAGCGCGCAAAATTAAAGGAAATAACTCCTTCGCATATTCCTAAAATGTTTGGACAGCGTGGTTCGTTGAAAAGTCAAGATTCCGAACAATGGCCCAGTCCACCATCTAGTCTTCTAGAAACACCCGTTGTTGGGAATGTTGAATCTTATTACATGGAACCAGAAGAAGTTTATAAAGTAACAATAGATTCAACTACTGATCCGACTGGTGAAAATGAATCGAATGCAGACTCAAGCGAAGAGAATAAAACATTAGGAAATGATGATTACGCAGAAGTTGCCAACGATGAAGATCAAATTGAAGAGTGTCATAGTAGCAGCAGAGAAGAACATTCTAGACAAGAAAAAAGTAGTTCTGAAAGTGTTAGCGGTATTCAAAGTCGTGTAAAGATAATTTTAGAAAAGAAACCTACGGAAACACATAGTTCTAATTCAGAAGAAGACATGAACGTGACTTTGAATGATGATGTTTTCACTGATGCGGTTGTAGATGTTTCTAAGAATGAATTACGGCCTCCTACTGTTCTTAGACGTAGTACCACATCAGATGATTCATCTCATTCTGGTGCAAAAAATGAATTAAAGCCTCCATCACCTCGACATTCTCACAGTTCATATTCCGAAGAAGAGTGTACAAGTTCAATGGGTACTAATTTTGAAGAGGGTACAGTACGGTTTGCTCTCAGACCTACTAAATGTACGCATAGTTCTCATTCGGAAGACACGTCTGTTGCGTTAAGTCTTTCCGAATGGTCAAATAGTACTAATACAGTAAAATTTCAAAATTTGTCGACTAGCAATAATAGCTGTACTAATAAGAGTTCAACTAATACTTCTGGAGCAATGAAAAGTGATGATAATTCTATAACAGATATCGCTCAATCAATATCTGAATGGTCGAGCAGTAATAGTAACACTCTTATGACTCAGCAGAGCAGTAGTTTGCAGTTCCAAAAACTGTCAACTAATACTTCAACAAACGACAGTACACTTACTGAAATGATTCCGACCATTTCCGAGTGGTCAAGTTCTGATACTGTTGTTAACACGTCAGTGCCTCAAACGCATAATATTAATACAATCAACATTGAAGGGTGTCTGGAACAATTACTTGAAGATGACGAGAATTCTTCTCAGGTTTTACCACCTAAAAGCCCTGAAAATATACCTTCGGAAGATCTGATAAGTATTCAAATGAAAAAACAATCAAATGAAGAAATTAAACATTATACAAAGTCAACTGAACGTCCTGTTACTATTCCCCTGCATCACTTGATGTCTGATACTGAGAAATCTACCGAAAGTAGCTCAGTAGAACGACAGCCTTCTCCAGCAGTTGCTGAATCTTCCGAAAGAAAATCTTTGAAACATTATCCTTCGTCAAAATCAACTGAGCGGCCTATGAAAGTGCCGCTAAAATATTCCAAGTGCACACCTTATTATTCTAGTAGTTTGAGTTCTGAATCTACTTCAGCTGCTATGTCTAAGCCTATTCCAATAGCTAAAACACAAACACTACCTCTATCAAGAATTCATAGGAAATCTATTTCCAAGAGTTTGTTACAAAGTCCTCCTAGTGAAAATGATTCAACAAGTTCTGTAGAGTCTCCTATTGGTACTCCAGAAACTAGAGTACGTGGTCATAGAAGACGAAGACAATTGCAACCAAAAAGACATAAACATGAGAAAGAATATAGATTATCCAACAAAGAGGAATATATTGGTCAGTCACCTCCTATCGAATTTGCAGAACCTGAAAAATTCATGTGCGGCAAAGATTTTAGCGACTTACCGAGCGATTATGAATATAAATCAGATATCATTAGACGCATATATTCGGAAAATGTGGAGGAAGGATATTTTCCTGACGGCGATTCTCAATCAGGTTCAGATATTTTCCGGATAGAGAATGAGGATTTTGACGAAAGCCTTGGTCGCTTTGAAGGACTGTCTTTAGATGGATCTTTATGCGAAACTTTTGATGTATCCTCTATTCCTCCACCTCTACTCGAAGACGATTTCGAGGATCCTGATAGAGAACCAGAAATTTGATCCGAGGATAGTATAGGAATGCATTTTTAATAAATTTCTCTTAGAACAATTCACAATTCAGCAACTGTTGTGACAGTTCTGTCGATTCAAGTTGTAATACATGTGCCAAATTTGAAATTCCTGCGTGATTTTTGTTTTACAATTGGCTTTTGGATATTTTATTGATCGTTTTTAATAGTTAAGAAAAATAACTATCGTATAAGATGCGCATTATGAATGTAAATTAGTTATTTAATACGTTGAACGAATCATGAGATGCTTTAAAACTGTCTTCAGATTTTCGGCTTTCGTAAAAGATCCTTTTTGATCATGATCCCGTTACTAACAATTGTCATTTAATCATAACAACCGAATTCAAAACACCGTTTTTACACTTTTACATTTTACTTATGAAGTAGATTTAAGAGCACAAATCACTTTAATAATCAATATCAATATTAAAAATGTATTAAAAACTTGCACAATCAAAAAACTATATGAAAATATTAAAATTTATAAGAAAATATTAAAAAAACAGTTTAAAATAGAAATAAATGACAGTTGTTAGTTAAGGAGTTCGTGGTAAAAAATGGAGCGCTAGAACAAAGAATAGTACGTTTCCTGAAAGGCCTGGGGCCGCGCGAAGACTGAAACCTGTAAATATATATAACTCGCAGTCGTTTAAAATACATTCAAATCAAACTTAACTAAAATATCGTACTCGTTTGTATATTAATTGTTATTTAGGGAAAATGACGTGTAGATTCAATTCAGGATGCATTCCATATAATACGTTTATCTACGGACACTTGCTCCTTTGGAAATATGATCGTCGTTAAATCCTTCATTTTCTATCTAGTACGGGCATGGTGTCGGATAGACGTAGTTTCGAATTTTATTATGTCTAGCTACTTTGTTTCATTTCATTGTTTTAAAAATTATAAATAGTGATACTGCTTCAAATAATAGAATAGAATAGTGATTAACTACCTTTTGATTATCTATGTTGTATCATATTTAACATCTGCAAATCACTTTGCATTGATAAATTTTGATATAAACGTAGGAGAAAGAAGTTGTTTTATATTTTTTTAATAAAAGCTCATAAAATTTAGTAGTCATACAGAATAAAATATGTCAAAAGCTAGTTAATCATTAATTGATAAGCATTCAAATTATAAATATTATTTTCTTCTTTTGTTTTCAAAATATCAAATTCAAAATATTTATTGAAAATATATACGCAGTAGGTAATTGAGACAAATATAACAAAGTGTGTTTGCAAATTAATATTCATTGCGATTCATTGGTTTGCATTAAGAGGATGTACAACGGCTCGGAAATTCTAGAGAATTTGAACAAAAACTAAGCAATATTGTTACGAGATATCCCAGTTATTACAGTTAAAGATATTTTTATCAAATATAAAAAATTTTGGAGAAAAAAGTTTAATGTAGTATTAGAAATTATATTTTTGAAATCTTAATGAGAAAAATTATGATTTAGAGTCAGATTAGCTCTTGCACTTTTAAAAGAAAACCATAAAATTAAAAATTATCTTGGAAGAAAGTTGGTCGAAAAATATTTTTTAACTCTTTTGGAACAGGGTAGTATATTCACTTAAGTCTGTTTCCGCTGAAACATCTCTCGTTATACCAGAATAAAATTTTTGAAGATTTGTGGAAGGGGTAGAAATGAATTCTGACAGAGAGGCTGTGATATTGTACCTTTCTTTTTTAAAAAAAAAGGGTCAAGTGATGTACTGAATCATTTTTTCGAAACGTTTAATGGAAACCGATATATTATGAAACGCCTAGATTAACTACGAAAATTAGCAACATTTAAATTGGCGGTAATGTTTGGTGACGGAGACTTGCACACCAGGAACAAATATTATTATTAACATGTAAATGTAGCATATTGGATTCGAGAATTGAATATTCGTGTTTCTTTTTATTATTGCATTTGTATCATTTTACTTTCAAAGACAATTTTAATAATTACAAGGGGTATTTCAACTGAAACAGATTTTAGTACAACCCAATGAATCGCATCTTGCTTTTCATGATTATTTTTTATGTTGACATATTTCAATTTAAAACTATTGAGAAACCAATGAAGTGTTATAATATTATACATCTAAATGTATTAGTTGATTATAACCCATATTTCAGCGATATTACTTAAACGTCTGTAGATATTACACGCAAGCCCCCACGTTTGTACCAATTACAGTAATTAACACCGGTTTTTATTGCTCTAAAAATTGACGTAATATCATTCACTTAATTTCGGCATTTATGAAGACAATCGTAGTTTTATATTCAATAAAAAAGCTTGTGTGTAATATTGCGCTCGGAATTCATGTAGATACGAATAAATTAAAACCATTTTAATCACAATCCAGGTACCAGTGAAATTAACTAATATTGCATGTTTTCAAAATTGATTGAATTTTTATTGCAAAAATTTTGATGTTTACAGTTTAAATTATAATTTTGTTGGACCAAATTATTTTAAAATTTTTAATGTTAAATATTCCAATTATTCATTTGTATATCGAGGGGAAATATTTTATGATTTAATCTTAAATAGTTTTGTGAATTTTACATATTTGTATAAACATACAAAAAAGAGTATTTTATTTTATATTATACTGATAGAGAGCTAGTAATAATATTGCTCAATGTTGGACAAAAATGTTGTTTTCCAGGTATAAAAAAATTTTTTTTTCTTGAAAATAAAACTATTTATATGTACAGATGTCTCCTGTAAGCGGTATATTATTGTAAAATATTTCTTAATTGCAAACAAGTAACAAAAAAACATATAAAATAGTGCCATGTTCAAATTAATAACATTAAACCAATTGAAGAAATACAAAGTGATTTGGTGATGCTAAATATGGTAATTAACGAATCATTATGCATTTCTTTATCAATCTCGATAAAATAATTGAAAAAGATGCTAGAATTTCTATTATTCATAGACTGGACTAAACTTGATTTTTGTAAGGATATATGCCACATATTGCCACATTCCAGAGAATTTAAAATTTAAATAGAATTATTATTTTGCAAGAAACACACCACAAATTTCCGTAAGAAAAATATCTGAAAAGATTTCAAAATAACCAATAATAAAAATTGTAATTATTTTGACTAATATATCCCAAAAAATGGATTAGTTGATTATTATCCAGTCTGTGAAGTAGAACTAAAAATATAGACACCTTTTTCGATAATCCTGTATATTAAATTACCTTAGTTGTGAAAAACGGTTCTATTTGGAAATTCTTGTTTCAAAAAACTTTTCTATTTTCACTTCAAATGAAATAATAATCTACCTTTTGCCTGACGCAGCCTGTATACATAATTCTAAAAGTGTATAGTATTTTGATATGTTATCTTGTTAATTTATGTATGGCCTAATCGAAATGATTTCATCCATATTTTTTCATATAAATATTTTCTTGTAAATTATATTCCTTGTTAACTAATTTCTGTATCGTAACAAATCTAACCCTGTATAACATCTTAGGACGTTTTATTGGTAATAAAATATACGATTTGCTTAACGCAAGTTTCATTTCAGTTTGTGTTAGTCACTTTTTTGCTTTTATTCATTGATAATAGTTTCACTTGGACTAACACAAGCGTGAGTATTTCTAGCACACATGTGGTCGATGTATTAATTTTTTAAAGCATGAAATATGAATTTTATTATGTCTTTATAATTTTAAGTTTATTTTTAAAATCAACATTGTAATATATTTTGCACGCTTTTTTTTCAGTGCTCATAATTTTTCTTTACACATTCACACCTATTTACACAACAATTTGTACATTTTTATATGATTTATTATTCATGTAGATTAGTTGATGTATACAGTCTGGCAAGAATTCAAATGCGTTTGAAATAATTAGTTTCATAGGTTTTTTTCACTTAACAAGTTTTTATATGTCTCTAGAAATTGTTTATATTGAGTTTTATCTTTAATTTTGTTTTTAAAGCAATGTCTTTATGTTTTTGGTAAATCTTAATTTTTCTATTTTCTGAATAAGAGAGATGTGATTCAATGATTTTCATTTCGCTGAATCACTTTATCCATTAGCTTTTCGGCAAACTTTGATGAATTAAAGTTAGTGCAATCACAAGAAAAAATATGTTATATGCTACGTTTTCCAAATTCAACCGTGCCAAGTCAGCTCATAACCCTTTGATTGCGAAAACTCGTACCATCGTTCAAACAATAATTTTTCTTGTAATCGTGCACCAAAGTTTGACTTAGAGCTAATAAATTTTTTCAACTAGAAATGATAATATTTTTCTGAAATTTCCAAATCCAGTATTCGAACGATCAAATGAAAAAGCTTTTATTATTGATCCTAAACTAATTTGAACGTCAATTTTTGCACTCTTGCTGGACTGAAAATGAAAATTTTATCTTAATTCAGCTTTGGTTTTCACAGATAATCATTCCAACGTCAACAATAATTCAACAATATCCGAGAATAACAATTCCTTTTTTGCATCAACGCCAAATAAGGCAATGAACGGAAACGACAATATTCTCAGCAACACTCAGGGATCCAATAAAACCAAAATTTCAGAAGACATCAGTCCTGTAAAGCAGTTGACTCAAGAAGATATCATGAATTCAGTTAATGCCAATTCTACTACGAACGGAACACTCATAGTAGCAGAAGTTGAAAATGAAGTTAAGAAGAAGGTTCGCATTATTTAGTATTTTCACGGCAATAAATAAAATTGTATCAATTATAAATTTTTATTACAGCCTCGATGGTCTACGGATAAAGCTTACTACATTGCGAAAGAACTATTAACTACTGAGTTGACTTACAAGAAAGATTTAGATATAATTAATGTTGTAAGTATTTTCACTTTTTTCAAAATTAGGACACAAAAATAAAGTGCAGGCAAATTCAGCCTCGTAGAACATTTTTTGTAAAAATTATATATTTACGTCTACCATGGAATTTGAAAACTGTTTTGATTGTTTAGTGGTTCAGAGAAGAAGTGGCAACTGAAAAACCATCAGAGTGTAATCTTCTACTATCATTAATATCACCGTTAGCAAATGCTCACGGACAATTAGTCCGAGATCTTGAACAGCGTCTGCAAGCTTGGGAGGGAAGAGGAGGAGCAAAAAGTGATAGCCAGCGAGTAGGCGATGTTTTATTGACACACTTGCCTCCTCTACTACCCGTGAGTAATTGTCATTTTATTGAAATAAATTAATCAAATTACTTACAATTATTCGCAATTTTAGCTTTATGAAGAATACATGGATGGACATTTATTAGTTTTAGAAAGATTAGATTCTGCATTTAAACAAGATAGTAGATTTGAACAACTTTATAGAGATTTTGAATTACAAAAAGTGTGTTATCTTCCACTTACAACATTCGTATTGAAACCTTTACATCGATTGCTGCACTACAAAAATCTCCTTGACCGTAAGTGAAAATATCGTGTTAAAAATATTATTTTTTATGTTATTAATTTGTTGTTAGGATTACTAAAACATTACGAACCAACTCATCCAGATTACGCAGACTGCCTCACAGCAAATGCGACGTTAGCAGAACTTGTATGTCCTGTATCAGAGATGTTGACACACTCTGAAAATTTGGCGGCATTAAGTGAACTCCAAAGAGATATCATTGGATTTGATTCACTTGTTCAACCTGGACGCAAATTCATCCGCCATGGATGCTTGCTTAAACATTCCCGAAAAGGATATCAGCAGAGAATGTTTTTCCTGGTGAGTCAAGTCATTTTTTTTCAATTCTTTTTTTGCTTACTAAACCAAAAAACATGATTTTGAAAAAGACGGCCTGTCTGTCTGTAACCACGATAACTTGAGAACGCGTACAAATTTTTGACTGTAATTTCATATAATCTTTTATCAAAAAGTTTGTTTCTAGTTCATGAATAAGCTTTTTCAACCTGTCTTTTACTTTCTTGCGTTTGCATTTGATTTATCATAAAATTCGTTATATTTTTCATGCGAAGAAATGAAATACTTATTACTCATATTTGGACATCACATGTAAATGTTCTTTTCTTTTAAATAAGTAAGTAAGTTCTATCGTGTTTGGTATCAAACTTCTGCAGGAATAATTCTAGTAAAAGCGTTATTATAATATAATTATACTTAGGCCCGAGATATCCACCTCCTAATAAATTTATTTGGTGATTAATAACTATGGTAACAATTGTGCAGACAATTGTTGCCATGGGCTTAGTACAAATATAAAATAAATAATGTTTTCGATTGTTAATTATTTTTCTACAACTTAACTAACTATGCCAAGATTGAGATTAACTAAAGCGACTTATAGTTATTGTAAAATAAAATAGTAGTTTCATACAACTGCCATCTGTCACTTTGAACATAACAGCTGTTACTTTGAAATATGCAGTTAATTGATATGAACCTCTAAATTTATGAAACTGGGCTGAAATTCACAATCGGAAAAGTACTGTGTGGCCACAGCTAAATTTTATAATAATAATAATCAACAAGTATATACTGCTAGTTATTAATAATCTATTTGATTTTTCTAGTTTTTAAACTTACTTATGAGTTTGAAAACATGTATGACCAAATTTATAAAAATATGATATTAACCAGAATGTTTTAGTTTTCAGATATTTTATTATATACCTCAAGATCACAAGCTGCTTTACAATTTAAAGTTCATGGACACATGCCATTAAGGGGAGTTATGCTTGAAGAACCAGAAGGAGAGATTGCTTCCTACGCGTTTATTATTTACGGTAAATATGAATTTTTTTTCGATTTTATGTAGTTTTTTTTTTTTGTGAATAAGTCATTTTGCCTAAAATGAACATATTTATGATCTTTTATTTTGAAACAATGTAGAATCAAATTGATTTTAAACATAAGAGAATTCGCGAGAAATTATTCTTTAATTAATTGTTTCCACTGCAGCGCTGTCTTTATTTATTCCAATTTTTGTTCAAATACTGCTTCAACAAGAGGTGAGAATACGGACCATACATTTTTTCTATATAGTTTCAAGGATCAAAAATAAATAAAATTTTAATCTTTTACTGTCCGTTGGAGTATGATAGGTCATTCTCTTAAGAATATATATTGAATTTTTTCAAATAATAAGGAATTGTAAATATTAGAGCTTTCGCAGTTCCGCCTCAGGCGAAAATGGGGCTTTGAGCACAAAAAAGAGACCTTTCCAATGTAATTAAGTACAAAAACTAAATTTTTCAATTAATTAATTGTGGATTAAATATTCAGACCACTTGAATAAATTCTTTTCGACATATATATTTTTTTAAACGTACTCGAGCGAGAACTTCTTGGCGTCGTTTGTGGGACGAACGTCCGATACCCCCGCTCCAAAATGCAATAAAATATTAGTGAATAAAGAGCGTCGAAGTACCGTGCATAAAACTGTTTGTTGCTTACATGATTTTTCTTAATTCAATTTTTCTAAAATAGGTACCTTAGCTACACGTATATTTTTTTTCTGTACAAAGCAATAATCCACTAAAGATTTATTTTACTTGGGGACCTTTGTGCGGCAGTTTCATTTATAAATTTAGTCTCAATATATTCAAAATTATCTGAAAACATGTTTTCAAACGTAATGTTGTAATTTTTATCCTGAAATTTTGTATGTAAAATCCACTTTCACGCACTTTTGTATAAAATAGTTATTTATGTATTCAGAGCGAAAATTGATGTTTTGTCGCGCGATCCTAGGCGAACGCTGCAATTGTAGAGTAATTAAAATTGTTGGCGAATGTCACAATGCAATTTATCAGCTATATGTGTTTTGATAGTCGTAGTAAAATAAAATGCGAAAAATATTCACTTTACGATATGTAAAGTATCAACTGAACCGCATGATTAATTTTCAATCGAATGCGTCAAAGTAATATTTTATAGCGCGATAGCTTTGTTTGAGAAATGACCGCGAAGCTGGATGTTTCTTATCAGCTAGAGCGGTGTTAAATATTAAGCGCGTATATTTCAATGAAAAACATTTCTTAATAGAATACGTTGATTTTAAGGTTAAGATCTAAGGGAATTGTGTTGAAGTCACTTAAGGACTTTCACTGGTTAAATCAATTTTCTTTTGATTTTCCTCAAATTGAAAATTGTTGTGAATGAAAATGCCCTCTATACAGTAGTATTCTTTTAAATATCGCTATCCATGCAAAATTTAGAGAAATTTGTTGTTAAAGTTGGCGACTTTAACATGGGAGGTATAGGTAAATACATCATAAGAATGAACATTTTTACTAATATCAAAAAAAGTTTTCTTTACATATCTCTGAAAAAACAATATACATTGGAATAGAGTGTGAGGAAAATTTACCATTTAAAATATTTCACCTATCCATATTCATTATCAAGAACGAGCCATAATAAGAATGTAAACACTACAGTTTTACGTTGGGAGGAAGAGACATGAGAGGAAGGTTGCAACGTTGCGGAATCGCTCTGCGCGCCTTGTGGTCTGGGGGTCGATTCTATAACTTGCGTGACCACTTACGACACTAACACTAATACAGTTTTGTCACATATATACAGTAAGCCCTCTGTCGGATATTTGAGAAACTTCTTATTTATGACGTCATTAGTTGCGGTCACGCAAATAATTTGCGTGAGCTGTTGAGGTACTGTATTTTCTTACGACACTATCTGTCTCATTCTAATCGCTTTGTTTCGTGTGTTTCATTTTGATAATTTGTAAAGTTAACAATTATAGTTTTTGATTATTAGTGAGTGTATTATACTTGTATATTTATTAACTTAATTTCGGTAATTTAAATATAATTATTTCAAATTAAATTTCACATTAGTATTGTGAAATGGCTTTACTGGGGATTCTTATGGCTTTGGAAGAAAATGGTATATTAGAAGAGAGGAAAAATGAAACTCGTATCATTTGAGGGATGCTCAAAATCCATTTAAAATAAGAAATTCGGAGTTTGTGAAAAATTTCAGATTGAGTAAAGATGCGTGCCGGTTTTCGTAGAACAAAAACTCCAAATCATATAAGAGTAAATATACACACGTATATTAAAAATTTTATTGTAAAGTAAGTGTACATCTTTCAGTTTCTTTCCATTCTTAATCTTTTTGCAACGGGTAGTTATCAACGTGCGGTAGCAAATAATTACTTATCAAATATTAGTCAACTGTTCAACATGGAATGAAATTGAATGATTTTTATTGCACTCCCTGTTTATTACTTCAACTGTTATCTACTCACGCTAAAAATTATGTTGAAGTTATTACCAACACTAATTTAGCCGAGGAAATCTTGACGCACAAAACTCCCTAGCAAAGTAACTAGATATTGCTGGTGACGTCATACTTTGTAGTCACGCAAATTGTCTCACGCAAGTACTAACGCAAGATACAGAATCGACCCCCTGCTCAACTCACACAGGCACAGATTACGTCTGTCCATGTAAAGCTATGTTGCCGCACTTCTGACACACAAATCTACGCACACTCCCTCTCTCTCGCACGAACTTTCTTGTCTCTCTCTTGCCGAGTGAACGTCTTTAACGTTGGCAATAGTTTTACAGGGACAGCTGTCAAATTCTAACGAAAATAATAAATATTCCTTGATGTCCCACATTTATCACTTTAAATAATCTGTAACATTCCGTTTCATAAACTTCTTTATTTTATATTTATTTAATTATTTGGATGTTAGTAACAGGTCAGTGTTTTCCAAACTTTTTACGCGCTGTTACTAAACTTTATAACATTGTATGAGTAAAAATCAAGTTACTCGTCGCGTAGAAATAATTTATTGTAACAAGCGTTTTACAGTTTATGATACCAAAAAGTAATTTTTACGAACGCAGAACATTTACATCGAATCCAAGAATATAATATTGAAAATTTGAGGAAAATCAAAGTCTTGTATCACACTGTTCAAAAATGTATTTTTATATTTTGTTGAATCCAAGTATAATTACAATATCATTTCAAATGCTACATTTAATGAATTTGCTTGTGTTTTAGGTGGTAACCGCGCTTTGACAGTAGCCGCCAATTCCCAAGATGAGAAAGATCGATGGGTTGAAGATTTAACTATAGCAATTCAGCAAGCTAGAGATAGGAACGACACTAAGCTAACATATTTGAGCTTAAAAAGTTGTAGTTAGTAAAGCGTTTGTTTATTGTCTTTATTAGTTAAAGAGTTCATATTAATTTCTTACAAATTGTAGGCTCCTCTGACGAGATTATGGACCAGTGTGGAACAGACATGGCTACTCAAACAAAACCTTCAACGCAGAGGAGTAATACTACCGTACATGTTTGCTGGCATCGCAATACCAGTATTAGTATGCAGGATCAGCTCATTGCAGCAGAGGTACATATTTGAATCGTTTAACTTTTATTATTTAAAGTAAATTCAAACAAATAATTTCAAGATTCTTATTCTCAAATCCACAGTATTGGATTATGTAGTTATGTTTGTAATCTATCAATTTCGGTAAAATACGTAAGATCAAATTTTACTTATTAAACTAGAATAGAATGAACTGTTCTGAAATTATGAATTTGCCCAAACTTTTTAAATTTGTTTGATTGAATATTCATTTGTTCCAGAATCAGTTGTCCGGCTATCTACTAAGAAAATTCAAGAGCAGCAATGGTTGGCAAAAACTATGGGTTGTGTTTACATCGTTTTGTTTGTTCTTCTACAAAAGTTGCATGGATGAATTCCCGTTGGCGTCTCTTCCATTATTAGGATACGCAGTAGGTGCACCAACTCCTGAAGATGCCATCGGCAAAGACTTCGTTTTTAAGTTGCAGTACAAAAACCACGTATATTTCTTCAGGGCAGAATCGGAATATACGTACAACAGGTAAACTTTTCTTTTAAGAAAGTCGTCAGAAATTACCTGTTTTCTATTAATATTTGTTTTGGACTTGAATAGCATCAATCAAAATATAAATTCAAATTTAAATTTATTGACATTATCTTATTGTTTATTTACATTCAAATCTTCAACGGAATTGAAAACTTGCCTTCCAACTAATCATTTTTATTCTCATTATTATGTGATATTAATTTATATATGTCAGATAACGGAATGTAAAACTTATGTTTAAAATATGATTAAGAAGGCAATGACATTACATTCTTGCAATTTTAGAAAAAATATAATGTACAATTTGCGAGCAGCGGTATTTTAGAAATGTGAAAAAAAGTCTGTTCTATGTTAGTTACTTATATAATATAATATGTATCCTGTAATATATTTTTTATTGAAAGATGGATGGAAGTGATTGGGAGTGCTACTCAGAGCAATTTGCAGCGATATACATCAACATCAACATCAACAAGAAGACAACTTGGATCCATTGAGAGCTCTCCAGATAAATAATAAAGCAGATAGTCTGCATTTACTAGTCTTCTAAAATTAACAAAATGATTCCATATGATTAATTTTCACTTAGATTTAATATCACAAAATTAATTTTCCATTTTATTCTACTAAAATTTTAATTAATTTTATTTATTTAATTATATTCAGTTGTCTTGCCAATGATATTTTACTATATCATCTCTATATTTTGTTAGATTAATGTTGAAATCAGATAGCCAAAAAGACAATGCTGCATTTATAACTTATTAAATATAAATTTAGATAGTGCCTTAATAAAGAATCAAAGTGAATATGCAATTCAGCATCTGGTATGACAAAATTTCCTAGGGCATAAACAGAGTTCTCAAATTTTCTTCACTATTACTTTTTTAATGCCCCATAAGAATGTATTATACCATCTGCTGAGCTGTGTTTTAAAGAGATGATATTTGAATATTAAAATTACTGTTGTACATAGTTGTACATAACATGGCAGCTAACTGCAAAGTAATATTTTTTGAAGCTAGGATTATAAACTAAAATTAGCAATCTTATTACTTGAAAGTTTTAATTTTATATTGATTATGTAATTAATACATAACATGGTTTGAATTATGTTTTTGTTCAATTTGTATTTTATTCTAGAAATATGCATTTAATAATTGTATCTTTACACATTATTTTGAATGAAATGATTGATAAATTGAAAAGAATGAATGAGTTAAAACTCATGGACCAATAACACAGCTGTTGGATAATTTTTTGTTATTCTATTATTAAAAAATATTTGTTAATTGTAATTGAACATCACATTTATAAATAAAGATTTGAATAGAAAATCTGATGTGGAAACCACATGACTCACTTATACACTTTTTGACTGAATAATTGACAGTTGCTACTGACATTGACATTTTGATATTGTTGCAATTCATTAAAACGCTGTAGCAGTCTCAAATATAAAATTTTTGCGAATTTATGCGAAAAATTGGAAAAGATTGTCAGATGAAGTTTGCTTTCGGCTCAGTAGATTAAATTTCAAGATTTTACAGCTGATCGTTTTGGATTTATTCGAAAGACAATTTTGTAAACTGCACTTCCGGTTCAGTCATTCGCAATCATAATGCCAGGTGTACAATTAGATGTTATAGAAGTGCTTATTACAAAATTACAATATACTACGACTGATTGTTTTGAATTTATGCGGAAAATTCGAAAAGATTTACATTAAATACGCTTCCAGTTGAACATTGGTGCAACAATAAAAGATTACCATTTAGATGCTACGGAAATTCTAAATACTGAATTTAAACCTCCTAAAGTTAATCATTTAACCAAGAAAAATGCAATTCCGGTACAGACGATTGCAACCATAATGCGAGGTGCACAACTAGACCCTAGACCTATCCTAAATATAAAATTTCAACATTATGTGTTGCGGGCTATCACGTGGTACTATGACGTAGCTTGGTGTTCAGCTGTCAAAGTGACATTTGAATGTCGGCTATTGTTTTTGTTTAGTTTTTATACTATACATACATACGTACCGACATCAAGCCGAAAATAGTTCAGGGATGCTCAAAACGGATATTTCCGTCAAAATCTCGAAATGTGAATTTTGTCCGTTTCACAATACTTACTTTCACTTTATACAAGTAAGTAAAAAGGCTTTCATTTATTTCAAAGTGCTTGTTTTTGCTTTTTGCTCTTTTTTTGTTAAAACCTAATTCCTTCAATCGCAAAGTGCTTTCCGAAGTATCGCTGTTGTGATCGGGGTATACGATACCCGATATTTTTAAATCTCTGTTAACTTCAAGATACTGCAATATTATTGTTGGACAGGGCACTTACAAAAGAGTAATCCACCATAGTGTAATCAGTTTACTTTATACAGATACTTGTTCTTAACTGAAACGAACAACAATTAAATCAATAATAGATGTCACTGTAACAGTTCATTCAATTGAAAGTCAATATGCCAAACCTATAACTGGGTGATTTATGTTACAAAATTTCCGCGAATATCTAAAAATACCTTTAGGCTAACGGTTTGTAGCCTCATAAATAGTAAAAATTATGTGTGCTCCATACCAACCGTTGGAAAAAGACCTGATTCACATTTTAAAAAGCTCATTGAATATTAATCTAGTAAGATTTAAAGTCCGCTATATTTTCTGATTTATACCGTGTACGAACAAAGATCAATTCACAATGAGATTGTACTGTCAATGCCACTACCAATTGCTATCAAAAATATCGTCACTAAAATTTCTGCCATTTTATATGAATGAAAATTTTTTGTGTGACGTTACTGACAAACGGAAGGTCTACAAACTAATTTCCGCTATAAATCTTCTTTCAATGCATGAAATTGGTAGTGACATCAGCAGGACGATCTCAGTGGGAATGAACCATAAGGCAAAGCTTGCTCCGTCTATTTACCAAAGCTTATATCTACTAGAATAATAATAATCATAGAATATGATGAATCAAACGCTGATATCATAAAACTAGTTTCAACCCTTAAATACAGTTGCATGAAAATGAAAACCAAAAGCAAATAATTTTTTCCCGACCGAGTAAGGAATAGCTGCGGTCTGGCAACTCAGCTTAAAGGAAATAAGCTTCTATGAATTTTTTAAGATTTGGAGATAAAAATGCAATTATTGTACAACTACAGGACTGAATTTTAATTTTTGACGCTTCGATCTTTTCACCAAGGGTCCTTATCAAAAAAAAAATATGTATACAGAATATAAATAAAAAAACAAACAAAGAAATAAATTAATTTCATCTTGGAGCTTCTGTCCATCTTTTTTTTCCTGCTCATATCTCCTCATAATTTTATAACGACTGGGAGAAATATTTTGCTATGAATTCATTTTTGATAATTATCCAATTGGTGACTCAATTCTTTTGTGATTTTATCAATGTTCGCAGCATCATCTCTTCCATTATCCTGCTGCACAAGTACATGATTACTAATTGTAATTCTAACTTTTTGTAAAAAAGTCTTCATTATTTCCAGAACTAACACTTAAATCACATGGCAGGACAATAAATTAAACCTCTAATTTAACTCTTGCGAACACCGTATAAAATTGTATTCAGTGTTCGTATAATTTTGCATTTGTAAAGGAAACATGCTGAATGCTGATTTACAGTTACAAAAATAAACATTTTTATTTGAAAAGTTCGAAGACCCGAGATAATAAACTTTGCAGGACCGGTTACTCAAGAATTTTTATTTTTCATTGAATTATTGTTTTTATATAACCTTGTGTTATTTTGCTAACTGTATACAGCGAAAATTATTTCTTATATTTTATAGGGTAAAATTTCCGAAATAATTTTTATATATCAGATATTTCTGGGCTTCTGCCCACTTGTAAAATGGCTTTGAAGCATCATTATGTACATCTAAAATTATGATTACTGTACATCTTAAAAATATCTCAAAACTACATTGAATTTAAAATTGATTTATCTCTCAATTGACTTTATTATATATAAATAGATATACCAATTTTCTCTTAGTTGAATATATATTAGATATCTTATTTATGAGGGCAAATTGTTTTAGATAAGTTTTGATTCAACTAATGAACACCGAAGTTTGCCCACGTAGGTAATAAATTATTTATTATGCCCTCTGTGGCTTTTCTCAATTTATTCTTAGTGCTAATATTGACCACAATGAGAAAAATGCTGTTGACAAATGTCATCAAGTATTACTATAGTTATTTAAGTATTTAGGTCAGTAAGTACAGTTTACCGATTGAGAATAATAGATTGGAACTTTGTCAAGGTTTCCAAATATTATGCGAAATCGGTACTGTACTTATTGAGCGTGATGCTTACAAAATATTTTGCACGATTGGAGAATCTACCCAAAATATAGATCCGAATTTTCTTTCCCAAATTGAGTTACACTGGTGATTGTTTATTATTCGCTGTCAGCTGTCAAGTTTGACATTTTATTGTGAATATTCAATTACAAATAAAGATAAATAAATGAATATTTTTTGTAAAAAACCACAATTTTTTACTTACCGCCTTTGTCCGTGGGCGGTAAGTCAGCATAACCATAGTAACCACAGCTTGCATGGTAAAATCAACATACCACCTCGAAAAGAGGACCGGTGAACACATGAAAACGCCCAATCGTGCAAAAAATTATTAAAGACATTCATATATCATAGCAGTGATAAACTGTTGTTTAATTCATTTCTGAAAAATGCACATCATTTCCTATCCTAGTTTCATTGCTTTCAGTAATAAAAAAATTAAAGCTAAACTATGCAAAAGTTGCTGTCCCCTCCTTCCTGTCATTTTTTCGTATTTATATTTCTTATGGCCGGTTTCATAAAAGACCAAATGAATTTACTTCTATAGGCTACGTGCATGAAGTCTACTAGCGCCTCTAGCGGGCAATGGAGAACGATTGAATTCCAATTTTATCGTTGTTTCATACCTATAATTTTTTAAATGTACTAATATTATTTAATTCAGCTGTGTGCGTATAACTTGCATAGCATAAAAGGTACGTTGAAATTATCTATTTTTAATATTTTTCTCCTCAATTATAACGTACATATTAGAGAAAACGTCTTAATTCGTCCAAATTGACAGGATAATCTCAAATTATGACGCCGATGATCTTGCGGATCGGGTTTGTATGTATCAAACACTATATCCCTTTTACCGAGGAAGCATTTAAGAAAAGCGTGAAATTAGTTTTACCATATTAAACATGTTGAAGAATATGTTGCCGACAATATTGACAATAAAATTATTGCGAAGCATCCGACAGACTTCTATCACTGAAACACCTTACAAATTAGAGATAGAGGTAAATTCATGAATCCCAAATCGATGATGAATTTTTCTAATTTTACAATTGCATTACAAACTTCTTTGTAATATAGATTAATAATGAAATACAGATAATACTCAATTTACCGCTTTGATCCACTTCACTCGTTTTTTTATGTTATAACTGCGTATATGAAATCTATGAAACTATATTTCACTTGAATCATCCTCAACACAACAGCCTGAAACAGAACAAGCGTTTTCCTATGTTTTATATGCAATTATTTTCACTTTTAACTACAATGCTCAATGACGTATTCTGAAAAATGGAGATCGATGCTTACAATGGTGCTCATCATGAGCGCTCGTATCGATATTTGTTCAAACTCCGCCTCCTTGCACATAGCCCATAGTCTATTATAGTGAGCAACGGTCCAAGTCTCTTATGGAACTATGATTGAAGCTTACTGGTTGGCCAAAATATGAACCTATTTTACATTAGCATAAAAATCGTACTTGGCTTATCGTTGCATCAATGGTCAATTTACTCTATTAGATAATAATCAATTATTTGACAGCAATAATTCTGTGGTCATAATGAAGCCTGAACTGATTAGAATTTGTTAAATAATAGTCATTTATTGTATTTTTGATATATTAATCATGAAAGAAAAGTTTTAGCTATAATACCTGAAAGGCGAGTACAATACAACGTTTTATCCAACACCTCTCTTGAAACGATTTAAATCGTTTTCATATGTTGGTAAATTTTTTGACACTTTTGAATAAAAAATAGATATTACAAAGTAGCCAGGATTATTGTTATGGTACTTACTTACTGTTGCCCGTGACTTTTCGTTATTCTCTCACTGAGTGACCAATGCTGGATATTATTTATTCTAAAGAACAAGCTTAAAATCAATCGGTGTTGGGTAGAATAAATATACTCTAGAAGTAAATTTACTTGGGTTTCTATAAAATTGGCCATAAACAAATTCTAATCAGTTCGAACTTCTTTATGACATCAAAATCATGCTGTCCAATAATCGACTGTCATATAATAGAGTAATTCTATTAACTCGAGAAAAAAAGTGATCTGATAAGTTTACATCAGTTAATCATAAAGAATAATAATCAATGATTAATTGTTTATTGAAATTAGACAATTTGAAAAATCATATTGGAAATTAATTGTCTTATTCTGATGGATATCCAGTCAATAGAAATAAGAATCGACAAAATCGGTTAATATTTGCGACCTGTAAAGAATCCTCATACGAAAAAACCAACAAATGGAGATGCATATCATTTTAAAAAGAAACTCAGATATTGCGTACTGAAGGAATACCCACTTCTTCCTAAGCTAAACAAAATTTTCAAATATGCAAGCGCTTTTCGAGAGATTCACGATGGAAAATTCAGGAGAATCATTTTTTCCGATTTTTTTTCATCTTTTAAAGAAAATTACGTAATTTTCTGAAGAGAATTAATTCTCATTTTTAAGAATTGGGTCCCTGTCTTCAGACATCAATTACGAAAATTCCAGCAAGAGTCGAAAATTATCTTGTTGTGAAAGGCACACTCGTAGAATTTCCCAGCCATGTATACATTCTTATTCTTTGCATTTTTTTTTGTCCGGGCTTGTCCAATTATTTCTAGAAATTCAACCTTCTTTGGTTTTTTGGATATTTCCTAGCCTGATTGTATTCTTTGTGAAGCAATAAAAGAGTCTCATTTGTTGCATCTAATATCTGGAAATTATGCTTTTTCATTTTACAACACTAATTGCAGAACAGTTAAACGATCCTTAGAGGGATCCTACTGTCATAGGGTTCTTTGGCAAGGTGCATTAAATGCTGCATTTCAATGCAGCTTTTTGATATAAAGAAAGATGCACCGCGATATTCACAAAATAATATGCATTGAAATCTGATTTTTTGCATGTGACGATACATTTTTCTTTACATTGAAAATTTTTTTGTTTATTTGATAACTATGTCAGTTATTTCAAATATTTGATTTCTTACATTATTGTCTTCAACAGGCTTTACTGGGCGGAGTACACTCTTCATTTTTCGAAAAAAAAAGTTCTTTCAATTTCTTACCAAAAACCTAATTTTAGTTTTTTATTCACATTATTTATTATTGATTAAATTATTTTTATTCTTGCCTTGAACTTAAGCTCGTTTGATGAGGCATTAAATGTTTTATTTCATTCTACATTTTAATGCACCATGATAAACACAATATAAGTTTTCAATGCACAAAATTTTGTATATGACTCGATGCATTTTATGCAATAAAATATTGCATTTTAAGGGCCGTTTGATACGCTGCATTTTATTCTGCATTTCGATACAGCATTTAATACGCTCTGTCAAATTTTTAAGAGTTGAAATTCGGTTGATATCAAGCCAAAAAATATACAAAAAATTTTCGATGCAAATTTAGACAAAATTTAAAAAAAAAATGTTGATTGCAGAGTAGTAACTTATTTACTGCCACGGCGTTTTATAGACACAACGATGTTGAGATCGTAAAAACAGCCAAAGCAATAAATCTGCTTCACACAATCATGTTATTTAAACTGTAACAATCTTTTTCAGCCTCACTAAGTATATGTAAGCGGTAAATGTTTTTTGTTCAGTTGTTTTGCTAATTAAAATAATTTCAAAATCCTCCTTCACCGTCTCTGCCTTCGTCGCAGTGGTCATCATATTCATCAAACACTTGTTTCTTTATTTACCTCTTCTTCTGCACCTTGTCCAGTGACCTCAAGAAAGAAACGTAACATTTGAAGAGGTGAACGATCCAGCCACATCAAGTACGAAATAATCTTCAACGCTTCCACCATTTGCAAATCAACATTCAAAGAATCAACACGCAAGTTCTTGTCACTAAAAGTAGTTAATTTCAAGGAAAAGAATTATTCAATTCTGTCAAAAGTTTAAATCGTATCAGCTGTGATTAATAATTCAATTCTTATCAGTAATAATGGATGCCAGACTTTTGATAGTTGCTTATTTGATGATTTGTATTTTACCGGCAATGTCTTCACCATATCGTTCGAGGTCAAGAAATAAGAATTCTGCCCCAACTTATGACCAAAAACAAACGGGAGAATATAATATTCAACTGCATTTGAAAGATTTCGAAGTTGTTGCGCTGCTCAGTGATAGTTCGTTCGGTGAAGGGGTAAGTTTTTGAAGTAAAACAATTTTGTACATTTTCAAATTGATTGTGGAATACTATCACAAATAAAATAGAAACCGACTGTTGAGGATTGATAATTTGTTTTATTGTGGGATTTAAATATGTTTCTATAATTTTCTGAAATATTGAATATTTCAGTCTTTGGGTCATTTACTGTAAAATATTCATTGTCAGATGTATTCAAATTTAATATTCAGTGTAACTTGAAATTCCGTTAATACTGTCTAACAGGTCGCAAGAATATTGTTAAAACCAAAGTGCTGTTAAAATATCAAGGAATTC
Organism: Dromius quadrimaculatus; assembly: GCA_963989225.1. Taxonomy (NCBI): domain Eukaryota; kingdom Metazoa; phylum Arthropoda; class Insecta; order Coleoptera; family Carabidae; genus Dromius; species Dromius quadrimaculatus. The sequence continues at coordinate 43,965,266 of OZ022331.1, read as the reverse complement.
ATTATAAATTTAACATAAGTTGTTGTGAATAAGAAAAATACAGTTATTATCGAAATTTTCTGAAATTTGGAAAAGCCTATTTTTTATTATTAAAATCTTAACCTAAGCCAGGCACTTCATGAGATTTATATCTTTTTGTTTATTAATACAATTTTTATTTATTTTTTTTTTTTTTGCGTCCTTAAATGATTGAAGAGAATTTTTCGGAAATTAAATAATTCAAATAAATTTTGAACGAGATCAATCTCTGTTCTTGAAATTTCTCTGTATTTCTCTCGTTTTATTTCATTTCGATGCGAACTTATCCCCCTATAAAAGTTGCACTTCAGAAATTCAAATAAAATACATAATTAGGCTGCTAAATTATGAAAAGCTTCTGGAATGTTTTGATCTTATTTCTAGGATTACGACTATAATTACGATTACTCCGAATTAACTGTAAAGCCCTCAACACCAAAGCCCTTAACAACAACAAAAACTCAAAAACCTGACCCAACAACTGCTCAGACAACTGTCCCAACCACAACACAAGAATTGCAGTCAACAACACAACAGCCAATAATCCAATCAACCACATCAAAATATATTCCAACGGACAGTTCCACTTCAAAATCCTCATCTTCAGAGAAGAGCACAACACTACCCTCTGTCCGACTTGAAAACGAATTAGAAAATAATATGACGAAAGAGGATAATATGAAGCAATCGACTGTGAGGACTGAGATATTAATTAAGCCAGTTGAGAATTTAACAGTTATTGATAATAATAAAGAACACAATCAGGAAGAAAACTTACCTTTGGTTGTTCATAGGAAATGTGCGAGTGGCTTTACTAGAGACAAAAATGGGCGCTGCAGACGAGTCAGACGACCTCCTCCACAATTTTCGTAAGTTATTTTTTCATTAGGATCCATTTCTATATTTAAGACAATTTAAAGCTACATTAATTCCAATAGAAAAAAAATTGAAGTATAACTTGACAAATATATAGCTGTACAGATGAATTAATTTCATTCTCTAAGAGCAAACCAGTTCAATCATACATTCCATTATGTAATACAGTCCGTAAAAGAAACGTACTCTTTTTATTTGAGTATTTTGATATGAAGTTCTTTCAAAAATTTGTTTCTGCCGCTAAATAAAAGAGTGGGAATATTTGATGGTGATTTTGTTTTAGGTGTTGACTGGAACTTCGAATAAGTACTATTGAAACAGTTGAAGTTAGGGAATATACTGTGCTCTATTCTCCGACTCCCTCTTCTGAATCTCTTGCTATAATATTTATTCACATATCTATATTTGTCAAGTTGCCTCAAATGATGAATTATTAGTAATTCAATTAATAATAATGATAATACTCATAATAATAATCTTCATTTAACAAACTGCTATTAATACACAACTTAATCAATATTATTATAATAATTACATTACATTCGGATGATTGATTCATTTTTTGCCAAATCAAGAATGACTAAATTCACTAAATCGTATAAAAAGTTACAGTTTTTTACATCATTTTCAATATAAAAAGTAGGTTTTTATGGAAAACTATGTAATAAAAGTTTAATTGCACACTTTTAATGCACGATTTCAATGAGAAAGCCCATCAGAAAGTAAGTAGAATATGTAACATAATTTAGAAAAAAATTAATTACACAATTTTTTACCGACCAGTCGTCAACTCTCATGCTCTTCCATTTATTTCAGAAGCATGTAAGAATAACTTAAAGATTAATTCATTGTACTGAAAACTATTATGATTCCTAACGAATCATGTCTTTCCATCATTATTAAGGGAACTTTATCTAATTTATTTTTCTATTGTTTTAGGTTTGGAATATCGCGACTGGCTAATCTAGCATCAAAGTTGCGTCAAGGAACAAATGATTCGCAAACAAATGAAACTGCACCAGTAGAATAGAAATTTTAATTCCTAATTTAAAAAAACTTTAATTTATTTTATTGCCATGTCATAATTATTATATCATTTTTTCATTATTTTAGTTAGGTATTTATCATTACATTTTATATTATTATTTATTTGTATGTGACTTTGTATTGTGATCTGAAAAATAACAAGTTATTTTACGAACTGAAAAATAAAGAGCATTCTCACAATTTTTTTTAGAAGCGTATAAAAAAATCATATGGCCTTCACACGCGGCAAAAATTAAACTTTCTTGTTATGCACATTCAGAAGCCTTTTCTCACAGCGATTATATCTCTCCGATCTATAACTTTCTTAAGAAATGTTGGTGGAACTACAGCGACTTGACATTGACGCTGACATGATAAATTGTCAATTTACCATGCAAGTTGGACAAGTTCCCGATTATTATTTATTATAGAGACATGACAGGGACTAGATCAGGTTATCATTCTATAAAAATAAAATCTAGATAATGATGATAAGGACTGGGAGTTCAAGACGACATGGGAATATGTCAGGACAACGACTTGACATTGACATTGACTTGATTTTTACTGTCAATGTGCCACACAAATTGGACATTAATTAATATTTGTAATAGGGACATCATAGGGATAAGGTCAAGTTATCCTTCTATTAAAATAAGATCTATGATGAATATTAACTGGACACTTGTCCAATTTGCATGGCGAATTGACAAGGGTTGGAACTACAACGACTTGACATTGACATTGACTTGATTTCTATTGTCAATTTGCCATGCAAGTTGGACATGTGTCCAGTTAATATTTATTATAAATTTTATTTTAATAGAAGGATAACCTGACCTAATCCCTGTCCTTATTACAAATATTAACTGGAAACATGTCCAATTTGTGTGACACATTGACAGTAAAAATCAAGTCAATGTCAATGTCAAGTCGTTGTAGTTCCACCACAGATTTGGATCAAGACTTCTATTTTCTTGAAAATTGAAATCAATTATATTCTTGCGCCCGGAAATAAAAACTTTTCATTTGGTTGAGCTCATTTTCAGGATTCCACTAGTTCACACGATATATGTGAAGCTATTTTTACATTTCTAGTAGGCATTGCACATCAGTCTTTCCAACCGTCGGTCATTTTTATCTACATACAATAGATAAAGATTTGAAACATTTATAGGGCTTTTCTGTTTTTCTGTATCTTATATGATAATTTTAACAATTTTTCTAGTGAAAAATGTTAAAAATAAACATTCCAAACCAATTCCAAAATTAAAAAAATGATTGACTGTAGCACTCGGGCAAACCGTGCGCTGGTAGCCATGTACTATCGATATTTTTTGTTGTATCTTGGGGTACACCGATACAATCGACTTTATCTTAGAAATAAAATAATTGACCGCAGCAACCAGGCAAACCGCGGTCTATATTCATGCATCAATTTATTATCAATTGCAATGAAAAATACGAAAAACAAGAAAATCCGCAAAAAATGAAACGCACGAATGAAATTCGTGAAAAATTGAGCAGACGGAGATAATTTATCACTTTGATATTACTTATCAATATATTGCAAACAATAAAATTATAATTTGAAAAATCTACAGACGATTGTCACTTGTGACAGTTCAGTTGGTTATTAAATTTTTGGTAGATCACATACAATAAAAAATTTAAAAAAAAATCCGTTGAATGTTATTTTCGACAGCTGATTGGTTTTTTAAATTTTATTAGATATTGTAGTGAAAAGCGCTACATAACAAATGCATGTTTCTGTGTTTGGTGGTGAAAGGTGAAAATTTACATAACTTTTATGTAATTCAGAAGAAGATTATCGAATAATCTTCTGAAATATCTAGAGACAAGTAATTTATAGGAGAATTAAGTATATATGGTCCTTTGCAATGTATAATTTTTGGAAATTGATCAATGGAAAATTGAAAATCACAATAAATATAATATTAGTATTTGCACACCAGCAAGCTTTTAAAATCTCAAATTGAACAGATTCGTTTGAATAATATCAAATGTATCTTCCAGCAAGATGATGCCGCTTGTCATACTGCTGGAATCAAGGAAGTTGGATGTTGTAAAATAGTATGCTACTTTCAAAATGGATATCTAGTCGTTCAGATCTCTTGCTGATTGAAATCATGTAGTATATTATGAGGAAGAAGCTCCAATTACAGCCCGCAAGAAATATACCAGAATTACGAGCTCGTTTCCAAAAAATTAGGAGCAATTTTACTTCAGATGATTATTATTAATCATCAGTTGACACTATGTTAAGACGAATTATGGCAGTAAATAGTTGAAAAACCGATGTAACGCAGAAGTAAAATTCTATTTGAATTTCATTGATTGTCCGTATTTACTTATAATACAGAAATATGTTATTTCCAAAAAATTTCCCCTACTGGGATGAAGCTCGTATATTATCGAAATTTTTCACTATCTCGCGGTTTACAAGTCCGGCTATTTGAAGCTTGCTAGACTTTACTGAAGAGTCCCAATGAGGACGAAGCACGTGTCTACAGTTGCCGCCTTATTCAGGGTGATGGTGTAGAAACCGACTCCTGAATTTGTAATTTTTTGAAACAATCAGGTTTTGATTTTTAACAATTTATCAAATTGTGCTTTAAATATGTTAATCTTCCTTCAAAGTAACACTGTTCCTGCTAGACTATAAAAGTACTTTTCTTCTGACTGTAAATTGCCAGTAAAATCCTATTTTCATTGTCGATTAGTGAAAAATATTTTATTTGAATCCAAACTTTTTTTTTTGTATTTGACTAGAATTTTTATGTTTTGTGAAGAGCATCATACAGGAAATCTTTGAAAATGTCTAACGTTTTGCTCTTGTTAATATTATAATTATCCAAGAACAATTAAAAATAATTTAACGCACAGAACAAAAAAACATTATTTTATTTGAAAAAGTATATAGTTTTTATTATCATTAGAGAAATAGAACAAAACTTGATTATAGGTCTCTCTGGGTAAGTACTTACTTCAATTCTCATGCCATTTTAAATAATTTCTAATAATATCAAATTATAAATAAATTACAGAAGTTTATAGAAGATAATGCCTCATCATCAACAAGCAGCAAAATCTAAAATTATCATCTTCAAACCAAAATAAGCCGTTATTTCGCAATATTTTTTGCCTTGCATCATTCAACAACAGCGAAATACATAAAAAATGAAGTTCACAAACACAGTTAAGTGGTACCGTTACAATAAACTCGGCTTGAAGATTTCCATCCAAAGTTTTCAGCATCAGTCGTGAGTTGGAAATTGTCCTGTAAACATGATTTCTATAGCAACAGTGTTGATATCGACGATTTGTTTGACAATTGCTGCTCCGGCTGTCAAATACGATCAGAGGCAAGAAGGCGATGTCAACATCAGAGCTGATTTAGAAAATTTTGTTATTTTGATTATTCCAACTTCGGGGACGGCTAATATGGGACTCTTGGATCTTCTAACAAAAAGTATACCAGGTATAGTGCCTTTTATTTATTTTTAAGATGTTTTACATCATAAAATGGATAAAATGGCTATTGACAAGACATTATATTTAGAATTAAAGGTAGCAAATAAAGTTTTGGACACTTCCGGTTTTCGTAGACGGCATATTCGAAAAATTAAGATTGGCACATGATTTTCTGGAAAAAACGGAGATTAATTGCATTAATTACACAACACAAAAAACCTATTGCTGATTATAGGAAAAATCATTCAATATATTTGTTGATTATATTTATTTATTTATTATTGTTAAGTTTATACAAATTTACTTTGTTTTCCATATTTATGGAATAAAGGTATCTGCTATTTCATTTTTCAATGATTTTATTAATACCAACAACAGGATAAATCAACAGAAATTATGTTGATAGAGTAAACCTTAATCTTTTGTTTATTTTTTTTGTTTTGTTCCAAATCCATGATTACTACTATGTAGCACGGCGGTATGTGGTCTTTTATAGGCTAGCACGCCACCCTCGAGTTTAGGTGATGAAAATAATAATATTATGACCCAATTTCTCTTTGAAAAATGACATGCATCTTCGTCCGTTAGTCGTCTGTTCGTATGAGAACACATTACAAATCTCAAAACTCGACCGATTTTGGTTATTATTATTTTATCGAGCACTTAGTAGAACCCTATTTATTATCATAATAATTTGTTAAATATTTTAATGTTTTATTAACAACCTTCAAATGATGATAGCCTTAATGCTACTTGGCATGAAAAGTTTTTTGTAATACTATCATAGATAATTAAAACTATGATATACAATGTGCTTGTAGCACTGATACATAGTTCGACAGTTATTCTAAATCTTTTCGAGCAAATTCAAATTGGCTATGTATTTACAAAAAAAAATGAATCAATTCAACATCAGAAACCAGTATATTGTACATTATACCTTTATTCTTAGATTAGAAAAAATTACCGCTGACGCACTGACGTATAGAACTGGAGTATGAGAATCATTTTGCAAATATTTAGTGCATGTATGTAGCTCTACTTTTTCAAATTGTTTTTTATATATTTATAATGCAAGATTTTACCTGCGAAAAAATGTTTGGCTTACGATACAGAAGGCACGTGGGTCAGTATTTTTGGGTGGGTAATTCTTTTTAGCCCTCGTGTGAAGTATAATATTTTATCGAAGCCACGAGTTTGCCAATGTTTAAAATATTATTTAGCGCCATGGAAACTATTTTAATTACGGTTGTAGACTATTTTTTTCTACAGCCGTGCCTAAAGTTGGTACTTTACGCATCACAGTTTTACCAAAATTTGAATGCGTAGCAGTTAAATTTCTGTGAACTCATGTTTATAGCACCTTTCACTGATCTATTTGTTCGGATATTCATTAAATCTAAATGTCAACAAATTCGAAAGTTGAGGGATGTAGACAAAGTCTTGTATGCAATATGACATTTGACCAACAATTCTAATGATTCGGCAAACCTCGTCACCAAATATTTGGTCTCTGGTCAGAATGCTTAATTCTTGTTGAATAAATTACTATTTTATGTTTAACTGCACCGTACTTACGTTTTTTATGGCACTGTTTATTGTCCATAAAATACCACTTTATTGGAATATTTAGTACTTTACAACAGCTTAATTGAACTGCGGTAAAAGTTTACATAATTGTAATAATTAATGTGAATGGATGCATACAAAAAGAGAAAACAAGAAATCTTTAAAATGTATTGATAAATATTGACAATTCAATAACAAATACAACTGTTAACCGTAATATCAACGAAGCAAACTTTGAGGTAATATTGAGTTTTGTAAATGCCAATGTTCCCTCCAACGCAGTTAAACATAAAATTATTGTATGTATGCAAATAAAAATAGGGAAAACTTTTATTTTAAATCATCCAGCTGTACCAAAAACTAGAAAATAATTAGGACACTAAACTGGACCTTCTTGAGAAACTGACATCTGATAAAAAATTGTACAATACTAGCAGTACTGTCTTCTCGAGTCGGATGCCAAGAGGAACTTTGTATCGCTGCGTCAGCGGAATAAGTAATAATCTAGAACTTTTAACAGACTAAAATAAAAACGTGGAGCTCATTGGAAATATTTTTTTGGTGAGCTTGGAAACACCTTTTTCTTGAAAAGTCATTTCTACTTAATTATACAGGTTTTTATGCGCCTCACGTTTTTATCTTAGTCTGTTAAAAGTGCCAGATTATTACTTATTTCGCTGACGCAGCGACACAAAGTGCCTCTTGACATCCGGCACGAGAAGACAGCACTGCTAGATAAATTCACGAGAGAAGATGTCACATAAGTTTTCTGTCCTCCGGTTCGTAATATAAAAAACTCTACTAGTGGCGCAATTCTAACGAATTTTAAGAAATGAGTATAAAAAAATTCATTTTTATGCTGATCAAAATGGCAGAATAAGAACCAAACCACGCTTTACTTTCCACAAATGCAAAATAACAATATACAAGGGGTATGCATAATAATGCAAACTATGTGATTGGGTCTGAGGGAGTACTCTACGCAGTTGACTACTACCACTGATCTCTATATAACACTGGATTGGGTTTAGACCGTATTCTGGCATCTGAAAGCGGCCCCGGTTGAACGGCGGCCTTGACAGTAAAATTGAGGCTTTGTGTTCCTATTCGGCGGCAAATTCAAAACACTTATAGAAGACACTCGATGAAATTCAAAGTATAATGCAAGTAAGATGAAGAAATTATTCTCAATATATGTTAAAATACATACATTAATAATCAATAAAAGTTAAAAATTGTTATAATAGTTGAAATATTTATTAATAGTTGAAAATATTTGTGAACTTTTTAGTGTCAGTGTTTCAACTATTTTTTAAACATTGTAGTTTAGTATTATTTAATCCGTTCAATAGTTTTATAAATTTTTGTTACCTAAAATTTAAAACTATGAATTTACCTATATGAATAAATGAAGTGCATTTCTGCGATAATATTGCCTATTCAAAACTAATAATTTTAAATATCTACTACACATGATAGGAGAATAATAATACATTTAATAATCAAAATTTTATTGTTCGTAAGTAAGCACAAATTTGCAGTCCAGCGATTAATTTTGTGAGCAAGATATTTTATATTAAATTTGATATATTACTCAAACTTACTTGTGCAGCGTCAAATTTCTTAATGAATCGGCTTTATTTCCGCAGAACATGCATTTGAGCACCATAATTTAAAAATTGCGTCCCAACACCATACTGAACTGTCACCAACATATGTCACCAATTGAACACAGAACCTCATTTTTGCCAAGATGGCGACATTCAATTGGGGCCGCATTCCAGCGACCTAAACCCAATCCAGTGTTATATTCAGATCAGTGACTACTACACATCTACCCGTCTCTCTTTCTTTCTTACTATTTGTGTAAGAGTGACAAAGTCGAATATCACATTTCACTCTTGCACAAACAGTAAGAAATGGTAAAAAAGAAAGAGACAGGTAGATGTGTTGTAGTCAAACTCTTTTGTAAATTAATGAAAGTCCTGAAGCAGCTTTTCTGAAAGCTAAGAAGGTTGATTGTACAGTTCAAGTTAAAATGAAATAAAGCAAACTTTTCCTGATGACTCTATATTACGAAATGAAATAAATTTCGATTGGACATAAAATTTGCAGGCATTTCTGAAACTTCAAATAGCTGTAGTAATTTTATACATACGGTTCCTGCCATAAACTACCACTCTTTGCTTTTATTCTTAAATAACTATCGATATATTGGAATAATTGAATATAATTAAAATATCATGAATTGTTTCAGGAAAAGGATTCTTGAAACACAGTTCAAATAAAGGCGAAAGCAAACGACAATCATCCCCATTGCTATCTCAACAAGAAACTCAACATTTCATCGAATCCAAAACCGCCCCGTACCACGTTGACATCAGCCGCACCCGCAGTCATCTTGCCAAACTTCATCCCCAAATACAACAAAATTTAGATGAAGTTCTAATAGCCCATTCGCCTACAGTACAATTGAATAAAAAAGAAAATAACATTATACAATCAAATGAAGACAGATCCTCGCATAGATCTTCAAGAACTCTTCACATCAGTCCAAATGAAGACTTCCAGGCATTAGTTGTTTCTTCGGATTTGTTTGTGGGAAGGAAAAATGGAAGATCGGATAAAAAACATGGCAAAGACAGTAAAAGAGGAGAGAATTTGACACTTTTGGGGTCGGAGATGGACCAGTGTGGGCCTGATCAAAAACGGGACTTCAACGGGATATGTCAGCTCATAAAACAATGATTTTTATTTTAATTTATTCTATTTATTAATAATTTATTTTTTTAAATACTATTTCTTCTGTACTGTGCCAAAAAATAAATTCTTTTCTAGGGTTATTTTTATTTTCTGTATTCTACAATATTTATGCACTTTAAATAAATAAATAAAAAAATAAATATTGTTAAAATATTCAGTTTTGTTCTTTATTTCTTGACTTCAATAGAGGCAAAACAAGGTTTCCTAGACGGCGTCTTGACCTGAAAATAAAAAGAAAAAATTACTCCTGAAATTTTATTTATAACGAAAGTGAAAATTAATTGTCTTTTAATCTATTTTAGGTGTGGAACAGAAATCTTAAACTGTAAAAATTGATAGCACATAATTATTTTATCGTATATGCAATTACTACTTCCCAATATTTTGAAAAAATAGCCGCAGGAGAAATTTCTGAACAGTAAAAGTTGATCAATGACATTGACCTGATCTAAGGTCAAATAACATAATAAAAACAAATAGTGCTTTTATCATTATGCAAAATTTATCCTTATGAAACATTTTTCAATAGAATATTATATTTCTGCGTATCTATTTGCATAATAATAATAATAATTGATTATTTATTTGATTAATTCAGAAAATACAAGATATAAAGACGAGTGAAAAAAATTGTCGGATGACCCGAAACGAAGTCTGGCAATTTTTTTCTAATTTCCCCCCAAATACTGAATTTGCAAATTCCATTACGGTTATTTAAATTAGGACAATACAGCTAAATGTTTTCTTATTACTTTGGAATAATTATAATTGAAACACTTAAATTCGAAAAAGAATCATAATCATCTGAAGAAATTAATTTTTCTTAGACTTGATTATTAGCGCATCGCAAACGATACGTAAATAATCAAATTTTCAAACTCCATTCTGCTTATCACATTGATCTGTATAAATAACTGGATAGGGCTTTTGAAAATGAGGAAATAGAATTATTCACACAGTATTATTGGAATTACACTTGCCAGTACATTCAGTACTTCAAGCACTGTACTTGAAGTACTTTTTATTTTCGGTACTTTGTACTGGACCAAGTACTTTCGTTCTGTTTACTTGGTACTAATTATTTGGAATTATTACTTGAAGTACAATGATTAATACTTAGGAGTATTAGGACAATCGAAGATAAAACAATGTAAGACATTCATGTAAAAAGTTTCTGGTGCACTCACGGAGCTTTCAAAAACACTCGCTTCGCTCGTATTTTAATTGAGACGCTCGTGCACTAAAGAATAACTTTTTACACTTGTATCTGAATAGTTACTTAAGATACAATTGTAAAAAGATATTCTTTAATGCACGAGTGGCTTGATTAAAATACAAGCGAAGAGAGTGTTTTTGAAAGCTCCGTGAGTTCATAAGAGACTTTTTACATGAGTGTCTTACAATGTTTTATCTTCGATTCCCCTAATCCTCCTCAAACAGTTATTTATAATTATATATATGAATATATATTTTTTTTTATGACGACTACTATTGGTAACTGGAAACGATATTATGAAACGAACTAATTTTATTGCAATTGACAGATCTTTTTGAAAATTTGAATTTAAATATCAAGTTTAAAATGCATAAAATTGATTTTAGTATTGTAGATGAATTTCAAAATATCCTCTATATGTTTAAAATTACTGATAATTAGAATTGAAGGACTCTCTCACTGAAATCGCGCATTAAATGTTAAAATTTTTATTGCACAGTTTTTCATAAAAGTCCACTTTCCATATTGACAATTATGTGAAAAGCTATCACTTTTAATACAATTTTAGATAAATATTTAACTTTTTACATCAGATACAATAAAATCGCATTTTTCAAGATATTTATTCAATTAAATATATAATAGGTAAATACAAGAAATCTTACGCAAACCAAGTTAGTTCTTGTGTGAGTTCTCGCTATGAACAACGAGTGAATATTAGTTTGTAATGACGGGCCAGTAAAGTATGTTGAATAGTGAACAAATATTGCAACAAAAAATGTAATAAAGACATAAACAAAGTGCGTGATTCTATATCAAAATGATTTCAGAAGTGCATAACTGATGGATGGCGAAAAAATTACTACTTGTAGGTAAGTGCCTAACCTTAAATATGAATTTTTTTATTGAAATGTTGCTATAGGTTTTTTAATGCTAGAGTGAATTTTATAAAATCCGTTCTGTATTCAAAGTTTGAACGGTACATCATAAGAACCCTTATAGTAAAAATTCAATATATGCCAATCAGTCATTTTTTTTAATGTGATGTACACTGCAACCAACATGAATTCACAGAAAACAGAATTTAGGCTACATAACTTAACTATCTCGCGTGTATTGATGTTGGTAGCACTGAAATACGTGAACAAAATGTATACATGTAGTTTACGATGCATGAACAAACAATTGTGGTCGCAAAAAAATATATTCCGTCTACTAATAATCACATTTTTAAATAATACAATATCTATTTACCCTTTCTTCTCAGATTTTTCAGTGGAAGTTGAAGCTTCTTTCAAACTTTCAGATACTTCAAGACTAGCTGAATCGTCTTGGATATTTTTCGTGAAATTTTGTTGAGCATTTTTAAATCTATCGTTTTCGCTTAGTTCTTGAATTATTTGGGGATCAAGAAATGACAACGCCGTTAAAATTGATTCCAATGGTGACATGATTACTGTAAAATCACTGAACTGTATTCGAATATTCTCTGTTCCATTCTGGCGTTGATCGAAATATATCAATTGTTCTTTATCTTCGTTTTCTTTTGCTGGCGCTGAGAAAATTACACCAAACAGTGAAATGAGAACAAAACACAATAGTAATATATACGAATTATTCATTTTTTATTTAAATAATTATTGTATTCGAACACTTGAGTCTTCTAGGCTCTTAAAGGAAATACGAAACACTAACATCTTCGTTATAGGCTGCGCGAATTTATAGCAATTACTTCTTTTAGAAAACATGCTTCCTGAATTGTACCCAGAGGCGTATCGTGAGAATCTGGGGCCCTGGACTAGTTTGTTAAAGATAGTGGCTTAATATGTAATTTGTAATATAATTTTCGGAGATTTTGCAAACAAGGATTTAAATTGCAAGAAATTAGGTTTATTTTCTTTTTTGAAAGTTGAGTCTCCGAAAGAAATAATTTTAATAGATTGAATAGGTTGCTATTTATTGGGTCAATACTTTTGAACATTTTTTGTTTATTATTTTTTTTATTGGAAGGACAGCATTTATGGTAAATATCAGAATTTGATATTAGGTACACTGACCAGTATAAAATGTAATAGTTTATCAATAGTTTGAATGGATAGTCCTCGGGATAGTCTCAATATTTAGGACCAGACTTGATGCATCATCTTTTCTCCAGAACTAAAATAAACAGTTCAGGAATGCTATTGATCACACGGGGCTCAATGGATTTGGGTCCGAATGTCAAGTTTCAGGTAGCATAATCGGTAATTGTTTCTGAATATCTTTCTAGATCGATAGTCGATTGCGAATAGTAAAACCGATACTCATAGCCAAACGAACAAGCCGATACTCTATCTTTTGTTAAAGAACCGGATCTTGAATACTGATACGCTGATTAAATTGATGCTCAGATATATGTAAAAATAAAAGTATTTTCTATTTAGAAGATTTCAGATTAATCGATATAAGATAAGAATTTGGCTAAATGATTCACAATTTGCAATTACAGTATCAAAAACACGTTTTAATATTTAAAAAAAGAAGGTTCAATATCAAAAAAACAGAGTTTCAATTTTAATTTGACACCGCATAGTATAAATTCCAATTCCGATTCCAATCGTACATCTAATAGTTTAAGATTCGGAACGTAAAACCGGATATTTATGAATTCAACTTTAGGTAGGTACCCGAGTAGATTTGGAATCGAATCGTGTTTGACCCCCAGCACTATTTCAAATCAAAATTAATTCTCTCGGGACCGGAGAAAAACAGATGCATATGATTTGGACCTTACAGGGATCTAATTATAATTGGTCCGGATAGAATTAAACACTGTTCCGAGACGTACGCATAACGGGTTGGAATTTGTTTGTGTTGAGCACAAATAACCATAAGGTATTCGTATCTGGAAAAAAAAAAACGATATAGGCGAAGAAGAAAATAATTTGTCTTTGGAGTCGACTCGACGCGACGGTATTATAGAACATTTTTTTAACTCCAGAAATAAACCGGATGCTTGTAGGTCTTATGATAGTAGATAGTTGAGCTGAAAGATAAATAATTGTCTCAAACATTCATAAAAATATCGGGCAAATAGACAAAATCCTCTAATGCATTTTATTAGTGAATCTCAATATGCATTCTGAATAGAATATCTACTTGAACTAAAAAAAGATTTAAAATTAGAGTTTTAGAAAATCATTTAAATTTAATAGAAAAAACAATCTGACGTGGATATCATGTGACTTACTTGTACATCATTGGATATATTTTTTACATATAATAATCCAAGGCTAATAGTTTTGGATATATCCAAAAAAAAAAAAATCTGTCAAGTAAAGTGCACTTAAAATAATTCTTATAATACAACATTCCTAAATATTGATTTCCAAGATTCTACAACTAACAGATCTGAATTTATACGCACAATTGAAAAAAAAAATTCAACTGAAGTTCACTTCCGGTACAATCGATTGTTTGAGAATAGTAGGCAATCATTCAGATGCTACAGCAAACTGAAATACTAAATTTCAATACTCTACGGCTGATCGTTTCGAATTTATGCGAAAAATTCTAAGAGACTGTCAAGTAAAGTGCACTTCCGGCTCAGTCGATCTCAATGAAAATAGGATATGAGCAATGAGCATTTAGATGGTACAATCGTCTTAAATACTGAATTCCAACATTCTATGTTCAAATATTTTGGATTTATGCGAGAAAATTCAAAAAATATTTTGAGTAAAATGCACTTCCGGTACAAAAGATTGCAATTATAATGCGAGGTGTACAACTAGATGTTACAGAAGTGCTTAATACAGAATTTCAATATTCTACGATTGATTGCTTTGAATTTTTACGGAAAATAAAATGCACTTCCGGCTCAGCCGGTTCGTACAAAAATAGAAGATAGCCGTTTAGATGCTACAGCAATTTCAAATACTAAATTTCAGTATGCTACGGCTAATCATTCAGGATTTATGCGGAAAATTCAAAAAATGTTTCAAGTAAAAATATATTGTAATTTATGGATTCTACAGATTGAAATGAAACTTATAATAATTTAAATTAAAGTAATCTGTTATCTCAACTCAAGGCCATGTGGTTTATTATAATTTTTCTTTTTGTATCAGTCTTTTTGTTTGAATCAGTTAGTCGAACAGACGAAAAATTTAATTACTCTATGAACTATTAATAAGAACAAATAAATTAAATATAATATTTACCCTTACTTATTTTAACAAATAAAATTGTCAACGATTTTTGTATTGCATACAAACAATTTGTACTTATATCAAAGATTACATTACAGCTGCGTTCCTTATATAAATTGTATGGTATTGATGTAAGAATGTACTTGCTAAGCGAAACAAATGTACATCAATTATTGAAACAATGATTTTTAACCACTTTAGCGGTTAGTATTCGACTGGTTTTCTGATTTTAAAATATGTCCTTCAACAGTATATCTTCTTTTTCTACAGGGCTCTTAAATAATGTTATAGAAAATGCACTAGAGTATTTATATTTTGACAGATTAGGTATCTGAAGAAATAGTTACAATAGCTTGTAAATATAAATTGAAAAATATACTTTTTCATTGGTTATTTTTTCTGAAGAAAAATTTAATAATTATATTTTATTGTCATAGAAATTTTAACAAAAAAAAGTTATGAGATTCTTTCTCCACGACTACAATTTGGTTCAATTCATTTTGAATTCTTAATTACTATCTCGTATACATAAAGCTATAGTATTGTCAGAAATAACTGTTCGTCATTCGGAAGATTATAATTTTTTTAATTTATTTTTTTAATATTATGTAAGTATAGGAATCAAGGAATTCTGTCGAATAATTAATTTTTTCCTTCCTAGCTCGACAGTTTCGGCTACTCCTTAGCCATCTTCAAGAGCGAAAATAATATACAAACTACATAATTACTTTTGCTAAGGCTAAAGTGTAATCGAAACTGTCGAATTAGGAAGGAAAAAATAAATTATTTGACTGAGGCCCGGTTGCACAGTCCTTGGTTTATCCTAAGCGAAGCTTAATTAGCTGGACAACTATTGTTGAAAAAATTGTTACTAAGGTAATTGAGCTAGGTTTAGGATAAACAAAAGACTGTGCAACCAGACCTGAATTTCCTGATCCCTACAATTACATTCACTATTCCGGTCAGGTTCAATAATATTATCCAATATCTTTTAATATTACATAAATTACAAATCACAGCTCAGTGCAAATATGTTTACTTTGTAATCCGAAAGTCGTAGGATCAACCCCAGCTACGGACAAAATGTAAGTGCGATTTTCATTGAATTATGTTACGGATATTTTTCATAGGTTTCACGTAACATCAATAATCATATCATTTTAACATATTTCAGGAAGTTATACAACACGTAAGTTATTTAAACGGTTCGACAATCAGTGATTACCTCAGTTTGTGTTATTATTTAGGAGAGTGGAGTTCTACAGTGTTTTAGTGTATCTTTAAGAGTTAAGGGTGGGTTGAATCAGTGTGTTGGTATGAGTTGAATCAATGAGTTTAGTTACTAGGTGTATGAGTTGAATGAGTATGTAGTATGTTGGTTGAGAGAGCGTTGAGTTGTTGTTGTTCACGTTAGTGTCCCGAATTATCCTATGTGTATGATTGCTATCCTTTTGTACGCCTAAGTCACTCCAGGGAAGTCCTCTGTGTGAGTTTAAGACGGGGAGTGACAGTCAAGCAGTGGCCAACGAAGCACGATTTGCTAGCCTCGTGCCACCGGTGCCCTGCCTGCCAACTTTAGTGTCTTAATGTATCAGGAGGTGCCCAACGTTTCGCTAACATCTGCCACATGCGGGTGGAGTGATGGGTTTCAGCTTGACTTTCAATCCATATTCCCGAGAGCCCAGTGAGGCATGTGGTTCGAAAGGTGTTGAGCATTGTTTCTAGATACTCTGAGGGATGCCACTGTGGGTGGTTTCAGAGTATGCGAATGTTCTGATAAGTACTACCGTGTGTAGTACTGATGTGATTGTGTGTTGATGGTATTGAATATATAATCTGCATTGAGTTGATGGTATTGAGTATATAACCTGCGTTGAGTTGATAGTATTGAATATATAACCTGCGTTGTGTTGATAGTATTGAATATATAATCTGCGTTGAGTTGATGGTATTGAGTAAATAACCTGCGTTGTGTTGAAAGTATTGAATATATAACCTGCGTTGAGTTGATAGTATTGAATATATAACCTGAGTTGTGTTGATGGTATTGAATATATAACCTGTGTTGTGTTGATGATATTTAGTATATAATCTATGTTTGTCGATGTGATTCTCCTCACTAAGCAAGTAGTTTGCTTATGTTATATTCTATTTTCAGATTACATGAGATCTACACTCTGGGACCGACGGCCCCTGTGCATCGATTAGATGAATATTGGTTTATTGTAATGTTCAATTGGAATTTAATACAATTGTTATATTGAATTATGCTGTGTTTAATTTATCCTTAATAATTATAACCACAGATTATAACAAGCTCTGTGACACTCTCCATAAAAGTTAGGAGTAGGTATGCTGTATCCATGACTTGACGATTGGTAATCGCGCACTTCGCGGCTTATAAAATATCAATCAATCTATATACACCTAAAAATAATGTTCCCTACACCCGTATCGGGCAAAAGGCCTTATTTAAAAAAATTAATATCGAATTAAAAATTATTTTCCTCATCTTTATGCTTGTAGAAAAATTATGAGGATTTCAATGTCACTACTGTCGAACATCATATTCGACTGAAACTCAGGAAAAAAATCCGTTAATATAGAGACCTGGTTTTTAGGATGTCACCCGGTATGATTCATAAGCTATGCAATTACCATTACCGGTTTTTCTTAAAAAAATTAATTACAATTTCTATAAAATTGCTATAAGAATAAATATACAAAATATGTATTTCATTGAGTTGGTGTTGTTAAGTACTACATACAAAAAAATTGTGGATGGATTATATAATCAAATATTATTAGTAAAGCTTGTGAATGAAAGACGCAAGGTCTTACTGATTTCTAAAGATCCTAAAATGAAATATTCTATTGATTTGTAAAAAGTACGCCTATGTTTCTTAATCATCGATCCATATTCAGCGATCGATGTTACTGGTCAGTTTACCCGCTAGCCACTTTTTAAGTATCACAGTGACACTCTTAAACCTGCACAACTAGTTTCGAGTAAAATTGTACCGTTTACCGGCAGTTAAAAAGAAAAATATATATAAAAAAGAAGTCAGATATATTTATCTCGAACCAGGTTATTGAATCAGACAAAAAAGTTTTTTTTCAATCATTTTGTTATATCTTCTTTTTATAGCGAAAATAAAAAAGTAGAATTTCTAACTGGTCCTCTGATAATAGAAGCTTATTAATGTAAAAAAATATTAATACCACATGCAACTAATAGGTAAACTTGGCATTATAACTTGAGGCTTAAGTTTTGCGAGACCAGGCTTGGCTAGTGATGAAATTTATTGTTCGAAGATCATAATGCTTATTTTCACATGGGTAGCATAGTACCATGCATTATTTCACTTACCTGGTCAGCCTGACTAGGAAAGTATTGTGATCGTGTTAAAATTTTATTCAAAATTTTAATATTAATAACTATGTAAGTATATTTCAAAGCATATTTATTCGATCAAATATACATTTTCCAATATATAATTGATTGTCACATTACATTTTTAATAGTCAGTATTTATTCAACATTACCTAGAAGTACAGAGATCAAATAAAATGAAGTCAAAATAGGAAACAAGAAAGACTATGTAGTAAATACTTAAATTATTATCAGAGAATTTTAATTTGAAATATCAAGAATTCATCAGAAATATCTAACGAAGTCGGAACAAAAATATAGTCATCCGCCATTTACTAGTTTATAACCGTCTTTCACATAGAATTCCAGAACTGTTGTTCCTACTTTGACTTGCTTTTTATTATACTGTATGATGAAATGTTATTTAATTTTTTTTTAGATATTTATAAATTGTACTGACTTTCACACGTAAAATACCTACTTGTCGATTTATTTCAAATAAATGAATGAGTACGAAAATAAATATCACAAATAAAATAAATGATATTTTCAAATTAACTAATAATAAAAATTTGTGCTAACCGTAGTTTTAAAGGAACTACACAAAAATCAGTGCAAATTATTGCGAATTTATGTGATAGTCACACTGAATAGATAGATATCGATTAGAAATATGAATTTTTTTTTTATTAATTTTTATTCTATTTAAAGAAAATTGACGTAAAAAAAATGTCCTTAAAGCGGCCATAAAATATTTAGTTTTGGAACAATGAATTTTTGAAAATCAAGACCTCAGTAAATGATATTTATATAACGTCAATGTTGTATTGTAAACCTTTTAATTGATGTCAATCGTTCAGTGTAACCACAACCTAAATTAATAGTAATAATGTAACGTAAGCTAAATTTCTTTTGTCATCTTTCCAATCTATTATCTATTCAGCTCCAGAAAAAGCAAATCAATCTAGACCGAATCTAAAATTATCAATAAATGAACCTCAAAGTTTTGATTATCTGAAAAAGTTTGAGTTTTATTTCTGCATTTATTCTTCCATTGTTCAAGAGACTAATAAGTGCAGTTTGAGATTTCGATTAAGATGACAAAAGGAATACGCTTGTAAATATTAACAATTGTTATCATCAACGTCGATATTAATAGATTTTTTGCAATAATATAAACTGTAATTAGAACCGTAATACTGAAATTGTAACTAATTATTAAAATATTGCTTCAAACACAAAGAAACATATACAACCGGCAAATATTCCAAACGAATTATATGATTTATTATACAGAGTGATCAATAATGATTGTCTGACAGGTGACAGGCAAAAGTTCGCATTATGATCAAAACTATCTTCATGGAATAGAGTTAGTATGAATTTATTCATTTTGAAAACTACGTTACCGACATTTCAAGAGCACAATGGCGTATATTTTGCATATTTTATGACGGATTCATCCATAATCTGATTCAATAAACAAAAAAGTGAGTAAATAGCTGCATTATTGACTGATTATTGAGAATTTATTATTTTTCTACCAAATTATTAGGTTAAAATAGTGTTTTCAGAGAAACTGTCATCTGTCACTTGAAGGTCACTATCTCAAGCAGGCGGCAAAGAAAAAATCAGAAAAAAGCGGCACGGACAATCATTTTTGATCACTCTGTACATATATGGTCAAAAAAAATAGTTACATCAAAGAGTTTGGGCATTTCTATAATAAGAAAGAACGGTCAAGTTTTCAAAAATAAAATTGGTAATTATTAGGTTTGTTCCAACCAAGAAGTCTAGAATACAGGAGACTCAACAATAGTGGTGGATGGTGAGGCAAAAAAGAGATGCAGCAAATTTTAATCTGCTGGCTGCGCCGCGCAGCCAAAGCAGGTTCCAACAAGCAGTTCAGGACTGGTTCTGTATTGGTTCCTGATTTGACTCATTCACATGCGCATCAAATGAATCAGTTTCGGACTGAGTCGAACATGGCGCGTGTTGGAACGCATTTATAAGATTTGAATGTTAAATGTCAAACATATGATTTTAGGTTATAACTATTTAGTTGTAGTAAGCAAGGAAGGTAAAAACAGGTGAAAACTAACAATATGAAATAGTTTTTCATATAACCATATATAAACAATAGTTCTATCAACCATTACTATGGAAATAAAGCTACATTTAAGGTGAACCATGGATTGAAATACTAGACCTAATACACCTAAATTTCGACGTGCTGTTTGTACTGATCACTTCTCTTAATTTTTTCTGTTATATTCTCAGAAATTTTTCTGCTCAGACGAAAGTGTTTAAAAAACATGTCAAAGTTTTAGAGAAAAACTGTTTCTTTTAAAATGAAATTTAAACACCACACAAAATAAAATTTCAATTCAATTATTAAATCAAAATGTGTATTTTCTCATAATTCAATTCAATTCCAGAAAACTATCTATTATTGACTTCGATTACAACATTAATAATATGAGTTTAACTCGCTACTCATGGTATCTCGCTGGTATCATTTTTGTCCTCAAATTCGATTTTTTTAATTTGCAAATCCAGACTATTAGAATGTTAGGCTTTATAATCCATCATTCTCGCAATTTCACCACGATCGAATCTATTATATTTCTTTATTATGCGTTTGTGCAATCTAATTTAGAATATTGCTCAGTAGTATGGAATCCATCTTAATCGAAAGTATTCAAAGAAAATTTCTTCTGTATTATAAGGAAAATCAAATATATCCAAATTCAGACGTTAGATATGATTTTCTACTTCTTCATTCTAAATTCGTCAAATTATTAGTTCGTAGGAACAATTTACAGTTAATTTACTTTTACTCCAGAGATACCTCGGAAATACCTGTACTTTCCAACCTCCCACTAACTAACATCCTTAAACATTCACCTCTTCATCTTATGTACTCTCTCTCTCTCTCTATAATGATATCATAGAACCTAGAATTGATATATTCAATATCTCCTTTCTTCATTACAGGAAGTTTCTAGAAACCACCACCTCCAGTGCTCATTAACTTGTTAGATGTCTAAATGTTTCATGTTTACGCTTGAGTTTAGCATTATTCATATTTCAATCTAAGTGCTCATTTTGTATTTTTTATTTTTTTTTCTGTGTAATTTTGTTCTTGTCCAACTCTTGGGTTCGCCTGTTTGGATATGGTCAGATGGTATAATAATAATAATAATAATAATAATAATAATAATAATTCTGCATGCCTATATAATTTATATTTTCAATTTGATGTACTTCCATGGACAAATCTAATTCATCATCGCTGGAAATTGATGAAAATGCATTTTCAACACTTAAATCACTCATTTTTATTTGAGGTTATTTTATTTGACTAATAGTACATGCATTAGTCTGCGGACTGTTTTGACTGTCCACAAACTGGTTTGCTAATTGAGTCGCACGTTGTTGGAACGCTTGACTAATAGTCGAAATCCACGTTTGAAGTTTGTAGGAACGCTTATTTGTGAATGCGCATGCGTCGGACAGTTCCGGACTGGTTTCTGTACTTGTTGGAACAAATCTATTAAAGTGAAAAAAGTATACTGGGCGTTCGTGAAATGAGAGCTACTCGAAATAGCTTTTTTATTAATATTTGGCCGTATTCTATAACACTATCATTAACTTATTATCGATCGATAAGATTTTTGACAAATGGAAACAATTGTTACAAGCGAATATTCAGAATTTTTGTCAGTACCTACGTTCATTGGCTGAAATAGATAATGATCGGTAAAAATTTATCGATTGAGTTACAGAATAGCCACAATCAACTTGTTAATAAATCCGGCCCAACTTTTTTCTTGCCTGATGTTTTCAAAAAATATTTTTATGCATGATGGGTGTTTATGTATATGGCATTGCTAAATTTGAATACCGAGATTGCTCCCCTTAAAATTAAGAAGAGTTCTTATAAAACAAAAATTGATTTTGTCAGTATACTTATAGGATATACTGTAAAGTATTGTTTTACTGAGCATTTACAACTCTGTCACAAGTTTTCATCGAAAACAGCAGAGCTTTCAATTATAAGGAGCTTATTTCAATGTGAAATTTATTATAGACTTTCATGTTCTAGTTATAATTCGGTGTTCGACCCAAACTCTTTAAATGTTGTTGCTATAATAAACATTGCAAATCAAAAGCCAACAGGATAGTGATCAGCAATATGGTGCAGAAGAGATTCTAAAGCAGATGATGGCGTTTTTGAAAATTTTCGTCTCCACATCATGTTATAGAGATACGATTGCACTTCATTTTGGGAGTAACTTTGCGCTTCTTCGCAAATTAATACGGCTGTCTCCCAAATTGTTTCTGAAAATAGTAAATTAATTAACAACTAGATAATCGAATATGATTTTTCTTTTAATGTAAACTTGATTTACATCCGGCTAATCAGAAGGCTGAATTGTCATTGTCCATTCTATAGTTGCAATATGCGTACCTCCTCGAGAAAAACAATCAACATCATCTTAAAGATTTATAATCGTCGTTAAAAAAATTAGAAATAAAATATATAATCGCCTTGCTTGTGATTTATACAGGGTGTTTAAAAAAGGATAAAATTTTTCTATAGCATATACATTTCGATGTGCTGATTCACAATCAAAAAGAATTTTTTCAAAATGTAATGAAGAAACCACAGCACTGTTCAACTACTCAATTTTATGATCGGTGACAGTGTAGGTATTATTACAAAACGCTAGAATAAAATAATTAATTTGTTATTCAACATTAATTACGTGGTTAAAATATTCAGCTTCATTAAAAATTTTGTGTCGACCAGTGGCACTAGAAATGTACAAATATATACCAACAAGCAAACACCTCAAGTAAAATTAAACTGGTGAACCTATCAACATGAGATTTAGAAAGAAAATAAATTACTTACCTAGATTTTCAAGAACAGTATTACCGGGTTTGTTATGTATCATCAAGTCTTGAATACTTATGACTGTTGGATATTGTTTCAAACCTTTCAATTCGCCATATGAACAGACTTTGGCATTTGAATCGGCAACTATAATTGATCCTGGCTTAACCATTGAACTTACAACCCGAAGGGCTTCTTGTTTGGCGGTTTCAAGATCTGTTGAATTCATTACATGGAACCAATAATTTGTTGGGATAGTCTACAAAAAAGATAATTATTTTAAATCGATGATAGTATACGAACCCTAGACCTTAACAAAGAATCGAGGGAATACAAAAATTATTATCGTTAGCTATTGTAACAATTATTTTACTGGAATTTCTCTTGTAAAGGTAGATGTCTAGTATAAAAATTTTAAAGTATGTACTCATGTGAGTGAGAAACATTAATTTTTTTCTAATTCAACACGTTTTATATCTTTACGCTTTTTGAGATTCATAGACTCTTTATGTATTAAAATTCCTATCAGTGTACAAAGGTTTACCTTAATTTCTGCGATGCATAATATCTGAATAGGATTGTTATTTTGATATTCGGGATTCGTTCCCGAGACCTTTGCACAGCCATCCGGATAAAGATCAATAATAACTATGGTTTCTTCTCCTCCCACTCGCCAATCAGACCGGTGGTTGCGAACATAATTCTCTGCGATTAGGGCGCAATGGGTATATAAGCGCTTTATCATAATATCTTTTATATCTAATAGAAAAAGAAGAAAAAATATCAATTGAAAGTATTATACTCCTAAAAATATATTAATTTATTGAAAATTAGTGATACAAGTATAAAATAGTCATTATTAGAAACAGAGAAAATAACGTCAACACAGATTGTCTGTTTCTATACTATCGCAGATACGACACTTGATAATTATGGTGCGGTAAATTTTGAATAGCGCACGATGTAATTCAGAAATAAAATGGCTTATTCATTTGTTTATAAGAGTTTATTATGTTGTGAAATTGTGCAATGAAATACACATTCAATATACTTTTGTCTTCACGTTAAGAGATCAAACTCTGATAAATGTAAAAACCAAGCTTGTATTACTAGTCGAATATAAGCATTAAATTTATGGAAATCGAATTGTAACAATGGTTTTTTATTAATATTACCTAAGTTCTCCACATATTATATGTTTATTTTGAACAGATACGAATAGTTACCTGTATCCCAATGCTTATCCTTTCATAAGTCAGGAATAAAACAAAGAAATATTGTTAGTTTATCTAATACACACTCATACTTTAATAACATGCATAGCATATGTATTTTTAAGATGATAGAAAGTTACTTACTTAAAACACCGATTAAATCTTTGCTTGGAATATCTTTGCACCATCCCAAAATAACCCTAAGCGTCGTAGTTAGAGTACATTTTGTTTCTTTAAAGAAAGAATCATCTCTTATGGGTCTTTTGCGGTCACAATCGTGACATTTCCATTGATATTTATCTATAATACGAGCCTGGGTCCATTTCATAACTGCATTACAAGGAGGACTTTTCAAAGCGTTTTGACATCGGAGAGATCTTTGTAACAGACCCATTTCTTTAAGCCAAGTGCAAAGCTCTCCTTCGTGCCCTGGGTGAAGCATGGGACGGATTACATATTGATAATAGCCTGGTTCACTGCAAAAATTGAAAAATAATAAAATTATCGAGTTGTTCATAATTGAAATTCAGTCAACAAAAATTGAGAGGCTATAAGGCAACTATAACTATAACAACTTTCATCAGTTAAGGCAGGGTTGAGGTTTGACATAGACTGTATAGATTACTCTGTCTATTTATGGTTATTAAATACAATTCAACATCAAATATAAAAACTGCGGGCCCAATCAATACGAACATTAAGTGGGATACTATAACTATGATTCAACAAAATACAAGAATTGATTATTTATTCACTGAAATATCGAAGCACTATTTCAGAAATGCCTACACATTAAAAAATTTAAATTGTTACTATTTCAATTTTCGCGCCAAATAAAATTATATTTCTAATTATGGATTTTTTCCAGTTTTCCATTAATTTTACATGGTAATCAATATAATAACCAAATTATAAATGTTTGCAAGATTTGAAGGGTAGAACTGAATATATTTTTCATTCTCATTAATGAAAAAATAGCTCATTATTATTATAACAATTCAATTACTTTTTAAATGCTCTTGATATCCTACTTCAAAATGATACTGAAAAAATATTATTACCCTCAATACCGACACACTTCGAGAATAAATACTGAAATTCCAGAACATGCAACAAGTAAAAATTCTTTATGTACTTACTTTTCTAAAGATTCCAATGTAAGATCGAATCTATTTTCATCTTTAATAATTGGTATATTTTCAAGACTTGGATTCTCCACTTGCATTTTGCTTAAAAATTAAATATAAATCAACAATATTAATCTCACATAATATAAATTCAACTAAACTGCCATGACTCTTCCTGATTGTTCTTCGAAGCTGAGATTTGTGATTCTGCTGCGCATTGTTAAAAACCAGAGAATCTCAAACAATGGACAATTTACAAGCTTTTTGTTTGACAATTTTCTTAAAACCACTATTATAGTAAGAATAATATCACAATAATTATTTATATAAATTTTAAAGCTATTGAATATGAATTCTTATGATGATTAGAGTAGAAATATTGTTTTAAAGGGTCCGAAAAATGTTTGAGATGCACTAAGTAGGATGTCTGTATTTAAACTTGCTGCTCTATTGATTTTTAACGATCATACCACAGCTTATTTTGAATTTAGGACATATATTTTAAGTGAAAATATAAATTGAAGCTCAATTTTGATTAAAACTGAGATAAAGAAAGATATTGGCAAATAAATTTAAGATCGCAGCATGGTAACGGATGTTTTCGAACTAGATAAATTAGGACAAATGCTTCACGTGATAGCTTTCGTATTATTATTTCCAATCATTTTCAATCCAGGTATAAATTGTTAAACATGGCTGAAAAGAGAGAAAAATTCTATTCAATAATGTAGAAATTCAATATGTTACTAGAATTATTCCCGCAGGATCTTTAATTTGAAACCAAACACGATGCTCAAATTTCTCATTTAAAAGAAGAAAAAAGCAATTGACAAACTTTTGCATGTGATGTCTAAATATGAATAATTACAATTCATTCATTTCTTTGCATGTTCCAGAAAAATATGAAGAATTTTAATTAAACTTCAATAATAACAAATCAACCGCTAATAATTTTGAAACATGTTTCAAGTAAATGTTGTGCTAAATTATACAAGCATGAACTTTAGTTATTCTAAATTTTATGATAAATACTACCCTTTATAAAATAAACGCGAAATGCTAGAAATTTACATCAATAAGGTTTTGGTACCACTCGTTAAAAAAAGTTCACTTACAAACTAGGCCTAGCTTTTAATAAAAAACCTAAATATAAATTTTCAGTCGAAAATTCATATGCGCTCTCAAGTTATCGTACTTTCAGACAGACCGTCCAACTTTTTTATATTGTTTTTTGGGCTCAGTAGGATCTAAAATATAAAAATTCTCAAACTGTCAAAAAATCACGATTACAATACTTCCTCTACTGCTGGGGGAGTAAAAGAAGCAACGATTTTTTATTTAAATTATATTTTTTTCCAACTCTAGTCACAATTGATTGGTTTTCCACTTTTCAACAATGTGTATAAGTTTATGTTTCTTTAAAGTTGTATACTGTCGTAATGATTTGTTGTAAGCTTCTCAGGTAGAGGTTTTCTATCAGTATGTGTTAAACGGTGCCGTTTTAAATGGTGTAACTAGAGTACTAAAAACATAGGTATTATCATCCGCCATTTGGTGTCCTGTCAATAAAAGAAAGCATATGTAAACCAATGTAAACATTACAGGAAATGCGTTATTTGATGAGGATAAAATGTTATAATAACTTGAAAAACTAAAGAAAATAGTATCGGAATGACTCATTAATGTGCCGAATGATTTATCATCATTATTAGCGGCAATTGTGGCTGTGAGATTCACAGAAGAATTATAAGTATTTCATATAAAAGTACGTATATTCAGTCAAAATTTCCATTTGAAGTTATGATCAGATTAAAATTTTGATTGAAGTTATCTCAGTTCATTTTAATATATATTTTTATCTAAATTTTTAGACACGATCATAGAATCTAACCTCAATTTCAAGCAATAAATGATCAATATATTTATGTATTATACATAGGTACCTATTATATAGAATATATATTATATATTTACATATATAAATATATTATGAGTATAAATAATATATGATCAATTATTATTGCTTTGATAAGTAAAATATTACGAACTAACAATTTTTTATGAAGACAAGCGATATAAAAAATTGCAAATAATAGACTTGCATATTTTTTATCCCTTGGGTGAGAGCAGTAAAATAATGAATCTTCCAATAAATATGCATGAAAGTTTTTCTAGGAAAGTTAAAGATTACAAAGTTTGAAGATAAATAATAGAGTTTTACATATTTAGAGATCCCGAAGTGCAATAAATTTGTCAGATTGTTTTCAAAAATTATATTACACAATATAAATTAAAATTCCATGATGATATTCTGAGTATTTAATATTACTCTAATTATATATAATTGGAAACCGAATAATTTGATTCAACATTTGATAACTGAAAATTCTAAATTGAAGCATGTAATTTGGTTACAAATAATACATCATGCCAAAAATAAATAGTCTGATAGACTCTGATATTATTTTATCACATTTTTTACCTAAAGATTAAACTATTTCGACTCAATCATCGCGTTTCCTGCACTGTTCATATATGCTAAAGCGCTTTCTAAGGACACAGAATGGCGGATGATAATACTCATGTATTTAGTGCCTTAGTGTAACAGTCTGAATGATTCCTTACAAACTTCACAATGAAATGGTTTTTCAGCAGTGTGTGTTAAACCGTGCCGTTTTAAGTCATACAACTGCCTGAATGATTGATTGCAAACCTCGCAAGTAAATGGTTTTTCAGTAGTGTGTAGAAGTTTATGTCGCTTCAAAGTTGGCAACTGTCGGAATGATTTGTTGCAAAATTCACAAGTAAATGGTTTTTCACCAGTGTGTACAAGTTTATGCTGCTTCAAAGTCATCAAAGCCCTGAATGACATGCTGCAAACTTCACAAGTGAATGGTTTTTCAGTAGTGTGTAGAAGTTTATGTCGCTTCAAAGTTGGCAACTGTTGGAATGATTTATTACAAATTTCACAAATTAATGATTCTTTATCAGTGTGTACAAGTTTATGCAGCTTGAAATTTGACAACTGCCGAAATGATCTGTTACAAAATTCACAAAGATATGGTTTTTCACCAGTGTGTGTTAAGTGATGCTCTTTTAAATGATGTGACTGTCTGAATGATTTATTGCAAATTTCACAAGTAAATGGTTTGCTACCAGTGTGAACAAGTTTATGCATCTTCAAAGTTGACAACTGTCGAAACGATTCATTACAAACTTCACAAGTGTGTACAAGTGTATGCCTTTTCAAACCTTGCAGCTGTCGGAATGATTTGTTGCAAATTTCGCAAGTAAATGGTTTTTCACCAATGTGCGTGGAACGGTGGTCTTTCAAATGTTGTAATTGTCTGAATGATTTATTGCAAACTTCACAAGGAAATGGTCTTTCATCAGTATGTATCATCTCATGCTTATTTAAATTTGACAATCGTCCGAATGATTTGTTGCAAATTTTACATTCATACTTTTTTCCATGATACTTGAGCTCATGTTTTTTCATAATCTCATAATCACTAAAAAATTCATCACAATTTCGACATTTATACTGCCCAATATTGTGTAATCGAATATGGCTTTCCAATTTCACTTTAGTGAGGTATGTTTTGTGACACATAGGACATTTAAATTTTTCTTTTTCGGCTTGTCTGCTGGTATTATTGTTTTTAGTTGGAAATGATACAGTATCATCTGAAAATTGTTCATACTCTCCAATATCATTTCCATTTTTGTTACATGTATCATCTGATTCAAAAATTTCCTCTTTAACCTCGCGCGACACTGATTCTAATTCGTCATTCAATTCTTCGTTTTTCTCTTCCTTAATAATAATTTCTCCATTTTTAGCAACATCTACAAATTCTATCCCATTGTGTGGTTCTAGAATATTTGCATCATCATTATTTTCATCAGACGTCTCCGCTTCTTCCTTCACAAAGTCGTTGTGGTTATTTGTTGAGCACATTTTTCGTATATTATCAACTTTTTAATATATTTTAGTTTAAATTTAAAACACTTATCAAATTTTTTCCCACATTAAGCATTAATATATTCTGGAATATTTTAGTTCAGTCCCTAAAATAATGAATATTTATAGTTGATAATAATTTTAGGTTAAGTTTATATTTACGCATAAGTTCAGAGATGGAAATATTTTAGTTTATTTACAATAGTTGTTCCAACTATATCTTGATTGTTTGAATGTTCGAAACGGAACAAACAAATATCAATATTTTCTTAATTATTTTTGACTTATGTCAAAAGTGAACAATGTTGACGGCAGCTTTAAAAAATAAATTTACAGTTCAAATAATTTTCATTTCTCCATTCACTACAATTTTACTCAAGATTTGAATACATAAAAATATATTACAGTTTTAAGCCAAGCTCCGATCTTCTAACAAATAAAAATTAAAATTCTTTGAATGTAAACAGCTAACAGTGTTGCCAATAATGTGATGTTGGTGATGTTGTATGAAGATGGCTACTTTAATGTCTGAAGTGTAAAGTCACATTCCCACCTCTATCATAATCATAAGTCGTAATCATAATCATAGTTTCAGGAAATTCGACCGTTTCCAGCTCTTATCATAATCATAATATTTTGTTCACAATTAAATCTAAAAAGTAATGAAATATATTCAAAATGATTAATAATTAAATTTAACTGTTGTACAGAAATAATACTACTTTGCTAAGGAAAAAAATAATATGTTGAATAACAAATAATAAATAATAAATGCATATATAAAATATACTCAATTGTATGTGAACATACCATAACTCTTTAAAATATGGAATAACATATATGAAATAAATCATATTTTATATAGAATTATTTTAAAAGCTGTAAAATATCCGGAAATATTTAAAACAATATTATTTTAATTTATTTGAGAAAATATCGTGATAAGTAGTGATTTCTAGGTCACTGAATCCATCAACTTCATTTTGATTTTGACATCTTGGTTTTTGTTTGCTTGGTTTCGTGTTTGATAATTTGATTTCTATTCACATTTTTATATCTATAACCTTTCTTTCAATGACAAAAGTAAATAACAATAATGAAACCAGGAACGATTCCATGAAATGAAATAGCGCTACATATATCCATCTCTTTCTATTTATGATTACGACAAAAAGTTTGGGAGCGCCAAACTTTTATGATTACGACTTAAGACTATGATTAAGACAAGAGCAGGAAACGCTGCAATGTTTTCGCGTATGTCAAACTCTCAAGGTTACGACTTAAGACTTATGATTATGATAGAGGTGGGAATGTGACTTAAAAGTATAATACTTTTACACTTGAAAAAGGCAACACTTTGCTGTTGAAACGTTGTGTTTCTAATCATTTTTATATACAGAACTTTTCCAAATAAAACATATTTATTAAGTGATTTTTATTTAAACAATAAACAATTCTTTAAGAGCAATAAACATTACAGTAATATAAAAATATTCAAATCCTAAAATTCATCATAGGAAATGTGTTAAGCGATGGCGCAGTCAGTGTCTTGGGTACAAAATGATGTATATCTTCTTTTTAATCATTTGAACTGTCGAGTTTGCAGAATTAGGATGTCACAGGCACACTACTGGTGGCACTATCACTTGACACATTGCCCATAATGCATTGTAAGATTGGAATACCTTTTTATAAATTAACACATGCTGTTACTAGTTCTAAATAAATTATAGATTGTAGGAAAATAAATTAATATTGAATAGTTATTTCAACAGAAAGTTTTGTTTCGAAATTGAAAATATATCGCAAACATATTGACAAGTTGATAGTTTATCAGTTTTCACCAATGTGTAGAAGTTTATGCTTCTTCAAAGTTGACAACCGTCCGAAGAATTTCTTGCAAATCTCACAAGTATAAGGTTTTTCACCAGTGTGGGTGGAATGGTGTCCTTTTAAATGGTGTAATAGCCTGAATGATTTATTGCAAATTTCACATGTATATGGTTTTTCGCCAGTGTGTATAAGTTTATGCTTCTGCAAATTTGACGACAGTCGGAATGATTTGTTACAAACTTCACAAGTAAATGGTTTTTCACCAGTATGTACAAGTTTATGTTTTTCTAAAATTGAAGACAATTTGAATGATTTGTTACAAACCTCACATGTAAATGGCTTTTCACCAGAATGCGAAAGTTCATGCTTTTTCAAATTTGACGATAGTACGAATGATTTGTTGCAAACTTCACAAGTAAATGGTTTTTCACCACTGTGAAGAAGTTTATGCTGTTTCAAAGATTTTGAATGCCTGAGTAATTTCTTGCAAATTTCACAACTAAATGGTTTATCATCAGTATGAGTGAAATAGTGATTTTTCAAATTGTGTAACATCCTAAATGATTTATTGCAAATTTTACAAGTAAATGGTTTCTCACCAGTGTGTATAAGTTTATGATTTTTTAAAGTTAGCAAATGTCTAAATGACTTGTTACAAACTTCACAAGTGAATGGTTTTTCTCCTGTGTGAAAGAGTTTATGCTGTTCCAAATATCTAGAGTGATTAAAGGATTTGTTGCAAATTTCACAAGTGAATGATTTATCATCAGTGTGAATGAAATAGTGATTTTTCAAATTGCGTATTGTCCTGAATGATTTGTTACAAACTTCACAAGTAAACGGTTTTTCACTAGTGTGTACAATTTTATGTTGCTTCAAATTTTTCAGATGGTTGAATGATTTGTTGCAAATTTCACATTCAAACAGCTTTTCAACATGACATTTGAGTCCGTGTTTCTTCATATCCTCAAAATGACTGAAAATTTTATCGCATTTTCGACATTTATGTTGCTTCATATTGTGTAATCGAATATGGTTCCTTAATTTCACTTTAGTTAGATATGTTTTGTGACACACATAGCACTCATATTGTTTATTTTCATCTTGTTCGCTAATAGTTTCGTTCCCCGTTGGCAATGCTACAGAAATATCTGATATTTGTACATTTTCTCCAATAACTTTTTCATTTTTCTTACAGAGGTAATCTGATTCAGAGTTTTCTTGTTTAACCTCATGCAGTAATGATTTCAATTCATCATTTAATACTAATCCTTCGCTTGTTTCTTCCTTAATAAAAAATGTTTCAAACTTTACTGTATTTTTATCCATTTGGAATCTCTGCTTCATTAACAAAATCAGGATGTAAGCATGATAAAAGATAAATTGCTGCTAAGAACCATCTACTGTGGTTACTTGTTGAGTATATTTTTTATATTGTCATAAATCGTAAATATTATTTGTTCATCCTACTCAACTTATTGACACAAATATATTTGAGATATTTGAGTGAGTTCCTACAATAATAAATAGTATCTACAGATATGATTATAGTTATTGGTTAAGTTTTGTCTACTTACATCTTCAGGAAAAGAAGGCTTTTAGTTTATTTTCAACATTAGTTTCATTTTCATCTTGAGATCTGACAAATAAAAGATTGCTCTAATTACTCTCTGGCTCTAATATTTGAGACAAATCAAACAAATATTCATAAAGTACCGTTTTACACCAAACTCAGGCATGTAAACATCGTTGCGTGCATCGTTGTGAATGTGATCAATGTTGACAGCAGTTTAAAATAATAAATTTGCAGCTCCAATAATTTCGATCTCATTATCATTCAAAATTTGAATATATAAAAATATATTATAGCTTTAAACTTCTATCTAATTTCAAATTAGTATTTAAAATAATTTGGGTGTAAATAGCTAACAGTGTTGCCAACTATAGGTGAATCAAGAAATTAGCTGACGGATTTATGGTGGATGAATATTGAACATTTAAAAAACATAGAGTGCAGTTCTTTGAATATTAAAAGATATACTTTAATTTGAGCCTTCTATCTAATTTTAAATCAGTAAAAATTCAAATTATTTGAATGTGAATAGCCAACAATATTGCCAACTACCTGTAAATAAAAAAATTTGCTGTAATGTCTCGTCTCATGGTACATTTTATAGCAGAAAATATGCTGGAGCTCGACAGAAGAGGCCCTCCGTAAAATAGCGCAAAATAGATATCCAATTAATTTCAATCAAATAATAGAGAATATGAAATTTATGAAATGGAATGAAACTCGATATTTATAGCTTAGATTCAATTTCGAGATATGTTTTAAATAAATCAACAACCCCTAACTGAATATAAACATAGAGTAACCTATTATATTTAATGTGTTATGTCTGGGATATAAATCAAATACGATATACTCCAGATATTTCTTGTTGAATGTTTACTCTAAAGCCGCACTTCAAAAATTAGAGACTAAACAAATAATTAACATATCTCACACTACAAAAAATGAGTAGATTAGTTCTTGGTAAGAAGGAAGGGTCTTTGTTACTTCAGATAACCAATAGGGGATAAGTTTCGGTTGAGACCAGCCTATTTTGAAGTAAGGACATTGAACCTAGCATCCCTTTTCTTCTAATTTGTAAGTTAAAAATATAAGTTTTATTGTAAAAGGGAGGGAGGATACCCTCTCTTATCTGATTTTCACGTATATAAATCAATATAAAATCAATCTAATTTCTACTACTACCTAATATTGAATTCAATTATTTTTCCGCAGAACCTCAACCAAACGAGTTCACATCAAGTCCAGGAGTCGGCGCTACTGTAAACTGGACGTAACATAGCTGACGGATTACCATATATGTTCAAATCTATCTATGCATTTCTGTAAAATGGCAGATCACAAACTTATTCAAAGCACGAATCTCCAAATCTTTACAAGATCATATATAGTACCTCCGAAGATTACCCGATGAGTTTGTTGGATTTCCGAGCAATATTTATTTGATTATATTATAATATTACTATATCCGTAGCTATGAAAAATAAAACTGGAATAAATATTCAATTGTACAAGTTAATTATTACTATCCTTATAATAATTTTATTTGATTCACAAAATTCAAAGTTAAGAATCGGTTTTCACTTACATAGCAACTGTAGATACGTGTTTCCTTATAATCTCATGTAACATAATCAAATAATTTAAAAATTATAAATGAAAAATTAAATCAAGGAACCATTTATTTATAATTCAATTTCGAGAAAATTTACGGATTCCTGCATTTTTACTTGTACTAAGTACAAGAAAGTATTGTGAAACCGACCAAATTCACCTATCGAGATTTTGATGGAAATATCCGTTTTGAGCATCCCTGAATCCATTTTGACTATTTTCGGCTTGATGTCGGTATGTTCGTAACTCGCAAATCTCAAAACTGGTTGAACGTATAATGTTGAAATTTTGTATTAAAAACTGATATAGGGTCTAGTTGTGCACCTCGCATTATGGTTCCAATCGTCTGAACCGGAAGTACACTTTACTTGAAACTTTTTTCGAATTTTTCTAATAAATCCAGAATGATCAATCGTAGGATGTTGAAATTCACTATTTGAACTTGATGTTGTATCAGAATGGTTATCTGCTATTTTTGTATGAATTGGCCAAGCCAGAAGTGCGCTTTACTTGAAATTTTTTTTAAATTTTTTTTGCATTGATCTAGAATGATCAGCCATAGTATATTGAAATCTAGTGTTTGAACTTGTTGTAGCATCAAAATAGTTATCTATTATTTTTGTATCAATCGGCTGAGCCGGAAGTGCAGTTTATAAGTATAACAGACATTCATGATTTGCCGTATAAAACATTCAGTTTAATTGAAATGATAAGATAGGCGATGATAATCTGTTGTCAATTTTTTGATTTTGATTGACATTTTACATGTCAAAATATCATTAAAATTATATTAATTATAATCTGAAGTGACAAAAAACTTTATTATATTGTGCATATATCAAATGATGTACAAGTAAGTCACGTGATGTTCACGTCAGATTTTTTGTTTCAGGACATCAGTTTCATTCGTTTCCATCACCTTTATAGTCCTCCCTCGCTTGTTCAGTATTCTACTATGTACAGAGATTTAGATATATCCAAGCCAAAGACAGATTTTTAGTAAGTCAAATTTATGTCCCAATTTTTTTTTTTTTTAACTTTTAACTTTTTTTAACTAAATCATAACAAATTTAAATTGTTGATGAGAGGCGAAAATTCGTCAAAATAAAGTAACGGATTTGCCTACATATGGATACACCCGAAATCTGCCAACTCGTACAATATCACACTGTAACCTATGGAGTGCATTGGTAACTGAAATTAACCCGTAGCCACCTAGCGGTTATAAGCAGAGCTATATTGTAAAGTGGATCCAACCTTAATTTCCATATGATCATGTTATGTTAATGGCTTTGTTAGCAATATTTAATGGATTTTTTGAGGTTGTTTCTATGAAATTTCATACTACAATAGTTCATATTGGATTTGTTGCAATTAATTCAGTGAAAAATACTTGGCTTTCGACTTTATTGTTAAATTACATAACCTCGTTGCAGTACTGAAATTAGTCTTTCCCAAGATTTTACTCTTTAAAATATGGAATCTAAACGAAGAACTGTTAAAAATTGTTGTGTTTATAGATGTCATTCCAAATTTAGTTGAATTGTTGATTTGAGTTTCCATAAATTTCCTAAAAAGGGAAAAGGAAAGTGTCGGTAGTAAATAAATTTGGAGACTACGATCCAGTTCATAAACAAGCTATGCGGATTAGAAAAATTCGTACAGAGAAAGCTGGAATGTACAATACAAAAATGTCATAAATACTCCCCTGTAATATTATTTTCTTTGAAGCTATAAAATTCATATACAAATAAAAAGATTTTAAAAGAAAAAACTAAATGTTAAAAAAGAAGAAAGCCAATACTTTCTCGCACAAATGAAATTGAATTGAATCTTTCAACGAAATATGAATATTTCTTTGCTGAGTATCAACGTATTTACATTGCAAACAGATTACAAACTTGCCGTAAGCCACTTTTGATCCACCATTTTGTAAGCACAGTGCTGTCGCCAATGGTAATTTCAGTTGTCAATAGAAGGAGGGATAACTTAGAGTTTTGGGTGCAAATAATGGTGACGCTGTTTATAAGTTGACTTTTACGCGGTAATTTTAAAAGTTACTACAGCGTTTTTTGGATAAACTCTTTCTTAAAATAGAGGACCATTGTGCTAGTAGCGTAGCGTTCTGTAAAATAAGTTTTATGGCTTTGATTTTGCGTTACAATATTATTTATTATTATTACAATCTACTGAGGAATTAATGTAATTAAATTAATATATTATTGACATAGCTATATAATTTTTGGTTTCACTCGTACGATTGAAACATAACCCCTACCTTAAGTATTCCAAATAGATTAGCTTGTTTCATGTTCAGAGATGTTCGAATTTGCCGATCTATCGGCAAACCACTTACACATTTCAATACTACAACATTTACCCATTCTACATTATCCTTTGTATTTGCAACTGATTTTTTCTCAAGTAGGAAACCAAGTTAACAACAGAATTTTATTTTGCCGCTTTTTCTTTAACTTCAAAATGTAACTTACGATCAGCGCCACCTTTAATTGCATACAAAATTGAATCGTATTTTGAATGCTTCACTGATTAGAGAGCGCTCTCCTTCTATACCACGAAGGAGAATAATAGAGGAGTGGACACTTGATTGAAAAACATGAAGCCTAAAATGTGATGCGGCAGGTATGGGACAGATAGCGAGAGCGGGCCCATCTTTGCTTGCTTCATATGCAGAAATAAGATTATATTTCAATTATTTTCAATAAAACACAATTGTCAGGTAGATTTCTTATTCTCATTACGTTGAATACCACATTATTTATTAAATGAAAAGAAAAAGTAGAAGAAAATTAGCATTTCTATTCATTGAAACCTGCAATGAATTAGTACATTATGAAACATGTTTTATAAACGTTTCTTTGGACACGAGTTTTCTGATTATGAATTATAATAGGCGCATAAATAATCTGATTAATATTTCATATTACAATGGGCGTAATAAAATTGAAAAAATATACACAAATAATTGATAAGAAGTTTCCTCGAAGAGTCGAAGTTGAATTTTTCACTAGAAGTCTAGATTAGATACGTTTAATAATTTGAAACACTGATATAACCTCTCAATTTCTAATATAGAATTGTCAGTAGATCTGCTATTATAATTTTAAAATAATTTCTACTCACTTTTACATCTCTAGACGACCATTCTTTTATAATATTCTCCTCTC
This sequence comes from Dromius quadrimaculatus, assembly GCA_963989225.1. Lineage (NCBI taxonomy): Eukaryota > Metazoa > Arthropoda > Insecta > Coleoptera > Carabidae > Dromius > Dromius quadrimaculatus. Next base: position 43,927,324 of record OZ022331.1, on the reverse strand, counting down.
TGAAATGTTTTTCATAAACGTAGTTTGTAATTTCCAATATTCTATCCTGTCATGGTATGTTCTCATGCCACTTATTTGATAAAATATCATTTTTGGGTACAGAAAAAAAAATATTTCTCTTTAGATGTTCTGTACCCACTATTACAATTTGGCACAAAAAATTTTCTTCCTATTTTACAATATATTTCCACAAGAAAATACTACATAGAGCGAAACCTCCATACAAACATAGGCCCGCCTCTACCAATCTCTCAGTTACCTTCTCTCTCTAACAATATTACATTTTTAGCTTCACTTTTGCAACATAGTTAAGATAGGGAATTGCATAGGCGTGTTCTATACACTCAATACTATAACCTCACAAACGCCGCAACTGTAGCCAACCTGTTTGTAAGAAATTTCACTGCGTTTTTTCCCAATGAGTGAAACTATCAAGGTGTTTCCTCTAACTTATGAGGTGAAATCTTTTGGTAAAAACTTCTGGTATAACAGAAATTATCAATAAAAGTATGAAAGAATAGATTTTATTTAATTTTTACATGCCAAAATTGCTACATACACTTATTTCTAAATTGTTAATAATCTTAATTCGTATCCATTACAGACCCAAAATCAACTAGTAAGCCTGTTATAAGATGATATATTAAAAAATAATTCCAATCCTGCAATGCATCATGAGAGATGTGTCAAGCGGTGGTGACACCAACAGCGTGTTTTGTGTACTAAATGTTTTTAATAATTTGATCAATTGTATTTGCAAAATTAGGACGTCACTATTAGCGGCGCAATTGCTTAACACTATTTCTCATGATGAATTGCAGGATTGGAATATCTTCTTATTTATTATCAACTTCAAAAAAATTATGAATTTTAGGAAAGAAAAAAATTATATTGAACGGTTTTTTCTGGTAAGTTTTGTTTCGTAGTGAAAAATATATCGTAAACGTCTCAAGTTGATGGTTTATCAATTTCCATCAGCGTGTAGAAGTTTATGCGTTTTTAAATTTGGCAACTGTCTAAATGATTTATTGCAAACTTCACAAGAATACGGTTTCTCACCAGTGTGTACAAGTTCATGCTGATTTAAAGTTTTCAAATGTCTAAATGTTTTTTTGCAAACTTCACATGAATATGGTTTTTCACCGCTGTGTACAAGTTTATGCGCCTTCAAATTTGACGAACGTCCAAATGATTTATTGCAAACTTCACAAGTAAATGTTTTCTCATCAGCGTGTACAAGTTTATGCTGCTTCAAATTTGACAATTGTCGGAATGATTTGTTGCAAACTTCACAAGTATATGGTTTTTCATCAGTATGTGTGACTTGGTGCCGTTTCAAGTCGTACATCTGCCTAAATGATTTATTGCAAACTTCGCAAGAATGTGGCTTTTTACTATTGTGTACAAGTTCATGCTGCTCCAAATCTGACAACTGTCGAAATGAACTGTTGCAAACTTCACAACTATATGGTTTCTCAGCAGCGTGCGTCAAACGGTGTTTCTTCAAATGGTGTAGTAGTCTAAATGATTTATTGCAAACTTCACAAGTAAATGTTTTTTCACCAGTATGTAGAAGTTTATGCTTCTTCAAATTTGACGACAGTCCAAATGATTTATTGCAAACTTCACAAGTGAATGGCTTGTCACCAGTGTGAACAAGTCCATGCTGTTTCAAAGTCTTTAATTGCCTGAATGAAGTGTTGCATACCTCACATTTGAATGGTTTCTCATCAGTGTGTAGAAGTTTATGCTCCCTCAAAATTGGCAAATTTTTGAATGATTGGTTGCAAATTTTACATTCATACAACTTTTTTTCATGATTTTCAAGTTCATGTTTCTTCATATCGTCCAAATGACTGAATATTTCATCGCAATTTTGACATTTATGCTGCTCAACACTCTCTGGTGGAATATGGCTTCTCAATTTCTTTTTAGTGAAATATCCATCTTGTTCGCTAATATTTTCGTTTCCAGTTGATAATGATACAGAATCATCTGATATTTGTGATTTTTTTCCTATAAAATTTTCATTTTTCTTACATATATCATCCGACTCGAAATTTTCTTTTTTAATTCCATGCTGTAAATATTGTATTTCGTCATCCAGTACTAATTCTTTGTTTATTTCTTCCTTAATATCAATTTCTTCAATCTTAACTGCATTCATATCAATTTCTATTTGCGATTCTGAGATATTTGTATCATAATCATCAGATATTTCTTCTTTACACACAAAATCCGGACGTATGATGACAGATAAAAATTCATTGACATTATCTTTGGGTGTTATTTGTTGAGCATACATTTCGTAGGTTGTTATATTTTGTAAACTTCTTTGTTTAAATTCATAAATTCTACTCAATTCATGTCCACATTTGGCACAAATATATTTCGGAATGTTTGGGTTGAATTTCTGAAATCATTAATATCAGTAGGTATGATAATCATTTTAGGTTATGTTGTTTTACGTACATGTTCAGGTAGAAAATACTTGAGTTTATCTTCTATACTTGTCTCATTCGTATCTTGAGATGTGATAAGTATAAGACCATTTGAATTTTCCAGACAAATCAAACAGATATCAATAAAATAAGACATCTTAGCACTTAACATTCATGTGCAATGTGAGCACATGTGAACAATGATGAAAAACGCATCAAACAATTAAAATCAGTTTCAATAATTTTAATTTTATCAGCATTTAACACTTAAATATATTATAATTTCAGACATTTCTTTCTAAATTATTAGAAATGAAAATTATTTGAATTTAAGTTACTCACAATGTTTCCAACTTGATAAAGTGTTGTTTTATAAAAACTAAGATTCACACGTCTCATCATCAAATTTTCGTCATACGTGTATGATGTTTGATGGAAAATTTACAAATACATAGTTGTTATCATGAACTCATGTCAAGATCTAAGTTCAAGTCTTTGGAAGTTTTCTGAATTTAAAGATACAGGTTTCATCAACTATTGTTTATAATTCTTAAGATTCATTCAACCATTGAGAATATTTTGCTAATGGTTCGCTAATTCAGCTACTAAAGTCGTTTCTTAATTTTAAAATGGAATGAGTCGATGTAATGAATATTTATTAGTAAAAACTTATTGAAATTATTTAACAGGTTTACTATAAAAAAATTTACATATTAATGGTAATGTATGACGCATCAGCTTTTTTTCTTCTCAATACTGGAAGCATTTCTTCTGATTTTAATCCAGATAAGGTAATTGTTTGTTCCCAGATTCTGTCACGGACGGGTGCGCTTAGATCTACGGACATTGTAGATGGTTTACAATCAATGAAATATGCGCCTGTTACTCCTTCTGTTTTCTCACACAATGCTGCATGTATCGTTGTTTGGGAGGCTTGTTCTGGTGTCTAAAAACCATTATAAATATCAAAGCATCAGTCATAAAATATTACTTATAGTCCGTCTGTACAGAATTTCTTACTACAAATGTTATATATATAGGACGTATCAGAAATAAGTACATTAATTTTAACCGGTAATAGAACTCGTCAAGTATAGCAATTTTTATTGATAACTCTTCGCTGTAAACCGTCTGCATATCCAGTTGAAATTCACTAAGCGCCTATGGTTCGATCTGAATGTTTGACATTTCTTGGAAGAATGGAAGCTATCGATTAAAATGAGTATTGAAACTGAAAAAATATTCGTATTTTGGCAATACGTTGAGATCTTAGCTTATCTCTTTGATTTTATTCCTGCATTTTTCCTAAAATTTATCTCTGAGGTCGACCATCAGGTCTATTAGTTACATCGATGGATCATTGTCAAGTAAATTGATTTTTATTTAGGGATTTTACGTATGTTTTAAAATAGTTATACTCTGTTTGGGATTGACTGACAGTAATAAAACAAAATTTTCGAGAGTAGTATTGGATTTTTCTTAAACTTGGCAGCACTGTGCTTGCAAAATGGTGGACCAAAAGTGGCTTACGGCAAGCTTGTAATCTGTTTACAATGTAAATACGTTGATATTCAGCAAAGAAATATTCATATTTCGTTGAATGATTCAATTCAATTTCAATTGTGCGAGAAAGTATTGGCTTTCTTCTTTTATAACATTTAGTTTTTTCTTTTAAAATCTTTTTATTTATATATGAATTTTAGTTGTAACTGGAAGACTGAATGAGGTTATGAAATTCATAGTTTCAAAGAAAATAATATTACAGGGGAGTATTTATGACATTTTTGTATTGTACATTTCAGCTTTCAGCTTTCCCTGTACGAATTTTTCTAATCCGCATAGCTTGTTTATGAACTGGATCGTAGTCTCCAAATTTATTTACTATCGACACTTTCCTTTTCCCGTTTTAGGAAATTTATGGAAACTCATATCCAAAATTCAACTAAATTTGGAATGACATCTATAAATACAACAATTTTTAACACTTCTTCGTTTAGATTCCATATTTTGAAGAGTTAAATCTTGAGAAAGACTAATTTCAATATAGCAATGAGGTTATGTAATTTAACAATAAAGTCGAAAGTTAAGTATTTTTCACTGAATTAATTGCAACAAATCCAATATGAACTATTGTAGTATAAAATTTCATGTAAACAACCTCAAAAAAGCCATTTAATATTGCTAACAAAGCCATTAACATAACATATGACCATATGGAAATTAAGGTTGAATCCACTTTACAATATAGTTCCGCTTATAACCGCTAGGTGGCTACGGGTTAATTTCAGTTACCAATAAGCTTACCGATAATCCCTTTGATATACATAGGATTTCTCAGAATGACCGGTTTATGTATTTATTTTATTTGGAAATAGAAGTTCTTCATCAAAATTCATATTCATTTCAACTTAGTATATGCAGTCGATATAAAAATCAAATCTCTATCGATATATACATATTTACATTATATGTACCAAATTCTAGATTTAATTTAGGTGGTTACATCTTAATTATTTAAGTGACTCAACCTCAAAAAATAACTGAGAACTGAAACGATAGATCTATATCGAAATTCAGTCTTTTCGACTATCCCTGAACAAACAATTATTGGCGCGCCACTGGAATCTCTTTGACAAACTGTTTATTACCGTCAGTAAATCCCAAATAGAGTATAGTACATTTTTCACAAATACACAATTTCATTGTACTCTCACAGATAACAGCTGAGGAAAACAGTCAAAATCTGTACTGCCATCTGAAACAGTGAATGATTCAAAGATTTATTTAAAGGAAACGGTGAAGTATTAAATAAAATTGAATTCTAAAATAAGAAATTCTGTGAATTTCAATTCAATTAAAAATATTGCTACAATTCTGAATATGTTTTTTCCCCATTGAACAGAAAACATAACCTTCAATGTAATAAATCTAAATTTGGTGAGTGAATTAATTGTTTTCTACGGAAGCGTACAAAGGTCACCAAATTTAATTTTTTAAAAATATTTTCCTTATATTTTTGCTCTGAAAACTGACATTGCAACTTAAATATTTGGCATTGCTATTTAAGTACTGATTGACACTTGATTTTTTAGCAGTGCTATTTGATTTTCTTGTATTGCTAGTTGATTATTTAGTACTGCTCCTTAATTTTATAGCATTGGTACTTAATTTTCTAGCATTGCTACTTATTTATTTATCATTTTCTAGTCTATCATTATAGAAATTTTGCCACCAAAAATAGTATAGTTTAGAATATTACCACGCTTCGATTAGGTTCTTGTGCTACTAAGTATTAAAAGAACAATTAGTTTTAGTAATTAAGGTATCAAGGATGTTAAAAGGACAATAATGCCTCAGGTCAACAATGTACTTTCTGTATGAGGTGCGTACGTTAGCCGAGGCATTATCGTTCGTTCAACTCCCGCGGTGCCTTTAATGTTTAATGTCCGACTAATGTACTATTTCAATCAAAATTTTTAACAATGCATGTCCTATCATTGTGATTTCTGTCAGAAAAATTACTCTACTTATTCGTTGTAACTAGAGAACGTGATATTCTTGTTTGTTATTTTTCAAAATAATGCCCTCGGGTACTATTCGCTACGTAATTACTTTGGAATCAGTATTATTATGACAATAATAATGAACTAGTCGGACATTAAATGATCAATGTATTATAGTTTGCATTTATGTCTTAGGAAATATAATAAGTGACGAAGAATCAAGTGAAAATAATTATGCTATTAAAGTGGATGGTTCCTTAGCAAAATATGACGATACTATACCTTCAATAATCGTTTCCCGTAGAAGATCTAAACTAAATAGTTCAAATATAGCTATAAGAAGTAAACTAGACAATTTACCATTTTAGATGATAGATAACAGTAACCGGTAGCACTGCAAGAAAAGTACGTAGCGTTGCCATTAAATTAAGTAGTACTGTTAAATAATTAAGTAGCAATGCCAGAAAGTTAGGTAGCAATGCTAAAAAATTAAGCAGCAATGCTAGAAAGCTAAGTAGTAATGCTAGAAAATTAAGTAGCAATGCCAGAAAATTAGATAGCAATGCCAGAAAATTAGGTAGCAATGTTAAAAAATTAAGCAGCAATGCTAGAAAGCTAAGTAGCAATGCTAGAAAATTAGATAGCATTGCTAAAAAATTAAGTGTCAATGCTTAGTACTTAAATAGCAAAGCCAAATATTTAAGTTGCAATGTCAGTTTTCAGAGCAAATATATAAGGGGAATACTTGAAAGAAAAAAAAAAATTCTGGTGGCCCCTCTGCGCTTCCGTAGTTTTCTGCAGTATGAGACGCAATAATACGTACGTTTAATTTGTTCAGCAGATTAATTCACGAGGAACACATTATTGAAACAACCCGAATATGAAGTTTGTAATAGTATAAGAAAGAACGTGTACATATATTCAATTTCCCATCAGGTGCTTAGTTTATAAATCAATTAATTTCTGTCAATAATATTATTTATAGTGGAAAATGACAATTCATGAAGCGTTCTAAATTGATTCGCTGGGCTTATTGGATTGTTTGCCTAAACTTCATCATTTGGCTGCATGTCTGCAAAATCTCTATTAGCAAAGGTAGACATTTTCACAGGTTTAAACTAACTTCTGTGATAAGTTATTATTAATCGAGTTGACGCTCACAAATATCAAAATAAATTGATCTATTGTTCAATAATAGATCAAATAATCATGGATGCACCTGAAAGGCTCATTAAATTATTAGGAGGGGGTAAAATGCTAAAAAAGTTGAAAATTCGAAAGAACAGTTATTAATAGATACTGTTGCTCTCAAATCAATCAATATGTATGCTTGATTTATGAATACAGTTGTTTATATGTGTCCTGATGAAGGCTGTAAGATAAAGCTGAAAGCTTGACTCAATTTTAAAACAGAATTTGAATAAATCACGGAATGCTATTTTTGTTATGAATCAAAAACTTAATAAATGCTTCTAGAATTCTAGAAAATATGATTATTCAATGGTGTGATGGAAAATAAAAAAAATTGACAAGAATTTATTTTGAAAATATGAATTTTTGCTGAAATTTAGCACCTATTTCATAATTATTTCTTATGTTCAGCAGCTCAAGAGTAACATGTTTATCTTATTCAGTTTTAATACAAACCTTCATTAGGATGAAGTTCGAAAAGTACCCCAAAAACGCAGTCCAGCCTCTTTGACGAAACATATTTGTGTAGACTATTCCGGGATGGACGTAATTGATAGAAACTCCAGTACCTTTAAGTCTATTTGCCATATCTATCGTACCGCTTAACATGCAAATTTTACTGTTAATATACTCGATTAGTTCTTGAACATTTTTAATTTTGAAAAATTTGTCCCTATTTATATTATTCGAATCAAAAAATAGACTTATATTCGCCATCATTGATCCGACGTTTACAACGCGACTTGGACTTGATTTTTTCAACAAATCTGAAAGAAAAATCAATTAATCATTTGAATAAAACGTTTGTATTTGTACATGGTGGTGAATCCAGAATTTTGGTTTGGGAGTGACTTGACTCAATTGAAGATAGGCTAGATAAACACTAAAAAGCATACAACCATTTTTTTTGTCCATTTAATGCATTCTGAGTACATTTGGATAACTCTTTGTAAATTTTTCAATTACTTCGAAAACTTAAAATGGATTAAGTTAGGATAAGTGCTAAGAAAATAAAATTATATTTTATCTAGTTCTAGAAGGAACTCACCAAGTAAAAGAGTTGTTAACACAAAAGGTGCTATATAATTAATTTGTAATACTGGCTTTATTCCATCTTCTGTGAACTGTTTATCGCTTGCGGATGTTCCAGCATTATTGATCAAAATGTCCAACTTAGGCTCCGTCTCTATGATACTTCTAGCGAATTCTCTCACCCCTGTTAGCGAATTGAGATTAAGTTGTTTGGCAACAATTTTTTCATTTCCTGATTCTTTTATCAATTTTTTGTGTGCTGCTTGTAAGTCGGTTAAATTTGATCCAGTTATGATAACTTTAGCGCCGCGTCTGGCCAAATTTAACGCTGTTTGGTAACCGATACCTGCAGGCAGATAAAGATAGTTATTTATACAATAAAGCTGTGTTTTCATGCAAATTAACCAAAAGCCGATTGCAAAAGCAAAAGGTGCGATTCAAAGGATTGTATCAATTTTTGGAAGCTTAGAGGAGGATTTTTGTTTCTAGATTTTTTCTCTGATGGCTGCGCTTCAGCTTATATTCTCATAGGTAATATCCTTAGATCATTGATAATGACAAGATAATTTTGACAGTTTTCAAAAGCCCCGCGGTGGGCGATTAGCTTAAAAGCAATATGCTTGAGGTGACAGGCCATAAGTAATTGAGGGACTATTATTAAATAAAGTTATGTTAGATCATAACCTTCTGGGGTATTGTTAGATAGGTTTTGAAAATGAGAAATAAGAGATGACATTTTTATTGAGGTCAATAGTTGGTAAAATATGAGTTTCTGAAATCATAAAAAATTTGTTTCGCCCTCTAAGTTTTCAATTATACGGTGGGAAATTCAGAAAAAAATTGAGGTAGTAGAACTTAAGTAAAGGTCCATTCACAACCACTTTGGACTCTGCTTAATTTGCACTCCAAGTTTAAATTACGCAGGGTTGAAATTTGTAGCATTCACAACCAATTTTAACATTGCTTGAGATTCAGTAATGCCATCTATGAAATCAAATATAAAATAGTACAAATATTAAATATTTCGATCTTCTTTTCGTTTGAAAAATTATATTTTCAAATTTAACGGTCAATTCGTCAATTCTTTATTGGTACTGAAGAGTAGTTGTCACTCATTTATCTTTTGTTACAAAAATTTCGTCTGACGTCTTTTTTTTTTGTACAATTGTTTTCCCATTGCATACCCATGTCGCCATCTATGTAGCAGATTCGCACTAATTTGTAAAATAGTACGTTCGTCCGACACTTGATTGAAGCGCTCTCTTGGGGAGTCGACGCGTCTGCTTCTTCCTCGCTCTCTTGCTTCCGAGCTGTTGTTGCAGACGTTTGTTTTTGAGTAGTCTTGTGATTTTTCTTGTTGTTCTAAATTTGGTGATTATTTTATTTAATTAAAATCAGTGTTATGATTTTGTAAGTATTTCGTTTATTATTTTGTTCACGTATTCCAAATTTAGTATTATTTTTCTAGTGATTTCGTTTGAGGCGACCCGCGTGGTTAACCTTTTGTTTTCCAAATTTATTTCTTTCATCCTTTATTATTTGTTAGTTTTTTGTGTTCAGCACCTTTTTACTACCTTGAAACTTTTATACCAAATTGATATTTTTGTTCTAAATTTATTTTTTTTCTAAATTTTACAATAGCGTAGGCAATAGCCGTTCCGGTCGTAGGAGCTGGTCTTTTCCTCTTTAGGAGGTTATTATTGTTTGTTGTCCTTCCTCGGGAAGATTCGTTTAACTATTTCTGATGTTTTGTATTCAGATTAGTTTTGATAATTATTACTATTGATAGTGTTTCGTACACATGTCTAGTTGCTACCTGCCCTAGTTTACCATACTTTTCCGTCTACAAGAGTAGACATTCCTTTTTTTGTAATTTACCGGTTTTTTTTTTGTATTTTTTTTTACTACCAAACGCGATCAGGCGGATATCGATTCGGTGATACGCGATTTTTTTTATATAAACACTCGAAGTAATAAAACCTACGAGATTTGTGGCTATCTTCGTTCCTCCCTTTACCTTTCCTCACCTAAGTATGTGTGCTGTATGAATGATTAGTGAAAGTGGTTGATAATACATAATTTAACTATATTTTGGATCCAACGCGTTGCGGATTTGTCATTCAACAACTCGTAGTTTAGTTTCTTACGTTGTTTTAGTAGTTTTTTGTTTCCAAAGCTTAAAATATTTTGTTGTGGGCTTTAGTTCCCGTTTTTAAGCTGGAAAATCCTACGAGTTTGTGAAGATTGATCCAATTTTTTTAGTAACGAACCACGTTCGTAAATTTATCGACTCGTCGCTAATAAATCCTTTTTCTTGTCCTGCTAGACTTTGTATTTTCTGTGTTTTTTCTTCTCTTTAATGCTCAGCGTAGTTTTTTTACTTTGCAAATTTTTAGTGCACTATTTCAAATCAGACAAATAAATAGCTTACTGATTATTTTATTTAACTTGTACTAAATTTACAGTTTATTCGTTTTTTAATTGAATCTAAATTTATTCGTTCGAGTTTAACGCTTCACGTTTGAAGAGAGCTCTCCAATTTTTTTGTAGGAACCTCCTGTTTCAGTTGAATTGGATACTGGTTGGGTTGTTTGTTTTCAGTGTAAACTGCTAGGAATCTTAGGGACCTGTGGCCACTTGAGACTAGTTTTTGACCAACTTCAAGTTAAGAAAAACATCAACACGTCTACGAAATTAAGAAGAACATTAATATCTCCCGAAGTTGACGACCAAGCGCACGGCCAACCTTAACACCTTCAAGGACCGTTGGGTATTTATCAAAGCCCTATAAGACGCAAGATCAACTTTACTTAATTCAGGGAACGTTCTTGTCTGACGTTGTTTTTGTGGCTACCAATTCGACATCTATCTTCTCTGCCGATACTAGTCTTGAGTTCCGCCTGAAGAGGATATTTAGCTAGTTTTTGTAACGTAATTTTGAACGTCTGTGACGTGCTCTCCAGTTCCCTTTTGGCTGTTGCAGTGAGATTTTTTTTTGTATAATAGCTTCAATCATTTTCGTAAGTTACAAATTTTTTTTGAATTATAATTTTTGGAATTCTTTGCTTGAAATTAATAATAATTTTATTTATAATTGATTTCGACGTCTATGTTTTATTTCTTTTTTGCTGTCGCTATTGTCTCCCAGAATAGTACCTTTTTCTCCTTTGATCATTTCCTGGGAGTGGCGCCCATTTCCTATTTTTCAGGTAAAATATTTCTGGTGCCCTTGTTAATAGCTAGCCTGGGTCTTCACTTTCAAGGTAGGATATTCCATTACTTAAATTTAGTGTCAATCAGCAGTACATTAAGTTTTTGCCACCAAATAGTGAAGAAACATTACCTTTTTTAATTTCCTACTGCCACCTTGGAAATAGGAAAAGGTACACTTTTTATTTGGATTTCAGTTTTTATTGAAAAATTTTATGAGGTAAATGAATATAATAAGTAATCAAACTTTATACACCTATACATAAACTATTTTTTCAGTAATTTTGTAATGGATACAGAGGAAGCTGTTATTTTGTTAGGAAGTTTAGCTTGTACCTTAGGAACAATGTTGACAAGACGAATTCATAAAATAACAAAACAAGCTTTATCAATGTCAACTCAATGTTTGCATCTGGTCTGCATTATGGCTTCTATTATTCTATTTGATTTTAAATTTAAAGAATCATCAGCGCCCCTAGCGTGAAAAATGCGTGAAATGCAATGCGCATGCCAATTCCAGGCCAATTCGCTGGCGACTTGAAGTGAAAGTTTGCACTTTGCAAACATTGCAATCCGAAAGCCAAGTACGCAGACTATAAATTGTAGTTGTGAATGGTTACTACTGAGCTCATACGCTTAGCTTTGAATTTTAAGCTAGCATGAAATTGTGTCATGTTCAAATTCGGTTGTGAATGGGCCTTAACACTTGGAAAAAGAATCCCTGAATAATGCTTAATTTTGCTGCGCTCGCTTGTGAGACCGAGCTTGAGCCCAAGATAACCAAGAAGAGTGAATTAAACTCCTGATGTTGGGATGAAATCAAGTTTCTTTAAAAGCTACTGCTTACAACAAAAGCATTATGAGTTTCACGCTATCGCGCAAAGGGTTTTCGAAAATGTCAAAATTTATTCGTTTTGGAAATGCATTTTTCGGGGAAATTTGTTATGAAATTGAAAACAAGTAGTCTGAAAATACAAAAAAAAAGTCAAAAGAGTATATCGAGACAGTTTAGTGCATTTTGCGATAAAAATGGTTAGTAATTGCGACCAACATCATTTAATAGATACTTATAATAGCAATTTCATTCGATACATATTCTCCACAAATACCACTTACGACTTTAATTTTACCTTAGATTTATCTTTCAAACATTGTTTACCTCTAAGTAACATCTTTCGAGTCATCTACTTAGAACTACGCTCTTGTAATTTAATCGGACAGATGACTCTTACGATGTTACTTGCTAGATAAACAATGTTTTCAAGAAAAATTACTGATAAGATCACAGTCCCTTCTGATACTTTATTCGATAAATCTTATTCAATAAATCGGAAAACTGAATTTAACACTTTTCCATGATAAATGAACTTGAAAAATCTGCTTGAGATAGAAAAATATGCTTTAGGATTAGGGATGAGCATACCTAGAGGACAAAATTGTAAAAAAAAATTAACAATTTTTGGCAGATTGTCGTTTTTTTACACTCCATTAAATGAATTATTTGTTGGAACTGGGACTTGTTATTTTCATACCATGTTGACTAGACTATCAAAAAAAAAATTAAAACGAATTTGTAGATTAGCAAAGTCTAAATTTCAAGCTCGTCTTTCAATTATTGTAAATATATATAGTTTAACCATCGAATGAAAGTTGACTCTCAAATTATTTTATAGATGTGGTTTTCTTTCAGAACATTTAGCTATTATTCGAATCACAAAGAAAACCAAACTTTATGACGGAATGGTCAGACCCCGAGAATTTTTGCAAGTACCCATTCAAATATTGGATTAGGAATTCCCATAAATACATTAGTATAACTTGCTTGAAATAGATGGATGACTGATATTTACACTTTCCTAGTTGAGAACAAAACAGGGGTGCATTGAACGAATTTTTTATAATTTATTTTGATTTTAACAAAATATGTTGTATATATCTTGTAGAAATGGTTCAAAAGAAGATTCACTTCCATTGAAATCACCAGAGACCCATATTTTAAAAATTGTCATCTAAGTTATCCATCTGCCTGATACTTTGGTAATAGGACAAATGAGTCGTAATACATCCCTGAAACCCTGTTGCTAAGATCATTTTCAATGTCTCCAGTAATCCAGTGGTATTAAGAACATTTATGTTGATATATTTCTGGGGATTCCTAGCCCAGTATTTCAGTGGATATTTGTAAAGGTCAGTTTTATTTACAATTCGAGTAATAACTAAATTTTTGAAAGAAAACCATATCTATAAAATAATTTAGGAGTCAACTTTCATTCGATGGTTAAACTATACTTAAAATTTTATCCATGGTTGTAACCTCGAAAAATTATATTCATAAAAATATGTCAATGACATTTTTATTATTTACTATCTTGAACATATTAACAAGGTAAATAATCACTAACCTTTGCTCCCTCCAGTGATCAAAACAACTTTACCATTCAATTGTTTTGTGCTGTTACATTTTCCTCTGGTTAAGACGGCTATTAGTTTTATAATTGCTATACACAATATCACAATCAACAAAAGTATCAATACAATCCAATACCACTGCATTTTTACTTCACCAGTTAAAGATTGAAGAAAGACTGAGGCAATCTTTCTTTAAAAAACGAAAACATTTGAAACAGACCAAGGTCACTATATGTTGAGTACATTAATGTCAAGAACAGAAATACTATAATTTGATTTTTAGGTTTTTTACGTGCGATTTGAATATTATTTAGTGGATTAGTAATAAAATTGATAGTTTTCTTATAAAAAAAGTTTTATCGACAATAAGGTTTATATTACATGAGGATGTAGTTTAGAACAGCAGCCAAAGGCGAGAGTTGCAATTATTATCAGCTAAGGCCCGGTTGCATAGGCTTTGATTGATCCAAGCCGAGCTCTGAACGTAACTCAATTATCTTAGTGATATTTTTTTTTATAATCCTGTATTGTATGTATATTCATTCCTGAGACTTAATATATGAATACTATTATATTATTAAAATGGGTACATGTTATGCGACTTCGGATGCCTTAAACGCAAAATGCAAGGCGTCAAGCAGTACTGTAATAAAAAAGTGTATAAAGCAACGCAGAGCCACGGTTTCACTTATAACTCCTTCACACATCATCTGCAACGAGTTCTACGTATTATTTCGTATACCAAATTACAAATATATATGCATAACTCTGTTACTGAGTCTACATATGTTTAAAAAAACCTATCAAATCGGATTCGTCCAAATAGCGCATGCATAAAAAAAATTCTTACAAATTTTGATATTAATATTAGTCACTACATGAAATTTTTATTATAGTACATTTGTCATTGACTTTTACATCTTTTTTATTCTCAAGCTAAAATTAAAAGTATCTAACAAAGCTTTATTCAATTGTTTTGTGTGTATAACTAATATGAAAAAACAAGAAAATAAATAAATCTTGTGTTCAGGGCTATTTTGTAAATCTTGAATAACAAATTATATGTCTTCACAAAAACAAGTATTTTTTTAATTCACTTTATCTAAAATGCAATAAAATGTTTCAATGAGTAAAAATACGATGTTTATAACGAAACAATTATTTCCGTTATTCTTATTTGTCATTTCATGTGTTCTAAACAGTTTTCGATATAAGGAACCTTCTATGAGATACCTAGCACCCCAAACAAAAAGGATGAATCTTCCCTCGATTATAATAAAATATTTGAAGTATCTAGTGCCTCCTTCTTCTCCACTTTAAATTTGGTAGTCATTTTAGTATTCTGTTGATGAAAAAATTGCTAGTTTATTTAAAAAAGACATCAAAATATTAGGCATATCTTAGTATTTTTAATCTATCTAATTTTCTAATACATAACAAAACTTAACGGAAAAGGCGAAAAGGGATAAAGAATGAGTTAGATTGAAAGAATCTGCTCTTTCTTTTGCGACGGTTGAAAAGTAGACAGCTGAATTTAAACGTGGCCGTACGTCAATCCAGGGTAATGTACGTATGTAACCGACGTCTATTGAACAGTCGATTAGAAACGCATTCGTTTAAATATTTTTCGAGAGTGTCGAAGCTTATTTAAGTGCAATCTTATATTTCATCACTGTAGATTAAATTTGGATTTATCACTAGACGCCAGTGACAAAGCAGCAGTCAAAACAATCGATTGGAGCAGGGGAAAATGCGCTTAAAAAAACCAAAATGGTTCCATCTGCCGGTAAAGTCATGACAGGTACTAAAACTCGAGGAACCTTTATTCCAAGTGCTTCCATATTCTAGTATGGAATTATGGATTTTCGCAACGATTTCGTTGGTCGAGACGGTTTTTGGACATTCCTTGCGTTCATCATTCTGGATTGACATACGGCCTCGTTTAAATTCAGCCACCCACTTTTTAACCATCGAAAATGAAGGAGCAGATTCTGTTAATGTAAAATGCAATTCATAGCCCAGTCAAATTGGGGTTTCATCTCGGAATAAAAGATAAAAAGATGGAAACTTGTACAAACCTTTATTTTGGCATTCTAAAAGTTTAAGTTATCTTAAGTTATTCAAGATCAAAGGTGGAAAAAATTGTTTTTTTTTCAAATGTCTCGGTTTCTATAGCTCCAATAATGCTGACATCTATTACAAAAATTGTGGAGCATAAAATTTGCAACAAACTTTGTTGAAAAATTTTACTCTTTCATCCTTCCTAAAAATATTTTAATCATATACAAAAAGAAAATTGACCCCTAACCTTAAATAAATTTGTAAAATCTAAATACGTATTTCGAGAATTAAGTTCTCATCATCAGTAGAATTAGGCGAAACACATCAACAGCAGGCTGCAGTTTTCCTCTAGAGATATGCTCTCCACCGAATAGGCTGAGGATTGCACAGGAGATATTATCTCCACCAGAGGTGATGTGAAATACAACTTAAACTTAAACATAAATTCGTTTTATACTAAAAAGTCGTCACGCTAGGATTAACTAAAACAAACGGTACAATTTGGAATTAGGGATTGGACCCAGGTTAGAATTCAATAAACGGGATTTATTCTTATGAATTTTTATACTCTCGTAAGCGTCTAGGAATCTTATGTTGTGAACTGGTTTCAAAAGTTTCAAATTATCTCTATATATATTATGTTCAGTGTCAAAAATATGTTGAGCTACGCTTGATTTTTCCGATTGTTCATATTTCAAATAACTCAAATGTTCTTTGAAACGAGTATTAATTGGTCTTCTTCTTTGACCCAAATAAATTTGATTGCAGCCGTTTCATAGATTCCCGATTTAATACCACTTATTTAGGTCAAACAAGAAGACCAATTAATACTAGTTTCAAAGAACATTTCGGTTATTTGGAATATGGTCAACCAGAAAAATCAAGCGTAGCTCAACATATTTTTGACACTGAACATAATATAAATAGAGATAATTTGAAACTTTTGAAACCAGTTCACAACATAAGATTCCTAGACTAATTCACAATATTATTGCTGTAAGTTTACTCCCACAGCAGATAAATATACTTTGCCGGTCGTAACAATCGGTCAGTGACAAAATATTGTTACACATATTTACATAAGGGTTTTGTGAAACGGCTAACGCTGTTAGGAAATAAAACGTGCTCCGACACAAGGCAAAACACACAATTACACATTGTAATATTTATAGGTGACAATAAGAAATTGAAAATTTAAGTAATCAACTTAATAGGATACCGATTACACTTAAACCAAATAAATTGGGTAATGGTAGTGAAATCAAACAGTCATTTGATAACAAAAACACACTTAGTACACCCTTAACATATCCAGTAAAAGAGCTAAATAAGTGCCAATTTGAGTTGATATTCGAAATTTCATCGACGCTGTCCCTGAATATATTGGAGAAATTGAATCTCTCCCTAGATTCATAGAAGAAGCTGATACTTTTATGCAGTCATGAATCCTTCAGCTTTAACCCAAATACTATGTTACAAAAGAAATTCGTTGCCAAAGCCAAATATATATTAGACACTCAAGAATTCACATCTTGGGATGATATCAAATTGTACCTTCAAACTAATTTTGAGGACAAAAGTACCTATAACACACTATTATTGACAACAATTGGAATTGCACAAATAAATGGCAATATAAATGACATTCTAAAGAAATTTGAAGTTTTTTATCAGAGAGTGACTTCCAAGATTTAATTATTGCAATATGAGCAAAATGGAAAACAATGCTTAATAGTCGAAACTCAAAAAACAGTAGTTTCTCATTTTATTTCATTATTACCTATGAATTTTGGAGCTTCATCTATAAGCAAAAACCCACAGACACTCGACGCATGTGAGCAACTTCTAACGAACGAATATAATTCGATACAATTACACAAATCTCCTATGAATAGAGTAACGTCTCAAATCACACAACAAAAAACACATAGATATTTCAATCCCACACCACAAAGATTTCCATCACAACAATTTCCTTCACGTCCATTTAATCCCCAACATACACACCTTTCGGAGCTACAAACATTCGCAGGCAAAATATTAAGAACATCATAGAAACTAAACGCGAATTCAAACCATCCTCTGTATGACACAATTGAGAATACCTATGTCCATACAAACCATAAGACGGAATTACGCCCTAGAAACAGAGAATAACGCGGATATTAAAAATGACGAGACACAGAATGAACCAGAATCAAATGAACAAGACGAAACTCAATCTTTTTTAGATTACGACCCAGAACAGAAAGACAAAGGTACGTAATGTTTTCTTAAACTAAGACGATCCCAATCATTATATTCTAAAATTTTTAAATCCTCATCGATTCAGGTTCAGATATTATCTTAATAACACAAAAATCTGTGAAACAAAATAAAATGAAAATTTTAGAAGAGTTTTTAATTTTCAGAACTGCAACAAATAAAGTTAATTGTAATAAGTATGTTGAAATTGAGATATTCAAAATTCAACAGAAAATATAAATTTGATGGAGACGCCTATGGTTTGATAGTGAACATTTACTTATGTTTAGCACCAGTGATAAATTCTAAAAATAAGGAAGTTGCTGTGCAAATATAAATAAAAGTGGTGAATAGGTGAATGTATAGTGTAGTTTACAAATCAGTGTTTAAAGTTTCCCCCCGAAAAAACTGTGAATAGAGATAAAATAAAATAAAACAGGTTTCTGAAGGTTAAGTTTATAAGTGGCTGAGTAAACTGTCAGACCGTGCGCTTACAGGAATCGTGTAGGTACGGGTGAAAAGGACAACGGCGGAGAGTGAGTTTTAATTGATGAAAGGGCACGAGAACGCAGTAACTCTTTGGACAAAAAAAAAGAGAAGAATTTAGAAAAGAAGGAGAGCAGGTTATACTGAGAACACCAGAGAAGAAAAGAGAACAGACAGGAGAAGATTTAGAAGGAATGGACGAAATAAAGCAGATACTAGCAACTTTGTCTCAAACCATGACAGAAATGAGCTGGAAAATGGAAGTGAATCATGAGATCTGAAACGGGATATTAAAAAAAATTGTGAGACAATAGAAAAGATAAAGAAAGAATATGAAGAACGAGAGAAGAATTGGCAGGAGGAAAGAGCAGGAATGAAGGCTGAAATATTGATGCTGCAGGAAAGACTTGGAAAACAAGAGAACAAATAATATAATAGTGAGCGGATTGCCAGTAGGAGAAAAGAAACCAAAAGAGATGGTAAGCGAGCTGATAAAAACTGATCTAAAGCTTCAGTGTAACGTTAGATCTGCTACAATAGTTAAGAAACAGACGTCAACGGCTACAACAATAATCCTCGCTGAAATAGAAGATTATGATGATAAAATCATGATAATGAAGAATAAAAATAGACTAAGAGGAAAGAAAATATTCATAGACAACGACTACACACAGGAAGAAAAAAAAATGAGGACGGAAATCAGAAAGAGAGCAAATGAAGAGCGAGATAAAGGAATGACGGTAAAATGTCCTATAACAAATTGCTGATAGATGATAAACAACTAGTATGAAACACTAAAACCGGAAAGCTGGAGGAACAATTAGTTCAGTCTACAGTTTCAAAAAACTAAGTAGAGCAAGGGAAGATACAATGGTAACGAACAGGCAAAAAAAAGGACTTTGAAACCAAACACCTATCAGAATAAAGAGAATGGAAGCACGTTTATAAATTTAGGAACATGGAATGTTCAGGGAACAAATTCGGCAGGGGCATACAAAAATTTGGAGCAGATTTTTAACGAGTACAGGTTGGACATAGTTGCTCTGCAAGAAACTAAACAAAAGGGAAATAATATTGCTGAAATGAATGACTATATTGTGTTTAATAGCGATGAGAAAACTAAGTATTTTGGAGTTGGGTTTATAGTACAAAAAAGAGTAAAGGACTCTATTATAGAATTCGAGCCAATATCTGAGAATATATGTAGAATAAGGGTAAGAGGAATATATAGGAAAATAAATATAATAAATGTACATGCGCCTACGAACGAGAAGGATGAAGAAGTAAAAGAGAAGTTTTACGAAAAGCTCATGAATGTTTTTAACAAAATTCCAAAGTACGACATCAAAATTATACTTGGAGATTTTAATGCCAAAGTTGGAAGAGAAGAAATTTTCAAGCATGTCACCGGAGGTCATAGCAAGCATGAAAAAACAAATGAAAATGGAAAAATACTGGTGGAATTTGCCTTAGAATTAGACCTTAAAATTATGAGCACCTTCTTTAAGAGGAAAGAGATATATAAGGGTACATGGAAGGCACCGGTAAGGGATATATGCAACCAAATTGACCACGTCTTAATAGAAAAGAAATATGAAAACGCAATCCATAATGTAAGAAGCAGAAGAGGAGCAGCGGGCGACTCAGATCACTTTCTTGTGCAAGCAAAATTGAAGCAGGAGATACCAAAAAATCCTACAAGAAATAAAAATCGAATAGAGAAGTATGACACTCAGGGTCTAATGGAAACAAATAAGAAGGTGATGTTTGAAAAGATGTTACACGAGAAACTACAAATAGCAGAGCAGCAAGCAGATATTGAGGAAAGATGGAGGTATTTGGAAGACGCAATAACTTCAACATCCAAACAGATTCTCAAGGGAGGAAAAAAGGGGAGGAACAATGGATGGTATGTAAGGAGGCATTAAAAAGAAAAGTAATAGCTAGGAATAATCTAAATAAGCATGAAAATGCAAAAACCTAAGGTATCTATACCGAAGAGAAGAAAAAGTACAAAAATATATGCAGAAGGAAAAAGAGGAGACATCTAGAACTAACACTGGAGAAAATAGAGAACAATTACAGAGATAAAAACATAAGAAATTTTTACCAAGAAGTTAAAAGAAAGAAGACTGGGTATCAGCAAAGAGGAATATTCTGTAAAGACAAGAATGGAGAGCTGGTATCAGGACAAAGGAAACTAAATAGATGGAAAGAGTATTTTGATGAGCTACTGAACGAAGGGGCCAATTTAGAATACGGTGAAACAGAAACTAGAAGTAGATCATATGAAAAAAATGATGACATAGCGAAAGTACCAACCAAAGAGGAAATATTAACAATTCTTGGAAATCTCAGAAACTATAAAAATGCAGGTGAGAATGGAATTGCCGCGGAGATTTATAAGAATGGAGGAGAAGAGCTGCAGACACAATTATATGAAGTAATTCAGAAAGTGTGGAAAGACATGAAAATGCCACAAAGATGGAAGGAAGGAGTAATATGTCCCGTATATAAGAAAGGCGAAAAAGAAAAGTGTGAGAACTATAGAGGAATTGCTTTACAAGATATTACCTACAAGGTACTAGCACTGTGCATACGCAACAGACTAAAAGTATACTCGGAGAACATTTTGGGAGATTACCAGGCGGGATTTAGGCCCGGCAGGTCCACTTTAGACCAGATCCATCTACTGAAAGAAACAGTTGCCAATAGCTACGAACATAAGCTACCTTTGAATATCTTGTTCATCGATTTTAAACAAGCGTACGACTCGATCCAAAAAGAGAAATTATATGGTATATTGAGGCAACTAGGAATACCAAACAATTTAGTGAAATTAGTCGAAATGACTCAGGGAAATAACAAATGCAAGGTCATGGTAGATGGAAGAGTTTCTGAAAGTTTTGACGTGAAAAAGGTCTAAGACAAGGTGATCCCATATCTCCAATTCTGTTTAATTTAGTTCTTGAATAAGAGAGAGTAAGATTTATACGAAAGGGAGTATATGCAGACAGAGGCACCAAATTCTAGCGTATGCAGATGACATCACAATCCTAACAAGATCAGAGAAAGAACTAAGAAATATTCTTAACAGACTCATGATATCAGCAAGTGGAGTAGGTTTGAAAATAAATGAAGCCAAAACTAAATATATGCAGATTGAAAAAGATCAGAATGAGGATCTTAGAGTCAATACAGAGCTTCAATAATATTGTTTCGAAGGAGTGAGCACTTTTATTTATCTGGGGGTAATGATCTCAAACAAAAATAATGATGATGAGGAGATCGGCGCAAGGATGGCGAAAGGAAGCAGATGTGTAGGAGCGCTAGTAAATGTTCTTATTTCCAAAAAACTTTCGTGGTATCGTAGATTTATCCCTAATTTTTCGAAATTAACCTAACCATTTACAAATTGTTCACGTAAAGGATCAAGTATAAATATTCAAGATAAAGAATATGTAGAATGTTTCACGAAAACAAAAGAATCAATCACAAATCCACCAATACTCGCATTTCCTGATTTCAATAAGAATTTTATACTAGCTACTGACGCTTCTGATTATGCAATGGGCGCAGTACTTTCCTAAAATCATGATTTACAAGAAAAACCATTTGCTTATTATTAAACAATAGTAGAGAAAAGCAAAAACGTTATATGAAAATCCCAAAGAAAATGACAAGATCAGTAAATTGTAGAATCCTACCGACTGCGCCAATTATATTTTTGATCTCGACGTTTATTAAAAAAAAGCAATGTCATTTTTAATATTTTATTTATTAGCATCAAAGTACTTTTCTAGCGTAGTTGTTTCAGCTAGGAAGGTTGATACAATTATCTCTCTAACGTAAACTTTCTACTCCTATTTATATCTTAATTTTTACATGTTTTTCTTATATTCTAAGAGAAAGAATGACGTTGTTTGTGGTTTAAAATAACGAAACTTCAGTATTTTGGGATTCATTATTTTATATATTATTTATCAACTTTATTGCTTTATGTATGTTTATCAATTTAGTTCCCCTGATGAAGCCTTCAATTAAAGATGAAAGCTAGGGTTTTGAAATAAATGAGAATTTTAAAGAAAATGCTGAATACCCAATAAAATTTATATCTATATTTATATATGTATATATAATATATATATATATATATATATATATATATATATATATATGATATATATATATATATATATATATATATATATATATATATATATATATATATATATATATATATATATATATATATATATATATATATATATGATATATATATGATTTTACTGCGTTAAGATTAAAAAGTAAAATCTTTAAAAAAAAAAAATTTATAATGTACATTCTAATAAAAAAAGTGTAGTACCAATAATCTACAATACTAACTAGAAGAAAATTTTCTCCAAAATTAAAAGTGTACAAA
Organism: Dromius quadrimaculatus; assembly: GCA_963989225.1. NCBI lineage: Eukaryota > Metazoa > Arthropoda > Insecta > Coleoptera > Carabidae > Dromius > Dromius quadrimaculatus. The sequence continues at coordinate 43,904,324 of OZ022331.1, read as the reverse complement.
GCCTGATATGGTTTTTCGAATATTTACTCAAATGTTAATCTACAAATACAGTGTGTTTAGAACACTAAATGTAAACTATCTGAAAAGAAAATTCATTCGACTGTCAAACTGATGGAATTTTATTTATTTAACTCGTACAAAATGTAAGTCGTTATTGTATTATTCACAATTAGCTTTCATGCTTATTATTTTTTATGTAAATTAATCTGATGAATAAAATACTTTTTAGTGTCCTGAAGAAGCCTTAAAAAAAAAAAAAAATTAGGCGAAAGCTTGACGAATATTTTAAACGCCCACGAAACTTCTGTTACCTTAACTAATTGCAGTCGCGATTAATCCTTATCTTATATATATATATATACATATATATATATATCCGGATATCAATATGACGGCCTACGATGATCATGTAATTTGGCATCCACTGAAAGTTATTTCATTGAAGTATACTCAACAACTTAGTGCTATTGACCCCAAAGTGACTTATATTCAAATTTTAATTGTCGACATAAATTTCATACTATCATCAATATGACGGTATCAAGAAGTCGTTCAATGTGACGGTCAAATACACGTTCTTGATCATTTCCATGTCATGGTACGACCGGGTATTACAAAACCCCTTCATTTGGACGACCGGCAATGTTGCCAAACAATTTCGAATTCGTTTACTATGAGAATATTCGGATTAACTGCATTTCATCAAATATTTTTGTAGATCTCGTAATGAGATACAGATACTGATTTTGCTGACACATTGTGAGAGAATGTTCGTAGCTTAAGAGAAATTTTTTCTCCAACACTGTTTTGGAATTTGAATATTCCATAATCGAAAATTATGTTGGAACGAATCACATACCAAAAAATCGTTCAGAATGATTCCGTATGCCGTTTAGAATCATTTCGACGAATCAGAAGCTGTTAGTTTGGTTACTTCCTAACAATTCAAATATTCATATCTGGTTTTACGTTTGACACTTAATAATTTTTCAAGTTTCCTCTGAAATGTTGATGAGTTTCCAAAACCTTGTTAGAGAAAGTATAGTCTACAAAATGTTTGGAATAGCGTATTCCACACTCGCGAACCGTAATCCTCGCCTTCGGCTCGGATAACAAACTTTTCGCTCGTTTAGAATATAGGCCATTCCAATACTTATTGTAGAATATACTATTAAATACTTGTACAAAGTAAAAGTAAGTATTGTGGAACCGATATATTCAAATTTCAAGATTTTTTGGAAATACTCGTTTTGAGCATCCCTGAATTAATTTTGACTATTTTCGGCTAGATGTCGGTATGTATGTTCGTTTGTTTGTAACTTGCAAATCTCAGAAGCTGTCAAACGTATAATGTTGAAATTTTGTATTTGATACTGCTCTAAGGTCTAGTTGTGCAACTCGCATTATGGTTGCAATCGTCTGTACCGAAAATTAGGTATTTGAGATTAAAATAGCATCTTAATGTTTATTTTCTATTTATGTATCAATCGGCTGAGCCGAAAGTGCACTTTATGTAACAGTTTTTCCCGATTTTTTTGCATAAATTCAAAACAATCAGTCATAGAATATTAAGATTCCGTATTAAGCTTTTCTATAACATCTAGTTGTAAATCTCGCATTAGGATTGCAATCAGCTGGACTAGAAGTACAGTTTACTGAAAAGTGTTTCGAATTTTTCGCATTAATCCAGAAATTTCAGTCGTAGAATCATGAAATTTAGAACTTAAAGTATTTGTAGAATCCATATGATGACTTTATATTCTCATAGCAATCTACTGAAAATATGATTTGACAATATTCTTCAATTCTCTGCAAAAATTCGAGACCATTGGGCGTAGATTGATGAAATTTAGTGTTTGAGACTGCTACAGCGTTTGAATGAATTGTAACATCTAAGAGTACGTTCCACTAAAATTTTTGCTCTTCCACTCACTCATGGTCGATGTGGCTGGTGCTCTTAAATAATTAATAATGATAATGAGAGACCATGAAATGGAGAATCTTGAATCAATTGACAAAACTAGGTATCGAAGGAACAAATTGGAAAGACATCTTCTCATTCAATTTGAACTTCTTGGCGATTTCTGCAAAAATGAACGCAACGACCGCTTCGTCCCACCTTTCAATCGCGGGTGTTGTGATCTTGAAGTGGTCTGGATCAATGAAGTCATCTATGATGTATTCATCATGAACGCCAAGACCTCGATCGTCTTGAGGAGTGATTATTAAGGCGACATAAGCATTGTGATCGTCTAGTGGAACGTACTTTAAATGATCACCTCAAATTTTGGTTGCAATTGATTTTGTTTCATGTCAATGTCAGTGTCAACTGTCAATTATTCAGTCAAAAGAGTTCATGGTTACATTAAATGCGAGCGCGTGCGATTTTTGAATGTCCGTGTATATACGAAATTGTGTCAGACCTACATTACATTGTCTCTGCCCGACTGACAAGAACCAAACGAGCAGTCTCGTGGAATTAATCGAAATTTGCTAAATTATTATTCACTAGTTGAAAATGATAGTGCTTTGAGATAAACGATGACAAACCAAAAGAGAAAATATCAGGTGATTGAATCATATGTATATGAATAGAGACAAAAATAGAGAGTATATAGAACTTTGAAAAAATAATAATAAACAACCTGAGAGACTCTTTGAGTGATTCATATATATATATATATATATATATATATATATATATATATATATATATATATATATATATATATATATATATATATATATATATATATATATATATATATATATATATATATATATATATATATATATATATATATATATATATATATATATATATATATATATATATATATATATACTATACAAAATCCATACTAAAGTGGCAAAATACTCCACTTTCCGAAAATGTATTGGATATAGTGAGAAGCTAACCATAAGTGTGTGATTACATTCAAAGCGAGCGCGAGCGATTTTTTAGACGTACGTGCGCGTACGACGTCGCCGGTAAAAACAAACCTGTTGATAGAAACACGTATGGTTATGGTTATGGTATACTATCACCAAAGGTATACGATGGAGTTGTGTAATGAAAGAGCCATCAGTGCTCTGACAGCTAATTTAGTGACATTCATAATGACATTTGTCATTGTATGCTAGTGTGAGCACTCAATTTAACGCACAACTTAAAGCGCTATATTTGACGAGATATATATCGCAATAATTGGCATTAAACAATCACATAAGCGTGGCCCCAGCACAATGCCTAATGCCATTAATTAAGGTATTGTTGAACGATTAGTATTTTTTTCTACCATCATTTATATCCTAGACCAGAAATTTATGATTATTCACCTATATATTCAGCAGAAAATAAACGAAAATAAGATTTTGTTGTCATATTTATCAAGCTACATGCACATTCTATAGTTGAAAATTCACTGAGATAACACATGTTTGTATTTCGAATGACATTTCAGTGTTGCCAAGTAAATGGCCGTCGAGTAATCAGTGACATGTTGGAAGAATATACCCCAAATTCAGACGTTGAACAGCGCCGCGAACAAGGACGGAATTTCAATGAACTAGAAATATACAAAAAATTTTTTCGGCGCACAAATCGACGGCCAATTAATTTTCTCGTACCATCTTATATCTCATCGTAGAACGCTATGGATGAATATATATATATATATATATATATATATATATATATATATATATATATATATATATATATATATATATATATATATATATATATATATATATATATATATATATATATATATATATATATATATATATATATATATATATATATATATATATATATATAATCTATATGTGTTTTCTATTCTATGTTAGTGTTATTTACTGTAGAAATTAGATGTTTGGAAACAGCCACGTGGAGCACTATGACTGCAAGATAATGCATGATAACATCATTTATTGCATGCGACATGCAACGGTCGACGGTCATTCATATAATTTTACCGTATTCTCCTGAATTGAATATAACTTATCCCTATATTCAAAGTTTAGTAGAATCGAGTTGACCACCAGATTTGTGAAATATCAATGTATGTGTATGGCTGGTGACCGAAGTGTTGAACAAATAAATTATAGACAAAAGTAAATATTGCAAGTTAAGCATTCTCCCTTCATTCCTATCATGCAATAATATTATCATTTTGTATCATGATTGTTTTCTGCATACTGTATTGGATCTAGACTCCACTCTGGAATAGTAGGATTCTATCAGTACAAATCATTTTCTTAGATTGAGTTTTTTTACATGGAGTTTGTTACTTCATTAATCGAGTAAATTCTATTGGATACTTGAAATATAAGGTTTAATTCCTCAAATTCTTCCGTTATCTGTTATCACGACATGTAGATAACAAAAATGCTTACTTTGAGATACGAAATTTGATTGAATATATATATACAAATATATATATGTATATATAATCACAAATATGAAATATTTGTATTAATTAGGTCACATAATTATTTATTCGGATTCACTGTAACTGTAATCCTAGTTAGTATTGACAAGATCGATGTTTAATTGTCAGACATGATTGACAGGCTATGGTCACTAGATGTTCGATGGTTGCCATCAGGCAACAACTGTTAGACGATTGAATGTTGGTCCATTGTCGGCTTAGGTATATGTATAAGAGCGTAAGCTAGGAGAGGAATTCAGTCATTCAGAGATTCAGTAAGAGTAACTTTGAGCGATATTGTGAGAATACGAGTTTGGAAAGTGAAGAATTTGTGACAATATATACAGCTTTTTACAGGCTATTGTTTATAGAGTATACTTACAGTTGTAAGCTTAGATATTTGCATTTTGAAATCCCTGCTAAGTGTAAATGTATATTGAAGAATTGATTCCAATTAGCATTAAAAAATAGCTTCTTTTTATAGTCTACGTTTTTCTTATCGTAAGGCAAGTTTGAAGAATCGATTGAAAGTTCATTGGTAAACTTGTAAATTTATTGTGTAACTTGGAACAATGTTTCACACTAAGCCTTTAGTCGGTTTTACAAATTTGCCTTGCAGACTATATAAAGTTGTTAAATTTTTTCTGTCGCGAGCATCTGATCCAACGTATAAATCATTATCTCTTTGATGTGTACGTTTAAAATTGACAGTAATGTTGAAAATTAGGAATGGCATTATTTCAACATCTTTGTACATACAAAGGATACACGAAACTCCAGATAATACTCATTTATTTTTGGATGCATTAAATTATGATAATTTCTGCAGCTTTGTTTTAATTAATCGTTATTTATTAGTTAGTAGAACTAAATACTGTATGGAAAAACTTTTTAGAACTCATTTTATAAATAAATATGTTTTATTGGGTATAAGTTCTGTAATTTATTAGAAACACAACGTTTCAACAGCAAAGTGCTGCCCTTTTCAAGTGAAAAGAAATATTTCTTTTCACTTGAAAAAGGCAGCACTTTGCTGTTGAAACGTTGTGTTTCTAATAAATTATAGAACTTATACCCAATAAAACATATTTATTAAATACTGTATGTTGCATTAATGAAAAATATTGTTTTTATAATATGTCAACGGTAAATAAGTCATTTGAAACAACACATTTGGTCGATGTTTGTTTCCTGAGTTCGTTTCCTCTTAGACTATGAGAAATATACTGGCTACGATTTCAGAAAGAAATCGGCTACTTTAATAGTATACCTAAACAAAAAGAATAAAATCTTCTGGCATTCACCCAAGGCTTGAGGAAAACCACGTGAAAACCCCAAACAGAGGAATATGTCTTACTTGGTACAGCCCCGCACACATCGCAAATTACAAAATACACGACATTTCAACAAGACAGCGTAGCGCTACTCTTTGCTATTGGTTTGGCTTACAACTGCAGTGTCAAATAGTCTTCAGTGTACTTTATAATCCAAAATATACACAGGGCTACACCAACTAAAACATAGTCATTATATATGTGTGTTATTGATTACAGAAAGCCAAACATTTGATAATTCAAAACCATTAGTATGGTTAAAGTTATTTGGATGATTAGGTATCTCAATTGCTTCTCTGACCAATCTACCATGAATCGATGAGCATCTTGCGACTATTCTTGTTTCTTCAAACTTGATGTCATGCAAAAACTCGATGGCATGATCAGCTACAGAAGATTTATTTGGATGGTTTAATCCTATGCATCTCTTACGTTCAGCAATGCGAGTGTTCACAGTTCGGCCCGTCTGTCCAACGTAGACTTTCCCACAGGTACAAGGGATCTTATAAATGCTCGAAGATTGTAGGGGAATCACGTCCTTTACAGGTCTCATGAATTGCTTGATTTTCATTACCGGAGCGAAGGAAACTTTGAAATTATATCCTTCCGATCTTCTCTGAAACATAGCTCACATAAGGTAAAGAAACATAATTTTTACTCACGCTAGTATCCTCAACAGTAGTATTTGTAGACTTGGGTTGAAGAGCCTTTTTAATGGAGCCAACTTAAGCCATTTTTCTGGGAAATCACTTCTAGATTTTCATTATCAAGTTCATCAGGATGACAAATTCGGAATAAGCATTTAATTGTTCCGTACTTTTGTGAAGGATGGTGATGTAAATTAGCATGAATATATTGATTCGTGTGTGTAGGCTTTCTATAAACAGTATGCAAAAGTCTACCATCATTGGTTCGTTTTAAATTCACATCAAGAAATGGTAAAAAGCCATTATTTTCGATTTCTGATGTAAATTTGATATTTTCATGGATATTATTCAAATGGATCAAAAAAACCATTCAAAATATCACGACCATGGGGCCAAATGGTAAAAACATCATCTACGTAACGAAGCCATAAAGATGGTTTATGATTATTGGTTTCTAATGCCTTCTCTTCAAAAAATTCCATGTAATAATTCGCAATTGATGGAGAAATAGGATTCCCCATTGCAACGCCATCAATTTGTTCATAATAATCATAATTAAAAATAAAGAAATTGGACGTCAAACAATGGTGGAATAATTTAATGATATCTGGAGAGAAATTCCTTTCCAAAATTTCTAGGGTATCTTTTATTGGAACCTTCGTAATTAAAGAAGAAACATCGAACTAACAAGGATGTCATCATCACACAACCATATGTTATTAATAATTTCAATAAAATGTTTAGAATTTTTGACAAACAAGGGAGAATTATTAATAAATGGTCTCACTAAACTGTCAAGGTATTTAGATAATAGATAAGTTGGCGAACAAATGTAAATGACTATTGGTCTAAGAGGGACATATTGTTTATGAATCTTAGGTAAACCATAAAATCTAGGTACATGTGGATCACTAGGAGTTAAATATTTAATAACATCCTTATCTAAAGAAGATTCTTTAAGAAGCTTAGTGGTTTTTTACTTGACCGAACTTAAAGGGTTCCTGCTGAATTTCTCATATGCTGGATCATCAAGCAAATCTTCAGCCTTGCTAATATAATCTTCTTTATTGAGAATGACAGTAGATTTTTCTTTGTCAGCTGGCAAGATAACAATCTTCATCACGACGTGAATCTCTTTATGCTATTATAATGCATATTCCTCTGTTTGGGGTTTTCACGTGGTTTTCCTCAAGCCTTGGGTAAATGCCAGAGGATTTTATTCTTTTTGTTTAGGTGTGATATCCACGTTATCACATCTAGTATTCTGTATATTTTTAGTATCTAGTTACTTGCCTTGTTTTAGTTTGTATCATTGCTTTCTGAAGAAGATCCTTGATCAAAGGATCGAAACGCCAAAGTTTCCAATAAATATACAGTATTTGAAATCAAAAGTCGTTTTTATTAAATAAAATTCTGAAAAATGTGTAAATTAATAAAATGGTAATCTCATAAAACCGCTAGCTGTCAATTTGACAATGACAGCTATCACTTTCTTATATGTAATTAATTAATAAGACTCTTTAAATTTGATACAGCAATGAAACTGACCGTAGAATTCATGGTTGGAAAAGTACTGTTATGGCCACTGTAGCTTTCTAGCTTTCTATCCAGCTATTATAATGCAGATAATATAGAGAATATTTTACGTCTTTGATTTAAGATATACTATTCTATTTGTAATATTCTAGATCCGTGTATGAGTCATATCACACTACAGCCAAACTCTTATCATATTAGGATAGCAAAAGTTTTGAGGTCCAGTCTTTTAATCATCGGATACTTCATTTGATATAATATTCACAGCAACAGCTGTTGTGATAATTGTACAGCGAATGGATCAATTCGGCGATTTGAAGGATGAACCTGAAAAGAATGTGGATACACAATTGTATATTAATTCAAACATTATTCTTTTCCATTTCAGTTAAATGTAATCAAGAAGTAAAGACAACTCAAACAAAAATTCAACCACATCCCGTTCTAAGGGTAGCAAAACATTATTACATAAATCAAACTTCTGGAGAATGATTTTAGTATATTATTTTCTTATATTGGCACTCTCTGTTAGCACAATATACTCTTCAAAGCTCATAAATTTTGCTGAGAAAAAAAGTTTTTGCTTAGATTTGATTTCAAATAATATCAGGAACAAGAAGGATATTCTGATCATCTATAACATGCAAAATATTATCCATGAATTACGTTTGGATCATTCAAATCTATATATAGTGAACATGAAACATAAAGATATGAATTATTCCTCTTATGAGAAAACAAATGAAGTCATCATGATCTTAAACAACGAACAAGATTATAAAAATATTATAGAAAATATGAGCACACTGGAAACCTGGAATCCTAGAGCAAAATTTATGGTTTATATTGAAGAAATAAAAGATCTTGACGATATATTTTTATTCAACTGGAATTTTTATATAATCAATATCGATGTTATTAATCACAAAAATGATATTTTCACCTATTTTCCTTATGAAAATGATAATTGTGGGAACAATATTAAAGCCGTGTACCTAGCAAAATGTAGCAACGAAGTTGAGCTGAATATCTTTCCGCAAAAAGTACCAAATCATTTGGTTAATTGTAATGTCACTTTGGGTACAGTAAATATCGATCCCATGGTTTCGAATATAACAGCGGATCTGTCGAATCCCGCTCTAGCAGGAATTGAAACGACTATGATACATACCATTCTGAAATGGATGAATATTACTGACAAATATATTATTTACCCATCTTCTGACTGGAATTACTATTACAAAAATAAGATTCTTTCAGCGCTGTACGAATCTTTGAGAAATAAAGAAATTGATATAATTTATGGTTACGCCTACGCGAAGTATTACACAGATCACTTCTTAGAGAGAGGTGTTCCTGATTTGATTAATGGCGAATTTATCTTTGTTCCGGTAGCAGATCGGTTACCAAAGTGGTTAAATATTATAAAAAACTTTGAGCCTCATTTATGGCTGTCTCTTTTTTTAATGTTTATTCTCAATACCTTTGTTTGGTTTGCAGTTGATTCTAGAATGAATCATAAGGCTATTGATAGATACTTATGGTGTTTTTTCAATTCTCTTTGTATACTGCTTCAAAATTCGTCGAACTTACAAGCAAGAAAACGTTTTAAAATAGTATTTTGGTGTTGGAGTTTCACTAGCTTTGTCATGTACGTGGCATATACATCAAAACTGATCAGTATTCTCGCAAATCCCTTATATGAGAAACAAATTACCTTGTTGAAAGAATTACTCGAATCGAATTTGGAAATATTCATGTTTTCTGGTACTATTCATCATTTCAAGTCACTCCAAATCAAGGATACTTTATTTAATAAAATTCTGAATAAAACTGTACCTTCTGAGAATGTTTTTAAAGAAATAGAAGACATGGCTTTCCATAAAAATACTAGTTTATGCCTGATTAGAGCAACTATGAATTATTGGATACGGAAGTATTATACTACGAATGAAGGAGAAGAACTAATCAAACATGTGAAAGATTACGAAACCATAAACATTCTGAGGTAAATATTTATAGTATTTTCACGCACAACATTATAACATGACCAGCAGTGGCCTAAATGCAAATTAAATTTACATTAGAGCGATAATAGTACTTGACTGCTAATTGCTTATCGTCAATAGATAAAATTGAAGCATCTGTCTGTAATTTCGCGATACAGACTTCTTCCCAATCTCATTAGACTAAGACACGGTACAAGACATAGTAGGTAACCTAACTCGCCCCGAAAATGCGTCCGCTGAGATGGTTATAGTTCGCACTGTCGCCGCTAGAGGCGCCTACATCAGTAAGGCCTGTTTTACAACAGTGTTTAATGTATAATTACACTAAACTTACAAAATTTTACGAAATCATTTATATATTGAAGTTAACAGTATATGTAATGTTTACAGCATATATTTTACTTTAATTAAAAATTGATATACTTGTTAAATTAGTGCTGCATTGAGTAATATTTAATATTTAATTATTACCTATGCAAGAAACTCAGTTGGATAAATTCCGAGATCACATGCGATTAACAATAATTGAGAAATATTTGAACAATACATTAACAATATGTTTAATCTTCAAGAATACATATAGATGATATCTTTTCAATCACAAGAAAATTGTTCGAACTTTCAATAAAGGAAACATGAAAACATAAGTTAAACAAAAATTAGATTCAGTTCAAAATATTATATTTCTATATTATACATAATGTCTCACAACGTAATAGTATTTTATGTATTAAGGGTACTTATATTTATTTTTAACAAATACACGTTATTTTAAATTATCTTATACTTAATTCATTAACATTGTCAAAATTTAGATTTCATATGAATGACTTGATACAAATTTACTTTGTGAGTAAATTTGAATGAGAATTAAATGTATTTATGAAACTGGACCTATTTTAATAGTTATTTATACAAGTGAATTAAACCACTGTTTATTTGCGAGAAGAAAGCTCAAAATCACGAGCGTGTTTAGCGCGAGTGCTTTAATTCTTTGAACAAATAAAGAAATTTAATTCACGTGTTTGTATACATAATTTTATTCAATTTTGCGTGAATTTCTGGAACATGAAACTGAGGAACAAAATTCAAAAAAATTAAATTGCAGTTGCAAGAGAGCTTCGTTGATATCGCGACGAGTGTTTGTTTTTCAAACATTCGGGAGTGTGACTGTCAGTAAACAGTCAGGACAGTCAGTTTTGTGAACTTTGAATTGAAGCGTTATAATTATGAAAAGTATTGTCTGAAATGATGGAAGAAAGTGATTGAAACAATGTTCTCGTCCCCGATACCATTTTGAACGAAGCAGCCGCAGCAGTTGGGAAAATTATGCCTCAGAAATCGAAATCTTTTTATGAAAAGGAATTCCAACAGTGATTTAAATTTTTTTAAATCACTAATAACTCATTTTAAATCACTAATGAATAATCTTCAATTATTTCCTGCAAATTACTTATCGATAATAGTTTCTTGTTTTTCCACTTCCATGTATCAGACGTATATGGAATTTTTCTTATAAAAAACTGCATGTTCAAATCCTCAGAAATTAAAACTGTTCTTTCAAGACTAGGTACGATTGTTGCTGACGGCGATGTCGATAACTCAATATTTGAAAATGAAATAAAGCGAGAATTCGTTACTGTTTCAATCTTATGAAAACCCCATGTTAACCCTGGAAAATTTACTTGTTTTGGTGAAGTCCAAAGACTTTCAAAAGTATTCTCTTCATTATATTGAAATTGAATTTTTTGGTATAAGATCTGGAACAAAATTTTGCAATAGAATATCATACACATAAATATGACTTCCCTTTACTTAAATCAATAAATTTAGCTCAAAATTTCACTAAAAAATATGATAAATTTCAATTAAATTAGAAATACTAACCTATTTCTGGAATGATATCGCTGTTTTGTTCTCCTTTGCCGGATAAAGTACTTTTTCCTAATTTTGTAGGTGGTTCTACATTTCTTGTAGTCGGTAATTTTTGTTTCCGCACATTTCTTGACAAATATGAAGGACAATTTGGAAAAATAGTTGGAACTGCTCCTTTTCTCAACCGTGGAATTTGATACGGAACCTATTTAATATAAAAATGCGTAAAAACTGTTCACAAACGTTCCTTTGTATACTTTTTTTAATTTATTATTATTTCAAGAAGTTAATTAACAGTGTTAATTGCCATTCTGTATTATATTGTCCATTATTTTGTATATTAACTTGTTCAAACTAATTTTTAAATAATAATTGATAACTTACCCTTGTGATATCATCTGCAGAAATCCATTCTCTAATAATATTGTCTTGTGCAAAATGTCTTTCGCAAACTCTATCATTTAAACCTAATTCCCGATCACTTCTAGGAATTGCTTTGTCCCAAATTTTTATCAAGTCAAGTGGAGCTCTAAAAACAGTATATTTTATCTTGCAACTCTTATATCCAGAATAACAATTCGGGACAAAACATTTTCCAGGCGTTTTAATTGAATGTTCATTTGTCACACGGCTATCACTTTATTAAATTATTATTTATTTATTGTAATCTGACTGTATTCAACGACACAAACACTAAAATCAAACGCTTTTCAATTGACAACTAGGCCCTACATATCCGCCATCTTGAAACATTTCCTCTCACCTCTCACATCCACATGCTTGACGCAGTCAGCGGACACATTTTTCGTAGACCGGCAATGAGAGTTGTGGGGGCCTGGACTAAGAGCTAGTAACGTATTTACTTTGGTTATTTTAGCAGTCATGAAAATGAGTAGATATATCCTTTATGACACACTGAACAGGGAATTGAAGGTCTAGCACACCGACGCTGGGGGAGATAAGTGACTCCTAAGCATCAAAGGCGGTGAAAAAAAAGTTGAAGTTTATATATTTCAGCAGTTCTGGATTTTGATATATTAAGGTGAAACATCACTCGGAAATACTAGCTATCTCTGTCTAGTCTGATCTTGTTTTGGAGTAAGTGAGGCTTATAGAAGGTCAGTGATTACGGCGGGATACACAAGAATTCAAATTTGACATTTCAGAAGAAAAACATTTTATAGAGAAATTTACTGAAATTAATGCTCGCATACAAAATAATTTTCCAAAGACATAAGTTTTAGTGAAATTATTCATAATGAGAATATGAAATTATGATATAAAAATTTCCCAAAATTCACGTAAGAACTGATTTTGATAGAAAACATGTTTTAAATGAAAAATTATGAGTTTTTTTTATTGAATCATAAAGTGAAGTAAAGGGTTATCTAATTTTGATAGAAAACTAGTTTTAAATTGAAAATTATGAATTTTTTATTGAACCGTAAAGTATACAGTACAAGGATTACATAGAGCAAATGATCTCCACGACTTTGTTGACACATACGGACTCTTGATTATCATGTCGCGATAGCGAGTACCAATAAATGTTTTTGCCTGATCAGTTGTTTCTTCGAAGAAGAATGCCTCTAACCCAAAATTTGCATCAAACAGTGACACATTGTGGATGCATTTGTTTCTCAACCATCACTCGTGGATTTTCTGGATCCCAAATGCGACAATTTTCACTACAATTCATTTCAGTTAAGAACGGCCCAAAGGCGTAAATGCGAACACAATTCGTTCACTGTAAATGCAGGATATAAAATAAGATGTCTGAAAATCAATTGAAGAAATAAAAGCAACAAATATATTCACATATTACCTGAATAAATACAAATTTGAATCTTCGAGCTGCACAAATCTATTTATGATAATTGATGAACGACTGACAAATGAAGCAAGTGACAAATAGTCAAATACGACTTTTCTGCTATTGTAAAATTGGATCGTATTTTAGGCAATCAGAAGATTTGAATCGTAGGGCCTAGGAATGCTTCAATTGTTCTCAACTGAAATGAATTATAATTATAAAACTAATTACAAAATAGACAATTCTGTAAATGGGAGAAAAACATTCAAGTCTCTTGATAACTATTACTTACCTACTAATTGCTTTTTAATTTTCTAGAGCTTACTCTTGTGATTTGAATTTAGTTTGGTCTTTCTGCTTTTGGAGAAGTATAGTACTTTTGTTGTAAAATTCAACTTCAAAAAACTATGATATTGATAGCTTCACATTTTCATCTGTACAATTTGTAGCATTCAGGATCTGAAAGAGAGACTTGTAGATTTATCATAAGAAAGTATCCATCAAAAATATTGCTACAAGAATCATCATTTTAAATTTCGCGCTAAAATAGTTCTTCCGGGTGATGTTTCGCCTTAAATTTGAAACTATTCTATACACAAAAATTATTGCAAGACTCGGGGGACTTAATGCTTGCCAGACCACCATGAAGTTGCGTAAGAAAAAGTTGTACTTTGGTTATTTCAGCAGAGCTGAGCTTATTCATATATTAAATTTGAGAGGATTTCATACATATAAAAAATATTGCTAGACCAAATTCCTGGAATCTAATGGTTGCAAGACCACCATTAACTTGCATAAAAATGTTTCATATTGCTGAGTTTTCAGTATAATTGAGAATCCGTTTTGAGCATCCCTGAATCTATTTTGACTATTTTTGGCTTTATGTCAGTACGTATGTGCTTAACTCGCAAATCTCAAAACCCGTCAAACGTATAATGCTGAAGTCCTGTATTCAAGACTGGTATTAGGTCTTGATGTGCACTTCGCATTATGGTTGCAATCGTCTGTACCAGAAGTGCACTTTACTTCAGATTTTTTTTGAATTTTCCGCATAAATCCATAATGATTAGCCGTAGGATACTTAAATTCAGAATTTGAAATGGCTAAATGGCAATTTTCTATTTTCGTACCAATCGGAAGTGCACTTTTTATGACAGACTTTTGCAGTTTTCCTCATAAATTTAAAACAATCAGTCGTAGAATATTGGAATTTCGTATTTAGCATTTCTATAGCATCTTGTTGTATACCTTACATTATGATTGCGATCGGCTTAACCTGAAGTGCAGTTTACCTGAAACATTTTCTAAATTTTCCGCATTGATTGAACGTAGATTGTTGGAATTCAGTATTTAGGATGATTATACCGTCTAGATGCTCATATTCTATTTTTATTGAGATCAACTGAGCCGGAAGTGCACTCTCTTTTGGAATTTTGGCATAAAATCGAAACAATGGGCTGTAGAGTATTGAAATTGGGTATTTGAGTCTGCTGTAGCATCTGAATTATTGCTTACTATTTTCGTAACAATAGATTGAACGAAAAGTGCACTTCAGTTGGAATTAATTTTAAAATTTTGCGCATGAATTTAGAACTGTTAGCCGTAGAATCTTGGAAATTAATATTTGGGAATGTTGTAGCATGAGAATGATGACCTACTATTACCATAGCAACCGACTAGGCTAAAGGCATTTTACGTAACAGAGTTTTAGAATTTTGGATAAACCAAAACGATTGCCCGTGTAATGATGAGATTTTGTATTGAACATTCATGAAAATAGTGGAAGCTATTCCATGACAAATAAATTCAGAAAATACCGTTTAGGTACTGTATCACACTCGCGCGTCTGCATTAGATTATCCTGCTCGCACTCACTGAGACACCTAATTGTGATCTGGCAATAAACTCAGCACCCAACTTGCATCTAGCTTCATAATTATCTCAGATGTATTCTGAACTCGACTCATAAGTCAATATGAAACATTTTTTGCAAGTTCATGGTGGTCTTGCAACAATTAGGTCCCGATAATTTGGTCTAGCAATATTTTTTATATGTATGGAATCCCCTCAAATTTAATATATGAATAAGCTCAGCTCTGCTGAAATAATCAAAGTACCTACAACTTTTTCTTACGCAACTTCATGGTGGTCTGGTAAGCATTAGGTCCCGAGAATTTGGTCTTGCAATAATTTTTATGTGTATAGAATCCTTTCGAATTTAATATATTGAAAATTCCAGAACTGCTGAAGTATATAAACTTCAACTTTTTTTTCACCCCCTTTGATCCTTAGGAGTCACTGTCTTCCCCAGCGTCGGAGTCTCAGACCTTCAATTTCCTGTTCAGTGTGCCATAAAGGATCTGCTTACTCATTTTCATGACTGCTGAAATAACCAAAGTAAATACATTGCCAGCTCTCCTACTACATATGGTTAAATACTTTTATTTTCTTCTATCCCCGCAAGTTATTTTTCTAGGCACATAACCAATTGAAATTTAGAACAGATTTTAATTCTTTTATTCAGAAAAAACGTGACAAAAATATCTTGCAGGTTTTAAATATTTATTAAACATGGAGTAATACAATTCAATGAACTAAACTAAACTTGAACGTAAAATTGACCGCTATATAAATTCATCTATTTATTATCAACAACAACATTATTTTTTTAAACTACTATGATATTTTTGAATAATAAATACGTCAATCAAACTCGGTTTTTATTGGAGAGTTTCACAATTCAACAAAACAAAACTCAGTAATTGCCACTGCTAAATGTGAAGGCAGGTTATTCAAAATGTGTATCAAAAACAACTGTGAACAAGATGAACATGCTTTAACAATCATTAGTAATAATTCAAATCAAAATATATCAAACTGCACAAATGCTGAATGCGAATTCTTCAAATTTCACAGAATTTTAGCACATCAAAATTTTGGTCACATAAAGAAAGTGTTGCATAATAATAATATTGACATTCAGTATATGAAAAATCAATATTTCTGTAATGCTTGTGTTGAAGGAAAACATTGCAGGAAACCAGGGCCGGATTTACCCTTCTTGCCGCCCCTGGGCAGTAGTGAGACTACCGCCCCCCACCCGTCATCTATTTCTTCCCCTATTTTTTTTTTCATCGCGCTCTTTATATATTCGAAATAATCTGAACTTTCTATTCAAATTATGAAAATAATACCCAACTAGTGAAAATAACATTGATTGAAGGTCAAACTGTCGATGTACCACTTCACCTCCGATTTCGATGAAACTTGGTGAAAAGATTAGTTTTAGCATTACAAATGTGGATAGTACAGTAATCATTGGCGGTCAGGCTTGGTTGACCTTGAAAATGGTATTTATCAATTTATATTAATATGATATGTATACATTATGCATGTGTGTGTGTGTGTGTGTGCGATACTGGCGATTCCCTAGTGAACTGTTATCTTGCAATTTATTTTTAACTGGAGTTGCCTTGCACCCAACTAACAGACTTCGCCCGCTCTGAGCAAGCTTGACGTGGAGTCTTGAATCCAGGACAACGACAAAGGGTGCACTAAACACTATGTTGGATTTGATCTGCCATCACTGTTTCGGATTCAAGACTCCACATCGAGCTTGGCCAGAGCGGGTGGAGTCCGTCCGCTAGTTGGATGTAAAGTACCGCCGGCTGAAAACAAAAATACACACACCGCAATGTATACATTTTCAATGATTTGAATTAATAAATTGGATTTTCAAAGTCAACCGATCTGACCGTCAATAATTATTATTTCCCATAATTGTAATGCTAAAACAAATCTCTTCAGCTAGTTTCATTGGAATCGGAGGTGAAGTAGTAAATCGACAATTTAATCTGATCGAAAATTGCAATTTCACGCAAACAAAACATTGAATTAGAATTATTTTCATTCTTGTTATCAACGCATTTTTTATCAATTTGTTTTTCTTCAAAAAAAGAATCGATTTTGCGAGTTATCTTAGAAACTTCCTGTTCTTTTTGTAATTTTTCGACCGTTCTTTTCTTATATATTGCTTGATATTTTTCGATTATTATAGTTCATTTTAATACGTCATATATTATTCTGTTTCCAACAATAAACACTGTTCTTTCAAAGTACAAAAATCACCCGACGAGACGATTGCATATAACAAGAAAGACTGTTCAGTTCACTTTGAACATAAACAAATAATTTTTGGCGTGGCGTTGGACCTCAGTAACTCAAAGTAATATTTTGGCAGCCGCCATAGCTTGAAACATCTATCAGTGACTAGTAATTCATTTGAAAAAAAATGTGCGAACAAAATGTCCTGCGTAGAAATTAGATGCAAGTATAAGTTTTCATCCCTTACATGTGTTCGCCAAATATGGTCCAGACGGCTATTAATCTGAACTGTGCACTTATTATCTATATGTTCAAATTTTTAGAAGCTCTACCTGAGACAACTACTTGATTCAGCTTTTGCTGTTCTATAATTGGAATGATTTCTTATGGCCAGTTGCACCGCCGTCACTTAATTTTAAGGGAAGAATAATATCTATGGTTACCATTGTATAGACAATTGTTCCCATGGTAATTATTCCGTACTTAAAGTTAAGTGATAGCGGTGCAACTGGGCATTAGCAACATATCTTCAAATTATCAAGCAATTTCAAATATTTTCCTCAAAATTTGCCGCCCTGGGCAGTTGCCCATAAATGCCCCTGCTTAAATCCGGCCCTGCAGGAAACCCTTCCACAGTAGCAATAATAAAACTCTCAAAATTGGTGAGCTTATACATGTTGATGTTTGCGGGCCGATTGAAGAAGTATCACTGAGTGGTTCACTTTATTTTTTACTATTGCAGGATGATTATTCACATTACCGTTACGTGTATTTTTTAAAAGAGAAGAACGAAGTTTTTTCAAAACTCAAAAATTTTCTTGCACTTTGTCGGAATGAAGAAATAATGATGAAGACCTTACGGAGTGACAATGGTCGTGAATTTGTCAGTAGTAATGTGAAACAATTATTAGAAGACTATGGTATATATCATTAGAAAACCGTTCCGTTCACACCAGAGCAAAACGGCAAAATTGAGAGAGAAATGCGCACAGTGATGGAAGCAGCAAGAACCATGATGAAGGAGAAATATTTGCAAAAATCATTATGGGCAGAGGCAGTAAATACAGCTGTGTTCATTATTACTAGAACTGGTACAAGTTCGGTTGAAGGTAAAACGCCATAAGAACTTTGGAAAAAGAAGAGCTTTGAATTGAATAAGTTCAAAGCAGTTTTTGGAGCAGTAGTATGGTCACATATACCAATAATCAAGAGAAAAAAATTAGATGCCAAGAGCAAGAAATGTATATTTGTAAGATATGGAGAGAGCACAAAGGGCTATAAAATATTTTATTCTGACAGTAAAACGTTTGCAATGAAGAGAGAAGTTATTTTCACCCCTGAAACGGAAAGAAGAGTAAAATGTACTGGAAATTCAAGAGCAGTAAGAGAACAGAATAATTCAGAACTTGCAAATGGAGAAAATTTGGAAGATATTGATATTAATCAACAAATTTTAGAAGAGAATACTGACACACAGGTCATTGAAAATAATATTAATGAGGTTGAAGAAGTAGAAGAACATGAACATGAAGAAAGCAGAAGAAAAGAAGTTAGAAGAAAAGAAGGTAGAAGAAAAGAATGTGAAGTAGAAGAACATGAACATGAAGAAAGTAGAAGAAAAGAAGTTAGAAGAAAAGAAGATAGAAGAAAAGAAGATGGAAGAAAAGAAGATGAAGTAGAAGGAAGCATGAATTTAGAAATCAACAGAAAAGCTTCATTACGATCCAGAGAAAGTATAAAGTTGCCGAAGAAGTTTGAGGATTTTGATACTTGTTATCTGAGTATGGACGTTGAAGAACCAAGTACAATTGAAGAGGCGTTGGAATCAAATAATGCTATACATTGGCAAAAAGCAATTTAGGCCGAATTGGAAGCACTGGCAGAAAATGAGACCTGAGAAATTGTCGAAAAACCAAAGAGTTGCCAGTATGTAGATAGTAAGTGGGATGTGTGTAGTGCTTTCTTGCATGGGGCTATTAAAGAAGACATATTTAATTTTGCCTAAAAATTTTCTTTTGCCTAAAGATAAAGTTTGTAAATTGAGAAAATCTTTATATGGTTTAAAGAATGCCCGAAAATATTGGTATGATAAATTTCATGATTTTATGATGAGTCAAAGCTTTAATAAAACTGAAAGTGATTTTTGTATTTATTATTTTGCAAATAGTGGTTGTTATATATCCAAAGCTGAATAAAACATTGTTGCTGAACCAGGGAATTTCTGGTCTTTTATCAATAATAAGAAAAATTCTACACGAATTCCGGGAAATATGTTTCTAAACAATATTCAATATAATGATA
The DNA here is from genome assembly GCA_963989225.1 of Dromius quadrimaculatus. NCBI lineage: Eukaryota > Metazoa > Arthropoda > Insecta > Coleoptera > Carabidae > Dromius > Dromius quadrimaculatus. Next base: position 43,884,269 of record OZ022331.1, on the reverse strand, counting down.
CATCTGATCTTGCTCAAGCTTTTGTTGATTTCTTTAAGAGTGTGTACTCCACAAATTCCTGTACGGATTTCTCAAAAATTGATGCCAATTCAGTGAATCAAAATCAATGTTATGTAACCCATATCTCTGAAGAAGACATTAACATCGCTATTGATAACCTCAAAGTCTTCCGTTCTTCTGGTCCTGATAATCTACCCGCTTATATTATTAAAGGATGTCGCCATATATTTAACAAGCCGTTGCATATATTGTTCAATTTTTCTCTTCACACTAATACGTTTCCTGATATGTTAAAATGCTCTCAAATTTGCCCTATCTTCAAATCGGGCGATGTACATAATATAGCTGACTACAGACCTATCTCCATCGTATCTAATATAGCTAAATGTTTTGAGATGATACTGTATAGATACATTTATAGAAATGTCAGTAATTTTATATCAGATAGACAACATGGTTTCATGAGTGGAAAATCAACTACACTGAATTTGTTGCTACGTCACTGAAAAAACACACGCAGATCGATGTTATCTATACAGATTTTTGAAAGGCCTTAGATATAGTCCGTGAGACAGCGCCTAAATTTTTTGTTGATTACCGCTCATTTGAAACTTTGTGAGTGGCTTCATTGTGATGAGTTCGACAACTTTTTCATCTAGCAAAATTCTAGATTTGGGGGCGTTTTCCAGCGAGGGCCAATTAATTAAAAGAATATTGCTGTAATACTGATCTGTACACTAATCGAAAGATTTTTTGATAATAAAATGAAGGAAAAATATTGTCCGACATGAATATTGAGGCTACCGGTGAATCCGACAAGCCGCACTTGTCATAAGTATGTTGGTACTAATGGTAAGTATGTTGGTACTTATGACAAGTCGGACTCACCGGTAGCCTCAATATTCATGTCGGACAATATTTTTCCTTCATTTTATTATCAAAAAATCTTTCGATTAGTGTAAAGATCAGTATCACGGTAATATTCTTTCAATTAATTAGCCCTTGCGGGTAAACGCCCCCAAATCTAGAATTTTGCCAAATGAAAAAGTTGTCGGACTCATCACAATGAAGCCACTCACAAAGTTTCAAGTGAGCGGTAATCAACAAAAAATTTATGCGCTGTCTCACGGATTAATACTGTTAATCATGATATCCTACTCTATAAGCTTGAACATCAATTTGGATTTTCCCCAAATCTTCTCCAATTTATCAAGTCGTACTTTACGTCAGCAATTTGTGAATTGCAATAATTACACGTCAGAATATTTCTCTTCCTCCTCTGGTATTCCACAGGGATCTAATCTTGGATCACTCTTTTTCAACCTATTTATCAATGACATCTGTACTGTTGTGAATTCCTCTGAATTATTGCTATACGCTGATGACTTGAAAATATTCAAACCAATCAATTCACATTATGATTTCAAAAACCTTCAGGTTGACATAGACAATCTTCAAGTATGGTCTAATTCCTCATTATTGTATTTTAACATAAACAAATGTAAATGTATGACATACTCAATGAAGAACAGTTCTTCAATATTTACGTACTACATGGGCACTGTTACTCTTGCAAGAATCGATAAGAATAAAGATTTGGGAGTCATATTTGACCCTAAACTGCATTTCACTCATCATGTTGATTTCATATGTATCATTTCAATCAAAACCTTGGGTTTCATTATAAGAAATTCAAGGGATTTCTCAAACATTAATACTCTCAAGTCTTTATTCTATTCTTTTATTAGATCCGGACTCGAATACTGTCTTGTTGTATGGAATCCGATATACGCTAAATATAGTGAGCACGTTGAACGAATATAGAGAAAATTTGTTCGTTATTGCTCCAGAAAATTTGATAATTCGTTTAATCCAGTTTATTATTCGTATACTAGCTCTCTATTGGAATATAACATGATATCTTTAGAGAAAAGGCGTATTATTGTTTCCTGTATATATCTTTATAAAATAATACACAATTATATAAATGACAGCTCCAGTTTGGCTAATATTAATTTCACTGTACCAGGTGCACCATGTAGATCGAACAAAATAATGAGTTCTTTTAATACGGGCATTATTATGTCCAATTATGAACTCAGAGCTCCAATAAGAAGATTGTGCTTCATATATAGTCAGTGTGAATTCAATATTCAATTAGATATCTTTCACTGTTCGCTGCCAGTTCTGAAACGGAATTTGATTGAGTATTTAAGGTGAATTTTGTGAAGTACGATTATTATTCTTTCTGTTTTGTATTATTATTATTATTTTTGTCATTATCGACATCGTCCATGTTGATTCATATGTATTTTTGTTTGTCCAATCCTCTATAATTGGGATGCTTAGCATCCTGTTGGGTGGTTGTAAATAAATAAATAAATAAATAAATAAATATATATGTTATGATTTATGTTGATGACATATTGATAACTGGTTCTGATCAAGTGATGATTAATAATTTTAAAATTAAATTGATGATGAATTTCAAAATGAAAGATTTAGGCCTAGCAACTTATTATCTTGGAATAAGTATTAAACAAGATTTACAAAATTACATGACTTTTTTGAATCAGAATCAGTACTTGAAAATGTTCTTTTAAAATTTAATATGTCAGAATGTCATGACGTGTCAACCTCAATTGATCCCAATTTTAATTGTGAATATTTAAAGAAAAATCAATCAGAAAGTGATGAGATTGAACATCGATGTAGACAAGTTATTGGTAGTATATTGTATGCAATGTTGGGCACAAGACCTGATTTGTGCTGTAGCATAACGTTATTATCAAGATTTCAAAATTGTGCAAGTCAGGATTTGTGGTTGAACATCAAGGGTACTTTAAATCTGGAAATGGTGTACCGTAAAGGTTCAAATAATAATTTGCTAGCAGGTTTCGCTGATGCCGATTGGGGCAATAATCCAATTGATAGGAGATCTACAAGTCGTTATTGTTTTCAAGTTTTTGGTAATTTAGTTTCATAGTGCTCTAAGAAGCAAGCTACTGTAGCACTTTCCTCAACAGAGGCTGAATATACAGGGTGGAATGCGAAATTGGAAACACCTGTTTTCTCGGAAGTTATTATAGATACCAAAAAATTGTTGAGATAATTTTTCTTGTACTTTTAATAAGCTAACTAAATCTGTGTGAATTTGGTGGAAAAAAAAATAATTCTCGTATACATATATTGCCATATTTTTACTTTCTTCAAATGGAATACCCTATATATTATTGCACTAATGAATAGAAAATAATTTTTGCTTTGAAAAAGTTCCAGGGTTCTTACCTGCTAAACTTGATAGTTTTTGAGATATTAACGAAAATATCTAAATGTTGTTTCACAAAATTAAGTGTGCGTTTAGAACTAAATTTTTTGACAGTTGAGTTATTTTGTATTGTATCTGCGCTACAAGAAATTGTGTTACATACGTACTATTATTATTTGGTGTTAATAATGGCAGATTATTCAATCAATGAGAAGTTAGATATGATAAAATGTTTTTATCTATCAAATAATAATTCGAGACAAGCTCTGCAATTATACAGACAACAGTATCCGGAACGCTTTTATCCAAACCATTCGTATTTATTCAAATTAGAGAGGAAGCTGCGTAGGACTGGGTCAGTTTCAAGAAATTACAAAACACGTGAGATAGTAGATGAAAATTTAGAAGTTTAGCTTATTGGAAGATCTAGAAACTTTATTTGAACAATTTTTCGGTATCTATAATAATTTCCGAGAAAAAAGGTGTTTCCAATTTCGCATTCCAGCCTGTATAGTTTTATCCTATGTATCAGTGAAGCGTTTTGGCTTAGAAATTTATTGATAGAATTGAAAGTTATTGATAATGTAAAGGTCGTGGTGTACGAGGATAATCAGTCAGCTATAAAATCTTGCAAATCTTCTGCGCAATTGGAAAGAATGAAGCATTTAGATATCAAATATTATTTATTAAAGATAAAATTGCTGCAGCTGTTATTGATGTCCAATATATTTGCTCGAAAGAGCAACTGGCAGATATCCTCACGAAGCCATTACCTAAACAAACTTTTGAGAAATTACGAAGCAAAATGTTTGGTTTGATTTATGAATGTCATAAATAGTAAATGTTTATTTCTAGTTTGGATATGTTTTTTTTTTTGAATAATTTGTTCTTTAAGCTTTTATTGAGGAAGGGTGTTGAATTGTGAAACTCTCCAATAAAAGCACCGAGTTTGATTGACGTATTTATTATTCAAAAATATCATTGTATTTAAAAAAAAATTTTGTTGATAATAAATAGATGAATTTATATAGCGGTCAATTTTACGTTCAAGTTTAGTTTAATTCATTGAATTGTATTATTCCGTGTTTAATAAATATTTAAAACCAGCAAGATATTTTTGTCAAGTTTTCTACTGAATAAAAGAATTGAAATCTGTTCTAAATTTCAATTGTTATTTGCAGGATACCGAAAGCCAAACATGCGTTATTCAATATTTTTGTGCCTGTCCGTTTCAGGATGTGAAAAAATCAAGATTTTCTTCTTTTTTCTTCAGTTTTGACTTTTAAAGTACTAATTGAATAGTAGTAATGATTTGTACCATTTTATTGCATAACTGCCTTTAATACTAATTTAATTTTAAATTGACATGAAAAATACGTCAAGTTTCAAGGATTTCAGATCGAAGCATGTTTGAGAATCACACACAGTTTCTTTATAAAATTTTTTGTTAATTTTCAATTCTAAGTTGAAAATTTTTATCCTATAATTCAATTCATTTTTTATTTTGTAGTATAATTTTTTTTAAGCTGCATTTCACTCATAACGTTGACTTCATTTGTAACATTTCAATCAAAATATTGGGGATTGCATTATGAGAAATTCAAGGGACTTTCCAAATATCAATACTCTCAAGTCTTTATTCTATTCTTTTATTAGATCCAGACTCGAATTGCAGTTTGACTAGTATTAGCTTCATTGTACCACGTGCACCATGTAGATCGAATAAAACAATGAGTATTTTCAATACGGAAGTTATTATGTCCAATTATGAAATTTTACAAAACTACACATTACACACATTTAAGATGAAATGTCAAGATGCGTTGCATTGTTGAGCTTGAATTGAATTATACTTTTTTTCGGCTAGATTTCAGTCCGAGCTCCGTCTGAGGAGCTTTTATTTCTAACCAATTTCAGTATAATATAATTTAGAAATTTCCGCTCGATTCTCGCACTTGAATATGTCATGGAAAAATATATCTATTTTTCTATTCCAGTTTTGTCTACATCAGGGAGTACTACATTGCGCACTTCTGCGTATTACTAGTTACACCAACCATTGAGTTTTTGATGTTTGTTTTATTTTTGGTCATAGAAAATAGAGCGGATATTACTTTGTATTGTGATTTGTTTCATAATGGCCAAGATGTGTTTGCTGGATATGACTAAATCTTTAGTAATTACTGCACTTTTCCAGAGAAAAAAGAAATTCTGCGACTGCCCACGAATTGTTTTGTAATCAAATTAGAAAATCGGACTAACCCGAATGAAATTAGAAATAGAAATCTAAACGGAAAAAGTATAATGTAATTCAAGCTTTATGGATAAGGTGTACATATTCGTGCTGCCGACATATACATAAAAAGCGTATATTTACTATTGATACTACCTCAAAAATGCGTTCTAAATCATAGAGCTTTATTTATTATTACAATGGCATTACAACAGCCATCGGAATTTACGAGATTCCAACAGCACGCACCGAGCTGTAATTGGTTGTGTATTCAGATCATTTCGTAACTATTGCGCGAAAAGAACTCACATTAGACCTATTTTTCAATAGAACAAAGGGATCGTATCAAATCAAATTAAATGAAAGAAGTAGATAAACATCCAATATTCACAGCGTACAAAATTTTTGTGCTAATGTAAACTTAATTTGTCCAGCCAGATCTTAGCACATTTGCAAGAAGAATGGAATATAATTGTTATGATTTTTTCAGTTTCAATGTATTCCTGGGATATCCTTTGTTAGACAGAATGAACGATTTATCATTCAGACTGCAGCAAGGAGGATTTATTGTGAAATGGTGGAGTGATATTCGCGACTCTACAATACCGAAGATAGCTTCTTCCGAAGAGAATATGCGTATCTCTCTATCTGAACTTCAATCTGCATTTTATATTTTATTTATAGGCTCGTTATCTGCCTTTATCGTATTTCTTTTAGAGATGTTTTTAAATAGTACTGGGTATACCATGTGTTTGATTATATACTTGCGAGCTAGAGTTCTTGGAAAAAAGTTAAATCCTTGATAATTACTTTAACAGACGTTTTATTGAACATGTGTCAGTTTTTTACACATAACCTTACACCTTTTTTTTTTTTGCCTTCCTAGACGGCGCTAATTATATTCATCACAAAAATATATTTAATTATTTAAATTACATGGAATATAATTATTGTTATTAATTGGTCTTGCCTATAATAACGTTGTGGCTTGTGCACAACTCTACCGGAACCTGTAGTACATTGCGGAATTCCATGAATAGGTCTTGAAAACCTGGATATCTCTGTAGGTGTAGCTATTGAAGCAGAATGACTCGTTGTTCCCTGGTCATCTACTAAATCGTGTCCATCCTATATGTTGATTGGTAGCAGGAACTTGTACTTTTGGCTGTGGTACAGGTTTTGGTATTGCTGTTGCAGGCTTTAGGAGATCCACAGTGTGTTGTACAGGTGTCACACTCTCAGGAATTTCCGTCAAATATGGAGCTAGAATTATATGGAAACGATTTCTTCTCACTATACTTTGCTTAGTTTTTGGAATTTGGATGTTTCTGTGCCGTGGAATTGTGTTTTACAGATATCTATGATGTCTAACGATCTCATTCTTTGGACAGGACAAACTTCAAAAAATCTTGAATAGCGGTCCGTTAATACCAGATATCATTTTCCATCCTTTGCTTTGCAACCAATTAACGCGCGGGCTTCGGTCGCTCTTACCAAGCTCGGCTTGGCATCTTGAGTAATGGCGTATCCCATATGCGATATTATATAATACAATATGCGTACTGTATCAGTAGCCCTAAAATAGTGGTTTTTGTTCCTAAGTGACGGGCTTTGTCCGCTCTGACCAGGCTTGACGTAGAACTTCATGAATTTAATCAAAGTTTGTAAATAAGTCAGTGGAAGTTTAAAAAGATGGGTAATCTAGGAATTTTGCTGGTAAAGAGGTACATTAAGGTATGATGAATGCTGGATACAAACAGGATATGAGCGTATTTTAGATTCAATTTCTTTAGATATGCCCGGCCTCCACATGGTCCGTTAGGCTCGTCATCGAGTTTTAGTGATGCCCAGATGACCCGCATGTAATTTCTCCAACATAATATTACGAAGCTCAGAAGGTATAATCATACGATTACCTCTTAACAGAATTCCAGCCACAACACAATTCGTCACGGATAGAATAATATTTCTGAATTTCCATAGGTAATTCAGATTTATTTGGCCACTTCTGGTTCAAAAGACACTCAAGTTGTTTGCAAACGGGACCAGTACTCTGAAAATCTGCGACTTCAACAATATTTTCGTCTGAAATACGGATATCTGCTAAGCAAACTTCATGAATAAATGCATCTACTTCTTCTTCTAACTCATTATCTCCATCTACTAAAATGGGTTTTCGGGAAAGAGTATTAGCAATGAAATGATATTTTCCCGGTGTGTAGGTGATCTCGTAATCATATCGCATCATATGCATCAGGATACGCATTCTGAAGCGTTGAAGTCTAGGTGAAAGATCACCGAGGGTTTTTGTTTCAAAAATCTGCAGAAATTGTTTGTGAGCTGTTTCTATGGTATAATGTTTTACGATTAGGAAATTCTTCAGTCGATTACTAGCCTAAGTCAGAGCTAAAGTTTCGCGTAATTTGAGGTTCGAGATATGTAAGCTATCGTTTTTTTACCTTCCTCTTCTTGCTGCAGCAAAACTGCTCCAATACCCTGAGTTGATGCATCGCATGACAATATTGTCGGTTTTGATTATTTCTTTAACAGACGTTTTATTGAACATGTGTCAGTTTTTTACACATAACCTTACTCCTTTTTTCTTTTGCCTTCCTAGATAACGCTAATTATATTCATAGCAAAAATATATTTAATTATTTAAATTACAACACACCATGCACAGATATGTTTAGGTTTGGCTTGATCTCTTATTGCGTAGACTGGAGTTTTTTTTTTTAGGCTATCTTGATATCTAAGGCATAGAGGTGTACTAAATAGATTTGGAAAAATTCGTGGAATATTGGAGTTAAGCATCAATAATTATCTCATTTTGGGAAATTATAGGTGTTAATGAATATAATTAAGATATTGATGCAGATTGAAGGACCCAGGATTGAATATATTTAAGTTTTATAACATGGTTCTTCAAAGACCATTGCTGTTTTTTCGGGTTGAACGGTATTCATTGATGTATTCAAACCGTATTCAATGATGACGTCATCAATTTAGGTATCGCCAAAATGCTCAGTCTAAAACTGTTGTTTGTATTTTGATGTCTGTATTATTCTACAGCTTTTTATACAAAAAATCGAAAAAAAATAACAATCAACATATATCAGCATTGTTTAGTTTTATTGTTGAAGATCATGAGAAAAATTTATTGTTAATAAAAATGATACCTGTGCGATTATAATAATAAGAATCGGTATTTTGTTTAAACACTATATAGGGTACATTCCACTAGACGACCGCGACGCTCATGTAGCCTCAATAATCGTTCCACAAGACGATTAAATGAGAAGATGTCTTTCCAATTTGTACTTTCGATTCCAAATTATGTCAATTGATTCAAGATTTTCCATTTGTCAATATGACAGATAATTTCATGGTCTCTCATTATCATTATTTATTTTTTAGGAGCGCTTAATTTACACAGGCATATTGGATTCATTTCATTCGTATATCCTTTTTGCTACAGGTTGGTTTAATTTTATTAATGATTTAACAGACACTCGCATCGTTCTATTTGGAGCACCAGCCACATCGACCATGAGTAAGTGGAAAGGCAAAAACCGCGGTCTTGAGCGTGAGTGTTGCGGAGACCAACTCATGGTCGATGTGGCTGATGCTTCAAGTGGAACGATGCGACTGTCGGTTAAATGTCGAATGAACTGTAAATTTGTGGATAGGATCGAAAAGTAAATCACTAATAAGATAAACTAACCTGTAGCAAAAAGGATATACGAAGGGAATGGATCCAATATGCCTGTGTAAATTTATCGCTCTTAAATAATAAATAATGATAATGAGAGACCATGAAATTATCTGTCATATTGACAAATGGAAAATCTTGAATCAATTGGCATAATTTGGAATCGACAGTATATATTGGAAGGGCATCTTCTCATTTAATTCTAACTTCATGGCGATTTCTGCAAAAATGAACGCAACGACCGCTTCGACCCATCTTTCAATCGCGGGCGTTGTGAGCTTGAAGTGGTCGAGATCAATGACGTCATCTATGACGTATTTATCATGAATGTCAAGTTCGCGATCGTCTTGTGGAACGATTATTGAGGCGACATGAGCGTTGAGGTCATTTAGTGGAACGTACCCTTAAACAAAAATTGTAATAAATAAATATAGCGCATGATAAAAAAAGAATTGAGGAAAGACAGTGCATCGAATTTTGAGAAAAAGCTTTTCTTCAAGAGGTGAGAATACGGAACGAAGAGTTTTTATTGGCTTCGCTGCTAATTTCAAATCAAAATCAAAGTTAAATAAGTTCAAATGATTTCCATAAATATTGAATGAATTGATTAGTGGATTTTTTTGCATCATTTAGAATGAATTGTGCAATTTTTATCAATTATTGAGTAAAATCATATCAGTAGACAGTTTTTGTTTTAACATAACCCAGAATAATGTAATGGTTTGACAAGAAATACATTTAAAAAATATAATTTGAAAATCTGTATCAAATATTCTCAATTGGTAGCATCAATAAATATAGAAGTGTATCAACAATAATAATTTTTTTTTCTCACACTCCATATTAATAATGAAGCTCTCCAGATTTTTACAGGCAGAGAGTGTTACTTCTACAGTATAAGCTGAAATTTGTATTGCTATTGCAATATATGTATCTACAAATTGGTCATGCAAATATTAAATTTATTTTAGTGAAAAATTCAATGGATGATGGATAATTTGAAGGATTAATAAAAAGCTTACATCTGCCACTTTTCAAACGTTTCGGTTCATATAAAACCTTCATCAGTGCCTAAAAAGGGCAATAAAAGAGCATAAGAACACATTTCATAGTACAAGTATACAGAAAGTAACAACAATAAATAATACAAGATTCAAAAAACTCAAAAACAGCTTAATTATCTTAGAGATAAGCGGATGATCAAAAATTATTTGTTGTGGGAGACATCTTCCTTCCACAATATAGAAGCAACTGATTTTTCATAACTGAAATATAGTCAAGGTAGGTACCACTTGTTACATTCGAGAAGGAGGTTGCGCCAACATCTTGGTGGGAAAGAATGACAAATATAAACATTATAAACAATAAGTTATTTTAACGAAAGTCATATCTAACAAGTGCTATCTTTTACAATCATAATACAAATCCAAGATGTTCTGATATGATTTACATAAAAACTCGGTATCAGTTCTAAAATTAATGGTATCAGGATCTAGGATATACACCATCTCTAAGAAATTCCTTTTTGTATAATTTTGCTCTTCGTCTAAAAATTTTTACATTTTTGAAATCAAACCGGTAGTGTTGAGTAATACTGTGATTGGATAATGCTGTTCTCTTCTCATCAAGTTTTTTACAATCATTTTTATGTTTATTGACACGATTTTTATGTACTGTTTTGTCTAACCTATATGTACCCCAACACAGTCCGTACAATTCATCTTGTAGATATGTAGATAACATTAGATGCTCGAGTGTAAACTTAGACTTTCTGAATATGTGTCTCTTCTAATTAGAAAAGCCTTTTTAGCTTTAAAAAAACTTTACATGAATAGATTCATTCTCTCCAAGAGAAATAGGATTATTTTGTCCAACGGTCTTGTTCTTTCTGTGTTTAACTATTGTGATACCATTTACGGTTCTCATCTTACGGTTTATGATGCGAGGCGAATACAGAAAGTGCAAAACTGTTATGGACGGTTCATTTTTGGTTCGAGAAGACGAGACGGGGTTACTTCATATATGAATGAACGGGGCTGGCTTAATATGAATAAAATTAGACTGCTACATACTGCTTACTTAGCTCATCGTATGGTTCACAGCAAATCTCCTTCCTATCTCTTCAACAAACTTACCACTCGCACCCAAAATCATCAATGTAATTTAAGAAATAATCACTCATAGTCTCTCCAGTCATTCCTAATAAGGTCCCATCTTCTCTATTAAACTTGAAACCCGGTTCTTTTGCCAATAACTTAAAAAAATTATTACTTAGTAATACAATTTCACTCGATCAAATCTTTAAATATTAATCAGTATTTAATAATAAATCTATTTTGTTAAACCTTATATTGATATAGAAGAATAAGTACCAAATTATTGTGATTCAGATTTTATTTTATATATATTTTCTTATCATGTATGCTATACCTGTGCATAATTTATTGCTGTTATTGATGGAAAGGTTAAATGAAAGAACATCTTTTGCTGTAATTTTGCCAAATAAAAGTTTATATTATTATTATGTATCATCTAATTCTGTCCGATCTTTATATATCTTGAATAAATTACCTACATTCTTATCATTATGGAACACAATGTTTATTTTATTATTCGACAGTACTTTGGCCACTTGTTGAAATATAGTGTTTTATGTAAGGTGTTTTGAAGTATCTTATCTGACGGTCTATATTAGCAATATCTTCAGGATTGTTGATATCTGTTGTAGGATGTAACATGATATGAAAAATTTTAGTGATAAATTTATTGAGGTAACAATTTTTGTTCAAAGTTGTTCTCAACTTCTGGAAATTCTCATCATGAAAACGAGTCTCACTAAGTCTGACAATCTTCTTGACACTGCTCTTAATAATACCTATTTTCTGATTTAATGGATGATTTGAATTATAATTCAGCATTCTGTCAGAAAATGTATTATTTTAGATTGTTCTCATATTTGGTGTGGCTGGTGCCTGCAGACGTCAAGAATTAGTGACTTTGTTAACAACAAATGTTGTTGATTATAAAACGCATTTTTTAGTCAAGTTTGAAGACACCAAAACCAAAATAGACCGGTCTTTTATAATAGTACCAGGTAAATTTGAAAATGTGAATTTACTTGAGCTTGCCAGAAGATACGTTGCACTTCGACCGACCAGGACATCATACAAAAGTTTTTATATAAATTATACAAAAGAAAAATGCACCGTTCAACCCGTTGGCAATCCACAAAACTGGTAATGTGCCAGTTGTGGTAGCCACATATCTAGGTTTAAAAATCCGGCTTCGTATACAGGTCATTGTTTTAGGCGCATTTCGCCTACTGTTTTAGCTAATGCAGGAGCCAGCATGGATGGGATAAAAAGACATGGTGGTTGGCGATCGCCTTCAGTGGCAGAGGGATATATTGAAGATTGCGAAAATACCAAACTCAACGTTGCAAAGAAGATCCTAGGCGAGGTATTTTGTGACGGACCTTCTACATCTAACATGTCTGCAAATATACTAGATCAAGAAAACTTGAGTATTTTGGAAATAGAAAAGAAAGGCAATGAAATTATGGGAATGAATATTTCCAGTAACAAACATTGCGCCATAAATATTGTAACAAATATGAAATATTTGTTGTAATTAGGTCACATAATTATTTGTTTAAATTCACTGTAACTGAAATCCTAGTTAGTACTGACAAGGTCGATGTTCAATTGTCGGACATGGTTGACAGGCTATAGTCACTAGATGTTCGGTGGTTGCCAGGCAACAACTGTTAGACAATTGAATGTTGGCCCATTGTCGGCTAAGGTATGTAAGAGCGTAAGCTAGGAGAGGAAGTCAGTCATTCAGTGATTCAGTACGAGTAACTCTGAGCGAAATAGTGTTCATACAAGTGTATAAAATAAATATTGGCACTATAACCTGTGATTATAAATTATTCACATTGAAATTTGTGACAATGTCAATCATTATTATAATAATCATAATGATAAGTAATAACATTTATCTATTATATCTAATATTTAGTTAAAATGTAATTTTGAATAAATTTGTTCTGGCATTATTCAATTTGATATTGACGTCTCGAGTAAGTACTTTATAGTACTAGTAAAATAAACTGAACTTCATTTTACCAGTACTATAAAGTGCTATTTCATTCTCAAAAAACTATCTCATAAACAGTACTTTATGAAGCAGTCAAACATAAGACATAATTATTACATTTTTCAACAACTTCTGTAGAATTTTTTACATCATAAATAAAATATTCATCAATCATATTCAAGATATTGACAAGAAATTTTGAAACATTATATGAAGGAGCATTTATGCATGAAACCACTGGCCTCAAAGATGGAGGTTTATGAGTCTTAGGAAGACCGTAGATTTTTGGAGAAACAGAATTGTACTTTTTGAGAGATTTCTTGATTCAAGCTCATTGATATTTCTGTTATACTTGTTCTGTGTAGTGGTAGTACGATCCTTTCCATTTTTTTTTTGTAATATTTTTGGTCAATGAAAAGTGGCATATTGTTCTTTGATCAGGGCTATAGTTATATTATCTTTATCAGAATTGATAATAATTTCTGAATTGCTTTTAAAAAAAGTTTTGTGTTATTAAAAAGTTTTCTGGCTGTGGTATTACTAAGGCACTAAATACATGAGTATTATCATTCGCCATTTTGGGTCCTTAGAAAGCGATTTAGCATATGTGAACAGTGCGGGAAACGCGATGATTGAGTCGAAATAGTTTAATCTTTAAGTAAAAAACCTGATAAAATAATATCGGAGTCTATCAAACTATTTATTTTCGGCATGAAGTATTATTTGTGATCAAATTACATGCTTCAATTTAGGATTTTCAGTTTACAAATGTTGAATCAACTCATTCGGTTATCAATCATACATAATTAGAGTAATATTAAATACTCAGAATATCATTATGGAATTTCAATTTATATTCTGTAATACAATTTTTGAAAATATTCTGTCAAATTTATTGCATTTCGGGTTCTTTAAATATGTAAAACTCTATTGTTTATCTTCAAACTTTATAATTATTAACTCTCCTAGAAAAACTTGCATGCATATTTATTGAAAGATTCATTATTTTACTGCTCTCACCCCAGGGATAAAAAACATGGAAGTCTACTATTTGCAATTTTTTATACTTATCGCATGTCTTGATAAAAAATTGTGAGTCCGTAATATTTTGCTTATCAAAGAAATAATTGATTATATATTATTTATACTTATAATATATTTATATATGTAAATATATAATATATATTTTATATAATAGGTACCTATGTACAATACATAAATATATTGATCAATTATTGCTTGAAATTGAGGTTAGATTCTATGATCGTGTTCAAAAATTTAGATAAAAATATATATTAAAATGAACTGAGACAGCTTCAATCAAAATTTTAATCTGATCATAACTTTAAATGGAAATTTCGACTGAATATACGTACTTTTATATGAAATACTTATAATTCGTCTGTGAATCTCACAGCCACAATTGCCGCTAATAATGATGATAAATCATTCGGCACATTAATGAGTCACTCCGATACTATTTTCTTTAGTTTTTCAAGTCATTATGATCTTTTATCCTCGTCAAACAACGCATTTCCTGTAATGTTTACATTGGTTTACCTATTTCTTTTATTGACAGGACACAAAATGGCGGGTGATAGTACCTATGTTTTTAGTGCTCTAGTATTACTGGAATGGTCTTTGTGCGAATAAATAGTTGAAATATTATGTTGCTCTAGCTCTCAAAATATTTTGATCGCCCTTGCACACGTTAACCACGTGTTCTACATAGACCAATAGATTTTTTGGCTTTATGTAATTCTTTTCGTGAATAATACAATATTGTGACATTTATTCAGGTTTTTAAATTGTGCTCTTTTCAATAACTTTCTTATAGAACATATTAACTTGAGAGTAAAGAATTCCCATGAATTTTATGAGAGATTGAGATATTCAATTTTCCTACAGCGATATTTCATATTTGGAAGCGTTTTTATGGCTGTGAGATATTGGCTTAGCAATTATAATGTTCTTAGGACTCAAAATAACAAAACACTATAATTTAAAATTACTTTGAATTATATTGATTCATTCTCTCAAGTAAACGACCCGTTTTTTTTTTATAGGCAGAGGAAGAGAGGAAGTGGTCTCTTATGTTTATCATCGTTGGGAGGCTATTAGAATTATCTCCTAATATTCTGGACTTAATTTAATATAATGGTGAAAAAGATCATACAATGTCAATATCAAGTTTTCTAAAACAATTTTTTATTTCCATTGACTGGGTAAAATATACAACTCTCTCTTATATCTTATTCTGACAGGTTTATAATATCATAAATTACCTGACTACTCGAATATTTCAAAAATTTACTATATACATATTTCTTCTGGTTGTAAACCAGTTAATTTAATACTCTGTTCCCATACTTTGTTTCTGACGGTGGCATTTAAATTAGTCATGACCCAAGATACGTCACAATCACTGAAATATTTTCCGGTCAAGCTTTCAATTTTTTCACAGGCTGCCAAATGTATAGTTGTTTGTGCTCCTTCTTCAGGATTCTGTGAACAAAGGAAGATTATAGTTATGTAAGCAAAGGGAAGTGCAGTCAATAGCTTCCGGGGTTTGGTGGTACGACAGTGCACTTGCTTTTGTGAATAGTGTGGAAAGCATAAGCAGTATACGTTTCTATTCAGAATATCACACTTTTCGTCGATTGATCAATTTTGTAATTTTGTATTTATTACATCGCAATACATTGCAACTCACCTTAAAACCAAAACGTTTTATTATTCCTTGTAAAATTCCAACCCAACTTTTATGCTGATAAATTCCCGTGTCAACTAAGCCTGGATGTAAACAATTGACAGTCACTCCTGTTCCTTTAAGCCGGTTTCCCATTTCTATGGTTGAACTAACCATACATATTTTGCTATTACAATATTCAAAAATATCTCGCCAATCGGAATCTTTGAAATATTTTATTCTCCTAATATCGTTTGGATCAAAACAGAATCCTAAATTTGCCATCACAGATGCTAGGTTTACTACCCGACTGTGTGTAGATTTTTTCATTAGACCTGGAAAAAAAAACTAATAAACTATTTTTCCACAAGTGCAATTAATAGTATATTATGCTACAAGGACCGAATGACTGTCATTTTTGTCCAGAATAAATTTGGCTGCATTCGGTGAAGACGAGGGTAGAGCCCAAGGCAAAGACGAGGGCGAAGTACACGAGGCGAAGCATGAGGCGAAGGCGAGGGCGAAGCACGAGGCGAAAACGAGGGCAAAGCCCAAGGCGTAGCTTCGTGCAGCCAAATTTGTCCGTGACAATAATGACAGTTTCAGTGCCCATGTTGCATACGATACTATTTGTAACAAGTGCACCGAAGTACCCCCATTACTGAGCTTTAAATAAATTCAGATGCGTTGAAACTAAGTATCGATTTGACAAACAAAATTTTGTAATTGCGATCAAATTACAGTGATAGCTTCAATAATTTTTTTACACATGACACATGTAACAAAGTTAGGGTTATAGAAAAAATTGGCACGTGATTGAAAAAATAAGAATAAATAGTTAATTGCAATTGAATACTTATCTTCCATTATTAAATAAAATGTAAATAAGTATGCTGTTTGCCATGTATTTCTATCAGATAATCAGAAAACTCAAAACATGCAATTCCAATATCAAAACATAGAGAATAATTATTAGTATCGAAAGTCTTACCTAACAATAAGATAGTCAGCAAAAATGCTCCAAAATAATTGATCTGCATTACAGGGGGAAGGCCATCCTCTGTGCACTTTCTCCCTTGCGAAAACGATCCAGCATTATTGACTAATACATCTAATCTAGATTCTGTATCAAGAATATCTTTGGCAAATGCTCGAACTCCAGATAAAGACAGCAAATCCAAATGTTTAGCGACAATATTTTTGTTTCCGGATTCTTCTATCATTTTTTTCTGAGCTTGTTTCACATTGTTTTCATTTTCGCTTGTTATTATTACTTTAGCACCCCGTTTGGCAAAGTTCAAGGCTGCTTGGTATCCAATACCTGAAAAAGTACATATTTTGTGTAGTGGTACAATCATATTTGCGCAGTGGAGTAATTATATTTGTATTCTCAAAAAAGATCGAGTTAATCAAAAATTTCTACTTATATTTAGAACTTGAAACGTTGGGCGTGATAAGTTGTAAATTTCAGGAAATTTATTCAAATCTTTAGTTTATTTATATATTATAAAATCATCAAAATACCGAAACCTCATTAGAATATTGTAAACATAATTGTATGGAATGTCACATTGTTTTTATTACAATTGTTACCAGCAACAACCTGGTTACTATAATTACCAAATCTAAATTGCTGTGATACAAGAAGTTGTTGTCAAAAATAATAAAATCTAGCAAAAATAATTAATCTAATCAATTAGAAAAATGTTGGAGGGTGGTCCTGAAAACAATTTTCCTTCAATTATTTGTGTTGTTTAAGTGAAAAGATTACTGATTATATTCCATTCAAAACATATTTTCGTTGATATGTCAACTTCATCAAGTTTGTTCATGTAACAATTATGGATGATTTTTTTTTTTTAATTCTAGGTGCTTCAAAACCTATACGCGGAAGATTCAAACGGATGATCCCAAGTCCAAAATACAAATAAAAAATTATTACATACATTTTTTAAGGCATGTTTTTACAGGTTTTTTCCAATTTCTTATCTAGTAACTTTTCAGATAGAAACGCAACCGATGTTCAGGCAAATTGGTGGGTAGAATTAATTACGCTTAACTGATAATTGATTCCTTAATTTTATATTAATTCAATCAATCGCATGTTGTTCATTAATAATTCTAAAAGTCATTATATTTGAGATAAAAATAAAAGTAAACACATGTGATAATTCTATTTTAAGTCTTATCAACTTTTCATTTAATTATAGATTAAAGGTCTCCGAGTTGAATTCATTATATAAACAAATAAAATAACCGTATTGCTTTTCAGAGAAACCCTTTCTGGCTTGTATTTACTCATACATTTTTGGAACCATCTCTCAAAGCGACAGCATATTCGGTTTTCGGAATCTCTTCAATAAGTCTAAATTCTGTAACGACTGAGTACTCTTCCTGAAAAAAGCAGCAATCATTTTCTTGTTTGAGCTTTATTCGTGCACTATTTTTGTTGCCCTATTTTCATTTTCAGAGTCAAATATAATAATATTGTCACAAATTTAATTGTGAATAATTTATTAATACAGGTTACAGTGCAAATCTGCACTTTACAAACTCGTATGTTCACAATATCGCGCACAGTTACTCGTACTGAATCACTGACTGAATGAATTCCTCTCCTAGCTCATGCTCTTATATACTTAAGCCGACAATGGGTCAACATTCAATTGTCTAACAGTTGTTGCCTGGCAACCACCGAACATCCAGTGAATATAGCCTAGCCTGTCAATCATGTCCGCCAATAATTGAACATAGACCTTGTCAATACTAACTAGGATTACAGTTACAACGAATTCAAATGAATAATTATGTGAGCTAATTACTACAAATATTTCATATTTGTGACAATATTATAGATAAAATTGATGAAGCTGACTGGATGAGTGAATTTGAGTGGGTAAAAAGTCTTGGGAATTCAGTCAATATTTATGTTTTAATTTCTTTCCTACTTTACAGTTTCGGCTGTACCTCAGCCATCTTCAGAAGCGAAAAGAATTATATCACACATAAATGTAAATTCTTAGTTTTACACACTATAATTCTTTTCGCTTGTGAAGATGGCTGAGGTACAGCGAAACTATAAAGTAGGAAAGAAATTAAAAAATGAATTGTGACTGAATTCCCAAGACTTTTTACTCACTCAAATATTATAGATATCTTCAGATACCTTCAGTCAAATTTGCAATTTGCGTTTTTTTGTGCCGGAATTATCAAATGTGGAAACTATCGTTTTGTCAGCTTCTTTGCTTCCAGTGGATCTAATGCCTAGACTTTGCTGAATTTCTCTATGTTTTATATTCTGATTTCTTTTTAGCAATTATTCCACAGTACTATGGCTTTCACCACCAACACCTGATGCAGGCTTCACAGTTCATCTTTCTGGTGATATCTTTTAGGTTTAAATTCACGGAATCACCTGTCAATTGTAGATTTTGAAGGACAATAATTGTCCTTAGAAGCTGCCACCAAATTTTGATGACTCTACTCGAAAGTTGACCCTCTTTTATGTTCGTACAAAATCAACTGCGGCCCGCGACAATTCCATAATGTTGAATAAAATTAGTGCCAAATTTGAGAATATATGTATTTTGTTGTTGTGCCCAACTTAATCTAATCTTTTTGAAAATGCAAATATAAAGTGTCAAACGACTTCCAATGGGTGCTCTTGGATTTGTTGTTTTCCGTTTTTATGACCTGCTATTATGCTAATCACTATTTTTAGAACAGCCCTCGTACTAGTAACAATAATGTGAATTAAAATCACGGTTATGATTTGCTTTAGCGTTAATGGCATCAAAAACGGAGATTTGGAAAAGTTTCCTAATTGCCATTTCCACTACACAATGCGTTCATTTACCTACACAAAATTTTTGATGAACTTGAATATCAAAATGAAAACTTCTAAGCAATTCTGAATTACAGCAATGTCTAAGTTATTGGCCATGATCAACTTTGATTTCGTTTAATTTTTAGCATATCTGCTTTGGAACGTTAAATAAAATTATCAATATTTTTTCACCTACCTCTGCATGCTCCAGTTACTAAAATAACTTTTCCATCCAGCCTTTTAGTACTAACACATTTTCCTAGAGTGAGATGTGACCATATTTTTATAGCCAACAAACTAATTATCAGCCACACAAACAACATTCTGAACACTAATGTGTGGAAACTCTGAAAAAAATAAAAACAATTTTCTGACTACGTTATTGGCTAAAGTTTAATGAATATACTACCAAAAAACATTGATATGTAGTTATCATGCAAATTATAGAAAATTGTGATTACTAGAAGCAGAGCCGTATTTGAGTCGAATTGATGGATGACAAAATTAATAAAAAAAACATAAGCACCTAAAAACTTGCAAATTTTATCATTAATTAGTGATGGTAGAATTGCGAATGAAATATTCTGTATACAGGGTGCTAATCAGGATAGAAATGTTGATCCCAGTATTATGAGAAGAAGTCGAGTAATACAGACGTAAGAAAATATTTATTTTTTGACCAGTAATAATTGTGAATCATGGATGCCATTGGTATTGTCAAATATACATTTGGAAAAAAAATTATTATGAGATGTATTCGTTATAGTGTTTGAATTTGCTGTAAACGTGCTAGCACAGAAAATGTGAATAATATCAATCAATAAAATGTCATGTAAGTTATGTTTCGTAGTATTAGTTTACTGTGATCGCATTTCCAAAAATTTGTTTGTAAAATCGATAAGATTGTTTCAATACATCTAAATTTATTTAGAAAGCTCAGTAATGGAGTACTTCGATGCACTTGTTACAAAAAGTATCGTGCCGTCAAAAAATTTTGATTTAATGGTAAATAGGAAATAAAACTGGATATTATAAAAAATTCTTGATTTACAACCAGTCACCGGCACTATGACCATGAATGTAAACAGAAAAATAAATTGTTTCGATTAAATTTCTAAATTATTAATGTCACTCGCTTCGCTCGTATTTTTAAACAAGCTGCTAGTGTATTAAATAATATTTTTTTACACTTGTATCTTGAATATAAATCTTATTATGATTTGAATTGCCAAGAAACAACAAATATATATGATTATAAATAAATTAAAACGTTTATTCCTCCACCCCAGGATAGCTTAGCATAATTTCTATAATTGTATTTCTAAAAGATTATTAACAATATTAATATAGTAATGTTAAAATTTCACTTACTTGCAGCAAGATATTCAACACAACTCTGAACTTAATTCGACTTGCCCAATCGTTGTTATGAAATCGAAGTGATACTGTGACTTACCTTGAGAACATACTGGACCGAAAATGTTCAATTTCGCAATAAATTATGTTCATAGAATAGAAAAACGTTCGTCAATAAAAAAGTCGTTTTTTTTGTTGTTCTTGGAAAGTACTCTAGATTGGATGATTCGGCGAATGAAACGTTGAAGTATGGAGATGAAAAAATCTTTGAATAGTTAGTTTATTTGTTCAGATTCTGTTTGAAACATTGTGAG
This sequence comes from Dromius quadrimaculatus, assembly GCA_963989225.1. Taxonomy (NCBI): domain Eukaryota; kingdom Metazoa; phylum Arthropoda; class Insecta; order Coleoptera; family Carabidae; genus Dromius; species Dromius quadrimaculatus. The sequence goes on along the minus strand of OZ022331.1, from coordinate 43,862,773 downwards.
ACTCCCGATGATTGGAGAAGGACTCTTATTTCATTATTTGTCGTTTTTCGAAAGCAAAGGCAGTTCGAAAGAATGTACAAATTTTCGAGTTATAAGTTTGTTAAGTGTAGTAAGGAAGTTGTTAAAGAAAAAATTTAATTTATGGAGTGCGAGCCTTGCCAGTTTCTAAAATAAGTGATGTGCAAGAAAAGTTTTTGCCTAAGAGAGGATGTAATGATCAATTATTTTCTCTGTCGAAAATTGACTTGAGAAGAATAACAAGGTGTTCTGTGGCTATCTCAATCTAAGAAAAATATATAATAGTGTTCTTCGAGATAAAGGTGTGCTCATTGAATACGATATAGGTAATTTTTTTGTGAGCGATTTGAGTAGATGAAAGAGTTGCTACTCCTGTTCAGGTAGATGGTAGACTGAGTGAGTGGTTTAGTATTGATGTTTATGTGAAACAGGATTGTGTTATGTTCACCTGGTTTTTTTATTTGTATACCTATGGATAGGCTACTGCCTTTTTTACATTAAGAATAAATATCTCAAAAGTTTAGCTGAATATTATCAATAAATATTCCATATGAAAATATTACTTTTCATCAGTGTAATACGAAGACTGCGGTTAGATAAAAAACTAGAGACAATTTGGGAAAACCATTTGTAGTTTCATAACTGCCAGTAAAAAATCAACTTAAAATATTATATCAGGGACGACAAAATCACTGTTAATAGTGTATTTTGTCTCTTTCAAGAATACCATCATACACAATAAAATAATTGAGATATCAAATTCGTTATCTAACAATTAGATGAGATATGTACTTCAGATGCCTCTCAGATGATATTTCGACAGAATTCCAAGAGCCGGCCCTGCTTGTGGTACTTAAGTAAATTAGCGTACATGTATTACGTATAAATTTGATGGATTAGGCTATGATTATTTGCGTTGTTATAAATCGGCCTTGAAAATACTCGATCTCAACTAATTTTCTGATAGGTATGGATCACTCAGGTCGCAAATAATTCATAATTGTTATACATTATGGCACAAAAGTGTCAACGAATTAAGTAAGTGTCAAAAGCTGTTTATTTTCATTATTATTGACATAAATTGTACAAGTTGTGTTTCCAGATATCGTAATACCCAACAAAGAAGATGAGCTTTTGGAAATAAGAGAACCGTTTGTTGTAGAAATATTAATTCGTTCAATGGTAGATTTAAGTCTTTGGACAACTTTCTTTTGATATTCTCGCGATTCTGCAATGTAAGCTTAGCAACTGAATTACTTTTCCAATCACCGTGTTTTTAAAGTTGTGATATCAGCACCAGTATCTGCTAAAATTGTAGCGGATGTACTCCAAAAAGAGTGATTCGTATACATGGGGGCGATAGAATTCCCAGATACTTGGCAATAAGTCCAGGAATACGTCTAAATGTATTAATTTCAAATGGATTACGTGTATATTTTCCAGAATTATAAAATAAAAAGAAACTCGTAGTTTTCACATTCCGTCTTAAATTATTAAAAAGCGATTATTTGTAGATATGAAAAAAGGTACTTGATAATAAAAATATTGAATCGCTTCAAAACTTTTCTATTCATTAACGCTAGAGAAATATAAATATGCAATTTTCCAAATAACATTTTACATCATTGAAAATTTCTATGTTCAAATGAGACATTGAACGTCATTATTTACAGCAGTGATAAAGTATTTATCCACGACCTTGCGTTTTTCGTGTCTCAACCTTACTACCATTTAAATGCGAAACAGTCAAGCTTCATAGGTTGAGTTCAGCTTTTCTGTGAATTCATTCATAGTACCTCTCACTCATCTATTTGCTCATTAATTTGACAAATTTGAATATCAGCTTGTGATCTGAGCTTTCTTGCTGTGTGCTTGATAATAATTGGCAAAATATGGAAGCTGAGGGTATTTGATTTCATACAATAATGTTAAACTTTACACTCTTTACATAAATTATTATTATTTCATTAACATACTACTCATTATAAAACATATCTTTAGATGAATAAGGAGAGCAAAAACAAAAACACGAGATGAGATACGTTAATATAATTTAATTAGTTCGAAATGTAACGGTATACTAAAATGGTTTATGATTCATACTGATTAAAAGATAACCCCTCTAAACCTCTTGTTTTTCGTCCCAGAAGTTACAACTTAAAAACATGTATGATTTCATTGTTTAGTCTACTAAGGGCGGCTTCTCTACCTAATTTATACATTATTTAAAGGAATTCATATACATAAAAAATATCGCCAGACCAAATTCTTGGAACCTAATGAATGCTAGAGCATCATAAAGTTGCATGGAATAAAATTCATTTTGATTATTTCAGCAGAGCTGAGTTTCTACTATAATAAAGAATACATCTGAAGAATGAAACTAGGCAAAAGTTGAGTGCGAACAACTTGCTAGATCACAATTAAGAGTTTTAGTGAGTGCGAGCAGGATAATCTTAAGCATTCACAGTCTTCTAAAGAAATTGATTGGAAAGTGACATGAGACTGGTGAATTTGTAGATATGTATTGTCACAAATATAAAATATTTATAGTAATTAGTTCACATAATTATTTATTTAAATTCGTTGTAACTGTAATCCTAGTTAGTATTGACAAAGTCGATGTTCAATTGTCGGACATGATTGACATGCTATGGTCACTTGATGTTCGGTGGTTGCTAGGCAACAACTGTTAGACAATTGAATGTTGACCCATTGTCGGCTTGGATATATAAGTGCGTGAGCTAGGAGAAGGATTAATTCAGTCAGTGATTCAGTACGAGTAACTGTGCGCGATATTGTGAACATACGAGTTTGTAAAGTGAAGATTTATACTGTAACCTGTGTTAATAAATTATTCACAATAAAATTTGTGACAGTATAACTAATTATATGTGTTTTTTACATGATTGCTATAAAATTTTATTAATACAGGTGAATTTAGGTCGAAAAATTGTTAATATTAGTTGCAACTGCAAACATAAAGCTGCAGTTTGCATATAAATTAACACAGAAGGTAACTGCTTCAAGACTGACCATTCAATGATTTGGAATCGTCCAGCACAGTTGAATGAATATCATAAGAGTGCAAGGATTGATAGTATGTACTATTGCATAAAAGCAAACTGAGAAGATAACTTTTTCACAGTTTCTTACGCCCATTCGCGATTCGGAAATGAATGAAATTTCAGTTCACCATTGCGCAGTTGTGTGTGCGAACACTCACATACACAATAAATTAAACCTTGTCCCGATGATCTCCACTTTTTCAAAAGATTTTCCATATTTATATCTCTAGAAGAAATACGATAAAGGCAGATAGCGAGCCTATAAATAAAATATAAAATGCGGATTGAAGTTCAGATAGAGAGATACGCATATTCATTTCAGAAGAAGCCATTTTCGGTATTGAAGAGTCGAGAATATCACTCCACCATTTCACAATAAATCCTCCTTGCTGCAGTCTAAATGATAAATCGTTCATTCTGTCTAACAAAGGATATCCCAGGAATACATTGAAACTGAAAAAATCAAAACAATTAAGTATATTCCGTTTTTCTTGCAAATGTGCTAAGATCTGGCTGGACAAATTAAGTTTACATTAGCTCAAAAATTTTGTACTCTGTGACTATTGGATGTTTATCTACTTCTTTCTTTTAATTTGATTTGATACCATCCCTTTGTTTTATTGAAAAATAGGTCTAGTGTGAGTTCTTTTCGCGCAATAGTCACGAAATGCTTTGAATATACAATAAGTTTGTCAATAGAAAGCCTCGTAAATTCTTATGGCTGTTGTACTGTCATTGTAATAGTCAATAAAGCAATATGGTTTAGAACGCATTTTTGAGCTAGTATCAGCAGTAAATAATATTTACTGAATATATGCTTTTTATGCATACAGGATGGTGACTCGAAGGATGCACTATAGCGTTTTCAATGTTATTTTTGAAATGTTCAATTATTGGCTTCCCTAATAATTTTACATCAAAAAAGTTGAATAGTTTATTGTAGAGAAAAAATTTCTGCATTTTTTGACACTAATATTTTTGATTTTACTCTACCAGGAACCTGTAAAATTACGGAAATGTTTATTGATAATTTAGTTTGCATTTAGACCAATACTGATCATGGTATATGTTGTGCGTAAAAATACTATGAATATTTACCTCAGAATGCTTATGGTTTCGAAATCTTTCACATGTTTGATTAGTTCTTCTCCTTCATTCGTAGTGTAATTCCTTCGTATCCAATAATTCATAGCTGCTCTAATCATGAATAAACTAGTATTTTTATGGAAAGCCATGTCCTCTATTTCTTTATAAATATTCTCAGATGGTACAGATCTATCCAGAATTTTAGTAAATAAAGTATCCTTGATTTTGAGTGACTTGAGATGATGAATAGTACCAGGAATAATAATAATTTCCAAATTCGATTCCAGTAATTCTTTCAACAAAGTAATTTGTTTCTCATATAAGGGATTTGCGAAAATACTGATCAGTTTTGATGTATATGCCACGTACATGACAAAGCTAGTGAAACTCCAACACCAAAATACTATTTTAAAACGTTTTCTTGCTTGTAAGCTCGACGAATTTTGAAGCAGTATACAAAGAGAATTGAAAAAACACCATAAGTATCTATCAATAGCCTTATGATTCATTCTAGAATCAACTGCAAACCAAACAAAGGTATTAAGAATAAACATTAAAAAAAGAGACAGCCATAAATGAGGCTCAAAGTTTTTTATAAGATTCAACCACTTTGGTAACCGATCTGCTACCGGAACAAAGAAAAATGCGCCATTAATCAAATCAGGAACACCTCTCTCTAAGAAGTGATCAGTGTAATACTTCGCGAAGGCGTAACCATAAATTATATCAATTTCTTTATTTCTCAAAGATTCGTATAGCGCTGAAAGAGTCTTATTACTGTAATAGTAATTCCAGTCAGAAGGAGGATAAATAATATGTTTGTCAGTTATATTCATCCATTTTAGAATGGTATGTATCATAGTCGTTTCAATTCCTGCTAGAGCGGGATTCGACAGATCCGCTGTTATATTCGAAACCATGGGATCGATATATACTGTACCCAAAGTGACATTACAATTAACCAAATGATTTGGTACTTTCTGGGGAAAGATATTTAGCCCAACTTCGTTGCTACATTTTGCTAGGTACACGGCTGTAATATTGTTCCCACAATTATCATTTTCATAAGGAAAATAGGTGAAAATATCATTTTTGTGATTAATAACATCGATATTGATTATATAAAAATTCCAGTTGAATAAAAATATATCGTCAAGATCTTTTATTTCTTCAATATAAACCATAAATTTTGCTCTAGGATTCCAGGTTTCCAGTGTGCTCATATTTTCTATAATATTTTTATAATCTTGTTCGTTGTGCAAGATCATGATGACTTCATTTGTTTTCTCATAAGAGGAATAATCTATATCTTTATGTTTCATATTCACCATATATAGATTTGAATGATCCAAATGTAATTCGTGGATAATATTTTGCATATTATAGATGATCAGAATATTCTTCTTGTTCCTGATATTATTTGAAATCAAATCTAAGCAAGAAGGTTTATTCTCAGCAAAATTTATAAGCTTTGAAGAGTATATTTTGCTAACAGAGAGTGCCAATATAAGAGAATAATATACTAAAATCATTCTCCAGAAGTTTGATTTATGTAATAATGTTTTGCTACCCTTAGAACGGGATGTGGTGAATTTTTGTTTGAGCTGTCTTTACTTCTTGATTACATTTAACTGAAATGTAAAAGGATAATGTTTGAATTAATATACAATTGTGTATCCACATTCTTTTCAGGTTCATTCTTCGAATTGCCGAATTGATCCATTCGCTGTATAATTATCACAACAACTGTTGCTGTGGATATTATACCAAATGAAGTATCCGATGATTAAAAGACTGAACCTCAAAACTTTTGCTATCCTAATATGCTAAGAGTTTGTATTTGGCTTTTTGACTGTAGTGTGATATGATTCGTACACGGATCTAGAATATTTCAAATAGGATACTATATCTTATATCAAAGGCGTAAAGTATTCTCTATATTATCTGCATTATAATAGCTGAATAGAAAGCTAGAAAGCTACTATGGCCATCACAGTACTTTTCCAACCATGAATTCTATGGCCAGTTTCATTGCTGTATCAAATTTAAAGGGTCTGACTAATTAATTACATATAATAAAATGACAGCTGTCATTGTCAAATTAACAGCTAGCGGTTATATGAAATTACTATTTTATTATACAATTGCCATAACTTTTATGTCCAGTTGCTTTAGTTAATCCAGAACAGTGAAGTTGTGAAAAAAATGATTTACATTCAAAAGAAATATTTATTTCAGATTTTCACCAAGTTTATCTTTCCGGGGGCTTCAAATAGATGCTAAGTTTGATGTCATTTGAAAAGCTTGTGAAAAAACAATTACCAATCTTTTAAATATCATTTTTGACACTCTACTAAATTATCTCCATGCGTTTTGAAATATCCATTTCATTACAGGCGTACTCTCCATTTAACCGTCATGCCACTATTCGCCATTATAGTAGCTGATTTCTTTCTGAAATCGTGGCCAGTGTATTTCTCACAGTCTGAGATATTTAATAAACGAACTCAGAAAACAAACATCGACCAAATGTGTTGTTTCAAATGACTTATTTGACGCATTTACCGTTAACATATTATAAAAACAATATTTTTCAATAATTCAACATACAGTTTTACTGTATTGTCAATAAAATCAAATTTTTGATCTTTTCCAATTTTTGATGAACAAATCTCAATAAATACAGCAGAACGCTCTTACACGCATTCCATATCTATACTGCATGAACCAGACAATTCAAATATAGCAACAACCGAAATAACGATTAATTAAAACAAAGTCAATAATTTAATGCATCCAAATGAATATTATCAGGAGTTTCGTGTATCCTTTGGACAGTCCCTCTATGGGCGCTTACAGTTTGTAAAAAGATGTCGAATTAATACCATTCCTAATTTTCAAAATTTCTGTCAATTTTGAATGCACACATCAAAGAGTTGATGATTTATACGTTGGATCGGACATTCGTGACAGAAAAAATAAACAATTTTGTATAGTCTGCAAGGCAAGTTTGCAATATCGACTAAAGGCACAATAAATTTACAAGTTTACCAAAGAACTTCCAATCGACTTTGCAAACTTGCCTTACGATAAGAAAAAGATAGACTATAAAAAATTGTTCAAAGCAATAATAAATGACAACCTTTAAAAAGTTGTCTACTTTTTCCTATCACGAACACCCGGGCTATATAGTAGACTACTAAGAGATACTATATATATATATATATATATATATATATATATATATATATATATATATATATATATGTATATACTCTTGGTCTGATAGAATTCTATTATTCCAGAGTGGAATCTAGATCAAATACAGTATGCAGAAATTGGTCATAAGCAAAACAATCATGAAACAAAATGACAATATTATTGCATGGAACGAATGAAGGGATAATGTTTTACTTGCAAGATTCACTTTTGTCTATAATTTATATGTTCAACACTTCGGTCGCCAGCCATACATTGATATTTCACAAATCTGGTGGTCAACTTGATTCTACTAAACTTATAATATAGGGATAAGTATGTTATATTCAATTCAGGAGAATATGGTAGAACTATATGAGTGACCGTCGAACGTTGCATGTCGCATGCAATAAATGATGTAATCATGCACTATCTTGCAGCAGTAGTGCTTCACGTGGCTGTTTCCAAACATCTAATTTCTACAGTAAATAACAGAAACATGGAATAGAAAATATATATATTATATATATATATTATGTTTTTTTTTACTCAGCAACTAAACTTTATTTTGTTAAAGTATAAACACTAGTTAATGTATATCTTTCAATAATTTTATTTATTCTATCTTGTCAATATTAATACATCAATCATTTCCTATAAACAACATACAAAACTTACATACTCGATATAAATATACATAATATATTTTTAACATCTTCTCTTTTTGTAAGTTGACAGCTATTTTTTCAAATTCATTCGTTGACAAATCATTTCAAATCTTGGTTTGTATAGAGGCTTGGTCATCAAATCTGCAAGTTGGAACTCTGATGATACTTTCTTGATTTGAATACTGTTTTCATTCACCAATTCTCTTACAAAAAATAAACGAATTCTTATATGCTTTGTTCTATTATGGTATTCATGAGGAGGATTGTGTGCTAATTTAATTGTAGATTCATTGTCTATGTTTAGAACTGGGAGATTCTCTCAATTTGTCAACTCTTTAAAAAGTCTTGTGAGCCAAATTATTTCTCTAGCAGCTTCACTTGCTGCCACGATTTCTGCTTCAGTTGTTGATATTGAAACTAACATTGTCGTTGACTCTTCCAAGCTATACTTCCTCCTGCATACATACAAAGTATACCAGTTGTAGAACGCCCTGTAGACATATCTCCACCATGATCTGCGTCACTGTAGCAAATAATGTCTTTGTCGGAGCCCTTTTCATAAATTAGTCCTCTATCTTGAGTTCCATTTAAATATCTAAAAATTCTTTTTACTCTCACAACATCTTCTCTAGTTGGATTTTCTAAATGTCTTGAAGCAATACTGACTGCAAATGAAATGTCTGGTCTTGTACCAAACATTAAATAAGCCAAAGCTCCTACTGCTTCCCTATAAGGAAAAATATTCATCTTCTCTTCTTCTTTTCTTTGTGTATCTTCTTTTAAGATAGGTGTAGATACATATTTAGAATTATTCATACCAAATCTTTCTAATATTCTTTTTGTATAAGCCTTTTGATTGACTTCTACGGACCCATCTTCTCTTTTTTCTATCTCTAAACCCAAGAAATACGAAGCTGGCTTTGTGGTAATCTTAAATTTTGTCTTGAGTTTATTTAAAAATTGTTCTGATTCTCTTTCATCAGATGAAGCTAGTAAACCGTTATCTACATAAAGTGCTAACATCAGTTTTTCCTCGTTTTTGTTTCTTATATATAGGCAAGGATCAGCTTCACTTTGTTTAAATCCTGATTCTAATAGAAAATTATGTATACAGGCATTCCAACATCTGGAAGCTTGTTTCAGACCATATAAACTTTTCTTAAGCTTGCAAACTTTCTTAGTATTATTCTCAAAGCCTTCTGTTTCATAAATATTTCTTCATTTAATGTTCCATTCAAAAATGCCGTTGTGACGTCAAATTGAGTTAATGATAAACCTTCATTTGCCGTGACACTTAACAACGCTCTAATTGTATTCATCTTTGCAACTGGGCTGAACGTTTTATCATAATCTATTCCTTTTTTCTGCGAATAGCCTTTTATAATCAACCTCGCTTTGTACTTGTCTATACTACCATCTGAGTTGGTTTTTATCTTGTAGACCCATTTACATTTTAGAGCTTTTCTGTTTTCTGGCAAGTCTACCAAATCCCATGTATGATTCTCCTTTAATGATTGTATTTCATTTCTATAGCTGTTAGCCATTTTTCTCTTTGACTACTCTGTACAGCTTCTTGATAGCAAGATAGCTCTTGATGTTCTTTCATCTTCCCTATACCATTGCCAAGACAAAATCATTGAATCTATTTGAAGAATTTTCAACATCATCTTCTTCATTTTCCAGTCTTGATTCAATGTCTTCTGAATTATCAGGTTCCATACTACCATCTTCTGATCTTGATAATTCTACATTTTCTGTGTCCTCGATGACAGGAGATTCATTCTTATTGTTCTCTTGGAGTGCTATTTCTTCAAAAACTACATCTCTTGATCTTATCAACTTGTGTTTTTCTTTAGACCAAACTCTGTAGCCATAGTCTCCATCGTATCCAATTAAAAATCCTTTTTCAGCTTTTCTGTCTAATTTCTTTCTCTTCTGTTTTTCTATATGAGCGTAACATAGACTTCCAATTATTCTTAAATGTGATATTCTAGGTTTCTTTTCATACCACAATTCAAAGGGTGTTTTTCCCTCGACTCTTGAGGAACCTGTACGATTTAGAATATATACAGAAGTATTTATCATCTCCGCCCATAGTCCTTGTGGTATTTCTTCGTGTGCATGCATCATTGCTCGTGCTGCTTCCACAATCGTTCTGTTTTCTCTTTCGCTACAACCATTTTGTTGTGGTGTATATGGCATGGTAAGATGTTGTTTTACTCCATTTTCGCGTAGAATTGATCTCATTTTTTCATTGTCAAATTCACCACCATTATCACTTAGAATCTGACGAATTGTATAACCAGTTGCTTTACATTCAGCTAATACATCTTTCAATTTAATGTGTACTTCTGATTTTTCTCTGGTAAAATAAACATAGCGGAAACATGTGTAGTCGTCTTTCAACAGAACAAAATAGCGAAATTTATTAATAGAATACGAAAAAGAACCACATACATCTGTATGAATTAATTCTCCAGGTTTGGTGGCTTTTTCTCTAACATTAAATTTGGACCTATGTGCTTTGCCGTAAATGCAACCTTCACATAGCTCTGAATTTAGTTCGACTTTTATATTCAGTTTTCGCTCAATCAATTGTTTTATATGTCGTTTGTTCTGATGTCCCATCCGTTCATGGTACAACTGTAGCAAATCTGAGTTTGATAATTGATGTACTACTAACTGAGACTTCACATTCTTCATATTCAGTCTGTGGAGCCCGCCTTGTTTTGTTCGATACCCGTGTAATATTTTTTTTGCCATTCACTTTCAGAACACAATTTTCTGCGCTGGACTCAAAGATACTCTGCTTTAGTCTATCCTGTGCCGCTAAAACTGAGAACAGATTTCTTTTTATACCGGGTACGTACCAAACATCGTATAATCTAATTTTCATCTGTCTGTAACCATCTTCTGCTTCAACTAGAATTGTTTCTTTACCAACAGCAGATACACTTTCGCCATTTGCTGTTACAACCGTATATGAATCTTTGAAGTACTCGAAGCTCTCGAAATAATCTCCTCGATTTGTAACATAGCTTGTGGCACCATTGTCAACATACCAGTGATCTTCATCCATAATTTTCATGTCATCTACTGTCATTAGCATAAGATTCATATTGACATTTGTCTTCGTTTGCTGTTTCGGTTGGTTTCCATCTGAAATCCATCTTCTACAATTTCTTACTCTGTGGCCTATTTTCCCACAATAATTTCACTTCATGTTTTTATCTTTATTTACTTTAAAGTTTCCCTTATTCTCTGCACTTCTATCTGTCTTTATTGTTAAAGCTTTCATGCTCATATCAGTATCTAAATAGCTTTTATTCGATAAAGCTTTTTCATGGGCACAAAGCTGACTTGTTAGATTATCTACTGTGCGATCTTTCTTTGCTATTAGAAGCCAACTTGATTTAAACGCGAAATATTCTTCAGGCAAAGTATTTAATATTTTACAAATAAGCAGAATTTCTGGTAAATCTGCTTTTTCTTCTTTCTTCAATTCGTTTTTCAAATCAAACCAAATATTCTTCAATTTCGAGATAGGAGTTGATATGTCATCTTTATAATCTTTCTTATACCCAAAGAATTGTGTGAAAAGATCATAACTGCGCTCCTCTGACACACCATCCAGCAATCTATGCAACTCGTCCCATACTTCTTTCGCTGTAGAGAGTTGTAAGTATGAGCAATGCTATACTATCTGCCTTGTTGAATATTTTCAAATCATTCTCGTATATGACTTCCTCAGATCTTGAAGAATCATAATCTAAATGATTGGGCTTCTTTAATCTACCTTCAATAACATCTTGTGCTCCTGGAGTTCCTCTCAATAACGCAGATATCTTATACTTCCAGGTGAACCAGTTTTTTCCATCAAGATTTCCTATTTCTATTTTCAGACCTGATGCCTCCATATTTTTTTTTCTTTTGATGGCTGATTTACTTAGTCGCAGTATTACAATCCGTTATCTTCTAACAAAACAGATATTCTTGTTTTATAAGACTAATATTATACTTCTCGCGCTCCGCTTCCATGTTAAAGTATAAACACTAGTTAATGTATATCTTTCAATAATTTGATTTATTCTATCTTGTCAATATTAATACATCAATCATTTCCTATAAACAACTTACAAAACTTACATACTCGATATAAATATACATAATATATTTTTAGCATATTTTGAGTACAATTTATTTATTATATGAATGCAGATACAAGACTGATTATTATTTCTATTCTAAGTCATATGGTAAACTTATTCTACTACAAAGTGGGGGAAACAAAAGTAAAGTGTCAGCATATTTATATATGTGGCTGTGAACTGAGGGCAATGTAACTCCTCTCTTCTTAGAATGAGGCACCCCCTGGAAGATGTATTCCTTCGTTGTGATCGGGTGGATTTGAACTGGCCTTTGGTTGTCTTCCTTGGATCTATTTCTTCAGAATCCATGTTAACAGAATTATGAGTCCTACGTAAAGGACAACTGTCCTAACACTAGGCACATGAATTATTTTAAATTTATTATTATCATTATTAATCACATCCATATTATTGACTGGGATATCTTATAACTTCAAAGTTCTCAAATTAATTGAAAAATTACTTATTTTTAAATTTGGAATACTAAAATTTAAATTGCTTATGGAAAAAGGTTTGCCATAAAACTTTTATAAAAAATGCAATTTCTGATTTTAGCTAGTTCTTCAGAATAATACTCTGTACTTACAAAAAAATTATCAACTGAAAAATTATATCTAGTGCGATTTCGTAGCAAGTGAAGAAAAAAGCACGTGTGTTATAGAAGACTACTTGTGAAACTTTTCATTTTTTTTTTAAATGTATTCAACTGTGACTCGTAAACACACTGACTACTTACAAAATTCTTTATAATTTATCTGAGATGAAATTCTATTATGAATTCGCAAACACAATTACCCTGAAGAAGATTTAGACAGTAAAATCGAAAGTTTTATAAATTTCAAATGAGCAAAATAAGATATACTATGGCCAAAATCAAGACTGCATATATATTGTCTTTCTTTTTATGATTTAACCATTTTTATCGAAACGAAGTAGTAAACAAGTCATTTTGTATATGTATAACTATAAATTTTTATTTCAGTCTTTTAAAATTCTCATAGCTAGAATTATTGAGCCCTTCCGCAAACATGGTCGAAAGCGCCCCCACCCCCCTATACTGATTTTCGCAAAATAGATTCGATAACAGAAAATAAAACACACATTACTTCAACACATACTAGTTGAATTACTAAAAATGAATGGCTAATAAGGCAAGTTGATGTAGGTTACTTTGACTTAATGTATTCTTTTATAATTTTTAATTATTTTCCAAGCAATCATATTTTTCTAAAAGTAATGTTGAGACCGGTAAAAAAAAAGGTTTATTGCTTTCATTAACCCAGATAGGCGGTTTTGGGATTTAATTTTTTTGGATCAAAACATCTACAAAAAAACATAGAAATCAACAATGGTAACGTTACTAACCGAGGTTACTTGTAAAACAAAGCAATGTAAACAGTTTCATACTACAAGTTCGAGAAGCAGTACGTACATCGACGGACTTCTTTATTTGTGTCTTTCCATTAGTGGAAAGAACTAATAGGCAGTGAATCAAGTCAGATTCACTGCATGGAATTAGATAGAATAAAATTGGAACTCAAAATCAAGAAATAAATTTGGCCTCAACATGCAAAATTAAATAGTAAAGAATTTAATTCCTTTTAGAATAAATTAGCCTCGAAATTGGATTTTGATCGTTTCTGTTAACTGGTATCAAGAATACAGTCGAAATTTACGGATTAAAGAGGTAATAAACCTTTTGTCATAGCCGATTTTTTTCTCTAGCAAAAATTCAAAATAGGGATTCGCTCTATTTTGGATATTTTACATCAATAATGAATAATAATAAATATCATAAAAAAATATACAGTTCACTAAATTTGGCTTATTTAATAAAAGCCACACTAAATATTTTCGGGAAGGCCCCCTTAACTCGTGGGCCCTTCCGCATTGCTGTCCCTTGTTATGCAGTAGCTACGCCACTGATTATTACTTATTCCGCTGACGAAGCGAGTATCTCGTGACATCCGACACGAGAAGACAGCACTGTCAATATTGCGTGACGTCAGAATCTCAAGAAGGTCTAGGTTTGTGTCCTAATTATTTTCCAGTTTTTGGAACAGCTGATGAGTTACAATAAAACCGTTTAACTTAAAAGATTTTGAAGAATGGTAAGGTTTTCAACAAAAAATTGAAAACCTTACCATCCTTCATTCATTTCTACACTTGCGCGTTCCCCCATTTCAATTAAAAGTTTTTACCTATTTTTATTATAACTTACAAGTCCAGTGGATAACTTGGGTCATAAATTTAGCAAATGTGAAATTAATTTTCACTACTTTAATATACTTTGTTGAAAAAGGGACAAAATTGAATCAATTTTTTTTAAATAACTTAGAATGATTGTGAATAAAATAATACTGTCACAAATATGAAATGTTGTAAGTTAATAATTCGGTTTGCTATTTATTAATTTATTGTAATTAGGATCCAAGTTAGAATTCGCCAACAATCTAGAGAATTGACAATTGTCAGATATTTGATTGCTAGCTCATTGTTGCGAAATGTCATTGGCTGATTTATGGCATTTTGATTGGTTAGAATATTCGTGATTGTTGGAAAAGGGTATATAAGTCCACATCTAGAACAATGATTCAATAAAGGTGATGGTCAGCGACTCTGTTATTGTGCGACGGATTGTTTTTCATTGATGTTTTTGATTATTTCAAGAATTTTTTTGAAATTATTGAGCTATACACTTCCATTTTCTACAAATTTATTTCTATTTTATTTTATTTCATTTATTTATACTAGAAATTTGTTGAACCATTTATCTATGTTATAAACCATATTTTGAATTCTGTAGTTATATAGTTCTCCCGGTTCTGAAACCGGTTAACAAAATATATTTTTGAACAGTATGATACGAGACTTGATTTTCCTCCAATATTCAATATTAAATAAGTATACTGTAACCTGGAGAAAGATAAATGAAAATCACTCTGAGATGATTGAACTAAGGATTACACCAACATATCAAACTTCCATTTGATAATTTTATTAATTAAGTACAGCAAGGTTTAATTAATATTTCAAATGTTCTAAATTAATAACAACAAAAAATAAGATAGATAATCTGGTAACGCTATTAAGTGGTAAACATTTCCTAGCTAAATAAAAAAGATAAATTTCTACAGACCTAACATCCCTACAATGCATGGACCTATTTTTATTTATGAGTATTTCAATGCTCAATTTGGATAGTCAATATACAAAATATTGGAATGGAGTGTATTTATTCTATAATTAATAAGAAATTTATATGAACATCTCTTCGGGTTTCAGTCCAACTAATTGAACACTTTGCTTCCAGACTTTCGCTCTAGCTTCAGCACCCAAATTTGTCCAGAGTCTAGATGGTTTGCAGTCACTAAAATATTTTCCAGTGACTCCTTCGGCTCGTTCGCAGACTGCTAGATGGATTGATGTTTGAGCGCCTTCTTCGGGGGTCTAAAAAGTAATTTCAATATATATGTAATACAAATTTGTGTTAAAAAACTTTGCACTGAGCAATTTTAATAAAAATTGAGTCCACAAATGGATCTAACTATTCTTAACAGTTTCTCTTGGCTATTACCATTTTTCATGTTGTTAAATCTATATTTTGCGCAGTGGGTGTAGAACAGGTAAAATGTAGCTTTGCAAAATTTAATATTTTTGAATTAAATCGTTTTGAAGCAATGAAATAAGAGAGAATACTTGGAGAAATCAATAATATTTTTATTTGAAAAATAAAATACTGGTTGCCTTTTCCCCACTTCTTTATTAAAAATAAATAAGTGAATAAAAAGGAGCCAGTATCTTATTTTTCATTATTTATCTCTACATGAACTCAGTTTTATTTTTAATGTTTATTTGACGTGATACAATGAGGCAAATGACAAAAAGTGAAGTTTTATTCATCATGGAACCCTAACGATAATCTCTATGAGGAGCAAATTATTTGGCTTTTAGAATTTTCCTTTTTTGCTCGTTTATTCAGTTGAATGCAAAAATATTTGAGTTTGCAAATTTACATTTTTACTTTCTTGGTGCAACCTGTATAGCAAAATCTGATAATCATCAATGTGAATTGCATTTATGTAATAAGTGGAACAGACTATGAACAGTGAATTTTTTCTTGAAAAAATTAGGAATAATTTTTTTTTTAGTATAGTCCTAACAAATTCACAAAGGTCAGAACAACCTGTAATTCGTCCCTGTGCGGTATTTTTTAGGTATTTCAGTATCAATCTAATGGATAGTTTTGTGCAATTTGAACAAAAACTGTCAAAAACAAGTGTTATTAAATAGTTATATCAATTCACAAAGGTCACAACAACTTCTAATTCATCCTTCGGCGGGCATACCGTTAATATAGGTATTATAATATTAATCAAAAGAACAGTTTTGCGCAATTTGAATAAAAATTTCCAAAAACAGATTTTATTGAACAGTTATATCAATTCATAAAGGTCACAATAACCTGTAATTCATCCTTCGTGATTTGATAAATAAAAAACTGGTAATATTGAAATCTGTGATTTCTCATGGCCAACTACATTATGAAGTGGAAAAAAAGACGGTGACAGTTGAGGTTTTTTGATTTGAAGTTATGGACCGATTCACGCTTTCCGGTCACAGTGCAAACTCCAATTATATTTAAAAAGAAACTAGTTTTTCCGTGACAACATTTCGCATGCCTTTGTGACGTGAAATAGTTGAAAATGATTTAAGGTCTAATACTAAAAGGCATGCAATTTATAAACACGGAATTTTACTAAATATGTTTTATTTGGAAAAGTTCTGTATATAAAAATGATTAGAAACACACGTTTCAACAGCAAAGTGCTGCATTTTTCAAATGTAGAAGTATAATAAATAAATAAACAAAAATTGTCAAGACAACAAAAATACAAAAGGTGACTAGATAAAATATTAACTCCTAGGATCGTAGAGCTCTGCCTGTGGTTTAGCATATAATTCAATGTTCACGGGTCTTCAGGAGATAAAAATGAAGGTCTAAATAGGGAAATAGTCAACTCCTTGTGGTTCTAGGTTAATCTGGCTCTACTGTTTTTGGTTTGGCACAAGTAACTCTTGCAAGTAGATTCATAGATAAAAATAACTTGAAATTATGAACAAATGACTGGTAACCACGATCGATTGAGCTCATAACCAGTATTCAAATTCAAAATATTAGGTAGGTATGCAAAATGTTGTCACGGAATTTGTTTTTTTTTTTTTAATATGATTAGAGTTTGCAATAATCTTTTTTATCTTTCTCATTAAGGGCAAAATTTTCTGTCGCCATTTTCCGGTTTATGAGCTTCCTTGAAAGATTGTACGCACTATCCAGCTAAAAAGTAACTGAAATTTCGATTACAAAATTACAGCTAAACAGACAGACAAACAAGCAAAGTTATATTGCATTGTCATCTAGTATTTTTGAAGTTTCAAGTTTGTAACTCATCAAGAAGCTAGTTTATAATGGACTGCGAAATTTGTACCGAACGGACAGAGACAGACCAGGAAGCGAATTTAAAAAATCGCAATAAAAAAGTTGTTTTTAATTGACGCAATTTTGTATCTATTGGCTGGCTGGTTGACAATAAATTCAGTCAATAACTTTGGCATCCTCTCCATAATCATAGCTTAGATACATTTGCAATTGTATTATCGTATTACCTTGAAAAGATATGGGGCAATTATTTTCACAATTATCATGTAAAAATTAACTTTTGATCTCTCGTGTATTTCAGTCTGCACAGCACCCGGATGTAGGCAGTTAACCGTCACTCCAGTGCCTTTAAGCTTTTTGGCCAGTTCTATTGTAAAATGAGCCATACAAATTTTACTATTACAATAAACAAATACTTCATATAAAGAGAAGGTGACTTTGTTGATATTGTCCACGTCGAAGTCAAGAGGCAGATTTGCCAAACTTGATGCTATATTTACTATTCTACTATTTGGCGTTTGCTTCATTAGACCTGAAACAAAAAAATATATACATCTTTTGAAAATACACTACTTAAAAGTGCATTATTTCAGGTAATAATAATTAGTGAACTCTAGAATTAAGAGTAATTAAATTTTCATTTCAAATAAAAATTTAGAGAAAGTTAAAATACAGAGACTTATAATAGAACAAAGAAAGTCTTCTTTCCTAATCAAAATTCGATTAATGTTTAGCTCTTCGGCAAACTATTTCATCTTTTTATTAATCAATACATTTCGAAGTGAAACTTCTTTTAAATAGAAATAAATTTTGAAGTTTGGTCCTAACCTTATGGCATTATTATTGGAAATTGGTTGGCTTAAAGGATCGGAATAAATCATAGTCATTGTAAACACAGTTTATTTGGAAGTTTCGGTTGTCACAGCAACCATCCTTAGCGAAATGGATAATATTTTTTTTTATAAATAGATTCCTAAGGAAAACATTGATATCGTTCCCTTTTAATTCATTTTAAATAGCGAAATGCACAGTTTTCAAACCAAAATGATTCTTGACCAGTCACCCGAGGTGATGGTTCGTTTTACTGTTTAACTTTTTCCATGACCATGTGACTACAAATTTTCGATTTATCATTTTGGTTTGAAAACTGTGCATTCCGCTATTTAAAATGTATTGAAAGGAAATGATATCCATGTTTTCCTTAGGAATCTATTTATCAAAAAAAATATTATCCATTCCGCTGAGGATGGTTGCTGTGACAACCGAAACGTCCAAATAAACTGTGTTTACAATGACTATGATTTATTTCGATCCTTTGAACCAACCAATTTCCAATA
Source organism: Dromius quadrimaculatus (assembly GCA_963989225.1). Classification (NCBI taxonomy): domain Eukaryota; kingdom Metazoa; phylum Arthropoda; class Insecta; order Coleoptera; family Carabidae; genus Dromius; species Dromius quadrimaculatus. Next base: position 43,843,810 of record OZ022331.1, on the reverse strand, counting down.
ATAATTTTTTAAAATAGGTTTGTGTAGCGCAACTTCGGGAGTTTCCAATGTACTTACCGAGTAGTAAATTAGTTAGCAAGAATGGGCCAAAATAATTAACTTGCATTCCTGGCAACAATCCATCTTTTGTTTTATTATCTCCAAGGCCAGTTGATCCAGCATTATTAATTAAAATATCAAGCCTTGTTTCCGTTGCTAGGATGTCCTTTGCAAACTCTCTAACTTGTGCTAAAGACAAGAAATCAAGTTTTTTGGCAATAATGTCGTCATTCCCAGATTCTAGAACCATTTTCTTCTGAGCTTGAATTACAGCTTCATGGTTTTCTGAAGTTATGATCACACGAGCACCTCGTTTGGCCAGATTTAGAGCTGTCATATAACCAATACCTATAGAAAATATTAAAAACAGTTTTAAAATTTAACTTCATTTTTATTAAGATGTCATTTTTAATCATATGAAAGAAACATTCATTTCGATAAACTAGTGACAATAATACTACTTCAAGCAATAGTACAAACCCTAAGATAAAAAAATGATGGCGGATAAGCCAAGTTTATAAGGGGATATACCGTTTGCGCGCGGTGGTCAGTTTCGTCCTAATCCCATAGACCATTTGAGCATTTTTCTCTTAATCCTTATATACTGTTTGAGCCAAGTTTATTACTTTAATCTTTTAATCCCAAATAAATGTACCTTCTCTAAATGCCAAAAATTGTTAGTTAATATAAACGAACTTGGATAACAATTCAAAAACTATATAGCTAGAAAAAATATAACATGTATTTACAAATATTTACACTTTTTTACAACCATCAGAATTCTTTTTATTGAAAACTCGTCATATATACATATTTACATTTTAAATAATGAGTACTATTGTGAATGTTATATTTTGGTGTCAATTTATATACTTACCCCTACATTATTCATTCAAAAATTGTCCAATTGGAGTGTTTTTTTTTTCATTTTTCCTACGTAATTGGTTCATTTTGGCTATCTGCATTGTACATTGAAGATTTCACATTTTACTTACTATCTTTGTTTATGGTTAATCCAATAATCTGTTAAGCTTCCGCCGTGCTCAAGTGGTACATAGGGATTACGAAGGATTAAAAATTTGACCGCCGCGCTTAAACGGTCTATGCCCGTAAATAATCCTTGTTCTCATTTTTACTCAATATTTGGTTTAAGGTGAAACATCACCCGGAAGAACTATTTTAGCGCGAAATTTGAATTGATGAATCTTGTAGCAATATGTTTGATAAATACTTTCTTATAATAAATTAACAAAGTTTTTAGTGGCGTGTATATTAAAAATTAGATAATTTGTCAAAGTTTCATTATGTCTGCAATAAATCCGTATAAAATTAGTGTTAACGTATAAAATTAGCATGCAAATCCTATATCTCAGAGACTTTGATAACAACTTATCTGGAAAAAATATATTCACTGGGCGCTATACTTGCAGTTATATAAAAAAATTCATAAAATTGAACTTAATAATTTCGAGAAAAAAAAAAATTTGTGCTGAGAATATTAATTTCTCAGAGATTATCCAGTTTTTTGGGACAAAATTTGGTTAACTTATAGATGACATTATTCTGCAGAGTGCTGTGCAAAAATTGTTGATTTTTATTAATTAATATTCCGTTTATAACCCTTTCTGTGCACTTGTAAAAGTACAATATTTATATTGAGAATTGGAGGAAAATCAAAGTCTTGTATTCAAAAATTATATATATTTGAATAATTTATTTTTTTTGACATCGGCCACTGGATTTTCGGCTCTAAATTCTCGATATTTTGGGTACGTCTCTGATGTCCATTTACACTTTTTTTATTCTCTGCAAGGTTAATTAAGACAAAAGTAATTATATTCCATGGTCAAATATTTCTTGGAGATAATATATTTTTTTGAGACTCGTGAGATTCCAAGTTTTCGAGAAATTAATTTTTTTTTTGTTCAAATCATAGATTTTGTTTTGAAGAAACGTTAAATGAACAAAAAGAAGTATATTTATAATATCTAAAAATTATGAACAATGTTTTACATATCGTCAACCGAGTATTGGTCTGTCTCATGTCCATTTCTAATTTTTGTATGAACTCCAGTGTTCTATGTCCCCAAATACGACTTGTATCCTGAGAAATAGAGTTTTAGTTTTGTTCCAAGTCCTAAAATATATTTTCTGGACTTGGACAAAGCCACAACTCTATTTCTGAGAGTACAGGTCATATTAAGAACATAGAACACTGGACTTGATACAAAAATCTAAAATGGACATGAGACAAACCAATACTCAGCTGACGATATATTTCATAATAATAATTTAGGAGAATATTCTTCAATTTCTTTTCTACTTCTTTTAGTAGTGTGAAACCATTTTGAATATCTGCTTCTGGCTGTGTAGTTTTACCGATCTTGTCACACTAGTAAGAAAAATGGTTCGGATTCCAGGATATTTGACAAATCTGTTACAGTAAGTTCATTGGATAAAGTCATTAAAAATCAATCTTCAAATCGAATTTTGTAAAACTTATCTCTTTTAGATTTCTAAATACTACTATAGCTGAAAGTGTACAGATGAGAATTTCAAGTTATCAATATCATATTTCTCAAGAAAGCGACAAAATATTTTATTTATGTCCATCAATTATTATTGGGATCTGTCATTCTACAAATTATAATACTTGATCCGAATCTGCATTGCTCTAAGGCCCGAGATATTCACCTTCAAATAAATTACAAGTATTAATTTCTTAGTGAATACATCAAGGGTAAATACTTTGAAGAAAACAGACTAACAGCTTTAAATTTTGGTCTAGTCTGTAAGCGAAAACTGCCTGCCGGACCCATAGTAGAAAACATACCATATGTTCGAAATCTATCTACTAGTGCTACGGAATGGGATAAGAGTCATGAGCAAGTAGCAATACACAACTATGAAAATGTAATAGGTGTTACAGTTGCACATTTTGGGCTGAAGGTAGCATCGAGCAATTCGTCTTTGAAGAAACAACTGATCATCAGGCAAAAACATTTAATGGTGCTCGCTAAGGCGACATGATAATCAGGCGTCTGTATGTGCCAACTAAGTCGTGGAGATCATTTGCTCTTTATAATATTCCATACATAATCCTTGTACTGTATACTTTACGGTTTAATAAAAAATTCATAACTTTCAATTTAAAACCAGTTTTCTATCAAAATTAGATAATTCTTTACTTTACCTTATCCTTTATGATTCAATAAAAAACTCATAATTTTTTATTTAAAACATGTTACTATTAAAATTAGTTCTTGCCTGAATTTTGGGACATTTTTATATCATAATTTCATATTCTCATTATGAATAATTTCATTAAAACTTATGTCTTTGAAAAATGATTTTGTATGCGAGCATTCATTTCACTAAACTCTATAAAATGTTTTTCTTCTGAAATGTCAAATTTAAATTCTTGTGTATCACGCCGTCATCACTGACCTTCCATAAGCCTCACTTACTCCAAAACAAGATTAGACTAGACAGAGATAGCTAGTATTTCCGGGTGATGTTTCACCCTAACTTTACGTATTTATTGAAAATCAATCCAAGAGCGTCACCAGCCGATGGCCCAGGGGGGCAAGTTGATTGTAAACCAGTTATTAATTATATTAGAAAAATAAAATTGAAATAATTTGGATTTGGGTGCCTCAAATTGTCTGGCCATAATGAATGAGTGTGCACAGATTAAATTTTGACAAGATTTCAATAATAAAGTGGTCGAAATCCCCTTTTTGATCAGATTAATTGAAAAATAATCTCTAGGGGAGGTGCAGCTGCCCCTACCTGCCTCCCCCTGGCGACGCCAATGAATCAATCCAGCAAGCTATACAACTAGTTTTTTTTCTACCGGTCCTATTGATGAATATTTCAATATCTGAAACAGGTCGACATTGAAGAAATTCAAATGGAAATATGAAAAAACGTTTCCCGAAAACAAATTTATTGAATTTAACAAATCCTAATTAGTTTTAATTTTTTTGTGATATCAGAATCATTGCTATCAAATAAGCTACTATCATGGAAAAGAGTAAATATTATTCATTTTGGAAGTAAATTCATCAGTTCATTATAAAACCTAGAATAAGAATAGCCAATTTGATAATATAAATAGTATGCATCTCAAAAAACTAACCAGAAAGCGCTGCTCGCTTTGATGCATCTATTTACCAACCGAAAAAAAATTGTCAGTCCATGTACTAGGCATTTAATAATTATTTTATCCATTATAAATCGTAGCATGTTTTCAGTTTTTTGAATATAATTTTATTTGCCTATTGAAAATGACATGATAATAATATCGAATACAAGAAGTATTTCTGTTATTCTGTTCACGTAGCAGATTATTATAGTAAATAAAATAAAAAATTGTACTATTAGCTCCAGCCAGGAGCTATAGATTATTAGTAGATTATTTCAATAACTTTGTTATTTATGGCCTCTATTTTCTTGTTTTTTACTTCTCAAGCAAAAAAACAATAAATGATACAAATACATAGATGAATTGTTTGACTGAGGTAACAAAATTGGTTAATTGATGAAAAGATATGAGAACCAGAAAAAGTAGAAGAAAACTTTTGACCTAATCACGATCTCTTTTTTCGAAACATATTTGATGATAAAAACAGTATTCTGCTATCTTCTACTGTTTTCGAGTTATTTTGTAAATCATGATCAGTGGCGTAACCGGGTACTATTTAAATTATAAATTGAAAACAATATAATTCGGAGCTATGTATTTGAAAATTACATATTTCTTTTTGTTTTATCTAATTGTTAGCATTTCAGCCTGTGGTTACGAATTCCTCGGTACATTATGTATTTACATGTGTTCACAGTTTATATTTTCTTAAATAATTTAATATCTTTAAGATTTTTTATTACATTTGTTATTGATTCAATTTTATTCGTCAGCGTCTTTTAATGTTGTTGGTATGTTGTGCTGTTGTCTTTATGTGGTGTATTTGTTACATTGTGTGATAACATGTTGAATTGTTATTTGTGTGTCGCATGTATCGCAATTGTGAGTCGACTGTGTCCTATTTGTAGTCTGGTTATTATGGTTTGATTTTTTCTGTCTTCTAGATCTGTCCATTGTTGGGTTGCTTCGTTTATTTGCCGTAGTTTGTTGTCAGTTTGAACTCTCCATTGTTCATCTCACTATTATTTTAATTTCGTTTTTATTATTTGTTTGAGGTCTCGAGCTATTACTGGTACATCTTTGATTTTTTCCGATGTTGCTTCTTTCGCTGCTAGGTCCGCTTTTACATTGCCAGGTATTCCTACGTGTGATGGTACCCAGATTATAGAGATTTCTTTGTTTTGTGTATTTATTTCTTCGTGTATATTGTTCTGTATGTTTTGTATTAATTTGTTTTTTATGTACAAATCTTCTACACTCTAGACAACACTCAGAGAGTCTACGCTATTGTGAGGGTAAATGGAATTTGAGCGGTGTATTGTCTTCGGTTATGACGCTGGCTCCAATCTTATCGTTTTGTTTGGAGCTGTCTGTATAGATGGAGCAGTATTGTTTGAAGTCGTTTTTAATTGAAGCGAAAGTTTTTCGATAGAGCTCTGGTGGTGTTTGATTTTTTTTTTGTTTTCTAGGAGGCTGAGGGTTATTTTTGATCGCTTTATCAACCAAGGTGGGTATTTGTGGAAGAAGAGGTTTTCTGTTTGAGAAAATTTTACTTTTATTTCGTCCAGGGGTCCGTTGCATAATATAATAAATACAAGTAAATATTACTAGTGAAACTACATGTAAAAATACAGATAATATTAACTTGTATTTCATTATGCAACAGGCCCCAGATATGACACTATTGTCTGTTGTAGTTTTCGTTTTTGTGGGTTATTTGATAGTTTTATAATGTAGTTCAAAGCTATTTGCTTCCTTTTTATCTCCAAGGATGGTCCACCTGCATCTGTTAGTAAACTGTTTATATGGCTTGTTGTAAATGCTTCCGAAGATATTCTTATGGCGGTGTTGTAAACTGAGTCTAATATTTTCAGCTTTGTTTTCCGGGCTGTTGAATAAGCTACGCAAGCATAATCCATTTTCGATCGTATTAGGGATTTGTGTACATATTAATGATTTTCGATGTGCACCCCATTTTAGGTGTCCTAGAATTTTCAATATGTTCAGTTTTTGTTCACATTATTTCTTTATGTTTGTAATGTGACTTATCCAAGTTAATTTACAAGAGTTTGATTTTCTTCTAACTTTCAAGTTAATTTTGTGTCGAATATCACACCTAAGAATTTGATTTAGTTTACGTATTTAATGTTATCCCTGTTGATTTTTATAAGGGCTTAATGTGTTGTTTTTGCATTTTACAAAAGTAAATGGCTTGTGTTTTTGATTCGGAGGAATTGAAACCTGCAGTGGGGCCCATTCTTCTAGTTTATTTACTGACGCTTGTAGTTTGTCTTTAATTGTGTTTATGTTTTTGCCTCGCACTTTATGACTAGATTATTTTCATGTTGTTTATAGCTAATAGGAATAACGTGCTGCTTACAATTTCTCCTTGTGGTACTCCGTTTGGAATTTTTCTTCTGATAGGCATCCATTGCATTTCACTTGAAATTTTCTCTTTTGTAAAAAGCTATATATGTATTTGGTTATTCGATCGTTTAGTTGTATTTCTTAATATATTGTGTTTCCACGCTGTGTGTCTAGGAAAATGGCTATGAGATACTATTCATTTATTATACCATAAGTAGTTGAAGTATTATCGATTATTTTTGTGGTGCTATCACGAATGTTTATTGTGCTTGCGTTTGAATATCACGAGTGTGCAGCACGAGTGGTATTCACAAGCACAATAAACATGAGTGATTGCACCACAAAAATAGTCTAAAATACTTTAACTACAAATGGCATATGGAGGACTATTCCAGGAGTCAAACCATTTTTTTCAAATTAGTTTTCTATGAATCTAGTAACAACTCACCTAATTTTCATAGGAACGAGTAAACAAACTTCTGTCAAACTGAAAAATTAGAATTTCTTGCATTTTCTTTGACGAATAATAGAGAAATATATTGTAATCTAGTTCAGAAAGGTTTGGTGATAGATCAGAAGATAAAATTGATGAAGATATTCAGAAAAATATTCCATTAAATACGAAGAAAGCACAAATTAGAGGTATTCACATCTTTGAGTAAAATACTCACTCTGACCACTGATATGCACCGTTTCTATGGCGATTCAGCATTGTTAACCTTGTTATAAATACTACGAATGGAATAGTCATTTTTATACGCATTTTGAATTTTGTTTTCCAGTGTGATTATTTGATATGTTGTAGATCTATTCTGTCTGAAACCACATTGTTCGTTGTGTTTCTAGGTGCCATACTAGTCTTTTGTTTACCATTTTTTGCATTATTTTGCTCATGCAGTTTGAGAGGGATATGGGTTTGTAGTTTGCAGGTTTTATTTTGTCTGTCAGTTTTAAAGATTGGAATAATTAAGACTTTTCTCCACTGTTTTGGGTATGTCCCATAAGACTACAATAGGTGCACATAGCAAACATGATGAAACAAATGAGAACGGACAAAAGTTGATTGATTTTGCAGTAACTAACAATATGAAAGTCATGAGCACACATTTCGAAAGGAAAGATATATATAAAGAAACATGGATATCACCTGATGGGCATACATGTAATCAAATAGACCATGTATTAATAGAGAGTAAGCATGCGAAACAAATTAAAAATATCACAAGCAAAAGAGGTGCAGTACTAGACACAGATCATTTTCTTGTAAAAATAGTAATGAAACAGGAGTTGCCAAAAGTAACACAGAATAAACACAACCGTTTGAAACGATATGACAATTTCAAAGTCTACTGTCGAAGGAGCTAGAGCTAGCAGAGCAAGTTTCAGAGGAAAGGGTGGATATAAAATGGAATAAATTGGAAGGAGCAATACTTAAAGTCTCAGAACAGATGCTGCGCAAAAATGTGAGGGACAAAAATAAGGAATGGTTCGACGAAGAATGCAAAAGTGCAATTAGGAAGAGGGATATGGCTAGAAGAAACCTACTACAAAATAACTCAAATGAAAATAAATTGAAATACAACATGACACGTAATGACTTTACATAACTGGCCATGTTTCAGAGCTAATCAATTATATTTATCTGCGTACAATTAAAAGAATGATTTTTTATTTACAATATGCAACATTGGCAGAGTCTTTAATATCAAAAGGTACTATAGTACTCAGGATATCACTGCTTGAGTACATTTTTTAAAATTATTTTGACGTTTTGTGAAAATTCGGTATGTGTTTATTTCAGTGCACTTTTGTTTCTGTGGTAAAAATAGATGGTCATGAATCACAGTCATCTGAATTTTGTGATGTAACGTGAGAGATGTTCTCATTCAAAAATATAGATAAAATTATTCTGACGGAATTAGATAAAATTTTGTACAGAATACGTTATGAAAAGCCATATTGTTTGACTCACGAAATTTGCAAAACTCGCTTCGCTCGTTTTGGCAAATATTACGTTTCGTCAAACAATATGGCACTTCTCATAACTAATTATGTAAATAACTATTTCATAAGTTACTTTATCTAATTCCGTTTCGAAAAGTCAAACTTTACATCAATTTCTGACGTTATGCAACGTCCCATTTTTCATAACTGCAATGCAACAGTTGCGTAAAGTAGCATAAAGTAGTTACGTAATGACTTTACGTAACTGGCCATGTTTCAGAGCTAATCAATTATACTTATCTGCGTACAATTAAAAGAAAGATTTATTATTCACAGTATGCAGCATTGGCAGAGTCTTGAATATCAAAGGGTACTATATCACTCAGGATATTACTGCTTGAGCACATTCTAAAAAATTATTTTGACGTTTTGTGAAAATTCGATATTTGTTTATTTCAGTGCACTCTTGTTTCTGTAGTAACAATAGATGGTTATGAATCACAGTCATCTGAATTTGGTGAGTGACGTGAGAGATGTTCTCATTGAAAAATATGGTTAAAATTATTCTGACGGAATTAGATAAAATTTTGTACAGAATACGTTATGAAAAGCCATATTGTCTGACTCACGTAATTTGCAAAACTCGCAACGCTCGTTTTGGCAAATATTACGTTTCGTCAAACAATATGGCACTTTTCATAACTAATTATGTAAATAACTATTATTCTGTAAGAATTCTTGTGTGTAACAGGTATTTAATGAGTTATTTTCGAGTGTAGCGGCCAATATGCTCGCTATTTTTTGGGATTCCGTTATTGTCTGTGACTCTGTTTTCAGCATTTTTATGACAGTAGTTCCTCTAACATTTTTAATTTTCTCTATTTTCCAGGTTGTAAGTGTTACTGTATTGAATGTTACTGTTGATACAAATTTTTCCCACGAGGCTTTTTTATTTTCCAGTATTGTTCTTCTGAGTACGGCTTGTGTTCGTTTGAGATTTGTTAAATTTTCTTCTGTTTTCTGAATTTATACAGTGCTTTTTTATTCTACTTCTAATAATTTGGTTCCGATTGCTACATTTGCAGCTCGATTAACATATGTCTGATGAATGTCTATACCAATCATGTTTTGTTTTGTTCATGAAAATGGCGTCACTTATCATGTGAACAGTCATAAATTTATAATTATAAAAATTTAGAGTCTCGTTATGGCATTATCTTGACTTTTTTCGTCTGCATGAATTTTTAATATTTGAATAAAGTGGCGGATGAGAATTATACCATCACTTTGGTCCCGGATGATACCAACTCCAGCTACGCCACAACTCATAATTCATTTATAAATGAAAATAGAAAAAAAGTATTTAAAAATTATCCAAGCGAAACATTTTTTTCCTTGATTTATTTGTTATACAGATTGATCAATAATGATTGTCTGTCACATGAATGGCAAAAGTTCGCATCATGAACAAAACTATCGCCATGGAATAAAGTTAGTATAAATTTATTTATTTTGATAACTACGTTACCGACATTTCAAGAACACAGTGGCGTATATTTTGCATATTTTATGACGAATTTATCCATAATCTGATTCAAATAACAAGGAAGTGAGTAAATAGCTGTATTATTGAATGATTATTGAAAATTTATTATTATTCTACCAAATTATCAGGTTAGAATAGTGTTTTCAGAGGAACTGTCATCTGTCACTTGAAGCTCACTATCTTAAGCAGGTGGCAAAAAAAATATCAGAACAAGGCGGCACGGACAATCATTTTTGATCACTCTGTATAACCACAGTGCATATCTGTGTCTCTGTGTTATGGAATAGGGTCATAGGCGAATATATTTTTCTTTACTTTCTCGAGAGATGACGAGGAAATGTATATTTTTATTTTTTTTTTAAAATATGTGATAATCAATTTCGTTGCCTCTCTGAAGTTTGACATTGAATGCTTTAGTTCTAAGAATTTTATTTGAAATTTAAAAAAAGCAGAAAGTTACGCAAATATAATCTTACATATTATGTCCTATGTTCGACTCTGAAAAACAATGTGTTTTTCAGGCTCTCTAATGACTCCACAAAAAGTTAAATCAAAAAATATATTGCAACTTTTTAGCGAGTAATATTTGAACCAAAATGTTTCAGAAACAGTTGATGTATAGGTATATAAAAATGAATATATTAACAGCATTTGAAATTGAACAAAATTTGTGATTAATTTAAGAATACTTCAAATGCAATTTGCTTCCATAACGGTATTTCTTGAACAAATCAATAATTTTTAATAGAGTTTATTGTATTCGACGCAGTATTTTGGGTAATAGAACTGATTTAATTGTAGATTTCATCGCCAAAGTGGTTAAAAGTTATTTCAGAAAATTTTGTTTTTGAGAACTAATGCATTATAAAAGAAGTGTTTTATGTTGTACCGTTGAACAAAAAATAATATGTATAATGACATTGAATTTACAGTGGAATCTAACAACAATTACAGTTATCATTTACAATATTTCAACAGCGTAACAACAAAAAAAAAAAGATAATCTGCAGTTTGAAGGTTTCTGAAAAGTCAAACGGTAGTTAACAATAAAATATAATTTTCATGAAAAATGATCAATTTATTTTCTATGAACAAAATCACATTTTGAAGTTATAGATATATCGTTATCATTCATATTCAAAAACGAGGCAACGAATTACTATCTAATAGCTACAAAAATATTTGATCCCTCAAGAGTTCATCTGAACAGTACAATCCGTCAGTTATCTTTCAGGCTTTGGAGAAATAAACACTTGAATTGCCTTAATTTATTCTGAAGTCTGTGAGATTATTTTTTATTAACAGAAAAATTTCAACTTTGTATAATTTTCTATTCTCTATAATTTCCATTCACACTTTTATTTTGTTTAATTCCTGAGATTTTCACGTTGCATAGCACTTGAAATAGTATTTTTTTAAATATCGTTTTCTTTTTTTTATTGTTTTGTATATTTATGTGCAACAAATCCCAATCGTATTCCTTGTGTCCAAATTTCTTTGGTTCTTGGACAAAAAAATAATAGCAACTTTACGTGTGGCTCATGTTCTCAAAATACAAATGATTGAACTTGATTTTTTCCTGTCATTCATGACACATTTTGCATACTATTTGTTTCAATTGTCAAAGTATAACTTGATAGAGCCACTGTCATCACGCTATATATTTAATTGAATAGACGAAATTATATTGTGTATTTTACCTTGGTTCGATCCTGTCACTAGGACCGTCATCCCATTCAATTTTCTCTTGCTACTACACTTTCCTTTGGTTAAAACTGAATAAATTTTTAAAAAAACCAGAAAAATCGGAACAAAAACCGCAAAAACACATGCTACACATAAAACAGCCATGGTAAGTTGAGTTGAAGAAATACCGCTTCAAGAAGAATATTTTACTATCACTCTCCGCTGTTCCAAACGCTTCTGAGGTACAAATTAATTTGAGAAAACAGACCATCCATTCAGCAATTTCTTTTTCTAGATTATACTACAATTCTCAAGGCCTTTGCATTGCTTTTAGAGTGTATTCAAATGCCGCGTTGAAATCAGGATTTAAATGATGTTTTTTTTTTCCCCATATATAAATTTCAAAGTCTATTTATAAAAGTTTAAAAATAATTTCAAGTTTAAGTATCAACACAGATAATTTGAAGGTCGATGTGAATATCACATTTACCGAACAAATATCACAAAGTTTTGCTCAACGAAAATTAACTCATAGCCATATGGTGGTTATAAATGAAGTAGAATATGGTGAAGTCTTGTTTATTTCGTGTTTAATAGTGTGTTTTCATTCTATTCTACATTATTCTGTGGCAAATTTAAATTTGAGTTTCATATTCCAGCTTTCTTAAGCGTCGTGATATTATTAAGAAGAATAAGTACAATTTGTGTCGTCAATCAAATAGCGGCGCCACTATTTCGTGTTTTCATGGCATCTTGCAGAATAAGAGATGGCTTATGTCATTGATAGCTTCATTGCTTCATAGTAATCTATGTTTTTGGATTTTGGTCAATGTGTTATTTGTATATGCGTTTGATTTAAATATGTATGTCATATTGTTATTTGCATCATTTAACTGTTTTTATTTCAATTGAATTGTGTGACTGGCAGAAAAGTGTAATGCAGGTTAATAAAAAAAAATTGAAAAAATTAGAAAAAAAAAACAATTTGTAATGGCGATTTGTACATTCACTTAATCATTTATTCGTACTTTGAAAATTGATACATATTTAATTTCTGCCTCACTTACTTACTTGAGGGTATATGTGCTCGAGCGCCAGAGTCTTTTTATTTGAAAAAAAGAAATAAAACATAGGAACTTTCAATCTTAAGGAGTCCAGTGCTGAAAGGTAAAAATATTTTCCCCAAATTGAAACCACAGAATGAAATTTATGAATTTAATTTAAATAAAGTAGAAAGAAATAGAACATGAACAAAACATTACTTATAACAAATTGACTATCAAGACGATTATTTAAATACAGAAATTGGACTATGAGAGTGATAAATGAATTTAATTATTATTGTGGAAACAATTTAGAAAAGGAATAAAACATATTATTCTTGACCCTGGGAGATTCCGTTGTTGAACAAGCGCTTCAGGGAAGGATGAGCTAATCAAAACCCAACAGCGTAAACAACCAGTCCACATTCAAAAGAAGAAGGATTAATCTACAAAGTGATGCTTCAATCATCTGACACTACAGACTCAGAGAAGTGAAGTGTGCATGTCTGAAGTACATATTATAGCAGCTCTTCGATTGAATCAGTTGAATTTAAATTGAAATTCAAGCATTCCCACTGAATCTACCAAAAATTCACGACTATAGCAATAACAAACGTTACCAGTGCCATCTCTTATTACAAAAGTATGACTTACAAGCATTAAATTCTTTAACACGAAAGTGGAACTAATAATTACCAGCGCCATCTTTCTTACAAAAGCTTCTGCGCAGTGGCGCGTCTGTATTCGCGAGTAAAATTACCGATGGCAGCGCTGTTATCAACCAAGATGTCGGATGTAAGTCTTTCATTTTTAGACATGCTTGTTTACATGTTAAAACCGCTGTTTTCCAGGCAGTGGTAGCGTGGGTATCAGCCGCCCGGGGCGGAAGAAAATTTTGCCGCCCTCTTATTCAGGTATTCCAATTTAAGTATACATACATATATACAGTAATTCTGGAGAATTTCTTGGCAAGAACAGTCACATTATTGTGTATTGTATAGGTTACATCAAGTTAATAAAAAACGCAAATCGACCTCCAATCAGAAATAGAACGATACTGTTTATATTTATATTTTTATTGAAGATTAATTTATGACCTGTTTTCGTTCCTTGGAGATTCTTGCTGATTCTAGAATCTATTTTGAAAATATGAAATGATTGAAATATTTACAGGATATAGGCTCTTTGCGAATAGACTGCAGCGCCAGTAGTGGTTAAATTTGACAGTACTAGCAGGAAAACAAAACGTTATCATCGCACATGATTTTAGAATATATGTACAAAATTTAAATTATAAAGCAATTTAAGCAATTTATAAGTAAATTTGACATGGAAATTGAAATATCAAATGTTGACTATACAAATTGTTGCGTTCCAAACTATACAACAGTTACGGAAACACAAAAAAAACCATAAACATCTCTACAAGTTTTCATCCAGAGAACATGAAATAGGAATGGGAAAAAAATTGGATTTAGGCTATTAAACGAGGGAAGAAAGTGAAAAGTAGTCAATAATAATTATAGAATATGTATTAAATATAGGAATTACTTGATGAAACTAAAAAATTTTTGTAAAAAGTTAGGTTAAACCATTGTAAGCTATAGCAATTTTATAGATATTATTTTTATGTATCGGATAAGTTAAAATGCATGCAAAATATCTCGCGTTTCATCAACCTAAGGCAATGTGAAAAAATATACTTTCATATGACATGTTTTGATTCGTTTGACAGACATTCAGCAGCCTATTATTAATTACTTAAAAATAACAAATCTTACTTCGATGAAAACTTTATACGAACCAGAATTATTCGACTTTTGCTCTACACAACATGCGCGGAAATCAAACTCTTATCCAAACACAGTCTTTCTTCAACATTAAACACAAGCTTACTCTCTTGGACTAATTTTCCTTTTTCTAATATTGTACTCCGGATACAACCAGGTTATATAAATTGAAATCTTGTTCCTATCATGACTCCATTAGCCATCATTCACTTGTGTTTTTAAACTTATTTCAAGCTTCAATATAAGGTTTTTAGCTTTTATTTACTTATTCCCAAAATGACAATTTAAATTTTTTCCTGCAGCTACTTTCAAAATCAAACACCCCGAGCGCTAGTGTCGCTTCTCAACGTTTGCGCAAAGAGCCTATTATTATTCATTGTGAAATTTTGTCACCCTCTAAGTGTGCCGCCTGAGGCGGAACTCCCCTCTTTCGCTCCCGTCACGCTATGCCACTGTTTCCAGGGAGTCATATTTTGTTATTGTAATATTGAAGGTGGTTTCTCTTGACAAACTTGTATGTTTGAAGATTACATTTCATTGTTATCATTCCAATTTTGTGCATGGACGTATAAAATTGTACTTATTTGCAGATAGATAACCATGATCTTGAGAAATAGTCTTTAAATATTTAAATTCACATTTTCACTTTTCTCGAAGGAAAACTCATGTTAAACTCAAACATCTACCTTAGAGCGTTACGGAGTCAGTGAATCAGTGATGAACGTATTTATATGTTAAGACGTTCGAGTTTATGGTAATCCACACTTTTCAGGGACGAACGGAAGAAACTTGCTTCATCACAAATGTATAGCAAATACATTTCTTTCTATAATTATTGCTGATTCAGAAGACAAGATGGAAAACAATTCAAAATAAATATCTGAGTTAGCGAAGTTGATTCGATGTATCCATATGAAATGAAATAAAATGTCATGCAGCAAATACATGAGCTTATATTAGAAGTATGGAGAAAAGAAGAAATGCCGAAAGATTGGGAAATAGAACAAATAATAACTATACACAAAAAGGGAGACCAACAAATATGTCAAAATTATAGAGGAATCACACTTTTAAACACAGCTTACAAAATAATGTCGACATTAATTCAGAGAAGGATAACAAATGTGACAAGAGGGACCATCGGGCAATATCAGTGTGGCTTTGTGAAAGGGAAGTCAACTACGGATGCAATACACACTATAAAACAAATAATTAAAAAAACACTGCAATATGAACTAATCACTGAAATATTATTTATTGATTTTAAGCAGGCGTTCGACTCAATTAAAAGAGGAAAATTAATGGCAGCTTTAAAAAACTTGCAAGTACCAGGAAAATTGAGAAGATTATTAGTTATGACCATGAGAGGAACAAAAATAAGCATTAGGACTCAAAAAAGAGAAACAGAAGACATAATAATAAATAAAGGAGTAAGACAAGGCGATGCTCTATCAGCCACGTTATTTAATTTAGCCTTCGGGTTAGCCTTAGAGCACGCAATGAGAAATATAACAAAGGAAACACTTAGAACAAGAGAAGGCCAAATAATAGCATACGCAGATGACATAGCAATTGTAGCAAAGAATAGAAAAGTGATGAAAGAACCCAAGTAACAATTATGACCAAATATGACGTCGATACGACGTCACATTTTTGGTCACAATCGCGTCAGCAAGACGTCAATGCGTGGAGCTATATGACGTCATATTATGACGTAAGTTTGACGTCATATTATGACCTAAGTTTGACGTCATATTATGACCTAATTTTACGTCAAATTATGACCTTAGTTTGACGTCACATTATGACCTAATTTTGACGTCATATTATGACTTGAATTCAACATCACTTTATGATCTTAGTCATCACCTAAAAATTCCTCAAGAAGTAAATAATAATAAAATAAGTAATATAATATAATATAATAAATTTATTGCCCAACAGTTTACACCAATTACAGGACAAGTTACAGAAAAAAAAGTGTACTGAATAACTTATATAAATAATACATACTAAACATATATGAATATTTATAATTATAATATATTGATTTGGTTCAAAGAATTTCTCAAATTACTAAAACTAACATTAAATAGATCTATATCTAAGCAAATTTCATTTGCGTTCGAACACATGACTGATACAGGTGACTTAGTTAACAAATTGGTTTTAGCTACATTAACCTTAAAGGTAAGAGATGATCTAGCCGATAGTCTAGGAAGATTTATATTTAGTTGACTCAAAACAATAGGACAATCAACAACGTTATGTATCAATTTGTGGATGAAGCAAACCGATATATTCATGCGACGCTGTAACAGTGATTGATAGCCAAACCTTTGTAATAAATAATTTTCATCAATACCGCGTAGAGGATATTGATTGTCCTGCTGATATACCACAAATTTAAGAAAGCGTCTCTGCACTGATTCAATGTCTTTAATGTAAGTATTATAAATCGGATACCATACAAGTGAACAATATTCTAGTTTAGAGCGAACCAGCGAAGTGTACAAAATGTGGAGTACAGACGTACCATCAAATGATCTAGTATTTCTTATGATAAACCCTAACATTTTGTTACCAGTAGAAACGATACGATTTATATGAATAACAAATGCTAGTTCCGGATCAAAAAGTATACCTAGATCTTTTATGGTTGAACATCGTTCCAGATTAAAGTTACCTATCTGATAATTGAAAACTAAATCATTATTCTTACGGTGTTAAGACATGACTTTACATTTGATAGGGTTTAACTTTAATCTATTATGGGAACACCAGTTGTTGACAGAATCAATGGCAGATTGTAGAACCAAACAGTCATTTATGTTTTTAACTTCAAGATATAGTTCCAAGTCATCGGCGAACAATAAATATTTACATTTAACCTGATCACAAATGTCATCAATATACAATGTGAATAATAAAGGACCTAGATTGGAGCCCTGCGGGACTCCAGAAGGTACATGGAAAGCCTGTGATTTGCAGCTGTTGTACTGAACGTACTGTTTCCTATCACTAAAATAGGACTTGAATAGTTCTAGAAGGGAATCACTAACACCAAATGAATCTAATTTATGTAATAGCACATTGTGGTCAATCTGATCAAAAGCTTTTTGGATATCAGTATATACAACATCCACTTGACCACCCCGATCCACAACTTCAGTGAGGTATTGTGTTAGTACAGTTAGATTAGTTACAGTAGATCTATGTTCACGAAAACCATGTTGAGCATCCGAAAGTTTATATTTGACACTTTTGTAAATACTGGAATGAATAAGCGATTCAAATACTTTGGCAAAATTGCACAGAATAGAAATAGGTCTATAGTTTTTGACATTACCCGCATCACCGCACTTGAGCACTGGGCACACTTTGGAGACTTTCCAAATAGATGGGAATTGTTTTTTATTTATGATTAGATTGAAGATGTGGCTGAGCGGTGCAGATAAGGAATAGGCGCAATCTTTGAGAAGAAAAGCAGGAACTTGATCAACTCCAGTGGTCATTTTATTCTTAACATTTTTCATAACATCGAATATTTTCTCAGACTCGACTGATGTTAGAGAAATTGTATCAGATTGGAACAAATTTCTTGTTTCAAATTTGACGTTGTCAATATCATGAGAGTGATAGACACTTGAAAAATATTCAGCGAATATGTTTACTATTGACTGTGCATCACTGTGTTGTACATCATTGAAAAACATAATTCCAGGAATGCGCGACTGACATCTTTCAGACTGAACATAGGACCAAAATAGATTCGGGTTCTTCTTCAGTGAAGCTTCAGCATTCATAAGGAATTGTTCATATGCATTAGCTATATCCAGTTTTATTCGTCTCCTCAACTGTTTGAATTCTGTGTAATGTTCCTTGCTTTGACTTCGCTTAAATTTGTTATATAGAGCATCATAATCTTATATGGTAACATTATAACGCTGCATATCACCTATTTGATTACTATTTATTCAAGGAACTTTTAGATAATTAGTGAATAATAAAACATCATTGTATTTTCAATTGATTTATTTAAAATACAAAAATATTACAGGTAATAAAAAACTATTAAGTAAAAAAAATATATATGTGTAAAATATAGATTTTACCGTCCTCCTTGATTGATTGAGAAGGTGGCTGGTGATATTCGTATGTTGATAAGAATATGTGAATATAATTTTGACATTAAGGAATTATTGTTGTAATTTATGAAGAGTAGAAAAGGGACTTTTAATCAATTCTATTATTATAGGTATGATTATTTTGATTCATGTGAGTGTAATGTTCAATAATTAATAATAAACTATTATTATAGCAATCGTTTAACTGTCTCACGTTTGAAGAATTACATATGTATCAAAACCTAAAAAATTTATCACCATGACAAGAAAAAAACTGATCGTCAAGCATCTGTGAATTCTGGACCAATTTCCGTATACCTTTGGGTTATTTATTCAAATGTTGTGACCATGACGATAGTGTCAACAGCCGGCACTGCAGCAATTGAGTCGAAATTTGAAAAATGCACCATTATATACAGTCATTCTGGAAAACAATTTCATATGATTTTCAGTAATTCAAGATTCAACACTATTATTCAGATCCTATCGATCATCAGTTTTGTAGCTAGAAAAATTTTCAATAACAGTTATGAAATTCGGAAATATCTTTTATGATACATTTGTTCCTAGATTCTAAAATTCTTCTAAATCGATAGCAAATTAATCAATGTGTTGGATATAAAATGAGTCACTTATTTCTAATTTTAATATAGATACCTACTTTCCAATAACTTTAACAAAATTCTTGAGTGGAGCAATATCATGCAAACAAACAAATGAACCTCCCTGGCCTGAACTGAACTACAAAAGAAAAACCGTTGGTGGTAGCTTGATATTTCAATAGTTCGAATCTTACCGAAGATTTCCGAACTGTTGTAAAAGATGCGTTGGGTACAGGATGCTTCCGAGCAAAAAATCAAATATGTTACCCTTTGAATGCTTGTAACCCAAATAAATAGAGGATCAGGCTCTTCACTTTTATTGATAGACTGCTTAGAGAAATTTATAGGAATAAATAAGATTTTATCTACACTGGAATATAAAAGCCGGACGCACCTTATTTATATTTCATAACTTAACTCGTTCATAAATCTCATAATTGAACACTGATCTCTATATAATAATTTATAACTTCATATCTAGATAACTGATACTCATAATGTCGAATTGAAGTCATAAAATGGATGCTGGAATAAAAATGTTACATACGTCACAAAATGACGTCGAACTTACGTCATAAAGTGACGTTGAGCTAAAAAATAAGACTCAGTAGTTGAAAACGTAAGCGCAAAGTACACTGACTAAAAAAATATATCTAAAGAATCATTATATAGAGCATAAGTATGATTTCTCAAAACGCTGAAACATAACGTCAAATTATGACGTCTACAGGACGTCAAAAAATGACGTCAATTTATGACCACAATTTGACTTGAAATGTGACGTCGATT
The DNA here is from genome assembly GCA_963989225.1 of Dromius quadrimaculatus. Taxonomy (NCBI): domain Eukaryota; kingdom Metazoa; phylum Arthropoda; class Insecta; order Coleoptera; family Carabidae; genus Dromius; species Dromius quadrimaculatus. The sequence goes on along the minus strand of OZ022331.1, from coordinate 43,823,730 downwards.
CAACGTCTTATGACGTCGAAATATGACCGTCAGTTTATGACTTCATTATGACCAAAATCTGACGTCACATTCTGGTCGACGGTCAGTCATTGTTACTTGGGAAATATTGAAGGAAATAATGAGTGAAGGAAAGAAAATAGGGCTAGAAATAAACGAAAGAAAGACCAAAATAATGATAATTGGAAACAAGGTAGAAGAAAATATAATTGAAATAGGAGAGCTCAAATACGAGCAAGTAGATCAATTTAAATATCTAATATTGTTAACGAACAAAGGAGATAGAGAAATAGAAATAGAAGAAAAAATAACAGCAACAAATAAAGCTTTCCACACAAACAGAAAACTTCTAGAAAGTAATATTATATCGAAAACTACAAAAATGAGAATATATAGAACCATAATAAGACCAATAACATTATACGCGGCGGAAACAATGTCAATGACAAAAAAGAACGAAGAACAGTTGAGAATAACTGAAAGGAAAATAATAAGAAGAATATTAGGACCCATAAAAATAACAGATACAGAATATAGAATAAGAATGAACCACGAGATTGAACAAGAACTAAATGGAGAAGATATAGTGAAAAGAATAAAACAACAAAGGATAAAATGGCTTGGGCATGTATGGAAAGCCAGCGAGCAAGATACAATCAAGTCAATAATGCAGTGGAGCCCTAGAAGCAAAAGAAGAAAGGGAAGACCAAGATCAACGTGGATAAAAGAAGTAGAAGAAGACTTAAGATTAGCGGGAATTGGAGATTGGAAACAAAAAACAGAAAACAGGAAAATATGGAGCAACATAGCCAAGAATATTTAAAGTTGTAATGGAGAGCGATCCCCTACACTGTCAAAAACCAATTTTTTGGGAGTAGAGTAAGCCCTACAAAATAAGCTACTTTGTTTATTTCTATCGCTTGTAAAAAAGAAGCTTTTTCACATGACAAAAAATCTTGGACTGAATCCAGGTAGGTACTATTCATATTACATAAATACAAATGAGTCCTATGCGTTCGTCTCCAAAATGTCGAGTAATAAATCAGCAATAAATTAAAGAAAGAAATGTATTTGCTATATTTTTCTGCCTTTCGCACATTCCAAATACGATAAAAAGAATCAAATGATGCATATAACAATAGAAGTCAAAGATATAGATTACCATGAAGTTATCAATGAGATAAAATGGCAAAGCCCAATTTACAAGACTTGAAATAGCGGCGCCTCAAATTTTACCTCTTCATCTTAAGTCTCAAATTCTCAAGTGAGTCCACGACTGAGCAGGGCTTTTTATACAAAAAAAAAAATCACTAAATTAACATAGTTCAATAGAACAACAACGGCTTATATACACACTTAGCTGAGTTAACATAATTATAAAAGAACAAAATCCAAACTTCATCTGTGTACAAGAAAGGCTTCTAGAAAATAAAACTATGACATTCATACAGCAGACAGTACAAAAGAACCAATTAGCCAGCGGCAAAGTTGCTATACCCAGCAAAAGTAATATTGAATTATAAAAAATCAACCTTAACGCCGGGATAGAAGCAAAATTGATCAAAACATACTCCCAAGTATCAGTAAGTAAAATGCAAGACATAATTGACCAAATCCCACAACCATATCACAAAACCTTGTAGGAATCACACAAATCAAAGAGGAGAAGTTATTGAAGACACCCTACTCGATAACCTCGTACTATTAAACGATGGTTCAAAAATATATTTATGTTCACGATAAGGTCAAAAATTGTACGGGAATAATTATCTCAAAATCCGCATAGGGACAGCGAAATCAAATTAATCGACATAAGGTTAATATCTTCATAGCTTTTCGCCATTGCAAAATTTCAAGTCTAGAATTCTTCACAATAAACCTCAAAATAAAATGCAGCATTTGATACATTATTATTATTATTAATCTTTTAAAATCTATTTATACCCTTTCGGGTGTCTAGATTGTAATTATTTTCACTTTAGGTTATTGGTCAGTTATTTCCACTCTTGTCTATTTTGTGCTATTCTCTTCGCTTCTTGCCAGCTGATGCTGTTTCTGTGGAGAATTTCATTTATGTTTTTTTCCCATGTCTTCTTTGGTCTTCCTCTTTTTCTCTTTCTTGTGGTTCTTGCTTTCCAAACTTGCTTCGTTTGATTTTCGTCTGGCATTCTGACTAAATGACCATACCATGAAACTTGTTTCTTTTCTATGGTCTTATGTATGCTCTCTATTTCTAAATTATCTCTCATTCGTTCGTTTCTTATTCTGTCTATCCTTGTAACACCTTCAACTCTTCTTAAGTATCGCATTTCTGATGCTTGTACTTTACTTTTCAGTCTCTGCTCGAGTATCCACGACTCACTTCCGTACATTAAAGCTGGTCGGTATACCGTTTTGTACAGTGTCATTTTTGTATTCTTGGATACTTGCTTATTTCCTAGTACCGCTTTGTTCAGTGCATAGTAGTTTCTGCTAGCTGCTTGTATTCTTTTGTTGATTTCTGGTTCCATATTTCCTTTATTATTTATTGTTGCTCCTAGATACGTATAGTCTTCTACTTGCTCTATTTCGCATCCATTTAGCTGTATATTAGTGATTATGTCCTCTTTCGATATCACCATTACTTTTGTTTTTTTGACATTTATGTTCATGTCGTTCCATACATTTAAATTATATTTCTTATCTTCCTCATTCTTAGCCAGGACTGCTAGATCGTCTGCTATTTTAATTACGGTCAACTGGTAATGTCCAATGTCTAATTTCTTCGTTTTATCTTTTATTTGCTTCATTATATTATCTAAGAAGACAATAAATAATAATGGGCTTAATGCTTCTGCTTGTCTTAAATCCTGCGTGGTGTTGAATTCTCCTGATATTTCGTTACCCGTTCTTATGTAATTTGTTGTTTCTCTATACACGCTTTTTATGGAGTTTAGTAGTCCTATGTTTATTTGTCTTTCTTTCAGTATTTTTCACATTTGTTTCCGTGGTACTCGGTCAAAAGCTTTTTCTAGATCGACAAACGTAATATAGAGCTTGCTTTCTTGTATCAGAGTTTTTTCTATAAGCCTCCTAATTGTGTATATGTGGTCTTGTGTGCAATGTCCTTTCCTGAATCCGCTTTGTGACCTTTCCATTTTTGATTACACCTCTTGTCTTCGTTTCTTTTCTAGTATCGCTTCATATACTTTGGTTGTCGTGCATATTAATGATATCCCTCTGAAATTGTTGCAATTTCTATTGTCTCCTTTTTTATGAATGGGGAAAATCACTGCCTTTTCCCAATCTTTAGGGATTTTTCCTATTGTCCAGATTCTATTTAGCATCACTAATAGTATTTGCTCTCCTGCTGGCCCCATGTATTTAAGTTTTTCTGGTCTTATTCCATCGTGTCCCGGAGCTTTTCCGTTTCTTAGCCTATTTAATGCTAGTTTCATCTCTTCTTCTGTTATATTCTCTGTTCTTCTGTGCTTGTTGATGTTCCCGCATTGCTGGATCTCCTCTTCTTCATTGTCTTTGTTAGAGTGTTTTTCTTCTAGCAATTCCTCGAAGTGTTCTTTCCATCTTCCTATTATTTCCTCGTTTTCTTCCAAAATATTCTCTTGTTTGTCATATAGCTGTCTTAATGCACTTTGGTCTCTCTTTTTGTTGTTTTTCAATGTGTTATAGAATAATTTTTTATTTTCTCTAAAATTATCTTCCAACTTATTTCCAAACTGTTCCCAAGATTTTGCCTTAGAAATTTTGATAACTTCTTTCGTTTTTTTCTTTTGTTTCTCGTATTCTTCCTTATCTTCTAGTTTTTTTGTATTGAGGAATATTTTCCATTTCTGCTTCTCCTTTTCAACTTCTTCTCTAACTTTTTCATTCCACCAGTGTGTTTGCTTGTTGTAGCCTGTTTTTCTGATCACTCCGCACGTTCTTCTTGCTGCCGCTTCTAATATATATTTGAATGTACTCCACATTTCTTCTACGTTATTCAAATTTGGTCTCGATGTGATGTTTATAAGTTCTCTTATGTCTTCTTCGTACTTCTCTCTTGCTTCCTTTTCCTTTAACTTATATATATGTATATATATATATATATATATATATATATATATATATATATATATATATATATATATGTATATATATATATTCGGGTTTATTGTAAGAAGAAAAAATACATGTCAAATACACTGTATCAAATATCAATATAATACACTAACTATAATAGACAAAGTACTCTTAAATTATACATAATACAGCAGTAGCTGTTTACCCGATTCCTATTCGCCATGCTTCTCTATCCTGGGCCTGGTCTTCTTCTAAATCTCATTCTAGCATTGCATCTCTCATCCCTTCGTTCCATGATCTTCGCGGTCTTCCTCGTTTTCTTTTCCCTGGTGGTTTCCATTGCCACACTTTTTTTGGCCACCTATCTTCATCCATCCTCAGGACATGTCCGAACCATTTTAGACCTTTTTTCTCTATTCTATTTGTTACATCTATTTGAGCATCCATGCGATTTCTGATCTCTTCATTTCTTATATGTTCGATCCTGGAGACCCTTGCACTTCTACGCAAGTAGTCCATTTCCACTGTTCTGAGTTCCTTTAACTTATCTACTCTTATTTTCATTGTATTTTTCTCCTTTATACTTGTCTTCTGTTTTTGTGTTGCCTTATTCATCACTCTTATTTTTGCTATCGTTAGATAATGGTCGCTTCCAATTTCATTCCCTCTTTTCACTCTTACGTCATTAACATTCTTTCTTTGAGTGCTGTTGGTTAGAAAATAGTCTATTAGCGATCTTTCGTTCCTGCTTCGCACTTCTCTGGTATATTTGTGGATTTCTTTGTGTTCGAAGATCGTGTTCAATATTATCAATCCATTTATGATGTAGAAATCTATCAGTCTGTTGCCATTATTGTTTCTTACTGGCTCACCATGAGTTCCCATTATTTCTTCCAAACCTTTGTTCTTGTTACCCACTCTTGCATTAAAGTCTCCCATTACGTATATAGGTTCTACTAATTTTTCAAATTCTAACTGTAGCGTGTCCCAAAAATCATCTTTAGTTGTTTTGATACATCATTGTTTTAAATGTATGCAAACTTTGAACGCGCGAGTCACATATATACTTCACCGATTTTTTTCCTCCTTATTATACTGTTAGCTTATTATATAAAAAATTAATCTCTTTTTGTAGACCTAATCGTTTCACTCGCCTTATTTTCGTGCTAAAAATAGAAAAAAAAGAGTAATACTGATAATTATGCTAGGGTAAAACAATTTTATTTCATAACTAACAAATAACTCATAAGAACATTTCTTCAGGTTTCAGTCCAACTAATTGGATACTTTGTTCCCAAACTTTCGTTCTAGCTTCAGCACTCAAATCTGCCCAAAGTCTGGACGGTTTACAGTCACTAAAATATTTGCCAGTGACTCCTTCGGCTCGTTCACAGGATGCTAGATGAATTGATGTCTCAGCGCCTTCTTTGGGTGTCTAAAAATAAATTATAATTTGAGAGTTCAGACAAAAACGCTCTTTACATATGAAGTGCATATTGTAAAGGTTACCTTGAAATAAAGTGGTCCAAATATTCTCACAATTAATATAAAAAGATTAACTTTTGATCTTGCATGTATTTCGGTATATACAGCTCCAGGATGTAAGCAATTGACAGTCACTCCAGTTCCATTGAGCCTTCTAGCCATTTCTATGGTAAAGTGGGCCATGCAAATCTTACTATTACAATAAACAAATGGTTCAAAGTAAATAGGCATGGCGACTTTGTTAATATCGTTCACATCAAAGGCAAAAGGCACATTTGCCATAACTGATGCTAAGTTCACTATTCTACTATTTTGAGTTCGCTTCATTAGACCTAAAACAAACAAAAGACACACTCAAAGATTTACACATTATCTTTTTGAGAATTATTCAAAAGATGTCTTATTTCACTTGTCGTTCGACAAATAGTACACGTTACGTCAAAGAGCAAGAAGCAAATAAGGAATTCTTGATTTTTATTAGAAAGGTCCAACATCTAATATGATAAAAGGACTTTCCAAATTTTCTTTTTCTGCAAATTATATCTTTTGATTCATCCTGGAGCCTCTACACAAAACATTTCCAAATATCCAACAAGCAATATTCACAAACTGGGCACTCAGACACTTGTTTCTCCTTTATATATCTAACATAAGTATGTTTCAATTTCGCATGCTACCATTGGGATCCCAAAACCTTTTCAGCTACGATTTCAGGTAAAAAGAGATTTTGTGCACATTTGTAGACCATCTGAAAGGTATTTTTGTTCACCTAATATCTCACATAGGTCGATGGATAATGGCGAAAAACTAATTCTAGTCGATTTCTTCTCCTCCAAGGTGTGTAAAACGAGTAAAGAATTTAATTAAATTGTACGTAAAAATGTCTTGTCTCAAAAAATCGCTAATAACTACAAGTCTAACAATGCGATAACAACGGTTGAGGTTACAATGGATAGAGCATGTCTGTATGTCTTTATCGTGCAGCGTTTGTTTTACCCGTGACCTCATCGGGCTAGTGTAAGAGTTACACGTGGTTGTTTTGAATTAGCGTAGTATAGAATTATAAATACGTGTAGCGTGGGAATGCATTTAACTAGGACGTTCATTCGGGGGTCATTGTAAAGAGCTTGAGAAGAACTACTAGCACAAAGTGAAACGATAAAAATATTTGCCGAAATATATGTAGAAATTGGTATAAATTATAGAAAACGGAAATCAGAGAAAAGCTCGCATCAAAAGGAATTTAAAAAACCTAAAAAGTCAAGTACCGAGCAAATACACATGATTTGATCACGGCGTTTTCACGGAAAATCTACGGAGCGGACCTTGACTACGCCTTTCGTTTTTTTTTCTTTGTGCAGATTCCGCAAATACAAGTGGATCATTTAATGCTATTGTGTTGTCGTTAATATTATATGTGTGGAATATTCAAGTGCAAGTAATTGATACGAATAAAATCTGTTTGAATATTTGTATCTGTAAATACTTACCAAGTAACAAATTGGTTAATAAGAATGGCCCAAAGTAATTAACTTGCATTCCTGGTAATAATCCATCTTTTGTTTTATTTCCTCCAAGGCCAATTGTTCCAGCATTATTAACTAAAATATCAAGTCTTGTTTCTGTTGCTAGAAACTCCTTCGCAAATTCTCTAATTTGTGCTAAAGACAAGAAATCAAGTTTTTTGGCAATGATGTCTTTATTTCCAGAAACTAGAACCATCTTCTTTTGAGCTTCAAATATAGCTTGATAGTTTTCTGAAGTTATGATCACTCGGGCACCGCGTTTGGCCAAATTCAAGGCAGATATATAACCAATACCTGTAAAAAAGAAATATTATATCAAATATAGGATATTCCATCAATGGTTATCTAAATAAGCTTGTAGCTTAACCCTCAATCTTTTAAATAATGAAATAGCCAACAAATATTGGTCGAAAGTATATCATATATGAAGTGTAGACTAAACTAATTAATAAAGAACTATGTACTACTATTCACTCTATCATATTATACCAAAAATTTAGTTCTAAAGATTACAGAAACAATAATATGCTCAGAAAACTAGAAACATTCCAGTTGGCCTATTTTTGTGCCTGTATACCGTAAATATATATTATTACAAATATCGGATATCTACAAGTCCTACTAATTTCACTATATATAAATTAAGGGGGCCAAAAATATCGTCAATTTTTTTTTTCTCTAGTTGCAAAATATCGTTCAAGATGATAAAAAAAAATTCTTGTGAAGTTTGAGCTCTTAATAATAATATAAAGAGGTGCCTCTTCGTGATTTTTGATTTCCTATTTAAATCACATTTAAATTTGGAATTTTATTGCTTTCTAACGAATAAGCGTGTTGTGAAGATCAATACATATTCTTGTATGAAATTGAACGATCTGCAAAAAAGGTCTGATATGATTTTTCGCTGAGTCGTCTCGTTCAAAAATTATTGGAGGTTAAAGTTCAACCTCAAATGGTATATGATGATCCACAATTTTTTTAAAATTTTATCACGATAATTAGTATTTCGTAAAAATTCGAATGTTTTACAAAAGAACACTTTACGATAAATATGATGTTTTATTTTTTCAAGCCATTATTTCGTGATAAAATTTAAAAAAAATTGTGGGTCATCATATATCATTCAAGGTTGAAATTTAGCCTTGAATAATTTTTATACGACGAAAAATCATATCATACCTTATTTGGAGATCGTTCAATTTCTTACAATAATTGTATTGATTTCTACAATACGTTAATTCGTTAGAACGCAATGAAATTCCAAATTAAAAAAGTACATTAATTATAAAAAAATCTGAGAAAAATAACTTTCAGAATTCATTGTTGGCAGTGAAATATTAATTGATAAATGGAATAATTCTGTTATACTATTCAATTGGCATTTATGAGAATAAAACAATCTGAATGGCATTCAATGCTCTTGAAAAAGTGTATTTGTTGCAATGAATATGCAATTTCATTTAATTTATTACAAGGTTATTTTTTATCGGCTCATTTTCTTTCTTTCAACCTAATTAATTGAAGTAAATGTAATTTCAGATTGAGCAAACAAAATGCATTGTCTGATGTAATCTTAATTTTAGATATTATAAACAATAAAAGAAGACTGCAAAGAGTATAGAATACAAAGAAAAAAAGTAATACAAACTATAAAACAATACAAAATAAACAGGGAAACATTTTAAAAGAAAATAAGTTAATAATGGAAAGATGGAAAGAACACTTCCAAGAGCTATTAGTCATGGATGCAAGAGATCATCAAGAATTGAACAACGAAATTAATAACGAAACAGAAAATATCACATATGACGAAATGAAGACAATATTACAGAAACTTAGAAACGGAAAAGCTCCAGGTCACGACATGATAAAGGCAGAACAGCTGAAATATATAGGGGAACATGGAGAGCAAATATTATTAATCATGCTTAACCAAATATGGAAAGCAGGGAAAATTCCAACAGACTGGGAAAAGATAGATATTTCCGATACATAAAAAAGGCGATAGCAAGTAATGTAACAATTATAGAGGAATATCACTCGTATGCACAGTTGCTAAAATTTATGAACCCATATTGGAAAACAAATTAAGAAGAAAAATAGAATTAAACATCGAACCCGCGCAAAGTGGCTTCAGGAAGGAACACTCAACTCAAGATCATATCTTTACTGTCAGAACACTTACAGAAATAGTAATGAAACAAAATAGAAGGCTATGCGTAACATTTATCGACTTAGAAAAGGCCTTCGATAGAGTCCCCAGTAAAAAAATGTGGGAAATATTAAGGAAGAGAGGAATAGGGGAGGAAATTACAAATGCAATAAAGACTATATATAGTAATACCTCAAATTATATAAGAACAGGAAATGAGACCTCAACAGAATTTATGACAACACAAGGACTTAGGCAAGGAGGAGCCTTAAGCCCTATGCTATTTATAATTTTCCTGGACAATATAATAAAGAACATAAAGAGCAAAATAAAGAAAGTAGATGTTGGCTACCATAAACTAGCCAGGATATCAATAGCAAAATGCGCTTTTGCGGATGATCTGGCAATTCTGGCAAAAAACGAAAACGACATGCAACACAACCTGAACGTGTGGAATGAAGAACTTACAAAGCTCAACATGAAAGTGAACATAGAAAAAACAAAATTAATGGTAATAGCAAAAGAAGACGTTGAAGCAAACGTAACGATGAACGGGAAAGAGATAAAACAAGTGGAAAAATTCACATACCCTGGAGCTATTATACATAATAGAGGAGGAATTGAAGAAGAAATAAAGCAAAGAATATGCAACGCGAATAAAAGCTATTACTCAATAAACAAAACAATATTGAACAATAAACAGATATCTAAGGGAACCAAAATGACACTTTACAAAACAATGTATAGATCAACATTAATATATGGAAGTGAGTCATGAAAGATGAATAATAGACTTGAGAGTAAAATACAAGCGAGTGAAATAAAATTCCTAAGAAGAGGAGAAGGGGTTGCAAGGATGGACAAAATTAGAAATGAACATGTAAGAGCTAGTCTATAAATTGAAAATATACAAACCACCATTGAAAAGAAACAAGCTGCATGGTACGGTCATCTAATAAGAATGCCGGAAACTCGACAAACCAAACAAGTATGGAACTCCAAAATAGTGAAGGAAAAAAGAAGAGGAAGACCAGCCAAAACATGGCAGGATATAGTGGACGAAATACTGAGAAGGAACAACATCAGCACCTAAGAGGCAAAGAGAATGGCAAAAAATCGAAAAGAGTGGAAACACTTCGTGAATAATATGAACTAAAATTAATAATCAATCCTGATACCCGCAAGGGTATTAAAGGATTTAAAATGATAGTAATAATAATAATATTACAAGGTTATCTATTATTAGCTCATTTTCTTTCTTTCAACCTAAGTAATTGAAGTAAAAGTAATTTCAGATTAAGCAAACAAAATGCATTGTCTGATGTAATCTTAATTTTAGATATTATAAACAATAAAATAGGCGTTTACTACAGTAGTGTCAATACATGCAGCCCAGTGATGGACGGGATCTCGACCGAGACGAGACTCAGATGAAATTGGTATCGGTTTTGATTTTGGAATAACGGTCTAGATATCGATCACGGTATTAGTTTCAAAGTCTCGGTATCAATCTCAAAAGTCTCGAAGCTGTACCCTCACAAATTTAAAATCAAGTAGGAATAATTTGCAGTATTATGCATGTCGTTAACTATTTATAAGAATAAGAAACTTGAAAAGTGAAAAAGGGATTAAGAGTAAGTAGGAACTTCATTACGATAAATGAAATAAAACAACTTGCGAAAATTGGCGAATAGAAATGAGCTTTCTGGCGGCTTCGTCTGTCAGCCTTTTTTTGTGAACTTTCGAGGCTTTGAGACTGAGTCCACATTAGTCTCGATATCATCTTGGAAACATTTAGTATCCGTCTCAGTCTCGATTTGAAAAAGTATCGGACCTATCGAGACTTTAATCCATCACTTTTTTCATCACATGCGCACGTGATTAAATAAAGTTCAACGCTTTAGCTTCTTAAATATTTAATATATTGTATGAGACAAAACTAATGTTTGATTTTTGCTTTCCTGTGTTTTGATCACATATCCTCAAAGCTAAAGATCACCCATTTTAATTTAGAAAAGTTGTAGAATATGTTACTACATCGCAGATATAAGAAAATTAACTGTTAAAAAACTTGAAAATTTCACTTTCAATCTCAGCCAGCGGCTAAAGATTAATATTAGATCATTCAAATAGCTATCTACTTCCAATTTTTTTGCATTTTTTGCTAACTGTCTAAGTTTTTTACCATTGCTAATAATTTCCGAAAACTTCTCATATTACATCACACAAAAGCATTATTATATAATAAGATTATTATTTCGTTTTGATGATGATTATTGCAGGAAATGTGGATTCAGAATATTTTTTGGAACATAAACAGCTGTTTTATTTACGAGCAACTTCAAAATTAGAACTACTCATAATATCCGATTAGATAATATTCAACAAATTCACTTCCTGAAGAGTGCTGAAATCAACTTTGCTTCATGTTATTATAATTACTAATGCGAGAAAGTCAAATTTTTGAAAAAGAAACATTAATTATATCAGCTGAGCTTCTTTTTAAACATAAAATAAGCAAAAACAAGAACATCCGTTAAGACTCCACTCGTTTGAACAATTAATATTTGTCTTTTCAGGAAGATCAAATTGAGATGGACGGTGAACGTTTAGCAGAATCATCGAAATTAGGTGACAGTTTTTGGGAGTAATTATTATCCTTCAAAATCAATGATTATTAGGTAGTGCCATGAATTTGAACTTGGAAGATGTCATGTCACCTGCAAGATGAACTGGGACCTGGGAAGCCTAAATTAATAGTCCGTGAGGCAGGGCATACATTTTTCGTTGATTACCGCTCACTTAAAACTTCGTGAGTGACTTCATTGTGATGAGTCCGACAGCTTTCACATTTGACGAAATTCTTGATTTGGGGGCGTTTTTCAGTGAGGGCTAATTGAACATGTCAATTTCATGAAGTCTTATAAATGTATTACCGTCATATTGATGTTTACACTAATCGAAAGATTTTTTGATTATAAAATGAAAAATAATATTGTCCGACATGAATATTGGGGGCCAGCGGTGAATCCGACAAGCCGCACTTGTCACAAGTACGTTGGTATAAAAACGGATTACCACTAGTCTGAGACTTTAAGGACGTGTTCAATTACTTTTTTTTCTAAAATTTGGTCATTTTGTCTGACAAATTTTCGAGGGCGTTTTCTCAGTCCGACTCTGAAAACGTGTCAGGATTATAACAGCTTCTTCATCAATGACCGCTCATCCCTATGTTTTTTACTTTCCATTCAAATAGTGTCTAGAACATTACTGTATACATGTCCAACTATTTAAGTGGGGCAATACTTCAGAAAAAGCAAAAATATGTGGTATGAATGCGTCTGCGTTCATAGGCATATATATATGAAATGCATATCAAATCAGTATGATTATTGATTATAAATAATAAGAAAAGACTTGTGCACCAATATATTAATATTATATTGGAATCAAATGTGTGATATAAAGTCAGTATACTGTGATAATCACCTAAAATATCTTTCAAATTTACCTTCAATTGTGATATTTATATATTAATACGTCAAGAGCAAGCTTTCGACCTCTTTTTAAGCATATTGCGTGCAGGGAGGAGGGTTGGGTTTGACATTCTCAAAATTTATGTGGAGAAGATGTGCAGAAAGTAAAAATTATTTACAGGTGTCCCATTTTAATCTATATATTAATACGTGAAGAGGAAGCTTTGTATCCCTTTTCAAGCATATTGCACGCACAAAAAAATTTGATATTTGGCATACTTGAAGTTTACAGTACAGAAAGCTGAAAGTATATACAGGTGTCCCATTTTAATTTTACGACGAGAAGAGAAAACAAGTCTGTGTGGTGAATGTGAGATATGGCATATTTGAAGTATACCTATCTGGAGAAATATGCACCGAATGGATAAATGCCTGAAGAAAAATTTCAAAGATTTCTCTTCCCTTCCTATAGTCGGGGGAGAAAGTCACTTTAAAATCTTGAATGGGAACCACTAATCCTTTTTTAAGATTCGGATGAGGCATCGAATACCAATTTAATTCTACTTGGAATCCCCGAGAATGAAAGATTAAAGTGATTAACGTTCTAACTTAGCGACATAATAATATATTTCTTCTTCTACTTTCTACTTTACTTTTTTTCAATTATTTTGTTAATTAATTATTCATTACTAGCCTACAAGCAACGTCCATTACTTATCTCTTGATATTAAATATGTCAAAAATTGAGTTATATATGTGCGAGCATTTTCTTGTCGGACTGACGACAAGAACCAATATTTCTGTCGGACAATATGTTTCTTGGACAGATAATATGTTTTCATATTATAACTGTTTTGGTCCGACAAGCGGTCATTGATGAAGGAGCTGTTATAATCCTGACACGTTTTTAGTGTCGGACTGAGATATTGCCCCCGAAAATTTATCAAACAAATTTTAGAAAAAAAAAAATTGAACATGTCCTCAAAGTCTCAGACTAGCGGTAATCTGTTTTCATACCAAAGTACTTGTGACAAGTGCGGCTTGTCGGACTCACCGCAGGCCCCCAATATTAATGTCGGACAATATTATTTTTCATTTTATAATCAAAAAATCTTTCGATTAGTGTAAACATCAATATGACGGTAAGACATTTTTAAGGTTTCATGAAATTGACATGTTCAATCAGCCCTCTCTGAAAAACGCCCCCAAATCAAGAATTTCGTCAAATGTGAAAGCTGTCGGACTCATCACAATGAAGTCACTCACGAAGTTTCAAGTGAGCGGTAATCAACGAAAAATGTATGATCTATCTCACGGACCATAACTGTTAGCGGAGAAAATATTCGTGGTACGAAAAAAATCGAATTCACTCCAGGCATTGCAGTGGATGGTATTCTAAGCAGCTACATTTGAAGAAGCTGACACGGTGAATTTCTAATTTCAATTTTTTTTTTCACATGAATCAAGAGTGCAACTAGCCACTCATCCACTCTACAATCGAAATCTTGTACCAAATGTTTCTTTTCTTGTTTAAAAAGCGCAAATACACTTTTTGGACCTCAAATAAGAAGTTTTGGAACAAAACCGAATAAATCCATTTTCTATGAATAGGTATTGAATTAGCGGCGGAAATCGATTTAGATTGAAGACGATGCGTTTATATAGCTTCACACAAAACTGAATAAATCATCTTGAATTTTATGAACGAAAACAGTGTTTTAGTGCGAAACGAATAAATCCATACTAATAATAATTTTTCTCATTTATAAAGGACAAATTTTATGAATGTAATTTTTGAATGATGGAAAATTAAGTGAACAAGAAAATTCTTAAACATGTATCGCTCATGTTTAAATTCGTGAAATAAATGATTTTCTGATATCTTCTCAAATTTCTTGAGCAAATCCGAATGAATACGTTCGTTCCGACCAAAACCGAATAAATCCAGTTTTGCTTTTGTTATATTGTTTGCAATTATCATCTCTTAAAATTCAAATCATAGCAGAAATATCAATACGATGTTATCAATAGTTTTCACTTACTAAAAAACAAAAAGCCCCTTACTTTTGCTATACACAAAAATTTCCGATAATAGTTTATGGTGGATTTATTCGGTTGTGCTTCATAGCTCCTCAAATATGCTGCCTGCCTTGAGAAATCGTTTCAAAGAATGGATAAGTGTATTATTCAGGCATTTCAGGCCAGAATACCAATAAAATGATTTGCTGCAAAATTATCTGTCAAGATGACATTTGTATGTGTTTTAATTTTAGATTTTTGACGACTATAGTTCATTCCAGTTGTGGACTACGATTTGAGCCTTCGGATTTGCCAAAATGCGAACCAATTTTACATTAGTACAAAAATCGCACTTGGTTATCTGTTAGTTGCATCATTTGTCAGTCGATCATCAATTATCCTAAATAGATTTTTGTGTGAATATTGATTGCTCATATTTATTGAATTGAATGTGAACGAATCGTGTTCGCATTTTGGCCAATTAGAAGGTTTAAATTGACATCCCATAAGAGCCCTTGTACTTGTTCTTAATTGAAATAAACTATAAAAAGATTCACGGAAAAATATTATCACACATTTTATTGTGAATAATTTATTAAAACAGATTACAGTGCAAATATTTATTTTACAAACTCGTATTATTACAAAACCGCTCACAGTTACTCATACTGAATGATTGCTCTCCCGTTAGCTCACGTGCCTTATATACCCTATTTCAACAATGGGCCAACATTCAAATGGCTGACAGTTGAACAACAATGAACCAGCATTCATTTAGTAACCATTGAATGTCAGTCATGTCCGACAATTGATTAGATTGTTGACAATGCTAACTAGGATTACAATTACACTAAATTTATATATATTTTTTTTAATGGATTTCGGGATTTGAACCTGTCGGTTTTGTTTTGTCCCTAGGTTGACTTTTCACACACACAGCTATTTTTCACTTTACTTGCCACGTTTTTACCTTGCTGCCATGTGTGTTGCCAGTCAACCGGTGCAGGCCCATGTTACAACAATTCGCCGGTGCCAGATAGCTTCTTTGAGGTCAAGTTAATTTTATTCTCAACTCTGCGTCCAGAGGCTAGCTCTCCACCACTGTGCTATTTTACATTTGTGACAATATTATATTAGCTTTGACAACTTTTCCTTAAACCTTTATCTGTTTGCTTGCCTCAGTCAGCAAATTCAGATTTAACTAAAATAGACATTCGACATCTTCATTAATAAATATAAAAAAGTTATCTAAGACTGCGAATATTATTGTATTTGTACATCTTGAATAAATTAATACAACTTTCAGAATTATATAATGTACGCGGAACACAATTTCTACTTTATTATATTTACATTAGTTGTTACTGCTATTGTCTCAATTCATGAATGAATATTTCTTATTATTATTTTTTTTTTGGCAACATACTTTCTAAAAACAACTGGGAGTGCTTATAGCTTGACGATTGATAATTATCCATTGACTCAAGCTTCATTGCTAAAATTATAAATAATTCTAGGCAACTATCTCTAAAGAAAATACCCTAAGCATCAGGAAAATCAATTTGCATGAAATTTTTAATATAAATAAAATAGAACTTTTTTCCCTTACAATAACTGAAGAGTAACTATCAAAATATTTCATATTCTCGCCAGCAAGTGTCGCATATAATAACAACTTAATTGTGGCAATGTTATCAGTTCTATTGAAGATGGCGTTCGGAGATACTCTGATTCAGTCAGGCAATGGAGACTTTACAAATAATTTAAACAAAATAATTCAGAGAGAAATCGAACCAAACAAAAAGAGGTTGAAAAAATATTTTATCACTTTTTAAATATCGCATAGATAAAAAAAAATTAGATACCTCAATTTTTTATGGCTGTGATATTCTATAGATTAATATTTTTCGTAATTTATTTATTTCAAGCATTCCAAGGCTACTACCATCGATACTTGTATGACTGTTGTATTGCGTAGCAAGAATTTTCCGTAAATTCATACAGTTGACAAGCAGCTGTCATCCATCTATTTGTCATATTTATTTTGAACTATCAAACTCTCAACTTTTTAGTATAGTTTACTATAGTATTTTGTACTTTTTGTTATGTTGTTGTTTCCTAATATGGAAATTGATGGCATTGCAAAAGAAAATTAAGAAGAAATAGGAAACTGGCCACTCTGTGTATATCAGTTATCGAGCATCAAACTATTGTTCGTTATTTGTGTAGTCTGATTATTATTAACTAGTGTTTTGTTGTGTATTTCTGATTTATTTTTATTTTTATTTAAGGCGAATCTGGTATTCTAATGCCCAATATTATAAAGGACGAAGTAAATTTATTTCCAAAGTAAATTTATTTTATTTAACAAATTCTAATCGAATTATTACTCTTTATGACAGTAAAAGCGTTGCTGTCAAAAAATCGACTGAAATTTAACAGAGTAAATTTTATTTACTTTGGGAGTAAATTTATTTGTCCTTTATAATACTGGGCATAAAATCATTCAATCAATATATAAGAGGACTACAACGGGTCAAAAGAAACTCAAGCTATAGATCACTTGCGTAAGAGTTCCCGAGATAGTAGGAGAGTTGGTGAACCATCCGACTAATCCGTTTCCCACAAGACTTGAAAATTTTTGAATGATGTTTAATTATCGATCAATTAAGAAAGTATCATTCTGGCAGGCATCTCGGGGTTGTGTCATCATCCCTTCAATTTTTTGAAAATGTCAATCAATTTTATTTTTCAATCCTACTCCCACAAGGCTTCAATTTTAATATGATGTAATTCACATTATGTTTTAGTATAGAAAAGAAAGAACAACTTATTTTGAGCACATACTTGCAACCCTCAAAATAGGTTGTCAATTTTTTTTTACACTCAAACATACTTGAATTACGACATATCAAAATTGTAGCCTCATGGGAGCAAAATAAAGAATAAAAATGTTTGACATTTTCAAAAATTTAAGGGATGATGACGCAACCGCGAGATGCCTGCCAGAACGGTACTTTTTTAATTAACCGATAATAAAACATCATTTTAAAAATTTCTAGCCTTGTGGGAAACGGGTTAGTCAGATGGTTCACTAGCTCTTAGACTAAGAATTTAGCCCGAAATTAAAATTTCATTTTGTATGGGGATATCTCATCTTGTTCACAGGGTCTATGAGATAATATTTTATGTACCTACCTTGATTTGAACCTGTCACTAAAGCCGTCATTCCATTTAATTTTCTCTTGCTATAACACTTCCCCATAGTCAGAATGACATAAACTTTTAATAAAACTAAAAATGTCAATACGAACACCGCAAGCACACATCCTATATACAAAGCTACCATTGTGAATAACAAATAAACTGTTGAGTTGAACAAGTGCCGTTTCAGCGTAGAATTATCACTTTCACTCTCCGATATTCTGAGCGCGACTAGTCTCCTATCGTAGTTTGATTAAGCAGGCTAGTTAATAAGTAACTTTCGTTTGTTTGGATTAGGCAATAGTTCACGTTGTCTCTGTGGTATGGGTATTTTGAAAAGTAAAGTTTCGATCTCAGTTACACAGTGTATCAGGAGAAATAAGAATATTATATAAATATCTCCCAGAAAAACAAAAAAAAAATTCTTAATTTATTAAAATATTTCTTTTTGTCTTTCTGTAGAACACAAAGTACCCATGTGAAATAAAAATGGATGATACTTCGATGTCTGTCCGCTTGTCCTTGTTTTATTACAACCTATTTTTTAAGGAATCTTTGACCATGAAAGAATATTTATGAAATGTTTACCTGCACTTTCTCGAAACGTCGAAATTAGCACAAACATTTTCGAAACTCTTATGGCTGATTTCAGGATCTCGAGTTGAATTTAATCGGTCCAAAGGACTCATTTCCTTGGCAACAATATCAATTTCTGCATTTTTAGTGTCATTACTGACCATTTAAATTAATCATATAAATCGAGACCCAGTTTATTAGACAACTCCCTGTCACCTTAACTCAGCTTAATTCAACTCTGGATCATGAAATCGGATATTAGAGACGGGCTACTGCTAGAAAGAATAATGAGAAAATAGTTATTTGTTTGCAGAGATTTAGATTTATTGCCACAGCAGAACTTTCAATTGAGACACATTCAAGGTTAGGAATTCCGCCGGCTATGAGTTATAACAATAGTATGGATTATATGCAATTGCATATATTGTTGTGCATATCAGTATTTCTCTCACAAATGTTCACATACCATACATGAATTGAATGAAAATTTTTTTTTGATTTTTGCATAATTCAATATTCATAGTTTTTTCACAAAATTCATTTTTGATGCATATTTCGAATAATATTTTAACTTTTCAGAATTGAAATAATTAAATTAATAATATTAATTTGAATATGACCCAGCAATATCATGCGATGATAAAAAAAGTTTTGCCGTCAATAAGTTTGCATTAAGTGACCGTAATTTAAACCAGAAACTTCAGAAAAATATTGAATTGTATATGGTTTTCATTAAGACAAGAATCTAGATCATAATATTTAATTTTGATAGGCGTATTTAAATATAAACTTTCAATGGTATGCTGAAACTAGCATATTTTTCATAGAATACACCAAAAAAAAAACCTCAAAAAGGTAAAAAAAAACAACAAGCCAAGGTTTTCCCTCTATATACATATATTAGGGCGTACACGAAATCGGCACCAAGAAGATGAACTCAGCATCGATGCTAGGCCGATTAGCGCTTGAGCTCGGCATTGTCAATTTTAAATAAACCCACGATTACCCTGCAAGATTTAGGGACAGTTGCATAATAGATATTAATGATACAAATTTGATATAGCCGTTGTAATGAAACGTGTGTGATGTTAAATCACGAGGCGATTAGCCGAGTGTTTTTATCACTCAAGTTTCATTACACTAGCTATATCAAACGTGTATCATTCAATATTTTATCTACGACGGCCTTAATTGCTGCTAAATTAGATTTTTTATTTCATGTTTGACATTAGAAAAACATAGGTCCATATTCTCACCTCTTAAAATCGCACTACTTTCCGAAAAATCATGCACTTTCTCTTACCATCTCATATTTTAGCATATAGCGCTATCTTCTTTTATTAAAATTTTTGCTGAAGTAACGAACTTTTAAGAGGTGGGAATACGAACCATTTAGTGTAAAATTCATAACTTGATCAAGTTGCATTTTATTCATTGTTATGGTAACTATTTGTTTGTTTGACAGCTGTCAAAGTTATAATAGTATATTATGCTACAAGGACCGAACGACTGTCATTTTTGTCCAGGATAAATTTGGCTGCATTCAGTGAAGACGAGGGCAAAGCCCGAGGCAGAGGGGAGGTGAAGTACGAGGCGAAGGCGAGGGCGAAGCACGAAGCGAAGACGAGGGCAAAGCCCAAGGCGTAGCTCTGTGCAGCCAAATTTGTCCGTGACAATAATGACAGTCGTTCAGTGTCCGTGTTGCATACTATACTTTTTGTAACAAGTGCACCGAAGTACCCCCATTACTAAGTTTTTTAAATAAATTTGGATGTTCTGAAACTATCTCATCGATTTGACAAACAGATTTTTGCAAATGCAATCACATTACAGTAAACTAATACAATGAAACATAACTTACATGATTTATTTCATTGATTGATATTTTCACATTCTCTGTGCTATCCCGTTCACAATAAATGCACATACTATAACAAACACATTCTATAATACAAATTTCTCTCAAATATCAATTTGACATATAGCAATGAAATAAAAAAATCCAACGGCATCCTGATCCATGATCTACAATTTCATTTTTATCCAGCGGACAAAAATATGCATTAATTCCCAGTCAACAGAGAATTAATGAAAATTGCTACCATAGTTTGGAATTGAGAACTTTCGAAGCAGATGTTAGCTCAATAATAGGGTACTTTCGGTGTACGTGTTACAAAAAATTAATAAACAGGCTGTCACTTAACATGCTGTTAAGTAGATTTTTTATTGACGTTCATCTGGGAAAAAATAGATCGCGTGAATATTTTACTTGTTTCTAAGGTTTAAATGACGATTTAAAATTGCATTTGTTGTAAAATTATACATGAGAATATCATAACTTCTATTTAGATGTCAAAAAAATCAGGTTAGAAACACGTGATCAAATATTTGACTTTGTGATTAGAATCAAAAATGCTTTTTGCAACTGGGCCTTAGTTTTACAAGTGAGTACAACTTTGGAATCACTCATGTTGGGCTGAAATACAATATATAACAATGATTGTAAGCTAGCTCGCTACGTTCGCGTTCTTGAAAAACATTCCTGAATATTACCGAATTGCGCTGCGCGCGCCTGTGGGGCAGAACTTGAGCTTGAGACAGCCGAGAAGAGTGCACTGAACTCCTCATATTGCGTCGAAATCCAATTTATGAATAAGGGTTCAAATGTACGGTTAAAGCTGGCCTGGTTTATTATTAATATAAAATCGCATGTATCCAGAGAATCTGACTCGGGTAGAAGGATTAAGTCATTAGTCCTAATCCATAGTATAGTGCCGAGTTCGAGTAGGGGATTAAAGATCCAGGTAGTTTGGTGCCGAGATCGACGAGGCCGCCCATACTTTCAAACTCTAAACTGATCGAGAGATGATAGAATATAGAACAGACTACCACAAAAAAAAGATGTGAGATCAGTGTTGAGGAGACAAGTAGAACAAGAAAAAATAACTAGTTAAAATTAAGTCATTACAAAAAAAAAAGGTCAAAGATAATAGAAAATAAATATTGACTATTTTGAACACCAAAACCAGAGGACGAAGTAAAGACAAGAATAAAAACCCTATCAAAGATAGAAAATAAAGTTCAAAACTTAGCTGGAATCAAAATCTATTGGAAATAAAGAGGATAGGAATCAAAATATGAACAACCCAAATGATATTCGAAAAACCTTGTCGACCTATTTTTTTTCTTCAAATTTTATGAAGATATAATAATTTGAATTTTTCAATAATATTTGCGTCTTGAAAGAAAAGAAACAGGTCGACAAGGTTTTTGAATATCATCCGGGTTGTTCATATTTTGATTCCTATCTTTCTTTATTTCCAATAGATTCTGATTTCATCTAAGCTTTGAACTTTATTTTTTACCACTTTGAGAGTGTTTTTATTCTTTTCCGTACTTCGTCGTCTGATTTTAGTGTTCAAAATGGTCAAATTTAATTTTTCTTCTTCTCTCAAACAAAGATTTCACTTCCCTCAATGTTATTAAATTATTTTTCAACATTTACTTTGATATTCAGTGTCTGATATAAAATTAATGCTATTTTTAACAATAAATATATGAATCATCTCCAAAAAGTAACGTTTCCTGCATTCTACTGCTGAATCTACAGTTTCTATAATATTGAAGTCAATATGAAAGTGACTATTGATACTATGTTGTGGCTAAGCTGTTTTATTAGATTTCAAATTTCTATAATCAATTTTATGGTCGCTTAATTTGTTTTTCAAATAATACTATCCAGTTTGACCAATGTACACCGCAATGCAGTCCAAACTAGAGACTTTGTAGATCACATTTGATTTGCCCATTTCTAAAACTTTATCCTCCAATTTACTGTATAATATTGCTTACTCTCTTATTATTGTAAAACACTATGCTAATATCCTTGTTGCTCAATACCTTGCTGAGATTATATGTGCACCGAAAGTTTTCTAATACTGAACTTAATTCTGTTTCGAAAGCTCTCAATTCCAAACTTGTTGACAGAGAATTATTTAATATCAATTTCCTGCATAGAGAAAAAATCTGACGTGGACATCACGTGACTTACTTGTACATCATTAGATGTACATAATCAAACACAAAATCTCACCATTCCACGGGTAATCGTTCTGGATTTATCCAAAAGATTCTAAAAATCTGTAAAGTAAAATATGCTTTTAGCCTGATCGGTTGCTATGGAAACAGTATAGGTCTTATGCCACAACATTTCTAAATACTGACTTCTAAAATTCTACGGCTAGCAGTTCTGAATTTATGCACAAAATTTGAAAAATATCCAACTGAAGTGCTATTTCGGTTCAGTCGATTGTTATGAGAATTAAAGGCAATCATTCAGATGCTTCAGCAGACTGAAATACCAAATTTCAATACTCTACAGCTACAGCCGATCTTTTCGAATTTATACGAAAAATTCCAAAGGACTGTCAAGTATTTAAGGCTGGTCTAGAGTCTAGTTGTGCACCTCGCATTATGGTTGCTGTATCAAAAGTGCACTTTACTTGAAACTATTTTTGAATTTTCCGCATGAATCCAGAATGCAGGATACTGAAATTCAGTATTTGAAATTGCTGTAGTATCTAAATGTTTATCTTCTATTTTTCTAACAATCGGCTGAGCCGAAAGTGCACTTTATATAACAGACTTTTCGAGTTTTTCGCATAAATTCAAAACAATCAGTCTGTATTGAAATTTTGTATTAAGAATTTCTGTAACATCTAGTTGTGTACCTCGCATTATGATTGCAATCATCTGTACCGAAAGTGCACTTTACTCGAAACATGTTTAATTTTTCGCATAAATCCAAAACGATTGAACGCAGAATGTTAAAATTCAGTATTCAATACCTATGTCACACCAAACAGTGATTATGAGTGGCTATGAGTGAATTTATTCATGAAACAAAAGAACGCACTTTCTCTGCAAGCAAAACAAATGTCAAACAGAACGGCAAAGTGGACTGAGTAGCTTATGATGCGTATGAAGCCGGCTGTATTTTTTTCGTCAGTGGCCACTGTTGAAAATTAACGGATACACTATTTTCAAGAGTGACCACTCATGACCACTAATGGTCACTATTTGGTGTGACATAGGCATAAGACGATTGTGTTGTCTAGATGCTCATATCCTATTTTCATTGAGATCAACTGAGTTACAAATACACTTTACTTGACTGTCTTTTAAAATTTTTTGCATAAATTCGAAACGGTCGGCCGTAGAGTATTGAAATTTAGTATTTCAGTCTGCTTTAGCATTTGAATGATTGCCTACTATTCTCATAACAATAGACTAAACCGGAAGTGCACTTCAGTAGAATTTTTTTTCCATGTAAAATATCTATAAGCTCGCCATTTTTGACAGTTTAGTTTCTAAAACATCTTTGTCGATTTTATTGCATCTACGTGAATTTTAACAACACTTTGGTGTATTATATTAGTAAATTGTAGTAATGCATTTCGTGAACAAACTGATAAATTTTATTAAATGTGTTATATTAACGTGAATCAAAAAAATTCCAATTTGCACGTCATGATTCTGGTCCAGCTGATAGAGAACAACACCTAATCATCAGAAATCGCGTTAAATGTACATCTAAAATCCTATGGGGAGTATTTGTGACAAAAATGTCGTAGAAAACGAAAATCTTGTAGCAGCCGAAGATATCGAAGCTGCGAACACACTTCTTTCATTAAACGCGATTGAAAAAAAAATTGTCTCAGTTAAAAACTAACGGCGTTAGAAAACTGTCAACGAGAAATATTATTATTCTTTTAAAGGGCTCAAAATAATTCGAATCAGTGATACTAATATTGAATCAATAACGATCAAGTGATTAAAAATAAATAAAAAGTCAATAATGATTAGTAAAATGTTCAATATGTGCGCACCACGTTTGTTTTACGAAACACAATCTACCGACTCAAGCCAAAGGTTAAAAAATCATTTGTTAATATACTATTTTATTTTATTATTATTCTATTTTATTATTTGTTTATTAGAGGTTATAAATGTGACTACTGATATCAACAAATGGTTTTATCTTCTGCGCGCACGTCAAAAACTCTACTCTTTTCATGCTTTTACTCCATATTTCTTATTGGCTTTATTAAAACACTAAATTTTAACGTCAGAGTTTTAAGAAAATATTGTTGAACTAAATCGCTAAATAAAATTGTAGCTCACAAACTGGCCAGACAGTTTGAACATTTCATTACTATTTTTCTTTTTTATCAAAAATAAGCTTGATATGTTTTTAAAGCATTGTTGAACATTGTGTTCAATTTTATACATAAATGCTTTTCACTTCTGATTTGCTAGGATTGACTAAGCAGAGCCCACGAGACAGACATATCACAAATTTTCCACTACCTTTGGCGCGGTGGTTACCATGATGACCGCTGTATCGATTTTGGACAGAATATGTTGAGCCCATTTCAGCATACCCTCAATCACGTCATATAGTTCATAAGTTGGATAATATTGATAGCAACGCAAACAAAGGAGTATAGGCGTTCGTTTTGTACTATTTTCTTTAAAATATTTTGTAAAGCTAGATTATCGAGATATTTATTTTTGTCATTACATTTTTCTTCAATTTGACAGAAACTAAATCTGAATCGCATTTTAATTTTTCCACAGGGACATCATCGTTGCACTATTTTGTAAATTATATAATTTTTTTTTTTTGTAAAACATTGGCAGTTTTAATACATGCATATTTTTCTTGTTTAAAGAGCTTATTTCCCTATAAGACTGATGTATTTATTACACACGCACAGCGGTGAGTGCTCTATTATTGACTAGCGCGCCAGTTTCAAATTTTGACGATATATATAATAATAACTCTTTTTACAAGCAATATAATTTTAATATATCTTGTCGAAAAGATAGCCTAAAGTATATAAGGGTGTCCCATTTCAATTTACCGCTGAAAACGATATTATTTTTCGCTGCAATATATCGAGAAATATGCACCGAATGAAAAAATATCTGCAGTGTTTAACGATTTTCCCACCCTTCGAGAGATGGGCGAAAAGGCGATCACTCTAAAATCTTGGATGAGAACTACTGTTTTTTATTTGAGATTTGGATAGAGCGTCGAATACCAAGTTAATTTTACCTGAAACCTTAAGTTCAATAACGTTCAAACTTAACAATATAATAAATTACGGTCGAATTTCGACCACTGGGCGACCACCAGTAGAATCAATTAGACACGATGTTTTTTATTCTAATCTTAATTTATTGCTTAAAAAAGTCTAATTTGGAAATGATATACTAATGAAGATGTCTGGATGAAACAATTTTATTCTATAACAAACAAATAACTTATAAAAACATTTCTTCAGATTTCAGTCCAACTAATTGAACACTTTGTTCCCAAACTTTCGCTCTAGCTTCTGCACTCAAATCTGCCCAAAGTCTTGATGGTCTGCAGTCACTAAAATATTTTCCAGTAATTCCTTCGGCTCGTTCACAGGCTGCTAGATGGATTGTTGTCTCAGCGCCTTCTTCAGTAGTCTGAAAATAAATTTTCTTGTCAACCACTTGAATATAACACCATTATTACAACTCTTTTTGTGTGAAGAGTATTCTATTTTGAGACCGAAGTCTTATTCTTTCTGTTTCCATGTTTATCCAGTTCAAATTTCAAAGCTCAGAGATTTCAGGGACTTATAATTAATAGGTCTTAGCTATTCGACAATTTTCTCACTAATGGGGTCATGGTGATTACGTGGATTACTTATGTGTACAAATTGAGTTATGGAAATTGAGTACAATTTTTAAATGTGCTTGAATCCAATAGATGCATTGTCTTTTATGTTATTGGTTGCCGTCAGATGCGTTTGCCTGTAGTCAGCACTACTCCAAGAACAGAGCCCCAAACAATCATTATCATGAGTATTCAAGTCAGTAGAAACTCTGTGTGACGAGATTTCGCCGAAAATAAAGTAATTATGGTACGAAATATCTCGGAAATATCCTAAATTGTTTTGATAAGATGAAAAGCTCGCAGATTGTTCAATTTCAAAAAGCTGATTCAGGAACAATAGAAAAAAAAATAAAAAATTAGAAGATTCAAGGTATTTCGGAATGAAAGGCACAACCATTTGGAATGTTAGATTGGTTCTTGTACTATCAGA
Source organism: Dromius quadrimaculatus (assembly GCA_963989225.1). Taxonomy (NCBI): domain Eukaryota; kingdom Metazoa; phylum Arthropoda; class Insecta; order Coleoptera; family Carabidae; genus Dromius; species Dromius quadrimaculatus. Next base: position 43,797,092 of record OZ022331.1, on the reverse strand, counting down.
AGAAACGTCACATTCAAAATTATCTTGTACAATGAAAAAAATTGGCTGATTGCTCACACCTACTTTCATATTCTTAGGAGAGAGGATAAAACAGCCTCTTGAATTACCCTTCACTGTATACTTCACAATTCTGTCAATAACTTTGATACGCTCCACACGAACGAAGTATACATTTATATTTATTTAAAATTGTATGTCGTATACCATAACAATTACCTTGAACAGAAATGAGTCAATTATTTTTGCGTATATAACAAGGTTGATTTTAGATTTTTTATACAATTCCGTATACACAGCTCCCGGATGTAAGCAGTTGACTGTCACTCCAGTGCCCTTAAGCTTTTTGGCCAATTCTATACTAAAGTGAGCCATACAAATTTTACTGTTACAGTAAACGAATGGTTCAAAGAAAATAGGCATGTCTACTTTATTAATATCATTCACGTCAAAGGCAAAAGTCACATTAGCCGTAACTGATGCTAAATTGACTATTCTACTATTTGGCGTTTGCTTCATTAAACCTGTAACAAAAAAAAAAATCAGAATCGTAAATTCAAAAATGACGTAGAAAATATTTTATTCAAGCTGCTATTGAATGCATCATTTTTATTTACTTGTACAGTACAAGGAAGTATTGTGAAACCGACAAAATTCACCTATCGAGATTTTGATGGAAATATCCGTTTTGAGCATCCCTGAATCCATTTTGACTATTTTGATGTCGGTACGTATGTTCGTGCGTTCGTGCGTACGTAACTCGCAAAACTCGAAACTGGTTGAACGTATAATGTTGAAATTTTGTATTTAAGACTGATATAGGGTCTAGTTGTGCACCTCGCATTATGGTTCCAATCGTCTGTACCGGAAGTGCACTTTAATTGAAACTTTTTTCGAATTTTTCTAATGAATCCAAAATGATCAACCGTAGGATGTTGAAATTCAGTATTTGAACTTGATGTTGAAATTCAGTATGGTTATCTGCTATTTTTGTGAGAATCGCCCAGGCCAGAAGCGCACTTTACTTAAAACTTATTTTGAATTTTTTGCATAAATATAGAATGATCCGCCATAGCATATTGAAATTTCGTATAAAGAACTTTTATAACATCTTATTGTACATCTTGCATTATGATTGCGATCGGCTAAACCGGAAGTGCACTTTACCTGAAACTTTTTTTTAATTTTCCGCATAAATTCAGAATGATCAGCCATAGGATACTGGAATTTAGCATTTGAAATTGCTGTAGCATCTAAATGGTCATCTTCTATTTTCGTAACAATCGGCTGAGCCGGAAGTGCACTTTATAAGACAGACTTTTTGAATTTTCCGCATAAATTCTAAACAATCAGTCGTGGAATATTTAAATTTTGTATTAGGCACTTTTATAATATCTAGTTGTACACCTTGCATTATGATTGCTATCGACTAAGCCGGAAGAGAACTTTATTCGAAACATTTTTTGAATTTTCCGCATATGCTCATATCCTATTTTTATTGAGATCCACCGAACCGGAAGTGCACTTTACTTGACAGTCTTTTGGAATTTTTCGCATAAATTCGAAGCTATCAGGTGAAGAATATTGAAATTTGGTATTTAAGTCTGCTGTAGCATCTGAATGATTGCCTACTAATTTCATAACAATAGACTGAACCGGAAGTGCACTTCAGTAGGAATTTATTTTTTAATTTTGCGCATAAATTCAGATCTGTTGGTAGTTGTAGAATTTTAGAAATCAGTATTTAGGAATGTTGTAGTATAAGAATAATGGCCTACTGTTTCCATAGCAACCGACTTGGCTGAAAGCGCATTTTACTTGACAGATTCTCAGAATCTCTTGGGTAAATCCAAAACGATTAACTGTGGAACGATGAGATTTTGTGATTGATTATATATATCCAATGATATATATGATCAAAAACAAAATCACATATATATATATATATATATATATATATATATATACATCCAATGATGTACAAGTAAGTCACGTGACGTTCACGTCAGATTTTTTATGTTTACTATGAAAAGTAGATGATTATGCTTCCAATTGAAAGTCAAAGTAGGATTTTCAAAATAAATATTCTATTCTGTCTAATAAAATGGAACTATAATTATTCAAAATGCTATAGATATATTTGAAAGACCGTACACACAAAGCTCGCGCATAACGTGTTCAAATGTAAGCAACTCTGATTGGTAGTTACATCATCAAGAAATTTTTGTCTAGCGTCTTAAAAACGAGTAGAATCACAAGGATAAATTTTGAAGTCAAGAAAATATTACATTTTGAAAAAAAAAACCTTGTACATCTAAGGTTGCAAAATAACAGTTATTGTCCAACATTTGTTAATGTTTTTGCACAAATAACGGAGAATGAGATAAACACGCACGTGCTCATTGTTACTTCGTTTCATGATGAATTCAAATGAGTCCATTTCGCTCTTGACCAGCTTTTATGAACTATCTATCAGCTTATTCAAAATATTTGTTCAATCTTATACCAAAATTTATTGGCAAAATATTGATTGAATAACAGTTTTTATGTTTAAATCTAAAACCTGTTAAAGAGGCGTGACTGTTATTACTGGAGATGATTTTATTGTACTCACCAAGTAGTAAATTTGTTAGCAAGAAGGGTCCAAAATAATTAACTTGCATTCCTGGTAGCAATCCATCTTTTGTTTTATCTTTCCCAAGACCAACTGTTCCAGCATTGTTAACTAGGATATCAAGTCTTTTTTCTGTTTCTAGGATGACCTTTGCAAATTCTCTTACTTCTGATAGAGATAAGAAATCAAGTTTTTTGGCAATAATATCTCTATTTCCAGAAGCAAGAACCATTCTCTTCTGAGCTTGAAGTAAAGCTTGATGGTTTTCTGAAGTTATGATCACTCGGGCGCCTCGTTTGGCCAAATTTAAAGCTGTTACATAACCTATACCTGTAACAAGAAATTATTAAAGACTTTTATCAAACACAGAGTCTTCCATTAAAAGGATCAAAGCAAACTAATGAAGATGACCTAAACCAAGAATTTTACAGACCATACTAAACAGCATTAATGTTTCTACTTCCAGTCGACCGTTTTAATTAATTGCAATTTCTATGTTTTACTGAAAGCTTTCAATTTTCTCGTCAGTATCAAAAAATAGACTAACATATGAAACTGCCTTTGGTTAGCGTAAATTTCATTTGTTTGGGAACTGAGCCAATCTTCTTCTTCTGTGATTTCTTTTGATGCTAGGCGTCGAGACTTTTCTAAAGAGATTTCCATGCACAATTTTAGATATTCTACTTTCTTCTATGCAACCATCTCATTTGTGCCTGTGCCAAAAGAATTGTATTTGACTGTCACTTTCTATCTTACAATATATACATATATGTATATATATTTACTGAATGTAAATCTAGTTGGCGAATATATATATATATATATATATATATATATATATATATATATATATATATATATATATATATATATATATATATATATATATATATATATATATATATGTATATATTGTAAGATAGAAAGTGAAAAAAAGAAAAAATCCTAGATATTTAAATGAATGTATCTGCTTCAGTTGGCTCTTATGTACATAAATTTGTGCTTTGTATTGTTTCTAGATATTATCATCGTTTTGGTTTTGTGTATGTTTATTTTCATGATTTTTTTTTCTGTTCCTTTCTGCCAAATGTTCACGTTGTATTGTAAGAGTTCCTTTTCTTGTATTTCAACTTTCGTCTGCTGTTCCGTCTTTATTTGCACATCGGGCTCTTAAGACTCTATTTTCTTATCCGTTTGTTCCTCCAAGCAATTCTTAAAAGTGTTGCTTGTATATCTCCATTATTTCTCCGGGGTTTGTTAACATTACCTCCTTTTATTATTTTTAAACTCTATGATACATTCTTCCGTTCTTAATCTTATTGATGCATTGTAAAACCAGGGTTATCAAAAACCCGGGTTTTTTCGGGATATGCCCAGCCCACCACCAGTGGCGTGCAGTGAATTTCTGTGCTAGGTGTGCACAGTCGGTGGTGAGGAAGGGGATATATATACATGGCCAACAATACAGCTTATTTTGCTCGCAACAACCAGCAATCCATTTAAATTTTTCATATATATTAATTTGGAAATGTTGCACGGACTGCTGGCCTTTAATTTTTATATTTTGAGTGAATTTCATGTCTGGCGTTGGTCTTGTTTTCATAATTTCATTTTTTGTTCCGACATCACGACGTGAAAAAGGATTTTCCAGTAGATCACAAATAATGATAGATCTATTTTCAGTTGTCATTCTACAAATGATAATTTCACAAAAATAAATAATTTAAGAAACGTATAAAATGAATGTTTACCTAATATTGCTGTCTTAAATAACGAATAACAATATTTCAACTATTTTAAAACAAACTAATAAAAGGCGTTTGAAAAAGAACTCAGCTAAACGTTGAATATTCAGTTCCAGGTGCAGAAAGTCTGCCTGCACCCAGCGAGAGAGAACGAGCGATAGGAGATCGCTAATTTCGGTATGCTTTTTCTCTGTCAGACTCTATTTCTTCACTTTCCCTATACTGACTATGCTGAACAGACCTCGCTCGCCGTGCAGGTGAGAAATCTGTACCTCAAGCGTCGACATTCGTTTCAAATATATAGCGAGTGACCCGCGATGCGCGCTCGTATTTTTGGTTGCATAAATAGATAAAATACGCTCTTTCTCTGATTTTATAATGAAAATTTGTGAAATAAAATGTAGTATTCAATGAACCATTGTATTAATTTTATTTACGTAATTTCTAATATTTTCATAGGGTGTGCACGCCACTGCCCACCACTCATTTGGGTTTCTCAAAATAAAAACTGATTACATTGTTGATGTAATACAAGTTGAAAGTAATTACAAGAAACACCGGCTTGAATAATAGTCATCAAGCTGCAGTATAAAGTTTATTTATTTACTAGATATGTACATTATTATATTTTTTTTTATTTCGTTATACAATTATTACAGAGCCAGCGTTTGTTTTGATTGGAGCGAAATTATCTTGGTACACTCTTTTTTTTTTTAAAATGCATGTCAAGTTGAAGTAGCAGATAGTTTTTTTCAGAGTAATTTTACAAATAATTATTTTCTTGTTGAACATATTTTTCTTGACACATATTTTTATTTAACACAAAATTACTTTTTCAAGTTGCGTTTCGATAAAATTTTTTTCATGTAACTATTAGAATTGATGGTTTAGCTCAGATAATTTTTTTTTATAAATTTAATGACTTAAGGAAGTCGATAGTGATCCAAAATTCAATATTATCGACAGGCCAACTTAGACAGATCAAAAAATATGTGTTATGTACTCTTCAAAGTATTTCTGGTATCTGATGCCAAAAAAAAGCAACAGACGGCTTTCGGACTTGAATAGTTACTGACAAGACATTTAATCGAAAACTAGATCGATTAGATAGCTCCTTTCATTAGTTACGCTGTATAATGTGGCATAATAGTTACCAAACGTGTTTAATGAAGCACAATTTTTTGCGTATTTTAGGAAGAAACAAATATTTCGTACCCATGAATATCGAAGGACAATAAATAAGAGTTATCCATTCAGATATTTATTTTTTAAGAAAAGAACCAACAGTACAAAAGAGTGTTCTCACTGAATAATACATTGAATTAACAAATACCAATAAAACACATGAGGTTAAATATTAGTTGGATGAATGAAGGCGAATGAGAGTGGAAGGTTCTTGTAGAATGTTCCGCATAAATTTCAACTTACTTTTGAATGAAGATATAAAAGAATTTTTTGTGGAAAAGTTGGCTAAGCCTGTCCCAGAATGTGAGATTAGTTTTGATTGCAATATAAATTATTTTTGGACAAGATTTAAGGACTCTCTTCTTGAATGTGTTAAAGACGTTTGTGATTTTTCTCTCAGATACTCAGAGGCAAGAATAAATAACTTTTTAGTCGTAATTTTTCAATATTGCTTTTCATTTGCAATTATTTCTAGAAAAACTATAATACGACTTATTTTTAAACTGAAATAAAAAAAAACCGGCTTCTGGATTTATAGGTCATTTAGATTCTTAAAAAAGGAATTAATAGTTGATAAATTTTGGGCCACTCCAGTAATTAATGGATATTAAAATCCAATTACCTGTGATCTTGACATTTAGTAACCGAATTAATGAATTTAAATTCACAGTTTGTCGCAACAAATAGGTACACAAATATCGTATTAGTCTTGAAATTCCAGTAAACTTACGGTGTTATATTTCCTTTCATATTCTTTCAATTGTATATGCGGTTATTTTCGAAGCTCTTGATTTATAAATTGCATACCGATAACTGAAAAATATTTTTATTTTGAATTGTTCTGATCGAATTTAATAGGAAATTTTAGTTTCAATTAATTTAAATTCAAATCCGGTGCAACTGGCCACTTAATTGGGTTCTACAAAAATTTTCATCGACTCAATAGCAGCTATTGATTCATTTATTTATAAATGTGCATTGCATGATTATTTAATAAGTTTATCAAAGTCGAGTCCAAAATTTTATCCTAAGAAACCACGTCGATAAGAAAATCTTATTATGCTGCGTACTCCCACCTCTTAAAATCGCTCTACTTCCGAAAAAATTATGCACTTACTCTTACCATCTCCTTTTATTAAAATTTTTGCTGAAATAGCACACTTTTTAGAGGTGAAAGTACGGACTATAGTTTTCCAGGTTGAGTGATTTCAGCCGGAAGTTTTTTAAATTAGATCAATCAACGATTCTATGCTATATTTTACTATTTTAATAGAACAGCATCAAGAAATCCATATGACTATAAGATATGTATTCATTCTCACAAAATTTTTGCCTGACTAGCTTTATTCAGTCGTAATTTCTTGTCAGATCGCTCCAAAGAGATATATTTTCAATATTTCAGTTACGTTATCGAACAGTATTGTTTCTTTCTAGGTCTTGTATTGAACAATTACAACTTAATTTATTGCATTGGATGTTCGATCACATAGGTAAAATACAGAATGTATTTTATTTCTGTATTTAGTTAGATATCGGATAGCGCCTAACTTATTGGATACCGCCATATTGTCAGTATTATGGGTTACATGTCAGTATGAGTTTGACATTTGTAAGGTAGGTTTAATCAATTAATTCAATTTATAAATTTTGATGCTTTAAACAAGTACCAAAATTTAAAAATAATAAGCGATAGAATTGAGAGATTTCACATATATCCATGCAAGATTAATATGAATTGAATATGAAATAATGTTGTATGAAAAATTCAGTCTTTTGTTTAAAGCGCCCGCTGAGAATGTTTCGGCATAAGCCGAATGTGCCAACCGTTTTGCAATTTTGATAATGTGGTGACATTCAATTACTCACAAAAGAGTAAAAGAAATCAGTTAATTATTTTCATTGAATAATCTTCGACTGAAATTAATCAGTACGATCTTGGAATTTATATTTATAGTATAATTTTATGATATACATAATATCTATATCAAACTGATCTTTGAGAGTATAATTTGGGTCTCAGCACTCGTTAATTTTTATTGCTTGAATCAATTGAGTTTGACATTCAAAACTCAAAACAATGTGTTATTTTATTTAATTTGATTAAATTGAGAAATATTTGTACTATGTTTTGAGTTTTGAAATGCAGATGATATAGTAAAAATATGAAAGAATCATCCAAAACAAATATTTAGTGCCTGATTGCTCTTTACTCACAGAATATTATGAGATTAATTCTGAATTTCGATGCAGGCTGCATTCATATTTAATCATCGGTAAGATTTAATTTGAAAAAATTACCTGACCGTTAACCAGTTATTACCCCACTACTTATATTCATGAAATATCATGCAACCTAAAAAAATATTAGATCACGAAATATGGAATATGGTAAACGATACTGAAATAACATCAAATTGTTCTCAAAATTTGCAGAATGCTGAATATAGGTGATTGGGGAGATCAAGTTTTGATATTGATTCTTTGAATGGTGAAAAGATGTGTTGCAACTACTCAATTGACTTAACTTAAGACTCAAGTTGAGAAAAAGATTCATACGAAATTTTTGAACATATTGTTATTTCACTTCACAATATCTGTATAGTTTCTGTTTATCTACGGCAGGAGTTTCCCAGCTACATAGTTTATTTTGTTCACATGTAAAATTCACAATGTGAGTAAATAATAAAAAAAAATAACATTTGAATGATATCAGAAAACATAGAAATTATAAAATAGTCATGAAATTGTTGAGCTCTACTGCTTTCTGTGACTTCTCTATTATTCTTCAATTGATGAATAATATTTATATCAAACAGTCACAAGCTTGGAGCTGAATGAAATAATTTTTTCTTTCTTTTAAATTCGCTTTAGTGAAAAATTAATCACAAATTGATGTCACTTGCGCTCAAAATTTTTTTTCATTGTCAAAATATGTTATGATTTGTATACTTATTGATTCAATACCCAAATATAAACTGCTTGATATTTTCTCCACGCAACCGCCTTAAATTTGAATGAATTTTCTGATTCGTTAACAATCGATCAATAATAATTTATTTACTGATTACTCTTCTTGTAACCCAGTATTGAATTTTTATTCTGGTGGCCGAGTTATAGACTATTTTGAATTCATTTTTAAATCAGGAGCTACTGGAATTCAAATAATCACGAAAATTTAATTAATTGAAGACACAGTCATATTTTGCATACAGAATCAATGATATTATTTTTATCTACCTACCTCGATTTGAACCTGTCACTAAAGCCGTCATTCCATTCAATTTCCTTTTGCTATAACATTTTCCCTTGGTCAGAATGACATAAACTTTCAGTAAAATCAAAAATGTTAGAGCAAAAACCACAAACACAAATTCTATATATGAAGAAACCATGATAAATAACAAGAAAATAATTGATTACTGATTTGTACAATTAACGTATGAGACATGAATTTCCCACTTTAACTGTCCGATACTCAGAACAATGCGCTCTGCCGTAGTAGCAACTGTTTGAATTTATATAAAAAACCAGTGGTACTTGTCCTCCATTTTTTCAACTCGTTGACTGTCAGTATTGATCAAGAAATCTAATCCATATATTTTTTTTTACATATTTAATTTTTTTTGAAAACAACACTCTTAAAAAGTGACATTTGACAGATATGTACAAAAAAGTAATATTTGACAAATGTGTTTGAGAAAGTGAAACTTCACGATCGCAATAGGGGCCATAGAAATACCTTTTTCCTTCTATCGCTTGAATAACCCGCCATATTGTAACACTACACTGCATGCAAAAGTAGTCCATTTTGGTATTTCAACAAATTTTCACGGTAATTGTACAAAAAGCATTGATTTTCTTGGACTAGTACATAAAGTATAATATTTTTAAATCAATGAACTTAATACTATATTTATTCGGGGTGAATATCAAAGTACAAATATTATTATTTGATATTCGAATACTAGCTGATTGGAGACATTTTGACACTGATTGTATTACTGACGATGTGGAAGCCAAATTATCTCCGTTCAAATTAGGGAATATGCATGAAATTCAAATTTGGTTCAAATATTTTTTTTCCGAATTTATATTGGCTGGACTTTTGTACTAAACCATCATTTTGGTATTTAATATCTTTTTAATTACTCAAAATTAATAAATAAAAATGCAAATTAAGCGCAGGAAATTCAAAGTTCCAAAACGCAACACCATTAGTTAAAACGAAATGTGACGTCAGATACTACTAATACTGCTTACATTTGTATGGCATTGCAGGCTCTTGATTAGAAAAAAAAGTAATAACGTGAGTGTTGTAAATTCATTTATTGTTTAAGTGTAATTTTAGCATCCTAGTGAGATTATAAATCATTAATGGCCGATTTCACGATCTCGAGTTAAATTAATCCGGTTTAAAGTGTTCATTTCCTTGATAACAGAATCAATTTCTGCATTATTTGTGTCATCACTGACTAATCAAATTGATCAAATGAATCGAAACTCAATCCATTGGTTAACTCTCCGTCACTTAAACCCAGGTCAATCTAACTCCCGGTCATGAAATCGGGCATTAGACAGTGATTTTGTAAAAGCACAATCGGATAATCTGTCAAGAATAGATATATTCATGATGTCGTCTTATTTTCTTTAAATCCAAATTTTACGTCCGCTGAAGTAAAAAGAGTGAACACTGCAAAGTAATTATTCAATAACAGCACATTATGTACGCTATTTTAATAAATACAATCCGAAATCCGAACGAAGCCGCATACATACACTGAATTTTATTGCTAAAACTAATTACATCTAGAGTACGTTTCACTTAATGACAGCAACGCTCACGCTTAGGACCGCGGTTTTTGCTGTTCCACTAACTCATGGTCGATGTGGCTGGTGCTTCAAGTGGAACGATGCGAGTGTCTGTTAAATGTCAAATGAACTGACAATTTTTCTTTAGAATTGAAAAGTAAATCATAAATAAGATTAAACTAACCTATAGCAAAAAGGACATACGAATGGAATAAATCCAATATGCCTGTTTAAAAACGCTCTTGAATAATAAATAATGATAATGAGAGACCATGAAATTATCTGTTATATGACAAATGGAAAATCTTGAATCAATTGACATAGCTTGGAATCGAAAGTACAAATTGGAAAGGCATCTTCTTATTTAATTTGAACTTCTTGGCGATATATTCAAAAATGAACACAACGACCGCTTCGACCCACCTTCTTGTGGAACGATTATTGAGGGGACATGAGCGTTGCGGCAGTCTAGTGGAACGTACCCATATGTTATTCATGATCTGTCAAGTTTATTATGACACATCTCTTCTGATAACCTTACATCATTTCTTACGTATTTTAAAACCTGCCTGGATTGGAAAAAAGACTTTATCAGGTACGTTTCTGATAGTATTCTGCATTCAGGCACAATGCAATACTTATAAACTGACTTTTGACCTTTTTTAATGCTGAAATAAATTGAGAATAAAAACACCTGTAGTAAACAATGGATTGTAATGTCACTGGACATGTTATTTGACGTCATCCATAGAGCGCGCGAAAATGGCGGCGTTTAAACAGCTCAAAATTATTCTCAATTTTAAATATTTTTTTAAACTTGATTACAGCACTTTTAAACATAATTTATATTTTTTACTATGTTGTAACGATTTAATCAGTGTATTAAATTTATAAAAAAATATTCATGAATATTCCCTATTGCGGCAATGTGTTTTGAAACATTCATGGCCAGTTGCACCGCTCTAGCTTAAATTTTAAGTTTCACTTGAACAAAAAATATCGAATCGAAATCGACAGCAATGTTCATGTCACATTTGACTTTTGAGTATTGATACGATATTGTTCAATTAGGCGACACTTAAAATTTAAGAGCCAGCGGTGCAACTGGCCATCAATTTACTACCGGCGGACTTTCCAATGTAACAAGTAACTACCACAAAAGATTGCCAGCCTACTCAATTTTTTAATTCATCAATCTTCATGCCATCAAAGTGGCTGATGTCTTATAAGTGTGGCCAGTGTATTTCTCACAGTATGGTCAAGAAACAAACTACAAATGTGTTGACCCCAACGACTTGTTTGATACATCTGTCGATGACATATTATCGATATGTATATTTTTCGAACGTAAATGAATTTATGTTCGACTGCATCATAATCATGTAATTTATGGTTGCATTTAGTACCCATAATGTGCCACTTAATTGGACTAGGATTTTTACTTTATATAATTGGACGGAACTGTTATTGTCAAAAAAAGTCAAACAAATGGATTTTTTTATTAACATTAAATAAATCCAAACAATTAAATCAACATATTATTTATTATGGTAATGAATACTTATAACTCAATTGGTATCATCGTGAATATTCAGACCCGAAGATAAATTCTTATTGTTACAAAAACATTTTTCTCTCTCAAAATTTGTGATTCTTTGATACATCTGCAAACAAACAGTAAAAAACAATTATAACAATAGCAACACTAGCAAAGCACATCAAGTTATACTTACCGAATTTTTGTATAGGGAAATTAAGAAATATTTTTAAAAGGTATCCTGCGTCTTTGAAGCATTCGAACATAAAAGCTTTGTATGTAATTCGTATATAAACAAACTTTATAGGCTCGCTTTCCTTATTAGACTCGCTTGCGCTGCTCGCTCGTCCATAACCAGCGGATCGTCCAATAAAGTTCTATATTATATACTAATACATAAATAGCTATTATTTTGCAAGTAATTCAACAGACCGTATTCCGATATTGTCAATAACAGTCCTTTTTCAGTTTTTGATGGACGAATATTAATAAATATGACATACATAGAATCAAAGTTCAGAACACAAAATTTTGTATATGACACAAGCATTTTTCTTTGCATGGAAATGAATCATTAAAATGCAAAGCAAAATACAAAAATTAATGAATTGCGTCAAACGGCAAAAAAAATCATAATCAGGTTTATTTCGAAAATTTTGTTGCTAATATTGCCAAAATGGTAAAATATTTTATGTAATACAATGAAAATCGTGAATCGCTCTAATTTTTCCATGAGGTATTTTTATAACAAGAATATTTTTTTAATCATTTAACACAAAAAATAAGATACTCTCAAATATATCTGGGTGAAACTATTATATTTTATGAATAACAAATAACTTATAAGAACATTTCTTCAGGTTTCAGTCCCACTAATTGAACACTTTGTTCCCAAACTTTCGCTCTGGCTTCAGCACCCAAATTTGTCCAAAGTCTAGAGGGTTTGCAATCACTAAAATATTTTCCTGTAATTCCTTCGGCTCGTTCGCAGACTGCTAGATGGATTGTCGTCTCAGCGCCTTCTTCTGGGGTCTAAAAACATATTTCAACAACATTAAACTAAAAGTACATACTAAATTGTTTCGAATATTTTCATTCCTCATTATTATTTATATCAAAGAAGATTATTTTCAATGCATTTATATATAAAGGAAAATAATTGGGTGCAGAATTATAATTTTTTTTAACAGTAGATTGATTGATTTGTTCCTTGAATTATAATTTTACTAACTCACATTGAGATCTTGAGTGCTATAAGATATACCATTTTAAGAGGCACATTTTCCAGAAATGTCATATGAATTTGACTTTTGGAATGAACCTATATTTTATTTTATTCTGCAAAAATATTTTTAGTGCATCTATCTCTTATTTATAGAAAAAAGCGCTATTGTCTTCACTTCGACGTCTGGTCTTAGGTCTCTAGTCTCCGCTTCTCTTCTTTCAATTGTGAAGATATCGATCTAATTTCTAAGCTCATCTATAACTTAGTAAAAAGTAGTAGCAGAATAAATTTTCTTTGTGGTAGTGTAAAGGGTAATGAATGGAACATAACAGCGTTGAAATAATTCACAAATGCCGGAAATGTCTTCCTGAATGTTTGGCTATAACAACTGATCGTTGTCAAATCGACACGCGTACACATGTAAGGGGAGATAGATTTGTGTCCATCGCTTGCAATTGCAACCAAAATATTTACTGATATTATTTTAATCCTATTTATTTTTGTCTTCCCAACAACATGAACATTGCACAATTTTTCTCTTGTTTTACTTTCTATCTATTTATAAACTTCTTCTGACATGAGATAAAATTATTTTAATTATGACTCAGTTAAAGTGCTCCGTGATAATTAGCAACTTCTACCACTAGAAAGTTCTACTCAAAATGTGACTATTACCGGAATAAATAGCATAGTCAGTTGCAAACAAACAATTATCTATTTTCAAATATCTACTTAATTTATTTGACACATACCTCATATTAATGGTACATTTCTTGATGAAAAATATTTTTTAAAATATGTTTTGTAGACTAGAATATCAATTCGGAGCTTTTTTTTTTCTAAATTTTTTTGAATGCTATTATAATGAGACCTTATATTCCATGGACTATCATATTTTAAAGAAGAATTTTGTATTATTTTCCCATGTAATTAAACATCGAAATGATGGTTATCCACAGTAGTTGGCTTTTTTATATTGCTGAAATATTTTTTGTACCTACAATTGACTTTTATTTTGAATTGATCATCAGTCATTTATCATTACACAGTACTTTTCCCCTCATTGTATTAAAATTTTATAGTAAGACAAAACAAAAATTAAATTATATTTTAATCGTTGTGATTATGAGAACGGAACGGTTTTTTGCGGGATGAAATCAAAATTAGTGCCCATTGCAAAGATGAGAATTATGTCAGCTCTTGAAAACGTGTGAAAAAATCCAAGTACGTTTGTCGTTCTTTGACAAATTAAAATTACCAATGTTTTGGTTTTACCATTTTTTTTTTATCTATTTCTTTGAGAATTATTTGCAAAAGAAGAAATTGTACAAAATAAGTTTTTCACGGGAAATTTTAGAAACAAGATCACTTGTATGATGTTCTCTCTGATAATACATTTTTTCCACTGGAAGTTGCAGCTCTTACTTCTCTCAAAGTTGGCAAATGGAAATGTGGTACAATTTATACTAGCCCTAACCAATGTGTATTGGACCAAAACTATTCAGGAATCATTTTCCCTTTCTCTAATCTGATTTTGATACACACGAACAAAATAAAGGAAGCATATATATTCTACAATCTACAACGACCATATGACAAAAATGTTTCAAAAAATTTAACAGTTATCGAAGCTCCAACTTTCAGGAAAATTCAATTTTTCATTGGAGATAAATTGATTGTTTTTGTTTATTTGAATAGGCTATGTGCAAGGGGGCGGATTTTGAACAAATATCGATGCAAGCGCTCATTGTGAGCACCATTGTAACCATTGAACTCCATTTCTCAGAATACGTCAATGAGCTGTCATTGAGTATTGTAGTTTAAAAGTGAAAATAATTGCATATAAAACATGGGAAAACGTTTGTTCTGTTTCAGGCTGTTGTGTTAAGGATGATTCAAGTGAAATATAGTTTCATAGATTTCATGTACCCAGTTATAACATCAAAAAACGAGTGAAGTGAATCAAAGCGGTAAATAGAGTATTGTCTGTCTTTCATTATTAATCTATGTAACAAATATGTTTTTCTACGATCACTATAGAAAACAACATATTTCTCATACAAAACACAACTAGAAAACTTATAATTTCACACAACTGTGCGAAAAGTCGTGAGAAATCATTTCTCACACCAGTTTGACCAACTTACATATTAATAATTCATTCTGAATATTCTTTAGGTGATATATATGATATATTCAGCAAGATTATTGATAAATATCACGGACTTGATATAAATCTCTGTTTGCTCTTTTATAAGCCACATTTAGATACCAAAATTGCACTAAGTTCTGTTGGAATTATTTTCTTATTCTTGTAATATATATTCCGAAGGTTGGCAACACTACGAATCACAACTGTCAAATTGAAGCAGACAAAACACGTTCCATCACATTCTGTTGAAATCGAGAAATTATGTATGTAATTATTGTATCATAACCAAAATTAGATATCCACAAATATCATTACTGCAGTTGGAAAATGGTTAGTGACGAAAATTTAGAAAACACGCTACCCCAGATCACAGAAAACTCTAACTAATGAACCAATCAGAAGGTCGCCTGGGGAGAGTTAGCCAATGAGATACAATCTTTCTGTAGTTTGCAACAATTAGATTACACAACATTGAAATGTCAATCAACTGATAGAAAATATATCAATAATGTTCCAAATCATAACTTAAATTAATATCACAATAAATAAGCAGAGCAAACAATTAAAATGCCTAAATTATTTTATATTTGTGAAAATAGATTTAAAATCTCAGTTATACGAATGATTTACCTACATATTTCATTAAAAATTGTGATCGTAGAAAAAGTGTACAACACGTATAGAATCACCTATTTCGCACTTGTGTGATTCCAGCACTCGACTCCGTCTCGTGCTGAAAATTACACACCTCGTGTCTTGTTGTACAATATACTATTGTAATTCAATTGTGAAATTAGAAATATTCATCATCGATTTGGGATTCATGAATTCACCTCTATCTCTAACTTGTAAGATGTTTCAGTGATAGAAGTTTGTCAGATGCACTTCGCAATAATTTTGTTGTTAATATTTTCAGCAATATATTCTTCAACATGCTTAATATGGCAAAACTAATTTCACGCTTTACTTCAATGCTTCTTCGGTAAAAGGGATACAGTGTTTGATAAATACAAACCTGATCTGCAAGTTCACCGGCGTCATAATTTGAGGTTATCCTGTCAATTTTGACGAATTAAGACGTTTTCTCTATAATAGGTACGTTATCATTGAAGAAAAAAATACTCAAAATAAATAATTTCAACGTACCTTTTATGCTATGTAAGTTATATTATACGCACAAAGCCGAATTAAATAATATTAGTACATTTAAAAAATTATAGGTATGAAACAATGATAAAATGGAGTTCAATCGTTCTCCATTGCCCGCTAGAGGCGCTAGTAGACTTCATGCACGTAGCCTATAGCTAGATAAATGTAAAAAAATCTGACGTGAACATCACGTGACTTACTTGTACATCATTTGATATATACACAAATTGATTCAATAAAGTTTTCTGTCACTTTAGATTATAATTAATATAATTTTAATAATATTTTGACATGTAAAATGTCAAACAAAATCAAAAAATTGACAACAGATTATCATTGCCTACCTTAACATTTCAATAGCCATTGTTCATGAAGTACTTTCGAAATTTAGCATGCATTGACTCCACTATATTGTTTCGGACAGTTCCATACAGTTAACGTGAAGCAATATTGTTAAAGTGTATTTCCAATGTTGAATACAAGTAGTTTATTAATATAAAGGGATAATTGATATTATAAAAAATTGTAGCTGAGCTGTGTTAATTATAGGATATCGGAAAGGCAGAAAAGGTGTTTTTAGAATATGTCAAAGTAACAGTCGTTCAAAATCGTTACGAGAAGATAGTATGTACTATTCACTTCACATATCGACAAAAGAAAGCACAAATTTCTTGTGAAGTGCACATAAAATTTGTTTCGAAGTGTGCAAAATGTGATTCGTGGATGAAATCGTATCGACGTGAAGATTTCAAACCCTGGATCATGTAACAAAGGACACATATATTTGTTCTCTTTATTTTTATGGTGGCACTGAGCCCACATAAGCTAAACCTAACTGAATACCTATCAATAAAAGGATTGCAAATTAAGATATTTTCTATCATACGAAGATTGTACATTTTACACTTTGCGGATACACAATCGCTTGACATTTGCTATAAATATTATCACAGAGCTGTCATATATCTCAATTTGTAATAATTGATGAATCATGAGATAACTTCGAGGATATATATAATACAAGAATGAAGAATGCAGAAAATAATACTAACCTCTTCACTAATTCTTCTTTGTTACCATTCTATTTCCGTTCGTGGCACTTCAGCCACCGTTTCAATTGAAGGTAAGAATGTTTCTTTAATTTACCATATAACAATGTTGCCTCATCAATCATCTATTCATTCAATATGATACTGAAAATGACGTTGGTCCTATTACTGCTGCTTATTGAGACGAAACTGTCCGAAACAATATAGTAAAGTAAACGCATGCTAAGTTTCAAAAAGATTACATGAACAATGCCATTGAACTGATTGATTTATACTGCAAATTCTGAATGTCTGTTATACATATAAATTGAACTTCCGGCTCACCCGATTGATACAAAAATAGTAGATAACAATTTTGATGCTACAACAAGTTCAAACACTAAATTCCAATATGCTATGGCACGAACGAACATACGTACCGACATCACGCCGAAAATAGTCAAAATGGATTTAGGGATGCTCAATATGAATATTTCCATTGAAATTTTGATAGGTGAATTTTGTTGGTTTCACAATACAAAGTAAAGAAATGGTCTCATGATATTTTGGTCAAGTTTTGTAATATTCGAGTAAATGGAAACGGTGAAAAAATTGTGTATTTTCTTGGAAAGTGGACTCATCATTTCTAATTCATTACTTACTTGTACAAAGTACAAGGAAGTATTGTGAAACCGACAAAATTCACATATCGAGATTTTGATGGATATATCCGTTTTGAGTATCCCTGAATCCATTTTGACTATTTTTGACTTGATGTCGGTACGTTCGTGCGTGCGTGCGTAACTCACAAATCTCAAAACTGGTTGAACGTATAATGTTGAAATTTTGTATTTAAGACTGGTATAGGGTCTATTTGTGCAACTCGCATTATGGTTCCAAGCGTCTGTATCGGAAGTGAACTTCCAGCCACCTTGGTTGGTGGTAGCCTCAAAGTTACATTCACACATTTTTTGTGGTTTTTGAGTCAATTGTTATTTTCATACTGTATTTCAATAAATATTGGAAGTTAATCTTCACAACTATGCTGTATACAACAATGTTATAGGATTGTAATACTTTTATAAGAATGCTGAAGATGGATGGGTGCACATCCGAAACGTCCGAAAATTAATAGTAACATGAATAAAATTAAGTGGACTGCAATAACTAAAAAATTTTTTACTTAATCCATATTTGGGTCCTTCAATCTGAATTAAAATATTAAAACAAAAAAAGTGAACTTTACTTGAAACTTTTTTCGAATTTTTCTAATAAATCCACAATGATCAACCATAGGATGTTGAAATTCAGTATTTGAACTATGTTGTATCAGAATGGTCATCTTCTATTTTTGTAACAATCGGATGAGCCGGAGGTGCACTTCATATGACTGATTTTTTTAATTTTCCGCATAAATTCTAAACAATCAGTCGTAATATTTAAATTTTGTATTAGGCACTTTTACAATATCTAGTTATACACTTTGCATTATGATTGCTATCAACTAAGCCGGAAGAGCACTTTATTCGAAATATTTTTTGAATTTTCCTCATAAATCCAAAACGATTGAACATAGATTGTTGGAATTCAGTATTTAGGACGATTATACAGTCTAGATCTCTAGATGCTCATATCCTATTTTTATTGAGATCCACCGAGCCAGAAGTGCGCTTTACTTGACAGTCTTTTGGAATTTTTCGCATAAATTCGAAACGATCAGGTGTAGAATATTTAAATTTGGTATTTCAGTCTGCTGTAGCATCTGAATAATTGCATACTATTTTCATAACAATAGACTGAACCGGAAGTGCATTTCAGTAGGAATTTATTTTTCAATTTTGCGCATAAATTCAGATCTGTTAGTAGTCGTAGAATTTTGGAAATCAGTATTTAGGAATGTTGTAATATAAGAATAATGGCCTACTGTTTCCATAGCAACCGACTTGGCTGAAAGCGCATTCTACTTGACAGATTCTTAGAATCTCTTGGATAAATCCAAAACGATTAACTGTGGAACGATGAGATTTTGTGTTTGATTATATATATCCAATGATATTGTTTCGCATGATATGACGAATATTCAATTAACTTGCATTCTATCGCATTCTGAAATCGTCGGTTCACTCATCACTTGAAAGCTCAGAAAATAACTTCTCGCAATCGAACTATAATGTATTTTAAATTTTATATCATAAAATTACCTTGAAATAAAGTGGGTTAATTATTCTCGAAACAAAAAAAATAAAATTGAATTCTGCTTTTGCGAATAAAACTGAGAGCATGATTCCTGGATGTAAACAGTTGACTGACACTCCAGTGCCTTTAAGTTTTTTGGCCATTTCTATAGTAAAGTGGGCCATACAAATTTTACTATAAATGTAGCCAAAAAGTTCAAAATAAAAAGGCATGCCGACTTTGTTGATATCATTCACGTCGAAACCAAAGGGAAAATTTGCCATAACTGATGCTAAATTGACTATTCTACTATTTGGTGTCTGCTTCATTAGACCTGAAACAAAAAACCAAATTCAGAATTTGCAAAAAATGCAATCTTCTCTGAGCTGAAATTTAAAGTGAATTCAGAAGAATAAACAAATAATTAAAGATTATGTGAAATTAAATATCAATAAAATATGAATGTCATATCGTTTTTGCGAAATTGATCATTAATTGCCCGTATTCTGTAACACAATCATTTATTTATCATCGACATTGACAAATGGAAGTAATTGTGACAATTGAATATTCAAAATATTCAGTACTATCATTGTTCATTAGCTAAAATAAATAATGATTGATAAAATTAAGTAAGTGCAAATAGCATAGCGCAAAATCAAAACAATAGTAGATTATTTAACAAGTAGGGAAAAGTGAGAGTTTACTAGCGAATGTAAATATTTCAATTCACGAGCGAGAGCAACGAGCATTGCTACCTGCGAACCTATTTCATTCTAGTCCTTATCAATAAATCAATAAATATACCCGGTTGTACATTTGCAACAGTCAAACTTATTTTTCGAAAATTGATAACAAATATTGCCGAAGTACAGTATACTCACCTAGTAGTAAATTGGTTAATAAGAAAGGTCCAAAATAATTAACTTGCATTCCTGGCAACAACCCATCTTTTGTGAATTTATTTCCATGACCAATTGTTCCAGCGTTGTTGACTAAGATATCAAGTCTTGTTTCTGTTTTTAAGATGTCCTTTACAAATTCTCTTACTTCTGCTAGAGATAAAAAGTCAAGCTTTTTAGCAACAATATCTTTATTTCCAGAAGCAAGAATAATTTTATTCTGAGCAAGAAGTATAGTTTCCTGGTTCTCTGAGGTTATGATCACCCGAGCACCCCGTCTGGCTAAATTTAGAGCTACTTCATAACCAACACCTATAAAAATAAAAATAGAATTAAATATAAACTATCAAATATAGGATCTTGAGGTCGTTTGACACGGTGCATTAAATGCTGCATTTTGCTTTGCATTTTAGTGTAGCATTTTGATGCAAAGAAGAAAATGCACAGAAAAAAGCTGAATTTAATGCATTGTGTCAAAGGGCCTTATAATAAAAAATGCGATTAGGGATTAATTTTCAAAATACAAATGTGATACAAAAATGTCTTTTTCATTCCAATCCATAAGCATGATTAAAGAATTAGGTCTGGTTCTGAATTTTTTTGCTTACAATATATTCAACTGAATGGAAACCATGTGAGAAAAAATAATCTTTCATTCGATATTCCATTGCTTATCATTCAAAATCAGAAATTTTCATCGCAAAATAAAACAATTGGAATCGTCCAAGAAAACTTTGACATCAGCCTGATATTTTTCAAAGAAACCTCTAATCCATATTTTGAATTCAGAAATAATGTAATAATTAATTATTATTAATTTTTCGAAGATCGTAGTAGATACTTGAATGTATCGTTTACTTTATATTTACTTTCTATATTCTACCAGTTTTTGTTTTCTGCTAAAAACAGATATGAGTGAGAAATATAATTTTGACAATCTTCTAAAAGATGTGAGATGGGATTTTTTTGGACGATTATCACGAAAGAATTGAAACTCAAATATTTTAATTTATTTTTTCATAAGACATCACATTAGTAAATCTTGGTTCCCGTTAAAATTATGTCCTATTCTAATTCGTAGAGATAGCTTGAAGTCTCTATGTCATTGACGTCATGACATAGTTACATTTATAGGAACTTGCATAATGTATGTTGATGCAATCAATATAACCTATAAATTTATATTGGTAATAAATGAGAACGATGCTTGAAATCAAATTACAGGACTACAATTTAAGCCTTCCGATTGGCCGAAATACAAAATGAAATTTGACAAATTAAAATTATAATTGAAAGTAGGTACTATTTCTATAATAAATAATGATTTCGTATGAGATGTAAGCAAGAAATCTGCCTCAGTACAAATTACCGATCATACATTGTATCTAATTACATCATGCCAACTTCAAATGTTCTCCTCAAGTATCGCACCACAAATCAACTTGAAAGATATTCCGTTGCAATAAATATTAAGGAGTGTGATACGAGGAATTGTACAATCTAAGCTTATCCATAGTTTAGTTAAACTAAGATTATTTTCTATGATTACAATTAATTCAGCAATTGTAACCATAGTAAATAAGCTCGGCTTAACTAAACTGTCTATAAGCTCAGATCTTAGATTGTGCAATCGGGCCTAAGTCAGCTGACTAACTGAGGTTTAACACAACAAGAGGTATAGGTTTTTATGGCACGCAGTTTTGCTATTTGATAGCAAAAATTTATTCTAATAAATTTGAACTATACATTTTTATTATCTTGCGAGATAATTTAAATGCATTGAATTAATATGATTGAATTAAAATTATGCACATAATAGTAATTCAGAATTACTATTATCTCGGAAAATAATTTTAATTCATTAAATTCTTATGATTTGATTGAAATTATGTACATAATGATAATTCAGAATTATTATTATCTTGCAAAATATTTTTAATGTATTTAATTTTTATGATTGAATTAAAATTATGTACATAACGGAAATTTAGAATTATTATTATCTTGCAAGATAATTTTATTGCATTGAAATTAAGATGATTATATCACACACCTTAGCAATAACCAATGAAATTAAGGGATTTTCCATGGTAACGAGGTATATCGCGATAATATTTTCTCCTAACTCGATATACCACAGTAGCTTTTTAAAAAATAATAAAAAATATAACAATTAGTAAATTTTATGGTTTGTGAAATAATCCTTGCAAATACACCTTAAGATTCGGTATATTATCGCATATACCTTGAATTTAACTCAAATACTTTTTGTCTTGGGTGATTTTTTACTCGGCAAATTTGGAGATTTATAATCAACGATAATATCCCTCGAGCTAAAGCTCTCGGGTATTATCAGATTATGAATCCCCAAATTTGTCTCGTAAAAAATTACCCAAAAGACAAAAAGTATATTCGTGAAATTCTTCGATATATCGATAATACATCTCTCTATCGGTATATTACCGTTGATAATAATTTTGTATTTCCATTATGTACATAATTTCAATTCAATCATAAAATGTGGAAGGTAGGTATTAAATAAATGATGTATACTTTGTTGAAAAGTTTTCAACAAAGTATATATTATTTATTCCTTCCACATTTTAAAGATGTATACACAACTGGAGAACTTCATACAGAAAATTAATTCATAAAAATTCAATACATTAAAATTATCTTGCAGGACAATAATAATTCTGAATTACCGACACCAAAGAGGGCAGAAGTCTCTGTAACGGTGCGAGCACAGATGTGCTCTGTTACGTGAATTCATTCTTTCATCTGAATTACCATTATGTACATAATTCTAATTCGATCATGAAAATTCAATGTATTGTATTAAAATTATCTTGCAAGATAATAATAATTCTGAATTCCCATTAAGTACATAATTTTAAGTCGAACATGAAAATTCAACGGTTTCATATCATGTTGCTAGATAATCTCCGTACCTGAATTACCATTATGTACGTAATTGTAATTCAATCATAAAAATTCAATGTAATAAAATTACCTTGTAAGATAATAATATTGCTGAATTTGCATTATGTACATAATTTTAATTCAATCATAAAAATTCAATGAACTAAAATTATCTTGCAAGGTAATAATAAATCTAAATTCCCATTATGTACATAATATTAATTCAATCATAAAAATTCAAAGATAGTTATTTATACAACAAGTGAATTAAACCACTCTTTATAAAGCTCTCGGGTATTATCAGATTATGAATCCCCAAATTTGTCTCGTAAAAAATTACCCAAAAGACAAAAAGTATATTCGTGAAATTCTTCGGTATATCGATAATACACCTCTCTATCGGTATATTACCGTTGATAATAATTTTGTATTTCCATTATGTACATAATTTCAATTCAATCATAAAATGTGGAAGGTAGGTATTAAATAAATGATGTATACTTTGTTGAAAAGTTTTCAACAAAGTATATATTATTTATTCCTTCCACATTTTAAAGATGTATACACAACTGGAGAACTTCATACAGAAAATTAATTCATAAAAATTCAATACATTAAAATTATCTTGCAGGACAATAATAATTCTGAATTACCGACACCAAAGAGGGCAGAAGTCTCTGTAACGGTGCGAGCACAGATGTGCTCTGTTACGTGAATTCATTCTTTCATCTGAATTACCATTATGTACATAATTCTAATTCGATCATGAAAATTCAATGTATTGTATTAAAATTATCTTGCAAGATAATAATAATTCTGAATTCCCATTAAGTACATAATTTTAAGTCGAACATGAAAATTCAACGGTTTCATATCATGTTGCTAGATAATCTCCGTACCTGAATTACCATTATGTACGTAATTGTAATTCAATCATAAAAATTCAATGTAATAAAATTACCTTGTAAGATAATAATATTGCTGAATTTGCATTATGTACATAATTTTAATTCAATCATAAAAATTCAATGAACTAAAATTATCTTGCAAGGTAATAATAAATCTAAATTCCCATTATGTACATAATATTAATTCAATCATAAAAATTCAAAGATAGTTATTTATACAACAAGTGAATTAAACCACTCTTTATTTGCGAGAAGAAAGTTCAAAATCACGAGCACGTTTAGCGCGAGTGGTTTAATTCTTAGAGCAAATAAAGAGGTTTTATCCACGTGTTTGTATACATAATTTTATTCAATTTTGCGTAAATTTCTGGAACATGAACTGAGGAACAAAATTCAAAAAAATTAAATTGCAGTTGCAAGGGTGCTTCATTGATATCGCGACGAGTGTTTGTTTTTCAAATATTCGGGAGTGTGACTGTCTGTAAGCTATCTGTTTTGTGAATTTTGAATTGATGTTATGGTTATAATTGTGAGAAGTATTGTCTGAAATGATGGAAGAAAGTGATTAAAACAATGTACTCGTCCTCGATATCATTTTGAACGAAGCAGCCGCAGCAGTTGGAAAAATTATTCCTCAGAAATCGACATATTTTTATGAAAAG
The DNA here is from genome assembly GCA_963989225.1 of Dromius quadrimaculatus. Lineage (NCBI taxonomy): Eukaryota > Metazoa > Arthropoda > Insecta > Coleoptera > Carabidae > Dromius > Dromius quadrimaculatus. Next base: position 43,772,082 of record OZ022331.1, on the reverse strand, counting down.
GAATTTCAACAGTGATTTAAATTTTTTTGTTACACGTGCACCGAAAGTACATTACAGAGCTAAATTCTGCTCCGAAAGTTCTCTATTCCAAACCATGGTAACAATTTTCATCAATTCTCAGTTGACAGAGAATTAATGGATATTTTTGTCCGCTGGGTAAAAATAAATAAATTGTGGGCCATGGATGCCGTTGGAATTCTTTTATTCTATTGGTATATGTCAAATTAATATTTGAAAGAAATTTGTATTACAGGAGGTGTTCGTTATAGTGTGTGCATTTATTGTGAACGGGATAGCACAGAAAATGTGAAAAATATCAATAAATAAAATAAATCATGTAAGTTATGTTTCATTGAATTAGTTTACTGTAATAATTCTTGATTACCATTATGTACATAATTTTAATTCAATCATAAAAATTCAATACATTTTAATTTAACTGAAATAAATTATTGCTACTAAATAGCAAAACGGCGTGCCATAGATTTTAGACAGTCAGCTTACCCTTGGTGTTCAACTTTCGTCAATATATCCGTCATTTTGAATACAAAACTAAAATGTAATGAAGAGCACTATGTATGTGAGCCTGAATCATGATGTTGACTTTTCACACAAATCACATTTCATACATCCTAGGCAAGTGAATCCGTAACGAATATACCCGACAGTGCGCGACTCAACACGGGCGCTTGTTTCGAAATTGCCGTCGAAACCAGCATTTTTGACCGAAACTGGCTGAAACGGAATCGAAACGGCAACTTCGATCAATTTCTTGCCGTATATCTAAGACAATAACATTTGTATTTGTGACCGCACTATTATTCCCGTCCAAATGTCACTTTAAAAATAAACTCACCTCTACTTGATCCTGTCACTAAGGCCGTCATTCCATTCAATTTTCTTTGGCTGTGACATTTCCCTTTAGTAAAGATGACATAAACTCTTAATAAAATTAAAAAAACTATAAAGATCACAAACATCCACCCAATATACAACACAATCATAGTGGATATCAAATAAACAATTAACTTAACAAGAGCCGTTTTAGTGAAGAATTATACTTTCACTATATTTTACTTCGAAAACAACTTGAGTATCTATCAGAACTTGATAAAGATATTTGAAAAGGACTTTTATTTTATTTGAATGAGGATTTCGGTAAAGGTATTGGAAGTATGGTTAGCTATCGAAGAGTGTTCAAAAAAAGTCAGCTCGCCACAAATAAATAGTTTCGAGAAAAACACAAAAACATTTTATCTCACCAATAATTTTTTATTATACATCATAGAGGATGTATTATATCATACTTTTTACATGAAATTAATTTAGCCTATTAGAAGAACAAGATTGTCATTGTATTTAGCCTTCAAAGAATATAATTAAAATTGTATCTTTCACAAAGTATACTAAATGTTTCATCGAAGAATCTGTTCACTGTGTAATATTGAATGAGATTGGCTTCAGGAAGAATATGGGAGCTTTCTGACCACGTTTGCAGCCTAACATTGATGACAAAAATGAAAAGTTTTAGATAAACATATTTTTTCACTATTTCCTCTGTTCATTCTCCCTTTTAGCCCCGGAACTTTTAGCGCTCCCTACGTACTGAAAGACTTGGAAAAAGAGCATGACTACAAACATAAAAATTAAAGAATCATCTTGATGATCAAAGCGCATTTTTGGCAATTCATGAATGTTTATTGAACCAAAAATCCCTGAAAATTTTGTGCAATTATCTCCAAAACTACAGATTCGAGAAAATGAGTAACGGGTCGTCATGTACTGTACTGGCCTAAATTGATCATAAAAACAAAAGTTCAATTCATTCTGATACTAAAATCTGAAACCGCATCTCAATATCTTGTGTAACTTGCGAGATATTGAGATGTATAGTTTCTACCCTGAAATAGCTGTATAGCCTATATCATTTTGAAATTTAAGTTATAAAATGTAATTACTGTCATGTTGCTCATTCTGTATAGCAATTTTCAGATTTATATTTTGAATTTTTATTTTATTTTGCTACCCAAAACTGGGTGTATTAATAAAAAAATCAAGCGATTTGTGCAAATCTACGAAACAGCAGCTTTCATTTAGTACCAGTTTCAAGCCTGTAAGTACTGTAGTTGCTGAGAACTCAGCGTCACGCCAGCCAGACAGCCAAAATGAATATGATAGCGTATTTTTTTTTGCAAAAATGCGCTAAAAAATATAATGGCACAAAAAGTCTCAATAAACTGCAGCATTTCAATTTTCAGGTAATGCAGTTTCATGGGACCATCGAAACTGCTTGTTTCTACGAAATTACAAGTCAATAAATATCTCAATAAAGGCATGTAAGTCTGCATCTGAAATAGAAAACCTAAGTGGAATTGTTTGTGAGCAGAATCTAAATTGAAGAATCAAATTGACTTTGTATGTTTAACATAGATAACCAAACAAAAATAAAGCAATAAATAATTTACTATCAATTACTCAATGAGAAAATTAATATAAATTATTGAAGTCCCATGTTCAAGAATCATTGGCACAACTTTGTGTATACAAAATGTCTCGCCGAAATAAGAATCATAATTTTATTAAATAAATGCATCAAAATTTCAACTTTAATTCATTTTATCAAGTAGACTGTGGACTCCTCATGGTTGTTTATTGTTATTGATAAGATGGATTTTGAAAACGAAATCTCTCAAAAACTAAGTGTAACAAGCTGAAATAAGTTTAATTCTTTTAAAGTCAAATGATGTCTATTACAAGGAATATGAGAAATTGATGATGTAGATGCAAAACAAAAACTTGATATCTATTAATTAATCTTTAATGCTTGTATGAATTATGCAAGTAGTAGCATTGATTAGTTTGCATAAATAATAATAATATATTGTATTTTTTGATAGTCTACTACGTATAAATCATCAACTCTCTGATGTATATTTTCAAAATTGCAAGAAGATATGAAATGTGTGATTTACGTATTATGTAATATCAGGTCAAAAATCTGCTATTATTGAAAATATCGAAATACTGTAAGTAAAATTATTCAAAAAATAAAATCTTTAAGACTTACAAGATACACAGAATTGCAAATTTTTTTTTCTATTGCGTATTTTATCTTCTCTTTCTCAAAGTTCAAACATTACAGCTCTAATTTTATCAAAATTATAAGAAAAAACTGACTACCTATTTTTATTATTTTCAAATTCAAGAGATTGCATCATTATCTGTATCTCATAGTTTTAAAACTTCTGATGAAATATTCATTCATTCAAACTCATAACCATAAAAGTTTATGCAATAACAATATTTGGTTTGTTAGTTATTGAATTTCATTAATACTTCCTTCCGCAATCATTTCACATTATTTGGTGCTATATACTTCAGTAATTTTTGATGTGTAAGCATTTATACCGCGGGTAATGTGGCTAAGATTTGTGTAATTAACACTATCTGATCTTGTAGCACTTGTTCGGTGTCGTGCTACGGTCAAACTTGGTAGTACACTTGAAGGTAAATAATTGGAATTTCTATGGAACTTTATATAGAACTTGTATTAAAATTGAATATTAAAGTGTATCACTGCTCATAATGATTTCATATTTCATCAAAAATCAAGTATGACCCTTCCTTGATGTATAATATGCTATTCAAAACATCAAAATAATAAATAGTTAGCACTATACAACGTGGATAGCTTCATACCTTGCATGGCACTGCATAACATGTTCCGTTGCAAGATATCTTAGCATTTAGAAATCTTTCAATTTTTGTAGAAGTGTAACTTGTTACACGATTTCTTGCGTTGCTGGTATTTACTTTTAATAAATCGTTCAGGAAGTATTAATTATGTAAATATGTGAATATTTTCATTGAATGTGTCAGCGTTTCCTGATTTCAAAAAGAAATTTTTAATCCCAATTTCACTGAAACCATAGAATTTCTTTTGTTCTAGAAATTTTAGTTCATATTAATCATAACGATGTTGTCAGTAGATACTTAGTAGGAAGAGAAACTGAAGACACTTGGGGCTGTAACATTAGTAAATATCATTTTCGTATAAAGTCCATTATAATACAAAGAACAGTTTTATAATAGAATAAGTGAAAATTTGTCACATCGGTAATTTTGCATGCAACTTTAAAAATGTTATGTAGAAATTCAAGATTTTAGTTTTTACCTGCTAATTTTATAACTTTTTGACGTGGAAATTTCAAAGTTCAAGTATTACTTTACGAAGGATATTACCTAATTTTTCATACTATTTTCTATTATTATTATAGAGTTTACAAACATTTAGCACCATTGTGATATTTATTACTATTTTTTTGTGATCCGGTACTTGAGGCTTATTAGATAACACAAGAACAAAGAACAAAAATATTTCAAATGATCTTTGTTCCACAATCCAATAATAAGAAGAGCACCTAATTCCACGAAATAAGCGGATGGATAAATAAAGATAAGTAGATATTCGTGTCTGATTGAAAATATATAACCGATCTTCAATTCCTATTGCTAATTGAGTTAATCTTAAATATAAATCAATCAAAATTGAGGGATAATAATTGAACACCAACTCTTATGTTCGCACATTTCTTGGCACAAAGTATTTTGACCCCAAATGCTCAAAATAATGATCAATACTTTGAAATCTTACAATGAAAGTGCTGTAACAATATATTATTTTTAATATTTTTTTTTTTATTGAATTCAATTCTTCAAGTCTTAGAGCCTACTGAACTCAAAAAACATAATTTTAAAAAAATTTGGTCTTTCTGTCAGTCTTTTATATTTAAGATTTTTATCATAAAGTTAGGTTCAAGTTGGCTTTTTTCTACTAATGGAATCAAAACCTTACTGATGGAACTTTTTTAGTTTTTTATGTTTATTTTATAAATGGTAGTATTAATTTGTCATAAAATATAAAATAACTAAAATAGATCCTTAAATAATTTGGCACAACATTTACCTGACACATTTCTCAAAACTATTTGTTTGTTACCATTAAAATTTAAATTATTATGAAATTCGTTATATTTTTCTGAAAGAAATAGTAGCAGAGGCGTCTTAAGCGAGGGTGCAAGGGGTGCACGGCACCCTGGCGCCAGTTGAGCCCCGAACATAATTCTTTAAAAATAAGATCAATTTCTTCAACAAAATATTTTATTAGAGCTAATCCACAATCAACAATCCACAATCCATAATCCATAATCCACCATTCTATTTTGGATTTGGATTAAAATTGTGGATTTTGGATCAGGAATTGAGAATTTTGGATTGGGATTAGGATTTTGGATTGGAATTGGGTTCTTGGACTTTGGATTTTGGATTGGGATTGGGATTAGGATTGGGATTGTGGATTTTTGATTGGGATTGGGGTTGTAAATTTTCTATTGGCATTGGGTCTCTGGATTTTGGATTTTGGATTGGGATTGGGATTGTGGATTGTGGATTTTGGATTGGGATTGAAATTGTGGGTTGTGAATTGGGATTGGGATTAAAATTGTGTATTTTGGATTGGGATTGTGATTGTAGATTTTTAATTGGGATTGGGATTAAAATTGTGGATTGTGGATTGGGATCAAAATTGCGGATTACGGATTGTAGATTGCGGATTGAGATTGATATTGTGGATTCTAATTGAGGATTGTGGATTGTGAATTGTGAATTGAGATTAAATTTGTGGATTGTGGATTGGGATTGAAATTGTGGATTTTGGATCGAGAATTGTGGATTTTGGATTGGGATTGGGAATGTGGATTTTGGATTGGGATTGGGAATGTGGATTTTGTATTGGGATTAGGATTGCGGATTGTGGATTTTGGATTGGGATTGGAATTGTGGGTTGTGATTTGAGATTGGGTTTAAAATTGTGTATTTTGGACCGGGATTGTGATTGTGTATTTTTAATTGGGATTGGGATTAAAATTGTAGATTGTGGATTGAGATCAAAATTGTGGATCACGGATTGTGGATTGCGGATTGAGATTGATATTGTGGATTCTAATTGAGGATTGTGGATTGCGATTAAAACTGTGAATTGTGGATTGGTTGTGAAATCTATAAAAAAGAAAAGTACGATGAAGAGAGGGAGATAGGGGGACCGCAATTTATATATCTTTGCACCCCGGCGGTAAGTAGGCTAGAGCCGCCTTTGAATAGTAGTGAGAATCATAATGTGAAATTGGAATTATTATTACTAATATTTGCACATTCAAGCGTCCGTCAATTGTTTTATCAAAATAAGTAATTTGGTTCTATCGTGTTTGGTGTCAAATTGAAGCTCCTGCGGGAATAAATCTAGTAGAAGTGTCAAAATAGTATATTGTGTGGCTAGGGACGAAACAAGACGATTTCAGCTGAGGGTTAGAGTTGCTTGCCCAAGCGAAGCGAGTGCTGCCACCCCCCTCGGCTGAAATCGTGTTTTGTCTCGTGCCACACACTGTATTTTTCATAATACCTGCATTGAAACTTTCCATATTACAAATTTGACATAAGAAAAATAATATTTTTCTTTTGATTTTGCCAGGTAACAAGTCGAGAGTAGCTGCTTGTGCTTTACCAATAAGATGTTGTGGTGTACTTGAAATTATCGTATTAATACTTTTTCTTCTTGAAACTAATCCTCTTTTCAATTTAATTTACAGTTACGAATACAACAACTGTCAAATTAACTGAGGTTATATGATTTTCATTTAGAGATTGACAATGAACAAATGCGACTCTGCCAGGGATAAAACGATGTGAGAAACAAATTTAGCGGGCAGAAACAAGCTTGTTTCTCCCCTAGGGAAGAAACAGACTTGTCCGGCTACTTTCGCATTTGTCTGAAATTGTCTTGTTTCGACTGACAAAACAGGCGTTGAAATGCGTTGCTTCAATGCAGGTATTATGAAAAGGATATTTAAACGATTGTCAATTGTTTTTCTATAAGTTAATTAAATGATGTCTAGTTTGGTATTAGTTTAAAGCTTAGTAATAATATGAAATAAATAATCACTGAATTCCACGTTGCCACCTAAAATATTTTTCTGGAGCCTGCAGAAAAAGGAAATAGGTAATGAAAATCATAATGTGAAATTAGAATTATTACTTACACATCACATGCAAACGTTCGTGAATTGTTTTTCCAAAATAACTATTGTCAATTGTTATTTTACAAGTTATTTATATGATGTCTAGTTTGGTATCACTATTTAAAGCTCTCATGGCCAGTTGCACCACTCTAACTTAAATTTTAAGTTTCACTTAAAGAATATCGAATCGGAATAATGACAGCAATCTTTATTTCACATTTGACTTTCAAATCTTGATACGATATTGTTCAATTAAGCGACACTTAAAATCTAAGGGAGAGCGGTATCAAGTTTGGAATCAACTAGACATAAAACTTATGGCCATTCTAAAATAAAATAGTGATTTCATATAACCGCTATCTGTTATTTCGACAATGACAGCTGTCACTGTGAAATATGCAATTAACTGATAGAGCACTTTTAATTTATGAAATGGTAGAAACTAGTGATATAATTCATATTTGGGGAAGTACTGTGTGGCCAGAGTAGAATGTAAAAAACTTATATTTTTTATACGATCATGATTTGTTTCTTTTTATCTGTGAATATGGATCTTGAGAAGCTTCAATTTTATTATTATGCCAGGCGTTCTTGAACTGACTGAAAATTAGTCAATTGATTCAAGTGCATGTTGACCGAATACAAATAAAATTTATGTAATTACCCAGTAAGTCATCTGAAATAATACGAGGATATGAAAATATTTTAGCCGATTCATGCTATTATTATTATTATTTTAATTATATTTAAAATATTTGTTTTCAATTCAATAGTTTGTTTAGTAAATAGAAGTTTTAGTAAGTATAGTAATGCTTTTATGAATGAAAGATAAAATACCAGTGTTGAACAAAAGTTTCAAGTTGAATGGTATTTATTAAGAATCATATTAATAAATTGAAAACTGTGATTTGCCTAACCCCTCTTTCTCCTTGAAATACTTATCAGTGTAGATAGGAAAGGTCACTTACATGACAACTCTATTACATTTCTTTGATATTTGAAAGTAAAATGGTAAGTTTCCAAGCTTATCGTGAGAAAATGTAAGCAAAACTATTTTGCAGGCTTCGCCTTCCAAATTATGGGGTGGTAGATTTGAATGTGGCACAGATCCTACTCTAGAAGAGTTAAATGCTTCTCTACCGATTGATCAGAGGCTTTATGCTGAAGACATTCAGGTATGTTACTATTTTTTTACCTCTTGTAACTAATAAAACGCATATATTCATAGTAATCATACTTGATTAATTTTTAAATTTAATGAATTATTGTCAGTTTATGTGGTAAACTGTATTAATTACTAACCATATTGAACTTACAGTTCATCCAACTTGCATTTGATTAACATTTTTTCATTATAGGAATAGAGGCAATTTTTTTATATATTGTTGTAGATTTAATGAATAAAAAATTGTCATTCACGTAACAAGCGCAATACAAAAAGATTACGTCATGAAAGCAATTGTTTTTTGAATATCATAATGCTTGTTTACAATATTATTTCTGCGGCCCTCATCTTCTACCAACATAAATTCATAGAAAAATTAATTAGACTACGAAACCTACTGCCTTATCTTTATACATACGAAGGTAAAACTGGAATGTGTAAATGCTCAGTTTTTCGCGGTATGTAAACCCCAAAGTTTAGATATGACCGTAAAAAAATGTTTATTCAAAATTTAATTGCCTAATTCTAAATATCAATATAATTTTTTTTATAGGGAAGTCAGGCGTATGCCAAAGGACTGACCAAAATTTTGTTGTTGAGTGAATCCGAATGCAAAGAAATTTGCGATGGACTAGAAAAAGTAAAAGAAGAATGGCAGAATGGCGCTATAGAATTCAAAGCCGGTGATGAAGACGTACATACAGTCAACGAAAGAAGATTGAAGGTACAAAATATTCACAATACTCTTACTCTAAGTGCTGGTAACTAGTGGTGGGAACCGGTATCGGTACTATTCGATACCGGTTTTTGTAAGAACCGGGTACCCGGTTATTTGAATATGCAACTAACCGGTTCTCGGTTCCGAGTCCGGTTCCGATTCCAGAACCGGTCTTCGATTCCGATTCCAGAATCGGTTTTCGATTCCGATTCCTTCGATTCCGATTCCTTCGATTCCAGAATCGGTTTTCAGCTCCAATTCCAGAATCGGTTTCCGATTCTGTTTTCGATTCCCAGTTCACTTCGACTCGATCCCAGAACCGAGAAGAGAAATTCCGATTTTAGACAGTTGTTTTCAGTATCCATTGAAAAATAATGTGTTCTGTACCTAACCGATGCACTGTTTCGAATTAGTAGATTCGAAACGAACCGAAAAAATGCATTTTTTCTTTTTTTTTCACATATAATTAATTTGCGTCACCTATACTGGTTTTATGTTATGAAGACTAATTTTAGCCTTTCGAATCAGTCATTGAACATATGAACTATCAGTATTCAGTATGTGTGAAATATTTCAACATCTTAAACAAAAATATATAGTGTATAATGTAGTTATTTAATTTTATAATCGACGACAAAGTGTGATGAAAATTTAGAGATATTATGACAATAATAATTGAGTGTATTGACAAAATCAGGTAGTTTTAGTATCAAAGACTACCCATGATGCCGCTTGCTATTTCTAGTTTTGGGTAAGATTAATTTTATGGCCGGATTATGAGCAGATGGCATACTACCATTTTTAGCCTCTTTCAGTTCATTTCAATGTAATTGTTTTGCTCAATAAACTAATAGAAAGATAGGATCTCTTAGAAAATAGTAATATTTGATATTCGGGATAATTTGCAATCCTCTTTGATGTTCAGAACTTTACGTTCATTCATGTTTCAAAGTCTGCAGTGTCACCGATAGGAGTAAAGTAGAAATAAGTAAATGTAGTTATGTGTGGCAACTATAATGTACAAAATATAATTCTTAAAAATTCTAAATGTTCTGTTTGTTCTGGGACGAGTCAGTATAATAAAATAAAACGCTCAACTAAAAGCCCAGAAGGTATTTGTAACTTAAACGCAGTAGAGAAATGATATTTGCCAAGAAAGGGAACCGGAATCGAGATTCGAATCGGAACCCAGATTCGGACCGGAATCGAGATTCGGATCAAAATCGAGATTCGAACCGAAATAGAGACTCGAACCGGAATCGAGATTCGGACCGGAATCGAGATTCGAACCGGAATCGAGATTCGAACCGGAATCGAGATTCGGACCGGAATCGAGATTCGGACCGGAATCGAGATTCGAATCGGAATCGAATTTGGACTCGATAATCGGGTACCCGGGTACCCGGTTAGTTTTGGAACCGTGGAACCGGTTCCATTTTATTCCGGTTTTTAACAGCACTACTGGTAACCATAGGATTTCCAGGTGCGGCTTTATATTCCAAATATTTACATGAATTTCATAATAATGTTTGATGAGGGCTGTAAAACATCCTGATACTTAACAAGTTGAAATGAAGGGATAGTTACAGAACAGCTAAGGCAAATTTAATATCTTATCAGATAAAATCTGTCAGTCAGACCTGTGGATCTAAATTTCTGATATATTTCTATGCCACATTTAATTCTATGTGGGTGGAACTTGAAAGTCAGCTTCCGCTCTATTGGTAATAAAGTACCCAGTCCCCTCTTTTCGATTGACCGCTCTGGGCAAATACTCAGGACCCTACGATCCATGTTCCTGTCGGATCACCAATCGATATTACCAATAAATATATTGATTCTTCGAAAATCAAACCATAATTTCTATAAATATGTAACACTTACTTATAAGCTTTTTTGGTATTCTATTGAAGAATGGGCCTTTCTAACACTGTCAGCTCTGATTATCTACCTATATAAAAGGTCATAGAGGCGAAGGGCCTTATTATTCTAAACTAAAGTGCCCAGGGCTTCCATTAGGTTAAAGACAGCCCTGGGGGTACCTACTCATGAGAATTGAACTGTGAACATTCGGTAAACAAATACTGACTCAGGTATATAATCTCTACCGAAGGTTGAGATTTCGTCATATCAATAATAACGTTTCGTCTCTATTTTTAATATAGTCGTATTCAACCATTTATTTCTAAATATCATATACTTCTCTTGTATTAATTTCAATATATCTGAATATTGTATTAAATAAGAACTTATAACAAATTCATTTTAGGAACTGATAGGTATGCCAGCTACAAAGCTTCACGTAGGTCGTAGTAGAAACGATCAAATCATAACAGATTTAAAATTGTGGATGAAAACCAACTTAAGTAATATGTACGATGACGTGGAAGAATTGATCAAAGTTATCATGATGAGAGCAATCAAAGAAATCGATATTTTAATCCCTGGGTACACACATTTGCAGCGCGCCCAACCAGTGCGATGGAGCCACTGGCTCTTAAGGTAATGAACAAAGAATATAGGCTCGTATTCTTACCTCTTGAAGAAGCTCTTCTTCCTAAAATCCGATGCACTGTTTTTCTTCATTTCTATGTTTTCATTCACTATATAGAATTTCAAAAACAAAATGTATTTAGGTGCTTGCTACGAAAAACGACATTTGGTAGATATATGAATCTTAAATTGATAATATTTTTCTACTTCATATGGCGTTTACAGAACGACATAACACATTTGCCACTGTTTTGGATATTGTCGCGATAAAAATGAAAAGATATGAACAAAAAACTAGCAAATTATAAATTGAATATCCACAATCATTTGATCAAAATTTCAAGTTCTCTCACATTCTCTATCTCTGTCTAGCTCCAACATTCTTCATAGCGTCTCTCTTACACTTTATCTACAGTATCGATCTGCATTCTTTTTTAGTTGTTTCAAGCGATTGACTAACAGATGGCAGTTTTTTCGTAGCAAGCACCTTAAGTTTGGTGATAGAGATAAATAACTAGGTAATCTCTAGATCATGGAATGAAGCACATAAATAACTAGATCTCTAAATATTTTCAGTCATGCTTGGTCCTTGAAATCATCAGCAGTCCGCCTGCAAACCGTTTTAACCAATCTAGACACTCTGCCTCTCGGTTCAGGGGCATTAGCTGGAAACCCTTTTCCAGTAAATCGATTCGCCCTTGCATTTGATCTTGGTTTTGGTGACATAACTTACAATTCCATGCAAGCAGTTGGCGATAGAGACTTCGTAGCGGAGTTTCTATTCTGGGCGTCCATGTTAAGTCTGCAATTAAGCAAAATGGCTGAGGATCTGATTTTGTACAGCACGAAGGAATTTAGCTTCGTGACTATAGATGATGGTTTTTCCACCGGAAGCAGTCTTATGCCTCAAAAACGAAATCCTGACAGTTTGGAGCTTATCAGAGGCAGCTGTGGATACATTTTTGGACAGGTACTTTTGTGAAAAGATTCTTTTCGTGCACATGACATAGCAAATTCGTGCAGAATGACAGCTAGTGATCAACTCAATTTAAAATATTTTTTGCACATTCATCGCTGAGTTAAATTGATCATTTGTGTCATAAGTTATTTGATGTACCTATAACTGTTAACTTATTTGAATTCCAGTCCTCTGGTTTTATGATGACACTGAAGAGTCTTCCATCCTGTTACAATAAAGACCTCCAATATGACAAAGAAGCCATTTTTAATACTTTTGACAAAGTTCAAACAATTTTAAAAGTTGCCACTGGAGCTATCAGAACTATGCAGGTAAAATCTGCTCTCGAATAGACTAAGTCTGCACTGTTAGCAGTTATGAAGGATGACTTTGTCCATATGTCATCTTAATGGTAGTGAGACATTTTTCCAATTTTCCACTGATTGAATTTTTCACTGTTTATTTTTTCTATTAAATATATTTTTCATTATATTTTTACCACTGATTTATTTACAAGTTTTGATTACATTTCTGAAGCTCCAAGTCGAGCTTAATCAGAGTGGGAGAAACCCGCTCGTTAGTTGGGTGCGAAGCACTACCACTTGAGAACAAAACCCACTGTCTTGGTGCCATTGATATAGTGCGCATATTGCATTCATAAGAATTATATATGAAACACGCCGTTACTCAAGACTCCACGCCGAGCTTGGTCAAAGCGGGCGAAGCCCGTTTATTAACTAGGTGCGAAGCACCACCGGTTGAAAACAGAAACCACTGTTTTAATGCCACTGATACATTGCGCATATTACATTATACAATATCGTTATTAATAAAATAGATGAAGCTGACTGGATGAGTGAATTTGAGTAAGTAAAAAGTCTTGGGAATTCAGTCAATATATTTTAATTTCTTTCCTACTTTTCGCTTCTGAAGATGGCTGAGGTACAGCCGAAACTGTAAAGTAGGAAAGAAATTAAAATATATTGACTGAATTCCCAAGACTTTTTACTTACTCAAAATCGTTATTAATGATGCATATATCGGTACAATCTTCTGTATTAATTCTACTGCCATTTTGTATTAAAAAAAACTATTTTCTCCATGAAATTTTGATATCTGAGTGTGACAATTTGGCAGGCAACAATTTTATATCGATTTTGTGGAAAAAAAAATGGAATTATGGAACAAAAATAATGAAAATGAATTAGTAGAAAAAAAAACTAGTGGAAAAAAAATTGTAGGAACATAATCCAGTGGAAATATGGAATGGAAAAATTGTCGTATATATAATTTTAATGACTGATTTATCCTTACCTATGCATTCAAATCTTTTAACAGCATCATAAGTTGAAATAGATAAAACCGTGGTGTACGGACAAAATTAAAATTTACTACGAATCTGATAGAGTTATCCAAATAATAATAATTTTTCCTGACTTTTTCACCGATGATGCTTCGCACCAAGCTAACGAGTGGGCTTCGCTCGCTCTAACCAAACTATACTCCGTTTGGGATTGACTAAAAGTAATAAAACAAAATTTTCGAGAGTGATATTGGATTTTTATCAAGTATGCGGCAAATGAATATACATACTAGAAAAATAAAATATATCTTTACTACGATATTCATAGAAAGCCGCACACTATGTACTTGGAACAGAACTCACTTCTTGAACAATGGAAACACCTCTATAAGCTTACCCATAATCTCTTTTTGACCCCAACATAGACGTAGATAGGATTTTTCAGAATGACTGGTTTATGAATTTATTTTATTAGAAAATACAATTTCTTCAACAATATTTATTTCTACTTATTGTGTAGTCGATATAAAAATCAAATCTCTATCAATATATACATATTTACATTTTATATACCAAATTCTAGATTTAATTCAGGTGGTTATATCGTAATTGTTTAAGTGACAACCCAGTCTCAAAAAATAACTGAGAACTGAAACGATAGATCTATATCGAAATTCAGTCTTTTCGACTATCCCTGTACAAACAATGATTGGCCCGCCACTGGAATATCTTTGACGTATTGATTCATTACTGTCAGTCAATCCCAAACGGAGTATAGATACTCCCCTTTCATAACACACATGAACGAATTTTAATGGAGGATCCTCTGTCAGATTCGTAGCACATTTCAGTTTCGTACATATTCTACGGTTTAGGTCATCTTACAGAGAATCGGTTTCAAATTTTAGAATTTGAGTCTTAATGTTGAAAGTTTCTTGAAATATTTTAGGTCAATCCGAAAAATTGTGGTGCAGCCTTAAGCTACGATATGTTAGCAACTGACTTGGCGTACTATCTAGTACGGAAAGGAGTCGCTTTCCGGCAGGCACATCATATTGCAGGACAGGTTGTCACCGAAGCCGAGAAAAAAGGTATACTGATTCATGATTTGACGCTGGAAGAACTCAACATTATAAGGTACGTTATGATTACAATGATAAAATGATTGAAATAGTTTACTATTGAAATTAAGAAAACCTACTTACCTCATTTTGAATTCACATAGAGGGATAACTCTGGCATGATCGAAATTTTAAAATAAAAGTGGCTTTAATTCGATATATGGAGATGTAAATATTCAAATTCGCTATACACAGATTACAAAACATGTAAATCAATCATTTTATTTCTATAAAAGTAATTCAGAAAGCAAGTATTAAATATTTTCTGTCTGTTATATGTATCAGGATGTTTCACAATTTCGGGTACATACGTTAATAGTATATGTTGTTTGATTTGCTGATTACGAATCTTAAATGACTTTTTAAATTGAAAAAATCAGTTTTCGTGTTCCCAGTCAAAAAAATTTTGTTGCCTCTACCACTGGATGGATTTTCATGTAAAACCTAATAATATAATACAATATCAATTATTAGATAACTGCTAATAATTTTATTGCATTATAAGTGAATTAATATAATTTTATTCTATTCGTAGTAGGTTGGCAGTATTTGTATCTTTGGTGAAAGATACATACTCACTTATCTTTGTAAAAAAATCATTCCACGGCTAGTCGGTTGCTATGGAAACAGTAGGTCATCATTCTTATGCTACAACATTCCTAAATACTGATTTCCAGGATTCTACGGCTAACAGTTCTGAATTTATGCTCAAAACTCCAAGATCGTTAAATATAGTGCACTTTCGGCTCAGTCGATCTCAATGAAAATAGGATATGAGCATCTAGACAGTACTATCATCTTGAATACTGTATTCTAATATTCTACATTCAATCGTTTT
Source organism: Dromius quadrimaculatus (assembly GCA_963989225.1). Taxonomy (NCBI): domain Eukaryota; kingdom Metazoa; phylum Arthropoda; class Insecta; order Coleoptera; family Carabidae; genus Dromius; species Dromius quadrimaculatus. Next base: position 43,756,413 of record OZ022331.1, on the reverse strand, counting down.
GGATTTAAGCGGAAAATTAAAAAATGTTTCGAATAAACACTGCACTCCCGGCTTAGCCAATCACAATCATAATGCAAGGTGTACAACTAGATGCTATAAAAGTGCTTAATACGAAATCTCAATATTCTGCGACTGATTATTTTAAATTTATGAGAAAAATTCGAAAAGTCTGTAATATGAAGTGCACTTCCGGCTCAGTCGATTGGGACGAAAATAAGAGATGATCATTTGGATGCTACAGCAATTTTGAATACTGAATTCCAGTATTCTATGGCTAATCATTCTAGATTTATGCGGAAAATTCAAAAAAGTATCAGGTAGAGTGCACTTCCAGTACAAACGATTGTAATAATAATGCGAGGTGCACATCAAGATCCTAGATCCTATACCAGTCTTTTATACAAAATTTCAGCATTATATGTTTGACGAATTCTGAGATTTGCGAGTTACGCACATACACACATACATACGTACAAACGTACCGACATCAAGCCAAAAATAGTCAAAATGAATTCAGGGATGCTCAAAACGGATATTTCCATCAAAATCTCGATAGGTGAATTTTGTCAGTTTCACAATACTTTCTTGTACTTAGTACAAGTAAGTAAAAAGTTGGGGATTTGTTTTTAAAATGGGTGACGCGAACGGATTTAGCAATAATGAATTAGTGGATATAGTGCATTTGGATAAACGGGAAAAAATGCAAGATTAGCAGAGTGTGTTTATGCAGAACGTTTACCTCAGGCGGTATTCTGGTCATGGTATGTTTTGAACAATTTTTTAAATAATTATCAATAATCCGAATTCTATGTGACACTTATTTTTATAAATCAAAATCTTTGAGACATAATTAATTATTATTAATTGTAAATTGGTTTCATAAAAAATAATTAAATTTTGTTTGTTTATTTCATTAGTATTATGTAATTTAGGTTATTATCTACTTGTGTTGTTAGTTTTTAATAGGACAACGAATCTAGTGCAGTACTTAAAAAAACACGGTGGGGAAACTACCTGCAATTTTTCGAATTTCAGAAAAAAAATCTCTTTTATTCATAATCAGCATATCAAACAACATGTATGTATAGTCCCCGTCAAGATATAAGAAAACGAGCCTCCCAGCGGGTACTTAGCAAAAGGATTATCCCCAAATTTATTGAGGTGCCAGGTAAAATAGAACAGGGTCTCACTCAGAAATATTTTATTTAGTATTTTAGCAACCGCAAAAATGTGCGACAAGATACTGTTTACCCCGCATGAGTAATAAAAAATAAATTTCCAATTACATTTAAAGAATCATCTTGCATGTTTATACAAATAAAAATATAAAATATTGGAAATAAATAGGTTGAAAATCTTCCTTAATACTACTCCTACAAATTTTTAACCGCATCCCCTACTGGGACAAGTTACTCCTACCGATTAGTAAGTCAGGCGAATTTCTTATATCTTGACGGGGACTATACCTGAAGTTGTGAAACACCCTGTATATTTTAGAAGTTCTTTAAATATGAGATTTTTCAGTGATCTGTTTGAATCCGATGTCAGCAAAGTTTGGAATTATGAAAACAGCGTTGAACAGTATCAGGCGGTTGGAGGAACTAGCAGATCCAGTGTTTTAACTCAAATTAGTGCACTAGAAGATTGGATAAATTCCAAGAAAAAGACGTGAATACTCTTATACTCAAATGTTAAACCTAATAAATCATTTTTATGCATTTATATTGTGAAGTGCTGTGTTATTATTATTACTGCTATTTATTATTATCATTAGCACTTGTTTTTAAACCCGCTAGTTTCCAAGAAATTTCTAATTAATCTACATGAAGAAACTCTTTCCATCTCTGCTCTCCTGATATTATTTTTAGCGCATTTTTTGGAAAAAAAGCGCTATTATATTCACTTTGGCTGCCTGGCTGGCTGGCTGGCGTGACGCTCAGTTCTCAGCAACTATACTATTTACAGACTTGAAACTGGTACTAAATAAAAGCTGCTGTTTCGTAGGTTGGCACAAATTGCTTCAATTCAAGCTCAGTGATTGTGGAAGATTAAGTTATTCAATTACTTGTTTCAAGTGAAACAATGCCCATAGATATATATGACATTAGGGATATGGCAACTGAAATTTATTAAAGTAGATAAAAATTTAGTTACAACTTTCGCCGCGGGTGTCACTATTATTATGTACAGTTGTCAAATCTGTCCAGGGCTGGAACCACAACGACTTGACATTGATATTGACTTGATTTCTACTGTCAATTTGCCATGCAAATTGGACATGTGTACAGTTAATATTTATCATAGATCTTATTTTAATGAAAGGATAACCTGACCTAGTCCCTATCATGTCCCTATTACAAATATTAAATGAAAATATGTCCCATTTGTGTAGCACATTGACAGTAAAAATCAAGTCAATGTCAATGTCAAGTCGTTGTAGTTCCACCACAGGATTCATTCAATGACTTGTTTGAGGCGAATTTGAAGCTTATTAGAATGAATTATTATTATTGGATGAAAATTTGTTTACTTTTGGTGTATTTTGGTTATACAGCTTTGATAAAGATCAAATTATCATTTTAAGGTAAAGCACTTGATCTCCCGTCAGTCAATAACTAAACAATGAAGACTAAAAGGTATTTTTGAGTTTGTACATGCATAAATTATGTACTTATCAAATAGTCAACTTGAAACTAGTACTAAATGGAAGCTGCTGTTTCGTAAGTTTGCCCAAACTGCTTGATTTCAAGCTCAGTAATTGTGAGAGATGGTAATTTGCGAAATCTCTGTAGTAACAAGCATTCATGAGCTGTCAAAAATGCGCTTTCATCATCTAGATGATTCTTCCATTTTTTGATTTTTCGAAGACACAAAATATCAATCGCTTCAAAAATAATGAAGTTTTATACCGTTTCTCAGAGACTATGGCCCGTAATCAGGACGCGGTTTTAAACTCGATTATAAGTCTGGCTAATACATAACCATGACAGCATGTCAAAACAATGTTATAACCTAATCGATTTTTAAACGTCGTCAAGGTTATAGCTAAGATAGACTCAGACCTGGGCACGAAGGATAATAATAGAGGAGCGGACACTCAGTTGGAAAACATGAAGCCTAAAATGTAATGCGGCAGAGGTGAGAGAGATAGCGAAAGCGAGCCTAACTTTGCATGCTTCATATACAGAAATGAGATTATATTTGAGATTTTTTCAATAGAAAACGATCGTCAGGTGAATTTGATATTTTCATTACGTTAAATACTTTATTATTTATTAAGTAAAAGGCAAAAGAGAAGAAAATTAGCATTTCTATTTATTAAAATCTGCAATGAAAAAGTGTATTATTATTAAACATGTTTTATGAACGTTTCTTTGAAGAAGAGTTTTCTAATTATGAATAAGAGAGACATAAACAATTCCATGAATATTTTATATTACAATGGGCGTTATAAAATTGAGAAAATATACACAAACAATTTCTTATTTACCACAAGAAAAGAAGAGATAAAAAATGCTGTTCTGTAAAAGAATTTTGTTTGTTGATTATTAATAAAAAACTTAACAAAAATGTAATATACATCTACGATTTCACAAAAATGATAGATGAATTCTATCTACATTTTAATACCTTTCTCTTTTTTGCACAGCTTGGGGTTTTCTGAAGGTCCATCCTGTTTTATAAAAGATCTCCTTGTTTTCTTAGAGACGCTTAAATATTTCGGGCAATTTGGAAAAATACTCAGACAGGCATTTTCTTTTAGTCGGAAATATTTCAACGGTATCTGTGATAGTAAATTTGTCACATAATTGAACAATTCCCTATTGTACTGTACGGTAAATTTGTAAAAAATTATCACATCTCTATCGATTACAAAACATAAATAGAAATATTTATATTCTTCATTGATATGAAATTTTCTTAACGTTGAATTTTCACTAAAAGTTTAGGTTAGATACGTTCAATAATTTGAAACATTGTTATAACCTTTTAATTTTAATATAATTTTAAAATAATTTCTACTCACTTTTACATCTCCAGCCGACCATTCTTTTATGATATCTTCCTCTCTAGAATGTTTTTCACAAACGTGATCTGTAGTTCCCAATATTCTATCCTGTCGTGGTATGCTCTTGCGCCACTTATTTAATAAAATGTCATCTTTAGGTGCAGAAAAAAAAAATTACTCTTTACATGTTGTGTACCCAGTATCACAAAAACATCTTCTTCCCATTTTGCACTATATTTTCACATAAAAATACTAAATTAACCAAACCTAGCCATTTAACTCCATGCAAACATAGGCCCGCCTCAACCTATCTCTTATTTACTCTCTCTCTAACAATATTACATTTTGGGCTTCACTTTTGCAACACAGCTAAGATAGGGAATTGCATAGGCGTGGACCAGGGTTTAAAGCCTCGTCCTGACTACGGGCTTATTCCTTCAAGTAAATCTTATAGGGCGTTAAGACATATGGGAATTTTATCCCAAAAATTCGTTTCTATAACTTCATTTCAGTTACGAAGTAGATCACATAAAAACTAAAAAAGGAGCAATATAAAGCTTGAATAATGAAATAAATCAATTCAATAATATTTTATTTCTTAATCGTTTTCATTTGTTGGTGGTTTCAGGTTTTTCATTTCTCTTATCCTAGCAGCAATTTGTTGCTCGATCAGAATTTTATATTTATGACCCTCTCCTAATTTTTCCATATCTTCGAGCCAGTCAATGCGATCTTGAATTTCTTTCTTGACTGTTAAAAAGAAATAATGTTTACATAAATCACAGAAATCGTATTCAACTTACTTTCATCAAATCGATTTGTAGTCTTTTCATCCTCCTCATTAGTCTTTTTCCTTGGTTTAGGAATATTTTTCATTTCTTTTCCGTATGCCATAAAATCCTGCAGATGCCTTTTGGCGTATTCTCTATCAACTCCTCTTTGTTTAGGTACGTATCTTTCAGCTTCGTAAGCGCCAGATTCTATAATAGAGTTTAACTTTCGTCGAGTACTATTTGTTCCTGGTCTAACGACGACTTGAGGTGATTTCTTAGCAGATTTTGCTGGAGGATGAGATAGCAGAGGAAGAGGTTCACCGGAACGCAAAGAGTAATTGATTTTGTTGCGCTGCATCATGGATAGTTTGCTCTCTTGCATGAGCTCTGTAAATTATGATCAATTTTTAAATTTTGGGATAACTATAAATGGTTACAAAAGTTTTAACGCGTGACTAAAGATCATTAAGCACGACGAATTTCTTATTTTACGTGAATGCTGTCAGTTCGGAAGATGGATCTGTCAAATTATTAATTCACCTATATTTTTGATCATTTTTTTCAGTATATAAATGAAGAAGAAAATTAAAGTGATGTCATACATAATTAGTTTTGTAAAATTAGACTTGGAAAAGACCAAATTACTGAAAATAATTTTGAACTATTTTTTTCTTGAATAAATGAGAAAAGTGTTTGAGAAAACTATATTAAGCACGATTTGTTCCTGATAATATGATATTGGCGCAAATCTTTCACGCTAACATAGTCGTTTACCGTCATCATTATCATAATCAATACTGTAATTTAATACCCAATTTCATAGAATAACTTGACGTAATACTTGAAATAAATAATTCAATTGCAAATTTGACAATTATTTTGATAATAAACTGTTAATTTTCAAAATGATTACGAAGCATTTTTTATAATTTTCTTGTAGAGCTATTTTATAAAAAAATTTTTGAAAGGCATCCAGAATAGGTGCCAAATTATTCATATTATATTTACGACAGTAAAACATAAATTTTGACATTAGTTTGTCAGATAGAATGACACAAAAGTGAATACCTTGCAAGAACTTTTTTGTTTCTGGGCTGTAAGTAACTTTATGGGGATGAAATATCCCTCCAGGGGCCACTCTAGAGCTAGGCCAATCCATTTTAATACACTATTCTCACTTCCACGATTTCACACTAAGCGCAGTTCAAATTAGAGTGTCATAAGATCACATTATTTATTTTCGAAACCCATGTGTCGATTTCGTTGCCTTGGAAACACCTGTAATTAATAATTTTGTTTAGCTGCAGTCAGAAGGGGAGGTGTTTTGAATCTTGTGGCACGAAACAGGAAATGCCGTCAACACAACTTACCTTGAAATGGTTGAAAAATAAACAGGGATGAAATAAAATATTAGCATTGCGTGATTCTCCGATTGCATTTTATAGTTTTTGAATGTAACGTGACAATAATTCGAAATTTATTGAGCGACTATTCAGATTTATTTTATTTTAACATTTTTTTGTAATGTTATTAACTTTGAATTTCTACTACTTGTTATCGCTGAAAATATTTTTTGGTAGACCGAATGGATTACAAATTATGAAAATGACCTATTGCTTCTGGAAATTAATTCAAGAAATAAAAGTAAAAAATATATTCACTAATTACCAGAATAGATACAAATTTAAAACTTCGAGCAGCACAAATCTATTTATGATATTTAATGATTGACTGACAAATGATGCAACTGACAGATAGTCAAGTGCGATTTTTGTGCTAATGTGAAACTGTTTCGCATTTTGGCCAGCCAGAAGGCTTAAATCGTAGTCCTATAAGAACCCTGGGACCATTCTTAGCTTTCATTTGGTTTTAGAATTTTTGCAGTTTGAATTTGAGTTGCACAAACCAATTTATGCTAATTAATGAACGACTGACAAATGATGCAACTGACAAATAGCCAAGTGCGTTTTATGTGCTGATTTGAAATTGGTTCGCATTTTGGCCAATCAAATTGCTTAAATCATAGTCCAATAAGAGCAACAAAAATCTGGCACAATTTTTCATCTTCCAACTCTTGCATTGTCATAGCTCTACGTTTTCAGTTGCGATACAGTTGCAATTGTGTCCCTTTACCTTTTTTGTAATTATTATTTTTGGTTTATTAATAATTTGAATTGTTCCACATTCTGCTCCTGAGTCAAAAGATTTCAAAGAAAAAGTTTGTGGCAGACTGATTGACATATAATTTATTTCAGTAGTGTTCCGTTTAGGCAAGGTTCCTGTAAAACTATTTTTCTCTTTCTAATGACTAAAACAGACAGAGCATATTTCTATTGTTGAATCTTTCATTCTCATTTTTAATACAAGGGTTTATGGAAAGTGTTATTTGATTTACTTCTGAACTATGGACCTTAAGGTAAATTTGGGCACATCAACATACGCTACTTGAAGAAGGCTATAAAAAGGTCAATAGAATTTTTTCCAACCCTTAAATTAAGGATAGTAGCATATTGTTTCTCGGAAACAATAAGATTTAAAAAAGATTTTTTCTAATAAATCTTGCTGGGCGTTGAAAGTTATGTAACTTTTATTTGAAACATTTGTCCCTGAACCTTTTGGTTCTAAATCGACTGTTGATTATTCAAACAATATATTTTACAATTATAACAGCAGTTCTCAATATTTATAAATTTGAAATTACTAATAACAATAACGATATTTTATTCATGTGAAAATAAATGTTTAAATAGACAGTAGGAAATATTTCTGTTTTTCCAAAATACTATTTTTTGGGTAAATTAGTAATGCAAAAAACCCCAAACTGTGGCTATTAATGCAGGATAGAAACAAGTATAATTAAATAATTTGACACTATTCGTTGATCGGCTTGTAAATTATGCATTGTTGAACTTTGAATTGTTAAAATGACTGTTTTTTCCAATAAAAACAAAATACTATTTTTCAAATAAACTAGTGTTTGGGTAAATTAGTGATGGGAAAAACTTCAAACTTTGACTACTGATGCAGGATAGATTCAAGTATAATTTGTAAATATTTTGTCATTATTCGTATATCCGTTCATAATTTATTTATTATTGAACTGTGAATTATTCAATAGACAGTTGAAAATGTGCTCAACTAGTGATTCAAAGAATTTTAAATTGTGGCTGTAGTCAAAGTTAATGTTTTATCCACAAATAATCACAAAATCAAACAATATTTATTGTAAAATGTTTTTATTTATTTATTTATTGAATATATTTACTTATTTTATATACAAAATGCAGATTTATTCATCAATTTTTAATAGATTTCAATTTCTAAATTATTATTATTTTTTAATTGAAGCTGCATATTGAATTTGAGTTTTACATATTTTAGTGGAATATTTGAAAATGAATAATGATGCTAAATATTAAAAAAGGAGGGTTATTTGCTGATATTTGCTAAAAATATTCATGTCTATCCAAATTTATTAATTAAAACATTTTTTAAAGAAATTCATTGTTCTAATATTTCAGAGGGCATTTCGTATTCATAAAATACCACTCAAAAGTTTTATACTACGCCCCTGATGCTTCTCTCGATTTGTTATCATTAGGAAAATAAATTTCCGATTTCAATTTTGCAAAATAGGGGTTGATATTCATATCTGCTACAATATTATAAACAATATTTTTCATACATTTGTCAGAATGAAACTATGATTACTTGTTTTTTTTTTTTTTTAATTTAAATTTCGTACATTTATTTATTTTTAAGGTTTCGACCCTTTCAACAAGGATGTTAATCAGAAAAACAATAAAACTTAGAAAAATAAATAAATATACAGAATTTAAATTTTTTAAAAACCATTTAATATTGTTCTATCTATTATTTATATTCAAAATTAAATTAAATCTATAGTTGACATTTAAAAAAAGTTATAAGACATTATTCTGATATATTTTGCAATAATAATAGCAATTTTAAATATTTATGAATTTTAAATTATTAAAAACAACTGACCAATATCTTATTTATATGAAAACAAATGTTTATTAACATATAATAATAATAAAATGTTCTTATAAAACTGAAATGGCATTCTAACTGCATTCTGAATATTTGATTTTTATTTCTAGTGAATATTTTTATTCATTTTACATACGAATTAATCCATCAATATTTAATAAATTCAATGCCAGAATTGATTAAATTAGATTTTAATGTTGCACAATCTTGTTTAGTTTGGTTTTGTACTGTATAAGCGCTACGAGGTATCTTTTGATATTGCGTTCTCTCTCGGTAGCATTGCGCGCTATAGACAGCCGAACGTAGTTCGGAGATTCAAAATAAACGAAGTTAGATCTCGTTGCATTCCATTGTTTACAGCACGTTTACTGTTGCTCGAATAGTCGTACGGTTAACTTGTATATCGCGTTACTCTACAACAAAACGTTGAAAAATAATTATTTAAATGTGCTTTATGATATATTTGGGGTTGTAAATATTGCTTATTAACGTAGAGATCAAAATTTTGTGTATTTAAATATGTAAATTGGGTGATTTTGTTCCGCATTACGTGTACGTTAGGTGCACGTAAATGCGATGTTAGTCTTTGCTTTTATTATGTAATATAAATGAAAGTCTTGGTTTTTTTGCAAAGTCCTGTAAATGAAAGGACCAACGTGGGATTCGGTGCACATTCTGGTACCGCTACAAGAAGCACCCCCCCTGGCGAACACCACCGTGTGGGACTGCAATGAGTTCTAGGGCGAACGAGCGGTCTAACTAGGGAGTAATGGCATATTCTTGATATGTACCAGAAGAGTCGGAAAATGTAATGGCTGGCTGGGGTCCTTGATTAAGTTCAAGACACTACACGCAGAGACCGATACTAAAGGTCATTACATCGCGTAATTAGGCGGTATCGCGGGCCTCGGAATATGCATTGGCCACGTATTGAAACAAACTATTTTTGCTTGCAAACGACGAGCACACCGGTGCTATGAGTGTCTGAGCGCTCAGGCACTCATTGGGGTAGTAAAGTAGAGTCAATATCAATAGCATAATATATCTGAGCACTTTTAAATACTCGTAATCTCGCGAAATTATAAAGCAACAGTCACACATCGCGTAGCTAGCTCTTCGAACAAAGATGTTAGATCCGTTGAAAAGGCACTAAACAAACAAACCAAAACACACAACACGATTGAATGTTGAACGAATGTTGAATGAATGTGACTAATAAAAATTCCCTTTCAGCTTCTTCAATTCATCATTACCACCTCCTACAAATTAACAAAAGGACGTAAGTTGACTAATAAACTTTGCTTTTCAGGTTCTAATCTATTTTTCTTCCAGCTATTTTGTACTGCTTTTTTGCAAATTTTTAATTAATTTGTATTTTTTTCAGATCATTTGCTGAGGATGAGCCCAGCTGTTGAGGTGGATGGACATCGTGGGAGGAGCTGAGGATGAGCCCAGCTGCCAAAATCAACTCTCAATATTTATTTTGTTGAATATGATTCACCAAAATTTGTTTTAAGTTTCTGTTTCAGGTTGCCGGCCGTCGATCATCGTTACATCATTGCATCATCAGCTAGGTAATATAATATTGCGTATTATACAGGGTGTGTGTAAACGGAACTAGGTAACGCAATTTTTCTCGGAAGTTATTAGATATACAAAAAATCTTTCAAATAAAGTTGCTAGTGTTTCTGGTAAGCTACTTAAATTAATGTGAATCGGAGAAAAAAAATAAATTTTCGGAGATATACCTATTTTTGACTTTTTTTAATTATTTTTATGCTCTTTGGTAGGATATAATTTTTGCTTTAAAAAAGTCCAATAAGTTATATCTTTTTTTTTCTCTGATTCACATTAATTTAAGTAGCTTACTAGAAACACTAGCAACTTTATTTGAAAGATTTTTTTGTATATCTAATAACTTCCAAGAAAAATCGCGTTGCCTAGTTCCGTTTTACCATATATAACTGTTTTCAAACTACTGGTAGAATAATTTGTCTGACATTTGAATTTACAATTTAAATTTAGAGCCCCGGAGCTCCAGGAGATAGCAGCCTGCAGCTATAGCAGTTACCGGATTCCGGAGAATTTCGGAAATGTTCAAGAAAATCCACTGAGTGTATTTTGCCCGCTGCTTGCAAAGCTCAAGTAAGATTCTGATTACTGTAGATTCATATTATTTTCAAACATTCTTCAATTATGTAGATTTGATTGTAATATTTTATAATCTATTACAGATGCAGCAGCGAAGAGCCACTCCTCTGCCTAGGTTTTGCTGGGGTTTTCCTAGACGCTAAGGGAGGAAGGAAGTTTCGTCTCTTTCCCCTTAGTCATTGCCAGGAGACGAAACACGGCTAAAAAATTCACCTTGTTCCTGCCACCTGCCGCTTCCAGATTCCAAAGAACTACGGAGAAGATGCTCAAGAAAATTGGTCCACTTCTGCTCTGCTGCTTGCATAGCTCAAGTAAGTATCTTATTTATTTGACTCTAAAACATTTTTTCCAATTAAATAATTATATGAATTTTATTCTAATTTTTTGTTACAGTTGCAACAGCGAAGAAACTGTTTCCATTTCCAGAAGACGAAATATGTGTTGAAAATTCATCTTGTTCCTGTAATTTCTTCAAAAACTTCGAAATAAAACCTTTGCCCAACAAATTATTGTTTTATTTATTATAATAAAATATTGAATTCCTGTTTTTTCAGTGGTAGATAAAATATAAAGTAAAAACTAGACTTGTATATTTAAATTTAAGAAATAAATATAAACAAAATAATAAATATTATACTGTAATGATGAATAATACTGTAATAATAAATAATAATGTAATCTAGTGCATAATTGTACCAATTTATGCATTAATAAAAACTGTGTGTTGAAAAATATTCGCTTTTCAATTCTTCTCAAGTATCTAGTTTAAAAATTCACCACCAGGTGACAGCATCTGTCAAGAAACGATTTAAATTTAATCACAAGTATATAGTTTGAATAACACCAATTATTATCAGAGTTCTTTCAAGGTATTAATTAGCAATTTTCTCGGAAAAATTACTATTTTACTATGGGTTTTTTTTATTCTTGATTTTCTCGAAAACTGAGGGTCCAATTCTGAGTGCATATTTGGACCCTGCACACTCTAATTAAGGTGTACAGCTGTGTTATTTAGGGGAGAAATGAATTTTCATCTCAACTTTTCAAACTAACGTTTTTGAATGGAGGAATTTTCCAATTTTGTTTTCAGATTCGCAAGCAGCAGGCTTCATATAGCGTGAAAATATACTTTTCTTTTTGAAAAAGTGAAAATTAGGGCTGATTTTCAAGGGTAAAATTGTGAAAATTTCAAAATCAATTATCTCGGAAACCCTTGGAGAAATCGCAAAATCCTTGCAAAACCAAGCTACCGTAGCTAAACATATGAAAATGTGTTTTGTGAGCCCTTTCCAATGACCCTAGTAGGCCCTACGATCCTATCGAATCAATTTAGGAATAGTTACACGTATATAGTTTAAAAAATTGCCGCAAGATGGCAGCATCTGTCAATAAGACCAATTAGAAATAATCTCAGTGGGAAAAATCCGCTTTGTGATGATGTATTTTGTGCACTCGAAAAATCCAAAAATTGTAACAGGAGAGTAGGCATTCAAAGAGCAAATTCAAGGATTTATGGAAAGTGTTTTTCTTGATTTATTCCTGAACCATAGCCCTCAAAATAAATTTGGTCACATGAACGTATGCAGCTTTAAAAGGGATATGAAAAAGTTCAATAGAATTTTCTTCCAGCCCTTAAATTTAAAGTAGTAGCATATTCTTTCTCGAGAATTATAAGACTTAGAGAAGGTTTTTTAAATAAATCTTGTAGGACGTTAAAAGTTATGTAGCTTTTATTTAAAACATTTGTCCTTAAACCCTTTGGTTTCCGAGGAAATCGCTGATTGATTCTTTGAAAGAACTCTTTTCATCTCTACTTTCCTGTTACAATTTTTGGTTATTTTCTAACACTCAAAATTTATCACAAAAGGAGCAATTTCAGTTTTTAGTGTACTATAGCCCTTGGAAAAAAATTAATTACATCATCATACGCAGCTTTGAAAAGGCCATTAAAAAAATAGATAAAATTTTCTTACAACCCTTCAATTAAGGGTAGTAGCATATCGTTTCTTGAAAACTATAAGACCTAGAGAAATTTCTTTCAAGTATGTCTTGTAGGGCAGTAAAAGTTACGTAACTTTTTAGCGCATTTTTCCGAAAAAAGCGCTATTATATTCACTTTGGCTGGCTGGCTGGCTGGCTGGCTGGCTGGCTGGCGTGACGCTGAGATCTCAGCAACTATACTATTTACAGACTTGAAACTGGTACTAAATAAAAGCTGCTGTTTCGTAGGCTTGCACAAATTGCTTTAATTCAAGCTCAGTGATTGTGGAAAATTGAATTATTCAATTACTTGTTTCAAGTGAAACAATGTCCATAGATATCTATGACATTAGGGATATGGCAACTAAAATTTATTAAAGTAGATAAAAATTTAGTTACAACTTTCGCCGCAGGTGTCACTATTATTATGTACAGATGTCAAATCTGTCCGGGATTCATTCAATGACTTGTTTGACGCGAATTTGAAGCTTATTAGAATGAATTATTATTATTGGATGAAAATTTGTTTACTTTTGGTGTATTTTTTTTTATATAGCCTTGATAAAGATCAAATTATCATTTCAAGGTACAGAACTTGAGCTCCCGTCAGTCAATAACTAAACAATGAAGATTAAAAGATATTTTTGAGTCTGTACATGCATAAATTATGCACCTATCAAATAGTCAACTTGAAACTATTACTAAATGGTAGCTGCTGTTTCGTTGGTTTGCCCGAACTGCTTGATTTCAAGCTTAGTAATTGTGAGAGATAGTAATTTGCGAAATCTCTGAAGTAACAAGCATTCATGAGCTGTCAAAAATGCGCTTTCATCATCTAGATGATTCTTCCATTTTCTTTGAAACATTTGTCCCTCAACCCTTTGGTCTCCGAGAAAATCGCTAATTAATTCTTTGAAAGAACTCTTTTTACCTCTGCTCCCCTGTTATAATTTTTTGATTTTTCAAACACACAAAATCTATCACTGCTAGTATTAGCAGAGCAGAAGTCTACGGAGCAATTTCAGTTTTTTGGAAAAAAGTTTTCATTAGTTTATACTTGAACTATAGCCCTTAGGGAAAATTCGATTACATCATCATACGCACCTTCAGAAGGGCTATCAAAATGGTCGATAGAATTTTATAACAGCTCTTCAATTAAGGTTAGTAGCATATCGTTTCTTGAAAACTATAAGATCTAGAGAATTTTTTTCAAGTAAATCTTGTAGGGCGTTGAAAGTTATGTAAATTTTATTTAAAATATTTGTCCCTTAACTCTCTGGATCTTGAGATAATCGCTAATTGATCCCTTAAAGCAGGAAGCTTAAGAATAATATCTGGAGACCTGCTTTGTATAAATTTTAAAATTAATAAAATTCGTAGTACGGATTTTTTCGCTGTTTGGCAGCATCTGCCGATTACCAGAAATTAAATAAACAAAAAAAAGATCAAGGAACGCGCTTCCATTTCCATTAGGTACTTTCAAGGCCCTATTAAGGAATTAATTTGATGTTAATCACTTGAATAACAAAACAAACTCATTGATTTACTAATTTTAATCACAGATTTATTCTATTTTTCTAAATCCATACAATAAATTATTTGTAGAACACAGGCAGTGTTTAATAATCAGTACATACTTCGAAATGACAAAAAAAACTGCTTACTGACAGGAATGATACAAAAATATAAAATTATATACAAAATAATCCGTGATGAATAGATAAACATTTTAAGTGGAGCAAGAATTATATATGATTTGCACCAATTAAAATCTTAATCTTCACAAAGTGACAAAATATTACCTTAGATACGAAGGTAGAAAATCTAAATTTACTATACAGGATAGATTTAGTTTGGCATATTATGCTTTCAGCCTCACTCAAGGCAAAAACGCAAAAAACTGAACAATATTTTAATAAGATTTGACTATAATAACTAATTTCTAGCTAATTTCTCTATTATACCATTCGTTTCCATTAAAAAATTGTTCAAGATCTACAAATTAATAAAATCAGTTACACATTTTCTCATTTAACAAAATAAATACAAAAATTGCTCTCTTAAAAAGATATTTTTACACATTAAATCATTCAATATTTTTATTTACAAGATATTTCTGTTAGATTTTGGAATATCTTGTATATATTACAATATTTGAAAGAAAATTATATAATAAATATGATTATCGAACGCATATAAAATATACAACAATACACTACAAACCATTGTGTTAACATAAGTGTGACAATTATGAACTGTCATACATAAAACGTGAAAATTTCATCTACGACCGCACATTTTTATTGCAAATAAATCAACAAATTTATTCAGTCCATCAGCAACAAATGTTGCTTGTTTCCAAAATGATATTTATTCGTTAAAATAAGAATATTTTCAAAAAGATTTGATATCAGAAATATTAGCTAGCCCAGGTTCAGATTGGCGGTTAGGAATATCAACAGAGACAACGCAATGATCCTATTTTAATTTTTTTTCCTATACCTTCATTATTGTACATATTCACGATATAATTTTACAAAGGGTACACGTAAGATAAAACAAATAACAAAGTTCCATGATGAATGTGATTTGTGGAACACATTTTACGGTCGTAGATAAAAGCTTAGTTTAAAATTGAACTTATATTCTAATATATGACAAGAAATTTCCTCTTCAATAATTGCTTATTTAGCATTTGTCTGCAATAATCATTTCTTATCATTACCTACATTTACATGAAACTGGGATTACTAGTCGAGCCCAAATTAATAAAAACTAGAGCTTCTAATACTATTAATAGACAAGTATTATTTACTTTTAAAATAAGCAATTATCGAGCATAAGTTTTCATTTTGATTATTTGATATTTTGATTGAACCAAAAATAATATCAACCAGCAAAAACCTTTCACTTGAAAGAAACAACAGAAAAAATGTGTAACTGTAACAATTAAAACTTTATAGTTTTTTATTCTTGGTTGAATACTTATTAGGAACACATACAAAGTTGCAGACCTTTACGTAGTAGAAATATATTAAAGTGAGCATCAATATGCGTTATACTCGACTGATATATACAAAAATCTCAAGTGTACTACATTTGCTATATCGTTATTTTAGTTAAAAATAATACAGACTTTCCAGCAAAAATTAATCATTGATATTCTGAAATTATACCTTTTTCTTACACTTTACAAAAAAGAAAACTGTGGTTTTAATAAAATTAAGAATATAAAATTTAAATATAATGTTAATTTGAAAAATATTCTACTGTAATATTATTATTTTGACTTTAAATATGTGTTACTGAAACATTCTAACTGCACTAACTTAGATAAGATAAAAAAATGCCCTATGTACGTAGTTCCTTAATTGACAATTAAATAATTAAAAAAACTGAGTACGTTTAGATAACAAAAAACACAAAATAAGATTATATGTCAAACATTAATTCTAAATATTTAATTGTACAAAAGAGGAGAACTATTTTTTTTCCATTAATTCAAGACGGGTAGATCTGATCATCAGCTTCAGTCAGACATATAAAAGATACATTTTTAAGAATGTACTAAATTTTTTGCATAAAACTAATGAACATCCTCTTGTTTGAATCTTTCCTTCTAAGCTAGACTTTCTAAAAATGAGAGTGAATATTTTTTCAAGTTACGGCATAGAAAAAATAATAATTTCCAGAGGTATAATTACCAATTTTTGGGAAAAAATCTGTAAAATCATGATACTAAAACATAAATCTTCAATCAGTTCTAATGAAATATACAATGTAAGTGAAACTTACGAAAAATTAGTCTCATTTATTAAAAAAACCTGCGATTAAATATTCCTGTGCGTATTTAGTTCCAATGATATGGTTTTCAATTTTTATTTTTGATAATTACCAGTTAATTTTTCGTAAGTTTATGAACTGTTGTTCTATATGGCTTAATTTAAAGCTTTCTTTCATGTTCGAAGGCTATAAATTAGATTTTATACTAACTAATGATGACCCGATTGCTAGAACTGTTTCAGAGCAACTGGAAAAATGATAAATCATACTGGAATTGATTAAATTTATCTTTGAACCAAAAGATTTATTGATTTTGAAATTCAGTGAGAAGTTGTATTTTTATGTTGAATTCAAATATCTTGCTTGAAATGTACAATTTATCACAATCGATGAGAATGAAACCAAACAGCAGAATAATTGACCACTACAATTCGGTAGAATTTTTATCAATTTACAGAACGATTTTACATTTTCCTTGAGTGCTCTTTAAATGAACAATGTCCATATCGCATTTATTTACATTAACAATAAAAATCTTATTGAAATTTCATGCATAATTATTAATTTCATCTAGAATCGGCCCTAAAGAACCTATTTATCACGCAGGTATAAAAAATACCATTAATCATAAAAATAATAATAAGTCGAACAATAAGACATAAATAACATATTTACATCTGGTCGATAGATAATCATCTATTATCTAGAAGTCTTATATTTCTCTAGAGTTGATATTATCTACACAAAAGACGAAAACCCAGGCAAAGGTGCTCGAGACCTTGCCATATTGTTCATAATAATCTGTCCACCGTTTAAACTTACGACGGCACTGCCCTCTGGTTCCGAATCGGTATAACTGGAGTAGTTTCGAACTGGCTTTTGTTTTTTCCAAGACTGGCGTAAAGAATCGTTTACGTTGGCGTAGTGATTTACGAATGAATGTGGGTCTGATCTTACGCTCTCGTTCTCGCTTTCCGAGCCCTATGGAAAATGCATATTTTTAAATAGAAAAGATAAGTGGGGCGAGCTGTACCATTTCTCAAAAAACACAGACAATCAATTGACTTGAATCTAATTGAAATATATTTTTTTTTTTACGCAGAATCATTAAAAAAGTGTTCATGAACATGTATTGGACAATAAATAATAATCAGTCATTTATAATTACTAGCTCCTCGTTAAATAACTTTTGTTCGAAATGGGATATCTTAGCTATTCTTCCATTATTCTCTATTATTTGATTGACCACGAAAAAAAATTTTCAACGTTTATACAAACAAAAATCTGAAAGTTCGATTCAAAATGATAGCTACTACAACATCCAAATGTATTTTAAGATAAATTTAAGCACTAAAATAAATATATAAATATTCGAGAACGGGATTACGAGACAAAAGTTCAGCGAGAATATTTTCTTTGTCTTTCTTATATATAATATTGAAATCAAATTGAGCTAAATAATGAATCAAGTCTCCAAGAATTTCATCAGTTCTTGCTTTCGTCTTCAAATTCTCTAACGGATTGTGACCGTAAAGTGCCGTCCAATCAAGTAATACTGCCAAAATTTTATGGCGTCTTTGATAGCTTTGCATTTCAAATGTATAACATCAAAGCGCTTTTCCCTATTTGAGAGTTTCCGTGAGTAATACCCAACAGGATGCAGCATTCCATCGTCCTGTGGCTGCTTGAGTGTTGCCCTGATTCCTTTATAACTGGCATCTGTCTCTATAAAAACGGGTTTATCACAATCATAAATAGTTAGGATCGGTTTTGAGCATAAATAATCTTTAATCATATTGAACGCTTTCTCACAATCTACAGACCATTCAAATTTAACATCTTTTCTCAATAATCGATGTAGAGGTTCAAGTTTCTGAGCACTATTTTCAATATATTTCAAATAGAAATTTATGGAGCCTAAAACACTACGTAAACCAGACTTATCAGAAGGCTTTTGTAGCTTCTCTATCGAAATTAAATTTTCTTGAGCCAGTGAAACTTTGTTTTTGGAAATTATAGGTCCCAGATATCTAACTGATTTAGCTGCAAACAAAAATTTGACTAATTTTAATTTGAAACCTTCCGCACCAATAACTCGTAAAAATTTCTCGATATGTTGGATATGATCCTCCCAAGTCCAGGAGAAAATCAAAATATAATCGATATAGTTCACACAGAAGTCATCTAAATCATTTCTTCGAATTATATTTGATAATATTCTTTGAAATGTGGCCGGAGCATTCTTAAGTCCAAATGGGAGAACTTTGAATTTAAATTTTCCATTTTTCGTGACAAATGAAGTTTTTTCTTGATCCTGTAATTTCAATCTAATACACCAAAATGCAGAATTTATATCTAAAACTGTGAAATATTCACAATTGACAACTTTGTCGATTACATCTTGTATTGTAGGGAACGCAAAACATTCTGGAACTACTAGTTTGTTCAATTTCCTGAAGTCGATACATAAACGAGATTTCTTCCCTTCATCTTTCTTATAAGCAAGTGTTACAGGAGAAGCATAAGGAGAATCAGATTCTTTTATAATTCCGGCTTGCAACAGCGCCTTGATTGGGCTTTTTATTTCTTCATCATCTGGGACTGAACATTTATATGCCCGAGAAGTGACATACTCGTCTCTAAGAAGTTTAATTTTCGCCTCCTGCGATCTCACTTCGCCAATATCAAATTTATCTTTAGCAAATATTTGTCTATTTTCCTTGATCAGTTGTAAAACAGCCAGTTTCTTTCTCTTACCATCAATATGCTGGAGATCTACTTTAAAATCATGTATATTTTGATGTTCATTAAAATTTAATTCGATGTAGTTTTTTAACTTTTGATCATCACTTGGGGTTCGCATCTGACAATAATTTGGTCGATCTATCATTTCTTTACTATTAATATGTTGGAAAACTCTTAAATTTTCATTCTGAAGCAATCTAAATTTCTTAATAGCATCAATACGAAGTAAGCTATCGTTTTTTACAACATAAGTCGTTATGTAATATTTCCAATATGAAGTTTAATGTTAGCCCTGGCTGAAGTGAAATTAGATCCGCTGATTATTTTCAATATACCTTTTTGCTCTATTCATTTCAACTTAAGCAAATCAGCAATTCGTTGATTAATCAATGTTATATTTGAACTACAATCATAAATAGCTTTCATTCTAAAATTGTCGTTAATTATTACGTTAAATTTTATCAACGGATCTATTTTCGCCCGGTTCATTAGTTTAAATCTTTGTCATTAATATCAATGTTTAATATTTCGCAGTCGGTAAGATTTGCAGAATGTTCAGTAGTATTTGGTTTCAGTTTTCCTGCAACCGAATGCTTATTATGACATTCCGCAACTGGATGAAAACGATTCGGAGAACCAATAGCCGCAAAAACCGAACACGGCTTCCGTTGAGATTCATTCTTTTTACTAAGATTGATGACGGGTCTTCCATTCAACTTCGGACTCGATGGTTTTCTTCTCTTCCTTTTAATAAATGTATCTTCCAATTTTCGCAGTTCTGTATATAATTTATCGAGAGCAGTTATCTCTTCTCTATCAAGCATTTCTTGAGCTTCATTGGGCAAACCAAAAACTATCTGATTTATACGAGATAATGCAGTACCTTTGGGCTCTACTTCCAAACACAGTTTCTCTTTTGCAAGCGCATACTCGATCAAGGATCTACCTAAATACTTAAAATTGAAAGCTTTCCTAACCATAGACCAACCCTTATCAACAAAAATATTGAAGAATAAATCCCTCCAATCCTCCCAGGAAGCTGTCCAATCTTCTTTAAATTGGTTTCATATCAGTCCTTGGTGGGTCCAATAACAAAGAATCGTAAGCTTGAATTTTCAAAGAATTAGATTCGATTCAGAACCGCTTACATTCATCTTCAAATCTATTCAACCACGCTTTGGAATCATTTTGTCTCCTTTCAAATTTGTCCAAAACAAATTTCTTCTCAATATGGTGCAATTTCACATCTTGAATTGAATTTAATTTTATTTGGTGCTCCAACTGTCTAATTCGATCCTCTAATTCTAATTGTGAAGAATTGATAGATCAAGAAGTTGACGTAGCAACATATTCTTCTAAAGAAAATTCATTAAAACAAACATTCCCCACTTCGTCAAAATATTCCTTTCGGATATCATCTTCTATCTTAATAGCTACTGTTCTGTAGCCCTTTATGTTTTTAATAGCAAATACCGCATTTTGTACGTGTTTCTTGCTTGACAAAACAATGTGATACTTCAAATCTTTAAATTCTTCAGGATGTAAATACCAATTTTTCCTGTCAGTGGAAATACACTGGATTACAAAATCCTCCTCAGTTTTTTTAATAACTTGAACATAAAGCTGAGCCATCTCCTTACTAGTTGAGATCTTGTAATTTAATTTTTAAGATCGTTTTCTGAAGTGATTTTATTCTAAATAAAAGTACAAAATGTAATTTAAATACAATAATAAAGATAATGAAATATATCTAAATAAAAGAATTAAATTACACGTCTTTTCAACAAGTAAAGTAAGTAAAGTATTTTACAATAAATTATAACGTCAGCCAAATCAATCAAAAACTGAAAGGTGTTTGTTTCAGCAGATATCATAACTTTAAAAATAGACGATAATTGGAAAAGTAATTCAGTTTCTGAAGATTAAATTGCAGAATCGCGAGAAAATAAGAACAAAATTACCCAAAGACTTGGATCTATCAATGAACGAATTAATATTTCTTCAACAAACGATTTGTTTTATTTCCATAAGTTCATTTTCTATGTCGGGTATTACAATATCTTTAAATACAACTTGTACAATTCATGTCAATATTGACAAAAATTTATAATTTTCTGTGCCACAACCGCAGTAGACTATAAAATATCATATGAAATACTCATAAGGCATTTAAAGTTATCACAGCGACAAACATTGGCATCCTTATGTTTTTACACGAATGGTTCCAGAAACTAATAGACTGATTTATTTATTGTCCAAAGTACAAAAAACTGGAGACGGGACCACTTTTTCCAGAGATCATATAGAAACAAAATCCAAATGCAGCAAAATAAAACTCAAAAATAAGTACATTTTTTAGCTGCTTATTCAATGTTTTGAACAAATAAACATGATAAAAAGAACTTTTAGATAATTTTTCTATCAATTAATTATTTGCATAAAATCTAAAAATGCTACAACTAGCCTAATATTAGGTGCTTACTGCTAAAGCCAGTTTAAGAATTTTACGCTGCATGCAACAACAAACAACATTTAGTATACAATATACATACAGTAGGGAGAAGTCAGGCGAAGTGGTTGGAAAATAATACATTAAATATTATTAGTAATACATTTTTAGCATAATTATTATATATAAATACACAAACATTAATAAAAACTTGGGGTTTCAAGTATTCTTCTTTTGTCGGAATTTAGCTATTTTCTTTCTTACGTTGATTTAAATAAAAATTTAGTCGTAAAACAGACAAGAGATAAGGCCGTTAAAGGAAAAATTGTGATATTTTTTAGCGTAGCGGACTTTTTTAATTGAAAATAGTAATGAAAGTGACACTTGAATATTTCTCTTAAAAATTCTTTCACATTTTTATCTCCAACGACAAATAATATTTGTGGTCTTATTTATCATCAATTTGTGAATTTTACATAATGTACGATTACTTTTCAGGCTGAAATTAAGGTGGTGGGGATAAAATGCGATATTGAAACGATATTTTTATGAATCTTCTGTCTTGCATCTTTTAGTCAAAAGAATGAAAATGGCAAAAACTTTGATATGTGAAAGAGACTTATTCATAAGTTGGCAATTTGCAATTATTCTCATAGTAAATCTACAATTGAAATTGTATTTCATGAGATTTCCATCAGCAGATAGGAGGAAGCCGAATCTCGAAGTGGATTATTTGCCTACTTATCATTAGGTAAAAGACAACAGTTTTACTTATTCCACGAAATAAATTCTACACAACCATTACCACACAGAAAACCCCAAAAACAGATCATTATTTTACCGTGCTTACCTGGCTATCACTGCTGCTGATCTCCGATGGCTTCTCCGTCACACTGCTGTCATCCGGATTTTCATCATATCCCTTCAGGCTCTCCTCGTCGCTGTGGTACGCTACAGATGCAGGCGAGGGCCTCGGAGGCGACTTGCCTAAGACACCTGGGGGCGGTTGATGATGAACAGATTTTCGAGACAGGGTAGCGCGTTTCAACGTACCACAGTTGTTGACAGTTGATGCAGGGGTGTGCCGTGAGCGATAGAGTTCCAAGGCGAGTTCCTGGCGGTCTTCGATGTCCATTGCCATGGATTCTTCCAGCGTTTTTTGGGCTTCTTCTGAGATGAAAACAAAAAGAAAACAGTATAATCGCTATCTGATAAACTTTTGGTATAATTGGCGACACTGATGTTGGAATTTTTTAATTAAACTACTTTTTTTATCTCGGTTGAAACCGCATACTTGGTCTTAGTTGTGCTATTACCTCAAAAATTAATATTACACTGTATTTGGGAAAAAAAAATAATAAAAATAAAAGCATTTACACCACTTATTGATACATTTTTAGTTAATTTTTTACAAATATATCATCCCAAATTGATATTTTACTTCTCCCGCATTAAAACCCAACTTTCACAGGTAAAGCACATAAGTGACTAAATACATGAATTCAATTAAAAAAGCGCTATTTTCTATGATTTTCAGTACTAATTCAATAATAAAATAATTTTAAAACCATTAAAAAGTAAAGTAATAATCTGATGATTACTTACGTTTATATTTGTAGCTTTTGCTTTTGACGCAGAGGACAGCAATGACCATGATCACAATAATTATTGAAGTGGCAGCCAATGCAACCATAAACCACGTTTGTCTATAAAACGGTTTGTGTTGCAAGTAACCGTACTCTAAATATAATTTTGAAGGCGTTAAGACTGCCTCGTCAGAATAAGCCGGACAGCTAACGCCGTACTTGTTATACGGTATTACTCTAAAATTATACGAAGTTGATGGTAGCAAACTTTGGTAAGAAATGGTGAAATCTTGAAGTGGGCCGTTGTTTGTGCGGGTGACGGTTTGCCATTTGTTTTCTTCTGCAAAATAACAAAAGAGAAAATAGTGAAAAAGTCTTTTTGTGGCAAGAGGCAGGTACAAGTGGAACACATATTGTCTTCGAAGTTTGAGCAAGGACCAACGTAAATGATGACACTAAAATATCTGAATAAAATTTACAAAATTTAAAAGTTGTCAGATTTATTTTCAATAATTCTTTCAAATTTTAAAAAACAAAATACATATTTATTAGATAGATATCTGTGTTATACATTTCCTAAATATATTATAAAAAATTTTCAAATTCTTAAACCCCAGTTCGTAATAATTTATGTTTCTCCAATCTTCTTATCCTCTTTGAGATCAAATTATGTGTATTTTTCAGTAATATACATATAAAAAAAATTAAAATGGATATGAATCACGCCTTTTACCTTTCGGGTGAGGCATACACTTCAGATTTAACTGAGTGAGATTGATATTTTGTAGTATACATGTTACAATCCATTATTTCTTGTAATTGACGTCGTGCCAGTGGAGATCTCCAAACCCTCCTTCGTGAATAATCGACAACAACCGGATATTTTTTTGAACAATCAGGGTTGCAAACAGTCAATTGTGACTTTCGGTGTCCAACTGTCATTATATACGCAACAGTTTGAATGCAAAACTAAAATGTAAAAACTTGTCTGATAGTTTTTTAGTTTTCTCGTGCTTCTCGTGGCAAAAATTGAAGAGAAATATGAAAATAACGAATTTTTTATCAGGAAATTAGGAAACAGAGAAACTGATTCCAAGCCAAAATAATATACTGTAAAGATAAAAGTGGACAACTGATTACTAGTGAAAAGAAAATAAAAATATGGAAAGAGACACACATTGCGCAATGTATACACTGATATAAGTTAATAAATAAGGTTTTCAAGGTCAACCAAGCCTGACCGCCAATAATAATAATTTTTTTCCCATATTTGTTATGTTAAAACAATCTTTTCACCAAGTTCCATTGAAATCGAGGGTGATAGTATACTGTGTTTCAAGATATTTGCAAACATACCTGCCTTCGTAATGAGGTACAAACCGCAAACCAGCAGGATGGTAATAGGTTTGCTCCTATCCCTGACTAGGTACTGACAGTCCTGTACTAAATTTTTGCACGCATGCGCGAGCTATGACTGATTCCAAACTAGTTAGTGATTATTTGTTGGAACACATGTTCAACAGTCAGAAGAATCACAACAGATCCAATTACATTTTTACTTATTCTAAAGTGCTCAATGAACTCCACATCATTATAATTTTCAATTAAGTTCAAGTAATTCTGCTTTTTAGGTCCTATTCTTTCTTGTAAAAGCTCTCCAAAATTATCATCGTCAAATTCACTTAATGAAGACGAAGTGATTTCGTAAACATCACTAAACTCACTATCACTCATATTTAATAGGTTTGTGAAAATTTCAAAACATTACTTTACAAAGTTGATAATTGTCAACGTCACAATGCGCATGCGGGGATTTAGAATTTGTGGATAGTCAGGAAACTTTTCTGACTATCAGCAAACTGGTTCATGGACTGTTGGAACAGAAAACTTTCTAGTCAGGGATTTATCACAACAGCTGTTGGAACATCTAAAATCAAACTGCGCAGACTCCGGACAGTTTTGTATTGCTGTAGGAACAAACCTAATATTTCTATGAGTCAGGGGAGGATAAGATTGAAATATTTTTAATATTTACAATTGTGGTACTGCACTACTATTATAATTTTGTGTAAGTTCTGTTGAATATATGTTAATAACTTTTTATTTTATATTCTTTGTTCTGTATTTCCTGAAATTTAAATGAAACACTAAATCCTACACAAATATTTTATGTACCAAATTTTAAATACTTTGTTACAAACCTGTTCTTTCACCCCTCAAGCCTTTTAAAGAAACCACCCACTGCGTAAGACGAAGCAGGTACGTTTGCAAATATCTTGAAACAAACTATACATCGATAGTTTGACCATAAATGTTACCTACATCTCTAATAAGAGCATTCGATTGTCGAGTGTGAATCCTTCGACATAATAGTGAATTACATATTTTGCAAGTTACGCTGTAGAATAATAATGTCTGCGTATTTTAACAGTTTGTCTAGTGAAGCAAAAGTTCGGTATTTAAACAAAATTTAATTAATCGACAATGTTGATCCGTACAACGTACAACTGTAATTAATCTGTTTTTTGTTGGAGTATGAACTCATTTCCAAATATTACATTCAATAATTTTTCTTTTAATTTTATTTTTTATAAGAGTGTGTACACAGCTCAAGAGTTTAAAGCGTTTATATAGATGTATGTTTCGGTTAAACCGTAGTAAACGGATAAAATTCAAGTTTACTACGAATCTGATAGAGTATCCTTCATTCAAATTCATACACATGTGTTATGAAAGAGGAGAATACTGCATTTAGCTTATTATTTGGATAACTGTACCTGTCAGATTCGTAGAAAACTTCAGTTTCGTCCGTATACTACGATTTTACCCATGTTTCTAATATTTGATACATTGATTACCCGAATCCATTGTAGCCTTTTGGCTAATTTAATGAAATCTATTGAGATATAAAAAATTAATTAATATCACACAAGAACTTCCGCACTATATACCATCAAAATTTGTAAGATAAGGAATTAGAAACTATCGTCTAATATCTATCACTACACCCACAATGCAACATATTCCGGCGAAAAAAGGCATGATTTGCTTGAAAAGTAAAATTTAGACTGATCAGACAGATTAAGCAGCAGAACACAAGAAAAATATTCTAAACCATAGCATACGGTTTAGAATAAATACAATGATCAACATCCAGATGTCACTTGGCCAGTTGGACACCAAGCTACATCATCCCATATTGCATATAATAAGATTTTGTCATATCATCGATTCATTTGTTAGTTGACTTGGATATGGAATTAACGTACATATAAAAGAAAGTTACAAAATTGATAGAAAAATGAATGCTATTTTTTTTTTAAATTAAAACATACTGATTAATTGATTAGTCGAAATAAATCAATTGATTTATTTATTATTAACTGTTATATCATATTGTGGTCCTTTCGTGAAAATTCTATTTTGGACAGATCATTTTGCTTTATATTTGTGTAGAAATCTTTGAATTGATTCATAATTTATAATTAATGTAATAAGCGTTTGAAAATAATGAAATCATTAATATTTAACTTATATAAATCATATACCATTGATTGCTTGATAAATTAAAAAAAGTAATGAGTAATAAAACCCTTGCCCAAGTTCTTTGCTCAACATCACACATAAAAAATATTCGTGAAATGGTATTAAAACATGTTAAACGTGTTAAGCGATGCAAATGTGTCATTTTGAAAAAAGGGGCAATCCATGAATTACGTCACACGAATTTCATGATTTTTTGAGACCCTCTCTGCCCTTGTTACAACTGGTCACATTTGTGAGAGTGCTTCCTTCCTAGTGTGGCGTTACATATTTTACAATTTTACACAAAAAAAAAGCAGATAGAGTTGGCAATATTTTCTCAGTTTTTCGTTAATAGTTCAAATTTTGTGTTTTAATACTTAGGCCCGAGATATCCACCTTCTAATGCAGGGGCCACACTTATGTCTAATGCCGTTAAGTAAGGTGTTATGTGACAATTGACATATTTTCAATGACAATGTGTTCATTATTGAATAATGCCTCAATTAATGACATTAGACGTAAATATGGCCCCAGCATAATAAATTTATTTGGTGAATAATAACTATGGCAACAATTGTCTGCACAATTGTTACTATAGTTATTATTCACCAAATAAATTTATTAGGAGGTGGATATCTCTGGCCTGAGTATATTAGATTTTAAAATGTAACATCACCAGATTTTGGACTCCTCCCACCCCTTGTCACACAATGTCACAATTCGTCGATCCTTTCCCTCCGTCCTAACGTGTGACTTAATTTATGGATGGCCCCATAGTTGCTATTTTTAAGCTAAACTCATCTTATTTATTAATTATCAACTGATATATTAAATTGTGTTCCATTCATAAAAAAATTATTTTGGATAGCTCATTTTACTCTGTATTTGTGTAGAAATCATCGAATTGATTCATAATTTATAATAAATGTAATAAGCGTTCAAAAATAACGATATCATTAATATTTAACCCATTATAAACCATATTCCATTGACTGCTTGATTAATTAAAAAAAGTAATGGATAATAAAACCCTTGCCCAAAATTCTTTGCTCAAATTTACATCACATATAAAATAAAATTCGTGAAAAAATATTAAAACATGTTAAATGTGTTAAGCGATGCAATTGTGTCATTTTGAAAATGGTTGCTATAAATTTTAAGCTAGAAAGCGCAAAAACATTTAATATTTTTCTTCCTCTATCCTTATTTTCAGTTTGGATTTTCAAAAATGTTGACTGGTAATAATAACAATAATTAGTAAGCGACTAACTATAAATTGAATATTTTTTTTGGTATAAATTTAGCGCTTCCAATAAAAAATTAAATGAAGTGTGGGAAGAATTTCCATTTTTGTTCACATTTAAATAAAAATATATTGGAATCATTTAATTTTAGATACATAAATACAGAATTGGATGATGATTCCTTCCAAGTGTGAATTTTAAGTCCTGATTTAGTATAATTCACCTTAAAATCGATAGAGGAAGTAAGATTTCAGCACATCATGATGAAAAACTTCCAAAATCAGTTAACCAGACACCTCTAGGTGCAAAAACATTTAAAATCAAACTTACTATGCTGCCACTCATCCTTTGCTGTCCGTAAAAAGAAAATAATAATTTCTATTAATATCTCAAACCAAACCAACAACGTTACCTTTTCGTTTTGTTTCAATCGTCTCTATGTAGTATCCTGAGATGGGCCCCTTTCCCGATGGTCCGTTCAACCAGTGCATCTCAATAGAAGACATTGATTTGACGAGATGCAGCTCTTTGGGAGTACCTGGTGAGCCGTCCTGCGGTCCGGTGGTTACGTTACTAGATATCGCGGGGCCGTAATCGATTGTTTGAGCTCTGACGGTAAATGTGTATGTTTCTTCTTCTTCTAACGATTGAACGACTAGACTTGTCCCCGACACTTTTTGCTTTACTTGTTTACTGAAATCTGTGAATAAAAAAAATCTTATTATTATATGAATAATACAAGCACATGTATGACCAAATTAGAAATAAGTATCTTGCTGTAATTAATGATTTATCGAAAAGGAAAAAAAAATAAAGACATATTCACGTCAAAAACAAAATAGCTCACCTTCATTTTCCTCTGTAGTCTCATACGTAACAATATACCCAATAATATCACCATTTCTTTTCTTTGGCGGATCCCAGCTAACTCTCAAACTGTTCATTGTAATGTCAGTAAATCGCAAATTTATTGGCGGACCCGGAAGTCCCTGTAATGTTTTCACAGTAATCGATTTTGATCGAGGTCCATCACCTGCTGGATTAAATGCCAGAATTTGTATTCGATATTCCGTGTATTTGTCTAAAAATACAAGGCTGTGGGAAGTAGCCGAGGCAGGAACTACTTCGATTTCCTCTTCTATTTTTTTGTCATTGTCGATCTCTTGTGGAGAATTTGTTACTAGGTAAAAAATCTGCGAAATAATTCATAATTAATATATAAAAATTTTTGAAATTGACATATATCTATGAGCCATTCACGCTTAAAGAGTAATTAAACAATAAATTAATAAATAGCGATGAGAGTTTGACAGCGTACCAAATATGATATTTTGTGTTAATGTAAACTTGGCCTGCATTTTGATTGGTCAAAAGACCTAAATCGTAGCCATGTGTAACTGAACTAAATTTTTTTTAATTGCAGTAATCAAATTTCAAATAGAAAACAAATGACTGTTGAAAAAATTTAAATAAGATTTTCTCACCTTATATCCTAACAGATCACCATTTTGCATATGATGTTGCGGCGGTTTCCATTTCAACCGTACTTCCGTGGAAGAGATTGGTTCACCCTCAAAAGCTCTTGGTTCTCCAGTAGGAACAGCTTCCCCTACATACACGGTTGCCGGAGGACTTGGAGGTCCATCTCCTTGCGAATTGAAAGGAACGACTATTATTTCGTAGTTGCGATCTTGAAGCAAATCGCTTAGAACGATTTTGTTGGCCTGCACAAAGTGAAAAGTTTATGTTTTTGGACATTTACAAAATATATTATCACAAAACAGTATGAAATAGATCTAGGTATTGTTCATTTCTCGGACATTTGAATGCTAGCTCATTGTTGCGAGATGTTCATTGTTGGAAAAGGGTATATAAAGCATTGTGAGCTGGGGGAGGGGGGAGAAAAGTGACGGTCAGTGATTTTGTTATTGTGCGACGAATTGTAAAATAAATTAGTTTACTGTAACCTGTAATATTTTCAAATCACAATAAAATTTGTGACACTATAATAAACAGAACAGAAAAAAAATACTTTTATTCCAAATACTTCTTCTTTTGGTGTAGCTTGTATAGCAGTTGGAAAATCAGAAACGGGTTGAAAAACAATTCGATAGCCTCCTGTTTTGACGTCCCCACTCCAATAAATTTCTTCAATTACGTCCCAATGTACTTCTACACTAGTTGTTGTTATAGGAACGACTTTCAGACCAGTTACTCCTTTGCTAGGTGCTAAAAAAAAAAAATGGATATTTAATTAGTGATACTTAATAATTATTTGACTACTTACCAGCAGGAAAAGTTCTAACTTCCATGGATTCTGGGCTAAAACTGGAAGGACCTATGTCATTTGTGGCTTGAATGCGAAATCTGTACGAAGTGTACGGTTTCAAATCTGTTACAGTATACGAAGTAACTTGAGGATCTACTCTTTCCGGAACAACTTGCCAGAGACCTTTGTTTTCCGACTGTTCCACCGTGTAGTACCTAAAAATATATTACATTATGATTGTTGAGGCCGGTGAAGGAAAAATTTATTGCTTTCACTAATTTAAAAAGGGTGCTTGGAGTTTGAATATTATTTTGGAAACATGGGAGTGTAAATAACCAGTTGCACTTGGCAATTCAAAGGAGTTGCATTCGGCAACTCGTAATAGTGACACAATTATTGGAAGTATTATTTCAATTAAAGTATATTAATTAGTTCAGAGTTCAAATCGGAAAACTCCTAAGGCAGCACGTCATTAGAAGTGCTGTTCTATATTCCTTTTAACTAGTGAAAGAGAATAGCATTCAACTGAGTCAAGTTGGATTCAGTTAGTCGAAAGCTTTACAGTAAAAGGTAGAGATATTGCAATCAAAAAATAATTTGATTTCTACTTTGCAAATTTATAGTAAATGGTTTATCCTTTCGGGAAGAAACTAACAACATTTTGTGTTTTGGACCCTCCTAAAATCTTCGGACCAAGACGAACGAGGTAAATAAATTGTTCTTTTCGCCATAGCCAAAATTTTTCTCTTGTATAAAATATCGCAAAAAGGATTTGCCCCATTTTTGGTATTTTAGTTTTTGTCCATTAAAATTAGCCTTTAACAAGAGCCTAACTAATGATTCTTACATAAATGAATATTTTTTGAGCAATGAGTAACAAAAATTTGATTAAATGAAGACAGCGATACTGGCAAACAGAATAAAAACTAAAAAGTGAATCAATTTTTTGGAAGAGATGCTTATTCTTAAATAAAAGAAATATGTGGTACGACCCGTATCTTCTTTTACACTCTTTGGAAAGATAATACATTTCTCAAGACCCTTATTTCTTCTTTAAATAAAAAAGTCATGCAGAAAACCAAGTATTGTCTTTGTATACCAAATTTCAAATCAATATCTTCAATACTGCGGAGGTTATGTAAAGGATCAAAGAATTGGTGTAGTACTTGAGGAGCATCCGGTCTGATCATAACCTCAAACTGATACTTCCGAATCATGATTGATCAAACGATGCGTTGCTATCGTGGAAGATTATATACAGACTAACAGACCGAGTTCTCTTTGTAAATTGTCTTAGAAGACCTCAGAACGAATAAATTCGTAATTTTTAAGAAAAAATAAAAATTTGGTACGTTTACAATACTTTCCCTTCCACTGGCGATGGACTGGAGAAGTGAAATATTGATATTAAAAAAGAAAATATGACAGAAAAATTGTTACAAATTGGAGTAATAAATTTACCTTAAAGGCGCAAATCCATCCCGTCCAGGGGTCCAACTAAACGTAACCTGTCTACTCTGTATTTGGCTCTGACTAATTTGCGGCATAGAAGGAGGTTGTGGTGGCTCCCTATTATTAGTAGTAAAAACCAGCACATGTGCAGTCTTTCCCCATCCTAACCGCGTCTGTGCAGTAACCGAAAATAAATAATACTTTTCGGCCTCAAGATCAACAGCACGAAATGTACGATCCGAAGGTGGAAATTCTTTTGCGGAACTTTTGATGGACGAGCTGTTGAGGCGGTAGTTGACGCGGTAAGCTAAAATCTCACCGTTAGGCTCTTCCGGAACGTCCCAGATAATACGAGCAGTGGAAAATGAAACGTCTGGAAAGCTGACGTTTGATGGGGCTCCAGGAGCTATAAAAGAGTTTTATGAAAATTTCTAGTTAAAAAAATTCTTACAACAAAAATATATTTGCTATTTTAAAAGTAAAAAAAGTGTATAAAACTTACCATCTTCAAAAGTTCTGACTCTCACTGGAGGAGTGCTTGGCTCGCCATCACCAAGTCTAGTGTAAGCCAACACTTGAATATGATATTGAACAAACTTTTTAAGCTCCGTCAAAGTTGTAGTAAACGTGGAATTACTTGAAATCAATTTAAACTGAAATGGTAACCGTAAATTTGCCCCGTAGTAGACTTTGTAGCCCTCAATTTGACCGTTTTGATGTTCCTTGGGAACGTCGCCCCATCGAACGACGATTGTGGTTGATGACGTGGCGTTTGCTTCCACGTTCATTGGACCAAAAGATGGAACTGTGGAAAAGTGAGGAAAAATTATAAGTAATAGTGATAATAAGTTGCCTCGCCTCTGTTTCTATCTTTTTCCACGTTACTTCTTTATTTCATCTCATTTCCTAATTATGTATCAGACTTACCAGCTTCCCGTGTTCTTTCAATGGCAGGCGGACTTGGAACTGAGCTCCCCACATCATTATAGGCCTGCATGGTCACTCTATAAAGTGCAAATTCTTCTAACCCGTCCACAACATGAGAATTTGCTGTAGGATCGTCAATGGTCATACTTCTACTTCTTCCACTATTCATTTCTTTGTAGGTAATGTTGTAACCGCGTGGATTACCAAACCATTCGACTTGCTGCAAGGGCTACATAGAAAAAAGGTATTTTATTGTGTTATTCAAAAGTCCATATTTCTAACAGAATAAAAATAAACTTACAATCCATCTGACTCTCAATTCGGTAGCACTCATTGCTCTTACAGTAACATTAAAGGGAGGATGCGACGGTGGAGCCTGAATAGTTTGAAACTCTTTTGTAGGCTCGGATGGACTTGAAGCACCAACAACATTATTAGCAGTTAAACGGAGTCGGTATAACATGAACGGTACCAGTCCGGAAACTGTGATTGTAGTAGCATCCGGATCAGAAACTTCAAAAACGGTGTACCAAGTTGCGTTGCGAGCAGTTTGAGCCTGAAAATTTGAGTAAATCAATGAACACAAACATAAATCCTTTCGTGAAATTCGAACCCACATCTTCAGTATTCAGAGCAGGTACCACTAGTGGAAATAAATAATTATATTTACCTCCACAGTCCATTTCGTAATAGATGAGTTTCCGTCAAAGCCTGGCGTGAACTGCAAAACTACCGAAAATGCCTCAATATTCGACAGAGCCAACTTTGACGGTGGATGAGGCAACACTGGTTCAACTCCCGATTGTATTACCGCAACTTTTGGCTTTCCAAACCCCTTAGCCGTGAATGCAGTTATCTCAAATCGATAATGTGTCGTTGCCTGAAGATGATTAACCTTCAAACTTAAAGTGTCGGGATCTAGTTCTTCGGTTTTGATAGTTTCAGGGCGGTCTTTGATTTGGTAGATGAGTCGGTAGCCAAGTAGGATGCCGTTTGGATGGAAAGGTGGAGCCCACATAACGGTAACTGCTCGGTCGGAGACTTCGTCAAAGGAGAGATTGGAGACTTCGCCAGGAACTAGAAACAAAATTAATATGTTCAACAAATATTAACACAATGCGTGTCGATCTTTAGGGACAATGTGAGTACTCACCATCTTCAGTTGTTTTGAACGGCACAAACTCACTTATCTCTCCATCTCCTGGATCCGTGAAACACAAAACTGTAATATTATACTTCATAAACTTCTCTAATCCCGTCATAATAGTTGTTTGCTCCGCCAGAGGATCTAACAAATTCGGATGAACTGTCATCATCTTCGCCTCCACATTTCCCTCCCTAGGAAAATATTTCCATGCCTGGATTTTGTATCCCTGATTAATTCCGTTGATTTTTTGTGGGTTTGGTGGTTTCCACCAGAGTTGGACCGCTGTGGAATTCAGAGGTTCCACTTTTTGAATTTCTGGAGGAGCCTCTGGAACGCCTTCTTTCGTTTTTATTTTTGCGCCGTCGGTAAAGACTCCGATACCCTTGTTGTTGTAAGCAGCGATTTGGACTATATAGTCTTTCCAGGTTATTAGATCTTGGATTAGATAGTTTCGTTGAGCCTAAAATAACAAGGATTAATATTGCCCATCTGTCTTTAATTTCGTGATCCTTACCTCATTTGTGATATTTCTTTCCGTCCATGGGCTCTCATTATACCCATATAATCTATATCGAATAATGTATCCCAAAATTTGTCCATTTCGGTGTTCCTCAAGTGGAGGCTGCCACTGAATAATAATCTCTGAAGAAGACCTCGCGGATCCAACAAACCCAAGAGGTGGTCCAGAAGGAGCTGATAAAGAAAAATAATGTTAGAATACATTATTTCCATCGAAA
This sequence comes from Dromius quadrimaculatus, assembly GCA_963989225.1. Lineage (NCBI taxonomy): Eukaryota > Metazoa > Arthropoda > Insecta > Coleoptera > Carabidae > Dromius > Dromius quadrimaculatus. The sequence goes on along the minus strand of OZ022331.1, from coordinate 43,721,622 downwards.
AATAAATAAATAGAAGAAATGGACTATCACAAGATAAGCAATGTCAAACTGAAAATAGAAGTGCAAAACAAAAATTTGATTGCATGGATGAAATCCCACCTGCAAAATCGCAACAATGGCTGGCTAAAGAAATCACTCAAAATAATCATGAAATCTGAAGACATAATGAAAATTTACGGTGACTATAGACGTGGTATATGATCTAACAGATTGAATTGTATTTATTAATACGTAATACATTTTGGTAATATAATTTATGCATGTCTTTTTTATTTTCATTAAAAATTGATTCTGATATTTTACAGTATTTCTATTGAATTGCAGTTCGTAAAGTAATTATTACAATGCATAATTTTATTGGTAGACTGATATTCTTTTGAAGATTAAATACCACGACTAAAATTCACATTTTTCTACTACTTATGGCTAATACTTCGTTATGAGATGAACTATTTTTTAACGTACATTTTAAGAACAATAAAATTAATGGGAGCGATACATTGGACAATATTATAGATATTTAAGATACAAGTGTAAAAAGTTATTCTTTAATGCATGAGAGACTTGGTTAAAAATATAAGCGACGCGAGTGTTTTTGAAAGCGTCGTGAGTGCATTTGAGACTTTTTACACGTGTGTCTAACAATATTTCATCTTTGATCGTTCCAATTTTCATGAAACAGTCAATTTTTATACATATAATTTTTTTTTTTAAATATAACTTGGACGGTTACTATTGGCAACATTGAGTACGTTCCACTAGGCGATCGCAACGATTTGCTTACGATTGTAGTTTTTACCGTTCCACTAACATAATTGCTGTGGTTGGTGCTTCACGTGAAATGATGCGAGTGTCTGTTAAATGTCAAATAAATTGTCAATTCGTGGTCAAGATCGAAAAATAAATTATTAATAATATTGAACTAACCTGTAACAAAAATTATAATACGAATATGGAATAAATCAAATAGGCCTGTGTAAATTAATCTCTCATAAATAATAAATAATGATAATGAGAGACAGTTAAATCTGCCAACTTGACAAATAAAAAATCTTGAATCAATCGACATAAGTTGGAATTGGAAAGACACCTTTACAATTGATTCAAACATGAACGTAACGACCGCTTCGACCCACATTTCAATCGCAGGAGTTGTGAGTTGGAAGCGGTCGCGATTAATGACGTCATCTAGTACTCTAAAAGAACTATACTAGGTACGTTCCAATAAATGATCACAACACTCACACTTACGACCGCGATTGTTGCCATTCCACTAACTCATAGTTGATGTGGTTTGACATTGGGTTCGAAAAAGTGAACTAAACAAAAAATTAATTTGTGGAATCAACTCCCTACAACACAATTATCCACATTATAACAGCCTCATATTGAATATGAATCAAATAGCATGTTATAGAAGTTCAAATTGTAGAAGAGTATTTTTTTTCAATTCGAATTTTTGTCGCGAAAACAAACACAACGACCGCTTCGACTCACTTTTTGATCGCAGAAGCTTGAAGTGATCGCAATTAATGATGTCATCTATGTCGCATTGATCTTGAACGTGGCGACCGCGATCGTCTTGTGGAACGATTATCAAGGACACATGAGCGTTGCGGTCGCCTAGTAGAACGTACCCATTATGAATTGAACTGTTTTCATTGAAGTTGATATGAATGTTCTTCGAAATTTGAATTAAAATATCAAGGTTAGATGAAATTCAAAATAACCGCCAGATGTTTAAAATACTGATAATAGGAACTGATGGACTCTTTCACGGAAATCGTGTTTCAAAAATGTGCAATAAAATCTGAAAATGATGTAAATAGCTGTCTTTGTTTATAAGATCGTATATAAAATTATTTATTAGTTGCAAGAGCCCTTGTTGCTGAAAAACTTTGATGATCTCTTCAGGTGATCAACAATTATTTTAATATAACAGCAGTGTTCCGGATAGAACTAGTACAGCTTTGTGAATTCATTTATCATGTTTATTGATACATCACTAGTTAAATCTCAATTCATATTTATTATAGAATTTTGGTACTATTCAAAAGCATCGATATACCATTTCATAACGACAAAATCAACATATTCCTTTTACTCACCTTCTTGGGGTAACATAACAACATTACTAGGTTCACTTGGACTTCCTTCTCCTACGGAATTAACAGCACTGACTCTGAACTGATATGCAGCAGCAGCTTTTAGGTTTGTGAGTAAAATCCACCGTTGGTCAGCACTTACGTTACTTACTTCCGTTACCCAATTGAGCAGAGGGTCTGGTATTGGGCCTGGAATGAATATAACTATAGAGCGGTGAGGCTGTCTGGGAAAACTGAACACAAAGTGATGTTAGCAGTACTGTTTAATTTATTTACAATATACTGGTTTATTAAAGGTTTTATTATTTGATTCCATGCACAAAATAACACAAAAGAAGAAATAGTGTCTCATACAAATAACGGTAACTATAATTCTTGGTATTTCGAATAAATATAAATAACAAAATGTAAAATATATCTTGAATCACAAAACATTACTTTTAGGAAGTTTTCGGCGTTTCAAATCACATTCAACTTATATGAGTTAAGATATATAAACTGTAAATGGGCTAAGCATATCATGCGGATTGAAATTTATGGGGACAATAAACACATTATATTATGCGGTTCACTGGGATTTAATGTTGTATTTAATTCTATTTTAGCTGGAACAGATCTCGTTACTATGAAGAAGATGTTGGAGATCAACAATGTATCCATAGAAACAAGAAGTATTTTTGTTGCAATAGTCCAAGAGAAAAAAAAAATTAATTATGCTGGCAGAAACTAATGTTGCAATTCTGTGCAAATCCATAAGTTTTACAGATCTATAAATCCATAAGAAACTGATAAAAACACATCAACTTTTGTTGATTAATGTCAATTTGTTCATAAGGATGACAAGCTCGTTGCGATTTTGTTCATAATTTACAGATTTATGAATTTCTAAATCTTATAGATTTGCACAGAATTGCAACATAAATATGATAGACCAAGAATTAGCAGTATTATTTGGTAATCTATTTCTTTGCAATTAAACTATTTAAAATTATACATTTCTGCCGATTCCTCCTAATCGAAAAAAAAAGACAGTTCCCGTGGTTCAGCATTAGAGAGACAAGTCCTCATAAATTTTTGAAACTGTAAGAAGGAAGATTAAATTTTTGTACAACGTAGGACTGAAATTTGGTAAACTTTTTTGTTGTTTGTGAATGCTTGTCTAGCTTCAAGTTGCAACTATGAAAGTGTCATTATTTATCTTTCAATCAAATACGAAAAGTTGTATACTTGCTTCTGTCAAAATTTTATAAAACCTGGTCTGGCAAACATTTACCACCACTCAAAAATTTTTGCGTTTGTTTTTATTTGAAAAAAAAGAATATAAAACCGCATTTCACCAAATATTTTCGCATAGCTTCAAACATTTTTAAGGCTTGTCTTCCTGATGTCAATTTGCCATACTTGAAATTCCTTGATTCTAGGAGGAAAATATCATTTTTAGAGCTACAGAAACAGCTGATTAAAATAATGTCCTTAATCTTGGTCAATAAGAGCCAGTTTCTTCATTCTCAGATAACTAAGTCCGTCGGATTTGTAGTAACAATTGTGTCAACAATTAAAATTGTAAATATCACCCGATCTAAACAGTTATTCGAGGATATTAAAAAGTAATATAAAAGAAGGCATTCCAAGGCCACAATGCATTATGGAAAATATATCAAATGGTAGCGATGACAGTACTATTAATATGTAAGCTCAATGAGCCCAACAAAACAGCGCACTAATCTTTTAATAAGAAATCAGATCATTTTTGATGCTAAGATAGCGTAGCACCACAAGTGTAGATTTTCATGATACTTTGAAAGCATTACCATCTCGTATTTAAGCCAACAAATGCAAATATGCTTTGTAATCTGGAGGTCGCAAAGTCGAATTCCACTGATGGACAAAAAGTCAGTAAGATTCTCACTGAATTATAGTATACTTTGTGGGATATTCTGCACAAAAACTAAGAATAATTGTTACTTGACAACTGGTAAAGGCATCCTACGGCTGAGAGAATATCAATCAATCTACCAAGTGCGCTACGAGTATCTGCCACATCCATATCGGATTTAAATGTATCGAATTTATTTATTCAAGAAAACGGTGAAAATAATAGAACAATTGATATAAGACCACGTAAATATTTACTGACAATAAGTTTGTAAGATTAGAGACGAGTTTCAATATATTTTCTAATTATTCCCATTATTCGAAGTCATGGAAATAGTCTATCTGGAATATAAACATCTTATGATAGGTTTTTGGATCGAGAGTTAAATTAATATGGTTTGAAGTAAGAAAGAATTCAAAATTATTTGATTAATGCCCAGTTGCACCGCTATCACTCAACTTTAAGTACGAAATAATTACTATTGGAACAATTGTGTATACAATGGTAATCATAGATATTATTCTTCCCTTAAAGTTAGGTGACGACGGTGCAACTGGCCATAATTTGATTAGCTAGTAATGACATAAAGAATTAAAACATTGATATGGTTACCACGGGAATGATGTACTTGATTCGTACTAATTTCACTCGCGATGCTGAATCTGGGCATTAGAGTACAGATTTTGTGCTTCTTGCTCTGACCTACAATAACACTGAAGAAGCTTACTTTAAAACACTTTAATAAAATATGATTTCCAGTGATATTCTTTCTATCAAACTAATACTGCATGTTGTGCGAATCTATAAGTCTTACAGATCTATAAATCCATAAAAAAAAACTGATACAAATGCATCGAATTTTGTTGAATAATGTCGATTTGTTCATAAGGATCATAGCTTTATTTCGATTTTGTTCATAATTTACGGATGTATAAATTCAAAAGACATAGATTCACACAGAATTGTAACATAAACTAATATTAATTGACAAAATTTAATACAACTCAAGCTCAATGTCATTTGAAAATCAATTGAATATTCACTTTGTAGATGTAACTTCAAGTAACGTTCAACGATTTTTTTGGTTGTGCCGAGGGTGACGCTGTTTTGCTAACACTGGCTTGCTGAGCTCATTGAACGCACCTAATAACTTTTACTAAAACGACTGCAGACAATTTTATATGAATTATGCCCGGTTTTATAAAGGGCAGGGTATTTTACTTCCAGAGCAAATAAAATTCACTCTGTTAGATGACAGTCGATTATTTGACAATAATGACTCTGTTGTCATAAGGAAGCTCAAACTGATTAGAATTTGTTAAATAAAATAAATTTACTTTAGAAGTAAATTTACTTGGTCTTTTATAAAACCGGCCATTAATGTACTTAACTATTAAAGTTTTTCATTGCCATCTAATTAACATATAAAATCAATCAATCACGCATTTTACCAGTTTCAGATGTGGCAGACACTTATAGTGACATATAAAATCAAATAAATAAAAACAAAATCAACCAATAGGTCTTAGGGGAACCAAATTAATGTCTCTGAAGACAATCAAATTATTTGTTGCAATTGTGTAAATTTGTAAGTCTTATAAAATCATAAATCTTTGAGTTATGAATAAAATCACAATGAACTTGTCATGTTTATGAACGAATTGATATTATTCTACAAAAGTCGATGCGTTAGTATGAATTTATAGATCTGTAAGACCTATGGATTTACACAGAATTACAGCAATTGTTTCTTTTGTTTGACATAATCATCACCGAAAAATTGTTGTAGGAGATATCACAAGTGTAATAATAATATGCATCACATAATATGTCCAGGACACAGTGTTGACGACGCCACCCCTTGACACCTTTCTCATAATGCATTATGGTCTTGGAAAACCTTCTTCTATATTTACCTCATACTACAGAAAAACGTCATTTCCAAAATGATATTTATGGGAATAATTGTTTATTTAAAAAAAAATGATCTCGAGATAAGCTAAGTTGAGTAGCTATAACATCATATCTAACTGAGCATTGTATTTATTGTGGGTTAGTACTTGAATACAAATTTCAATCAAATGAATGATTTGAAAAATGATAAAATGACAACTAACATTTAAGCGAGTATTTATGTAAAATGAGTAATGTTATGAGATTTATGATTCATAGCAACCTAGGATACCAAGATTTAAGAAGAATCCGTTATCAGAAATGAAGATTCAAAAATAATTGAAATATTGATATAAAATATTTAAAGAATAAGAAATGAAGAGGAATAAAAAATCAGGAGTGAAATAATAGAACATAAAATTGAATTCCTTTAAAAGTATTTTTACATACAGCATAAAACCACCTACTTGAATTGTTCTTAAGTTGTATAGCAGGCATAATATAAAAAAATTGTATGAAAAATATAAGTAATATAAGACTGTAAAAAACATGCAAAATATATTGTCCTTTATATCATTTACATGCATTTTATTTTTACCATCCGCCATATATATGAAACAGTTTGAAGAACATGCTAGAAATATAAATGAGATTTAAAAAAAAAGGAAGGTATATTTCAAACTTTGAAGAACGATTTTAATAGCTTCACGAAAATGTTTACATGAACTGATGAATGAGTGAATGTATGAATAAATTTATGATATTTTAAGGAAATATTAAACATAATTTTCTTATATCAAATTAATAGTCACCAAAGGAAACTAATTGAAATATTTGATTAAATTGCCACTTTTAAATGTATACATCCGATTAATAGTTTTCTTTACGAAGAATTATGACATCACAGTGGCTAATCTGAGAACAGAATGTCATGAAAAAATATAATTTATTTAACTCTTACTGTTTGCAAATAAAGAGAGAAATACAAAATTCGTTCTAGCGAGATTTGAACAATATTTAGCTTTATTCTATTGTAATAACTCTGAAATCAGCCACTCAGTTCGCGCCTAGAAACCTTTTGCAGGATACATCACATGAAAGTACACGGCTTAATGAATTTATGCTTTTGTCACTCTTTCCTTTTCTTCATTGTTTGCAAAAAATTCTCATCAACTGTGAATAATCTTACTCCAATTGTTTGCATGCGCAAGACACTATTTACCCCATTCCAAAACCATTCCAACCAAAATCAAAACCAAATTAAACAGTACCTTCCCAAAATTCCACTAACTTACCAAGTTCAGGCACTTCTCTTTTTTGCACAATAAACTTTTTCGTAGGGCTATTTCCATCAAAACCGGGTGTCCATGAAACATTTACAGCTCTCTGAAATTTGGTTTCTAGTTTTTTGGCGCGTACATTGGTGGGTGCAAAGGGTAGTTCGATGACGCTTAAAATAGCAGAGCGGGTTTCGTTCCCGCCGGAAGATCTTACGCTGCAGGCGTAGCGACCAACGTCAGCAGCTCGCACGGCTTGGATCTCCAGAGTACCGTCCGGAAGGATTGTTACTCGCGATGATGTTGACTGTATTTTTCTAATAAAAAATAAAATTATTTACAATTTAATATGATTCCACAGGATAATTCAAATAATATCAATTGATTCATTTTTCTTGACCATAAAATCTAATAAATGACTGACAGTATTTTTCTTATTTCTGCTAGAGACACACAACTGCTACAGTGCCGTTTCTAAATACGTGCAGTGGAAAATAACAAAAAATATTTGAAATAATTAAGAAAAATTACTTGCAAATTTTTCTCTTGCCGTAAATATTTATTTATATTTTATACAATTTTTTGAAGACGTTTACGGCTAGAGAATTTTGTACCCTGGCACAATGCTTTGAATCAGAATAATTTGGAAAGATATTTCACTTTCCTTGATCTAATTTGGTACACTGAATCAATATTTCACTGTGAAATCATTTATATTCTACAGTATGTCTATTTATGAACAAGTTCCTTTCAAGAAAAATTAATTTTTTATTGAAATAATTTGGAGCAATTTGTTGTTACACATCTGGCAACATTCCCATTGTATATAATCACTTTTTTTGTGTTGACATAACATAAATTAGTTGCATTAGGGAATTTACTAGCGATTCCTTCTTTAAAATGAATACTTATTTTCTATATTACAAATGCTACTTGTTGACCAGCAGTAAAAAACATTACCATAGTTTACTTTTGAGAGTAATATTGGAATACGAAGAATACAGATAAGAAATTAAAATCTGAAATTATTCAAGTAACTTCGTAGAGAAAAATGAAATTCATAGCTTGAATATAGGTTTGGAAACAAATATTTTGCAACTAAATGTCCTTATTAATTTATGTAAATATTTCATTTAATTAAAATTGCAGGTAGGGTTTATAATAATTTTTTATCCTGTCATTCAATCGCCGAATAAAGATCGGTTCAATATTGTTTATTTTCTGTCAAAAGAGTTGCTGCCTTAATCTATCATCGATATCTCCAATTTGCTAAACTGCAACAAATCATGCTACATACTTAATTTTCAAGAATTAAGCAAAACAAAAGCAAAAATATAAAAAAATAAATGAAAAAGTACATACTGTTTATTGTGAAACCATTCCAGCCTATATTTGACACTTGGATCACTCGAAACTTTACACTGTAAAGTCGCTGTATGCCCCAAAAGCACTTTTGTATCCACTGGAGGCTGTATTATCTGTGTCCGCACTATCACAAACATAAAAAACATTTTACAAACATCTGTAAACATTTTCCTAACCTTAAAAACGACATTTCTTGCATTTGTTTACGGTGTAGACTAGTGTAGACATATACGCCACAAACGTTACACATGAACTGATATTAAACACCGCGTATTTGAATTTCGAGAGAAGGACAGATATATAAGAGGTGAATTTCATTGTATTTTAAAGAAGGGTGTAGAAATATGTGAAAGTAACAGCTGCTGTAGGAGATCAGTCTAATTGCTTATGATAATTTGTTCTTATTCACACAGTAAATGATATAATAAATAATATCTTAATTGAAACATATTTTTACTGAAACAAGATACAAAGAAAATAATTGAAAAATAACTTGGAAATACAAACAAAAATTCTAAAAACAAAAAGAGAATTGAAAAAATTCAAACTCTTTAAAATGAGGGAGTTAAGTCAAATTATTTAATTTTTTCTTTTCTACTCTTCAGTTTCGGCTTCACTTTAACCATATTCAGGAGCGAAAAGAATTATTTTGTTTGGATATGAAATACATGTGTTTTAAAATTATTTTAGCATAGTTATATAACAAGAAAAAAAAATTAATTTGTCTATTGCCACAATTAACTTCTGTGGAGGACGCTAAATTAGCGTCCTCCATAGAAGTCAGTTGTCAACATGAAAAATCATTTTCAGATTTTGAAAGATAAACATACAGGATATTGAGAAAATATATTGGTACCGAATTTTTGTTGTACAGATAATATTTACAATAATAAAAAAAGGATTCAACTCCCGGAACATAATAAAATTAAAATAACTTTAAATATTTTTTTATGAAATCTATTAATTTCCAATAAATACAGCAGTCATGACAATGAATTGCACATGTTATAGATTTATAGACCTTTTATAGAAGAAATTTGTATTTCTAAAATCGAACTTCGGATAAAAATTTTATTTTGAAACCGGGGATGAATGAACAATTATGTTGAAATAATGGACCAAAATAAATGATATTCAGCTCTTTTAATTTTGTTGAGTATTCCTAACTTCATTAGGTATAATATTATTTGTAAGCTTACTCCATCGAAAATTGAATTCCACTATCTTATTCTAACAAAGTTAATCGCAGTGCATTAGGAAGCGAAAAATTCAATCAAATTTCTACACATTTCAACACATCGACATTAAATTCCAACAGTACTTACCCAAAACTCCAAGAATGCCAGTACCTCTAACCTCGCCTGCTTCGTTTGCGCGCACACAAGTGTATTTGCCAGCATCTGCAGATCGCACAGCGGCTATGAGGAGGTCGCCTGTTTCTAAAGCTTGAATACGGCCGGAGAGTTCCACTGGATTTGTATCTGTAAGGGTTAGTAGGTGTCGTAAAAAGCGACATACGGTGCGTTAAAATGTGAAACATTTTTTGAAGCTCCAAGTGAACTAAAAATGATTATTATACATTGGTATTCAAGTTAATTAACTATGGATCATTAAAATATTGTCCTTTACGACCACTTCTATGATTTGTTGTTTACTCATCACAAACGAATAGAAAATTAGAATCATTGTTCATTCTTAACGATTACTTTGCAATTTGGTTTTGTACTTTTGAATTTATAAAGTGCATTGTAATATATTGGAAAACAATTAAACCAGCTTTGTAATCATATCGTTTTTACAAGGCAAAGTTTATTATGAAATAATTACATTGATACAGATTGATCATGAATGATTGACTGTGTTGCCTTGTTTTAATATTTTCTTTGCCGCATCGTTGTGATAGTGACTACGATTTGAATAAATGATAGTTTGATTTAAAAAAATACTCTGTGAGTGATATATATTTTTACTTACTCTTTTTTTTCTGAGAAGAAGATATGACCAAAATGTGCATCACAACGTTTAAAAAATAAGATAGGTATAAATAATATATGAATCTTTGTTTCAGGCTCTGTCAAGTTGGCTCCCCACTTCAAAATTTTTAGAAAAATCAATATTGTGTTCGGATGCGCTCTTGATGCGCTTTTATGCGCCACAAATAATTTTTTTTGCGCTAGTCATACTGAGCAGTAATTACAACAATAAGTTGGGAGGGGCCAACTTGACACTGGCCCCCCATTTCGGGAAATATCGTAATATTCATTATTATTTCAATAGTACTCCATATGCGCTCTTATGCGCTGCTAATATAAAATTTTGCGCTCGAATGCAATTTGTTCAATTAATATCCAAAGTTGGAGGGGCCAACTTGACGATAAACTTTTTTTTTAAATATTTAATATTTTTTCATTGCAATTGAATCTGAATTCGATGCGCTTCTAGGCGCCTCAAATATTTTGTATGCGCTAGTCATACTGAACATTAATTACATTAACAAGTTAGGGGGGCCAGCTTGACGGTAGCCCCCACTTTCGTAAATATCATAATTTTTATTATTATCACAAAAGAACTCCCTATTCGTTCTTATGACCTGCTTATATGAAATTTTGCGCTCGCATGTAATTTGTTTGATTAATAATCAAAGTTGGAGAGGACAACATAACAAAAATTTCGTCTCCACTATTCCATATGTTTTAGATTGCAATCAAATTTGAATTCAATGCGCTCTTATGCGCCACGAATATTTTTCATGTGCTACTCTGCTTTAGCGAAAATCAACTAGGAATTTTTGGCGCGGGAAATTCAAATGCGTTTCACTTCTCTCGGTACTACCAGCTAAAATTCGATGAAAATATTTTATATAATTACTCCAAATAGCTTAAATATTGATATTGAATATGCAAGTTACTCCATATCACAAGAAATATGACTTAATATTAATTGTCTAATTCGGTGCCTATTTCACAAATTTCATAATAATTTAATTCAAACGTGTAGTGTCAAATGAAGCATTATATCAATGTTGATTGGTTGAAAATAATATATGTATGGAATAATAATTTAAATTTCAATTCATACTCGTACATTTAATCTCTATTCTTCACCAAATGAACATTTTGTCTCGTGTTTTAAAAATATATATTTATTTCTACGTATGTAGTTCAAATAAACTTCACATGTAGATATAATACGTCTTGTGTTCAAAAGTAAATACTCATTTCTATATATAAATTCAAAAAATTACAGATTCAGATATAAAAGGTATTACACATAAGTATAGAAAATACAATATTATAATTTAGTTATTTCTATACCTGAGATTTGAAACCGAAGCGCAAGTCGAGGATTAAGCAATTCTCAGAACGCCAAACACATTTGGCAACCGGAGTCTACACATGGTTTTTTGCGCAATAGATTTTGAAGGGACGCATTCTCGGGGCCATGATTTTTGTTTTAAATGATCTCTCCAGTAGAATATAAGGTTAAAGTGAGTGACGGTCAAAATCCCGACAGCTAGAATCCCGACAGGTTGAAATTCTGACAGTCAAATATCAACAGATTTGAATTACAAAAACTGGAAAACAATTTGTGAAAGTGATATCTGAAAAAGTTTTCAACCGCGGTTAGGTTCTTGAAAAGGTCAGGTAAAGTTGAAATGAAGATGGTAGAGTGAGATTTTACAAGGAGAGTCGTAGGTTCAGCCATTTGAATAGGTAAGATTCTTTCGTTTCAGGTCCGGCGTACATTTTCCACATAGATAATTCAGAATTAATAGTCGGGCTTTCGAGATTCGGACCAGTCGGGATTTTGATTGTCGGGATCTTGACCCTAATCCGCTTAAAGTGTATCGGCTACCTCGCGAAACACATCAAATTTATCTCAAGCAACTTAGTTTGTGTAATGTAAAATAATAGATGTACAGTTACTGATTTTGATGCAGAACAAGGTTTAGCACATTTTTCAAGATTATCAAACTCTTGCCACAAATCGTTTATAGAAATTATATATTAAGAAATAAATATATGTTTTTAAAGCACAAGATAAAATGTTTGTTTGATAAAGAATAGAGACTGGAAGTACGAGTATGAATTGAAATTTAAACTATCCCATACATATATTATTTTCAACCAATCAACATTAGTATAATGATAAGGGAATAGGAAATTCCAAGTATGACAGATTTTAGAAATTGGTGAGGGCTTTTTTCAATAAAAAAAAAAAGCCATAAAATTCTTAATCACACTGTTCTTAAGTTTTAATTAAGTTACCGGTTTCGATCACTGGATGATCAACCTCAGACTATCAGAGAGAAAAATGAGATTACTGGAACTTCACAGAATAAAACGGCGTCAAGTAGCCCGCTAGTGTCATGTTAGGTGAGAAAAATTACATTATTATGAAATTTGTGAAATAAGCACCGAATTAGACAATTAATATTAAGTCATATTTCTTGTGATATCGAGCAACTTGTATATTCAATATCGATATTTGAGCTATTTGGAGTAATTATATAAAATATTTTCATCGAATTTTAGCTGGTAGTACAGAGAGAAGTGAAACGTATTTGAATTTCCCGCGCCAAAAATTCCTAGTTGATTTTCGCTAAAGCTGAGTAGCACATGAAAAATATTCGTGGCGCATAAGAGCGCATTGAATTCAAATTTGATTGCAATCTAAAACATATGGAATAGTGGAGACGAAATTTTTGTCATGTTGACCTCTCCAACTTTGATTATTAATCAAACAAATTGCATGCGAGCGCAAAATTTCATATAAGCAGGTCATAAGAACGCATAGGGAGTTCTTTTGTGATAATAATAAAAATTATGATATTTACGAAAGTGGGGGCTACCGTCAAGCTGGCCCCCCCCTAACTTGTTAATGTAATTACTGTTCAGTATGACTAACACATACAAAATATTTGAGGCGCCTAGGAGCGCATCGAATTCAGATTCAATTGCAATGAAAAAATATTAAATATTTAAAAAAAAAGTTTATCGTCAAGTTGGCCCCTCCAACTTTGGATATTAATTGAACAAATTGCATTCGAGCGCAAAATTTTATATTAGCAGCGCATAAGAGCGCATATGGAGTACTATTGAAATAATAATGAATATTACGATATTTCCCGAAATGGGGGGCCAGTGTCAAGTTGGCCCTTCCCAACTTATTGTCGTAATTACTGCTCAGTATGACTAGCGCAAAAAAATTATTTGTGGCGCATAAAAGCGCATCAAGAGCGCATCCGAACACAATATTGATTTTTCTAAAAATTTTGAAGTGGGGGCTAACTTGACAGGGCTTTTGTTTCATTTCGTGGAAGATAGTTTTGATGATGATACGAACTTTCACAAGTTACGATTATGATTACCTACGAAGGGCAAAGTAAAGTTGCAAACTGCTTAGTGCAGTTGATTTCAGGTTGCATAATACTTATAAACATAATAATTCAAGTATTAATAAGGTGGAATTGAAAACTAAATTTTGCAAAGCTAAAATAGTACTAATTTTATAAAAATTGTTTTATACTTGAAGCACAACAGCACACAATTAGTTAACAACTATAAATGCTGTTATTCAAACAATGCACATGAAAACGAAACAAAAAAATAGATAAACAAAATCTTACCATTATAAATCCAGGTGATATTTGGGGTAGGTGCCCCAAAGGCTCTACAAGTAATAGTGGCATCTTTTCCATCTAAGACTGTCACATTTGTAGGCGCATTTTCCATAACAGGTTGCGATGCTGAAAAATATTAGAAAGAGCGTCAAGATTTGGGATATAGATAGTACAAAATGTGCTCATGCACAAACTGTGCAAAAACATCCATTCAATAAATTACGAAAAGGGATAATTAGTATTGGTGCGACATTTGACAAAAAAATATGCGAAATTTTAACGTAAAAGCGAGAAAACATTTTAAAGTAAATAAAATGTTATGAATTTAAAAGCAAATTGGGATAACACAGCTAAAATGAGAAAACTTTTGTTTGAATTTTAAGTAAAATCAATATAAGAAGCAGGAGATTAGGTATGTTGGCTGAATCAATATATTCTTTTCTCGCTTCTTTACTAACGGAGTGCAAGATAACACCACTCAGCGAAAGTTTGTCTTCTACTTTAAACTTTAATGCAACAAGAACTATTTTCATATGTTAAAACACTATGAATTAACTGATGGAAGTTTGTAGAGTTCATCGGAAGAGGCGATATTATACTCGCGCTGTTAATAGGAAAGTTTTTTTTTTCTGATACGAGCATAAAACAATATCGATAGAAACAAGATTTGAATATAACTCCTAGTCTATGTGCGAAACATGTATTTTTTCAATTTTCATATAAGCTACGACGTATTTATAGAATTTAGTGTCCCTCAAATGGTGGGTCCTATTTTCGTATGAATTACACGTTTATTTTTATTTAAGATTATTCGTGTTATAGTCTTGGATCTACATATTGGGTTCGATTGGTCGTGTGACGGTTTAGGATAGGGATGCGCTGAGACACAGAATGGAGTCGGAGTATCCAGTTGATGAAAGGAATGATGAATAATCTAGTCAGATTACATATTCGTGTTCAGCAACTAGTAGTTAATCGCGGCTTCGCCCGCTTATAGATGAACTTTTTGCAATCAATGAGAATTATATAATAATTGACTGCTGCACTGTGCTATGATATTTTAAGTTCAATCGATTCAGTTGACTTTCTTTTGAAAATATTGTCACAAATGTGAAAAATCTTAAATTATTAGTTCATACTAATGTTCATTTGAATTCGTTATTTATTCAATAATTTATTGTAATAATGAATCCGGGATAATAAGAATTAATGAAAAATAATTTATCTTTGTGAACGAATTGTAAAGTGAAAAATTGCACTGTAACCTGTAATATTATTTAATCACAAATTAAATTTGTGAAAATTGACTGCAACACTCGAGCAAACAGTGGGCTAGCCGCGGTTGTCCAGTGCTATCCATAAATTTTTAATGTAGGCATAAGCGTCCGAAGAAATTTATTCAGGAGGGGGCAAAATATTCAAAACTGAAGTTGAAAAATAATTTATTCCTACTTGTCATGTTTTCTCACGTAACTGCATAAGACTGTTGATAAATCATATTAAATCAAAATATTGCCGGAAGTCTCTTTATAAGGAAAAGCCTTTATTCGCACAAAAATAAAAAAAAACACAAAAATAAATCAACAATCCTCGAATATAATAAAGAAAGAGATCGTTAGATATCATAAGCTTATATATTTTGATGTTGATTTGAACCTGAAATTATTCGTCTCTAAAAACTTTCTTGTGTTACCCTCTCCTAAATCCGAGTTTAATCGATGTTAACTCATGGTCGGAAGAATTTCAAAACAAAAAATATAAATAAAAGTATTACTTAATTTTTGATAGATTTACAGGAAAAATGGAATAAGCACAAGAAACATATGCATTTATGGATTGTATAAGAAATGGGACGAATTTAGGGGCAAATAAAATAAAATAATGCGACAATTGACAATAGCTTGCGTTTCAATCATAAATATTTTATTAATCAATTATTATGACTGGAACCAAAGCATTTTTTCTGCATTAGTAACAATTCTACAGTCAAGAAACAAATATGTTTCTCAAAATGATAAATTGTAAGATTACTTTTAAAAGTTACCACAGTGCTGCCGTCGCTGACGTCATTTTGAGAAATGTTTATTACATAAATATGTCACTAACTGCTTGACTAACTGTGTAATAGGTAACTTTCAACAATTGATTTTAAATTGGCATTATGATTGCCTCACTTTAATTAGTGACCAATCGAAGGTCAGTTTGTTAGTCGCAGGCGTTGTTTGGCTGTCACTGCCATCTTCGGCCGAAGTCCAAGATGGAATTCAATTAAAATATCTCTTGTAAACTTCATAGTGAAAATAATATTTTTTGAACGATGAACTATTTGCTGCCATGACCCGTTCGTGATATTTCATTTGTTTACGTGAATTCGGCATGTCAAATCCGAATGTGAGGCCGAAGATGACTTTTTTGAAGCTGAAACTTCGATCAGATGCTACTAATAACTTCAGTTCTTGAATATATAAAATACTAGAGTTCTTAATACTGGCTACTTGAATAAGTGTTCATCAGGCAGGCTAATATCCCTGTCTACAAACTTCCACCAAAAAAATCTTGATAATTATTTATTGGATTATTGTTGTCTTAAATTAATGATTGTTCGTGACATTCAAAAATCTTGGCTCAACTATTGATATTTTATTTCGATGTATGATGTATAACTAATTAAAATAATCAAATATAAAAATATGAATACGGGTGAGAATCGCTTACTACTAAAAAATAGCGCTAGCTAGTGCAATTTGTGCTCATAGCCTAACAAAAATCTGAAAACAAAACACCTAAAATCTACGAAACAACTGTGCAACAATCAGGCAATCTTACATCCAGTATCAAATCGAAAATTTCTATGATGTCTTTCGTTGAAAGCGCGCACTCTTACAACTTTGACGGGGTGCGCATTTCTGGCCCATCTGCTACTTTCTGTTTAGAGCCAAAATTGCAAATATGAAATGATTAGTAATGATAATACCTATTTCTGTTCAGCGTTGCTACGACTACTTGTTGATAGTTATAATCAATATTAATAAAGGGCAATAAAGCCGCATAACTGAAATTCTGATTGTTTGCGTGGGCAAAAATTGATATTAAATAGCAACACAGATACAGAACAGGTAGGATGAGTGCTTGGTAAACAAGAAACTTACTTTTGACTTTTAACCAAGTTGAAATGGAATCTTCTCCAGCATTGTTTGAAGCCCAGCATTGGTACATCCCAGAATCCTCCATCTTTAATTTTTTTATCACTAAAGTATTGTCTTCTTCAACGGCGTATCTATAAAAATTAATTAATATATGAAGAGTTCGGCCAAAGTTGAACAAATATAAAATTTATGAAGTGAAACTTATGCTATACGAGCCACGTAGCACAGCAAGTATATTGAAGAGCTTGTGAACTTTTCTATCAAAAATTTATTGTCAATGTTTGAATGGAGCAATAAATAAAAAACGGCGAGTCCTTATAAGAGACTCTATGGTTGTAATAAAAGTTATGTTACTTGATGACCCTTGATTATGAAAAATATTTCTTGGAACTCACCTGCCTGCAGTTTCGGCCACAACTTTTTTGGTGTTTTTATACCACGTGACATTTGGCGCAGGAACTCCAATCGTATCACAGTTTAACGAAACAATTGTTCCGTAGTCTCCTAAAGTTTCCGTTTTCAAATTATTCAAAAATGAGGGTTTTTCTTGCACTATGATTTTCGCTGAAGCTGAGACAGTTGAAAAACCACCTGTACGCATTTTAACAGTACAAGTGTATTTGCCGGTATGTGTTAAATTTGCAGATAGCAGGCCCAAAGTTCGATTCCAAGGATCGTTTAGGTTGAAACTGATGCCGGAACTCTCGATAAGGATGCCGTCTTTGAACCAGAGGGTTTCTAGTTCATGCAAAGGTCTAGACAAAAGAAAAAAAACCTTAAATTTATGACATAAGTGTCTTTGCTTGAGGCGGGCTATGATAATTGGGGCTTCAGTTATTTATATTCAAAATCATTCCTAATTTTGATATTTGTTTGTGGAATTGGGAAAACAATTTCTTGGTTATTTTTATTATATTTGATTGAAATATAGTATTCCGAACTGCCTCGCAGATCTATGCTCTAAGCTTCGCAGCGTAATGGCCTATCTAGAATTGTTAAAATAAACAATTTTTTTTTAATCAAATAATTTTTTTTTTGTAAAAGTTTGAAACTCAAATTCTGGGTGAGGTATTGCAAACACAAAAAAATTTAGGAATGCTTTTATCAAAGCTTGATTCCATTGAATTTTTATAAATTGAACAGTGGCAGTACGGTAACTTGTTCACTTCGGTATGTTAGAAGCAACAAGGGTCCTGGTCTTGGAATCACTCAACTTTAAAGGTATCCCAAGTACGGGCCTTACGTATCTTAATCTAGCACTGGCTTTTTTTCAAGCTCATAGATAGTTGGGCAGTTGAATATTTATTTAGGCGAATGATAAGGTGAAGGTAAATAATATAGTGATTGTACCTTGCATTAGCTATACAATATAATTTAACTAATTGTTCTCCTTTGGTAACGTTCATATCTTGTGGCTTGATGATAATTTCAGGTTCGATTTCTTTTTGGGAGTCCCCAGTGACACTCAGTCGAATATAGGCGCTGTTTTCTTCCTTTCCTAATTGAGTGTTGATTGCACGCGCCCTTAAAATACAAATAAAATCTTAATTAAAAAAATTTGACTTAAAAGAAAAAAGAGAGATTCTGTGAGAAATTATTTCATCATAAATCTCCGTACTTCATTTTTTTATTCTCAGTAAGGATCCAACTTACCTGTAGGCTTTTTGGGTACTTTCATCAACAGACAAAATAACAAGTTGATGAGTCCCGGTGTCTGCGTATTGCTGGCTGTAGGGAAGAGGCCCATCGTCTGCCTGCCACGTAACAGACGGAGATGGGTGAGATTCTATTAATGGTAGATCTAGAATGGCGGCTGTTCCTGATTGAACTACCACCGTCCGTTCGCTTAAATCTTCGAAGAGTCCCATATCTAAACAAATTAAAAGTCAGTTGAGTACATGATTGAGAAAAATAATTCTTGAAGTCAAATGGAATTCCTATCAAACAAGTCAAAGATAGAAGACTTTTTTTGTACGATTATTTTAGCATCTTAACTAAAAAAAAAAACGTTACCGTTTGTAGTGTTTAATACTTATTATGAGTAATGTTATTTCGTTCGTAATCAGGTTAGTAATATGAAATATGAAAAAAATATAAATATGAGGACGCTCTTAATCTATATAAATAAGAATCTGCTGTGGCCATCACAGTACTTCCCCGACCATGTATTTCATAACTAGTTTCATCATTGTTTCATAAAAAATTGTCAATTAATTGCATATTTCATTACGATCTCTTCATTTCTTTTCTTCAAAAAATAATAATTCAAATTTTAATAATAACTAATGAACCGCAAATAATTTTGAAAAATGTTTTAGATGGTGACATGGAATTCAGTGATTATTTATTTCAGATTTCTACCAAGCTTATTTCCCCGAAAGCTTTATGTTGCAATTCTGAGTAAATCTATAAGTCTTATAAATTCATAAATCTGTAAATTATGAACAAAATCGCAATGAACTTGTCATTCTTATGAACGAATTACTATTAATCAGCAAGAGTCGATGCGTTTTTATCAGTTTCTTATGGATTTATAGATCTGTAAGACTAATGGATTTGCACAGAATTGCAACATTAAATTGATACCAAACTAGACATCATTTAATTAAACAGTAAACCGCCATGTGACCGAAGTGAGCTTAGAGCTTAGTCAACTTAGGTTATTCCCAACACATGCATATTTATTTCATTGTTACATTTTGGTTGGGCTCATATTTAAATTGACAAGCTATGGATAATACAATTAATTGAATTAATTTTTTATGTATACTCATATATTTATGGTCAGTTGCACCGCTGCCTCTTAGATTTTAAGTATCAATATCGTATCGAATCTCGAATGTCAAATGTGCCATTTACATTGCTGTCATCATTCTGATTTGATATTTTCTGTTTGAGTGAAGCTTAAAGTTTAAGCTGGAGCAGTGCAACTGGTATAATCCTTATATGACTATAAAATAGAAAATATCGTGTACCATGAAACATTACAATACAAATATCATTTAATACAATATTACTAAAGTATTGCAGTGTACGAAATAGAAAACTGAATTTTGTAAGTAATTGTTGTTTATAATAATGATATTAAAAATATATAGATAAAGTATACTAACGTTATGCAAATTTATGGTTGATATTACGGTAATTATTTGGTAGTTAATAAATAAAGTTCAAAAGATATGAGGTTTTCAAAAATTTAGAAAAGTCTTGTCCACACTGTTCTATATTTTCTGTGTAATTTTTTTTTGTTTTTCTAAGGTTAATTGAACTATCTGACTGGTTTAGTTTTCAATGAAATGTATAATCTGTGGAATAAAGACTTCTTATCTGTTTTCTTATGATAACCGTGAGAAATAGAAATACGTGTACAATAAACTATACATCTTCAGAAACTTTAAACATTAATATATCTTAAAAATCTTACAAAAGGATGGTGAAAGATTACTTACAGGCAACGGTGACGTCAATTTTCTCGCTAAAAATGGACCCAACTTCATTTTTTGCTACGCACTGGTAGCTTCCGGCGTCTTCTCTTCTTGTGTTCAAAATTCTGTAGAAGTGTTCTGAAGAAAAATCTCCTAACGCTTCGCCGTCTTTTAGCCACCGATAAGTAGGTTGCGGATAACCTGGAACAAAAAAAAACAATTTAAGCTGCAATTTAGAAGTCTAAATTAAACCATAACCTTCTGAGAGATTTTTTTATAAAACTACTGTGTGGCGTCCGTGTCCGACAAACTTCGTTCAATTGATACATAGAAAACATATTGTTTCCAAAAAAATCTTCTGATAAGTACTTTGTTGTTTCAAATACAGATATTTCTACATATTACATACATATTAGGATTATTTGGAATCCAAATGTGTGAATACAAAAATAACCTTTTCTGATAATGAAAAAATATGTATATCTGAAGTGCAATATGACCTAATATAATCCACAAGAAAGTCTATGTAATGGTTCATCAAATTTTGATTATAACACTTGTGTTCTAAATTCTGAAATGAAAAAAAATTGTGAGTTACGAAAAGTTTGATATTCTATTAAAATTTTTAATAAATTCTAATTTAATGATTATTCCTATAATAAAATACGTAAAAATCGATAAAGTTTAATATTTAATAAAAATTAACCGCTTCCAAAATTCATGTAATAAAAAATCCAATCAATGAACGCAAATTTTAGCGAAATCGAGAAAAAGCAATATGTATGTCATACCATAACCAATATCTATTCGGAATTAAAATTGCAATAATATTAGCTCGTTTTTATTTGGAAAATATCAAATCGTCGACCAGCCAGCCATAATTCTGTACATTTGGTGCGGTTTAATTTTTTGCATATACCAAAATCTATGGATATCATTTATTTTGTAGTTTATATGAGATGAAATACGAAAAGAATGCCATAGACCGTTGGCTAGATGATATATTTTTCAGTCAGGCATTCATCAATTATTATTCCAGCTTTTTATGTACTCAACGGTTCGAAAGAAAATAATTCTGACCGTCCAGATCCAGCGATAATGAATTTTTAATTTCGCGTCTTCTTGATTATTTTACATTCAGGATAGAATATGAATTCGACCTAACTGTGTTTTTTTTTTTCGTTAAAAATGATTGGTTCTTATTTTCCTTGACAAGGAATTAATGAGAACTCAAGACTACGATATTATATAGACACGATGGATAAACATTTACACTAGATTTTTGTATTGAGCGAATATTTTCGCAACAATTCCTACGAGAAAATAGTTCTTTATTAATTTGATTTTACAGGGAAATTAGATTGAGATTCAAATATTTGCGTGCTCTCATTTACCAACAGTTTCTTATGCATTCCATTCATGAAAATTATCTTTTTACAAGAGGTGGACTAAGAATTTATTAAAACAAAATCTTTTGTCATAAAACAAAAGCCGAACGAGAACATCCCTCATAAACTCGGAACTTTCGCTTGTATTCCATAGTATAAATAAAAAACTTTTTAAAATGTCCTTAAATTTTCACCGCAGCATATATTATATTCATTCATCACAGTACTTTTTCTTTCAAGAAACTTTTCAGTTATTTCATGTTTAAATATTGAATACGCAATTCGTAGCCCTGTAATTTTTCAGTTTGGCTCCTTAAGACCGTCATTATTCAACCGATAGCCCTAAACGGTCAATATTCGTTTGCTGAAATTTTTATGTGATTTATTTTCAGTTCACAAAATACAAGGCCATTTTTCCTATAATTTTTTTCAAGAAAGATAAGTATACATTATGTTTTCTCTTCAATAATATCTATTTATTTTTGAATTTTTATGATTTGATGTTTGAAGAGATAAAAAAGATGCATCTTTCTTCAACCGGCCATGAAGAGTAAAATAATTTTTGTTTCGGGCCTAAAACAAGAAGTTGAGCAAAACATACTGAATCAAAATGATTTGTTATATTAGCAAATGTTTAGTACAGTAATTATTACCGCAAATATGTACTATGTATCTATTATTAAATATTCTGAAAACAATAATTTTGTACTACAATACCCATAAATCGGTAATCAAATTTCATGCAGCTTGTTTTCGAAGGGAGGAGTATGGAAACAGCTAGCCACAAAACATATACCAATATTTGTACGCACTGCAAATTCTATTGTCTGCTTTCGAATCGACTTGTAATAATTATTCAGTGTTTGTCGTTTCTGGACAATTATTGGCATTCACTATCTAATCCGAGATATAAATGGATTATCAGAGCAGGCTTGGATAATTTCCCAGGGGAACAGCGAAGAATACTGATTATATTGAAATCAAAACGATTACAAGAAGGCGGATATCGAGTGTTTGATTAATTACGACGTGTAGGTACTTTAAAAGCGATATTTTATATCAATGAAAAAAAATTGATTTACCGTACGCCTCAAGAGATCCTCCACAAAGGCAGTTAACACGAAAAATATTTGAAAGCAGCAAATAATTTCGATTTCCTTCTTAAACCTAGAAAAACATACTTTCAGTAATTTTAATATTGAAATTTTAGAAAATAGTTTTCTATCTGAACGACTGCTGCCACCATTTTTTATTTCGTTCAATAAAAGTGTCAAAGATTATACAATATTCTATTTTATATAATCTGTATGAAGCTGTCACTAGACCTGTCTAAAAGTTACTCGATATGAGCTGACATTTCATGTTGCCGCTTCGAGATAGCGAAGAGAGATATATATTTGAGTATATACGAGGTGTTGATGTGTTTAGGGCGTCTAAAAATTATTTTTGTCAATTTGAATTATGATACTACATTCAAAAAAGATGTTAATTAATTTGTTTGAAGGTTTCAAGTGATATGCATTTGTTTATATTATTAGTGAAATTAAAATGTTACATTTGGAAGGAGGTGATGGTCACGTGATGCGAAATATAATAATTTCATATGAATATCGTGTATATTTTATCAAGATATCTTTTGTAGAATAATTTGTTAAAGTCTCAGCTTCGACCTCTTCATTCAAAGTGCCATTTCTTCAAGTTGGGAAAAAAAGTAGTAGGCTTCAGTTATAGTTTTGCCTTTTTCTAAGTAGTCTATGAGCACTACACCATGAAAATTTTAGAAGACCGTTGTCATGACTTTTCCGACAGACGGTTTTGTCAAGCGCACTTTCCCCTGCTTCAATCTTATGTTTGGATTGCTGCTTTGTCTCTGGCGTGTAGTGATGAATTCATCTACAGTTATAAAACGTCGAAGAAACTTAGTGGGATTGCGTTTCAATAAGTCTAGACACTTGAGAAATATTCAAATGACCTGGGCCGGATTTACCCTTCTTGCCGCCCCTGGGCAGTAGTGATCCTGCCGCCCCCCACATGCCATTCTTATTTGAGTCGCAATTTTATTTTTGACAAAAACCGATGTAATCGAATTTACTTGTTGTTTATCTCTTACATCAAAATCTGTGCGCTACGAAGAATACGGTTGTAAATTGTAAAAAAATACCCAACTAGTGAAAAATACATCGATTGAAGGTCAAATTATCGATATACTACTTCATCTCTGATTTCGATTAAACTTGAAGAAAAATACTTGTTTTACCATTACAAATATAGGAATTATGATGAGTATACGCGGTCAGATTCGGTTGATCTTACATGTATACATTGTGCATGTGTGTATGCGTGCGATATTAGCGACTCCTTAGTGAACTGAAATTCTGATACTTGGCTTAAGCTAGCAATGCTACGCAACCAATGAACGGATGGGCTTCGCCCGCTCTGACCAAGCTTGACATGGAGTCTTGAATCCAGGACATTAACAATGGGTGCACTAAGCACCGTGATGAATTTGTTCTGCCATCATTGTCACTCAAGATTTCACTTCGAGCTTGGTCAGAGCGGTTAGAGCCTTCTTGTCATTTGGGTGCAAAGCACCGCCGATTAGAAACAAAAACACTGTTAAAGTGCTGCGGACAGAATAATATTTCACTAGTTAGTCTCTAGTATCGTTATCTCACACACAATGTAATGCTAAAACAAATATTTTCACCTTTTTCCATTTGAGCTAATTGAAAATTGCAATTTTACACAAACAAAATATTGAAAAAAGTTTCGGTACCTACTCTGTTCTTCAGAATTATTTACATTTGTGTTATAAACGAATTTTTCATCAACTTGTTTTTCTTCAAGAAAGAAATCAAATTTGCGAGTTATCTGCCACACTTTTTGTTCTTATTTTTCGATCGTTCCCTTTTTATATGCAGCACCGCTCCATTTTTTCCGATCCTAGTTCATTTCAATGTCATATATTTTTTTTTATCAGATGATTTTATATGACGAGAATGTTCAATTCAACTACTCGATCCAGCTTTTAAATTCCGCCTGGGCAGTTGCCCATGAATGCCCATGCTTAAATCCGGCCCTGCAAATGACTGCGTTTTTGATTGCCTGTTGATAAACGCTGCACCCAGCGAGCATTCAGCTTCCGCATACCCAAAACATCAGGTAAAATGTGGTGGACACGGTCTATCGAAATGTTTACAGCTTCAGCAGTTTCTTGAACCTTCAGTCGACGATCGTTCAACATGGAATTGAGGATTTTCGCTACGATTTCGTCGGTCACGAAGGGATTTAGGCGTTCCATGCGTTTATCACCTTGAGATGACGTTCGGCCACGTTTAAACTTTTTAACCGTCAAAAATGAAGTAGCAAATTTTTTTAATGTAGAACTTAGCTCATATTTTATCTTAATCGCTTACATATTTTTACTACTCCAAGAAATCTACTGAACACACATGTCTGAAAGATTGCATAGCGCCATCTAAAGATTTTTATTTCTATCTATGCTTCTGGCCAAGAACTTTTCGAAATACTCTCGTAACCTATAAGACAGACTAATGCTAGTATTCACAATCGTCGGTGAAATATCCATCTTGTATAATTCAATGAAGAAGTTTCACTTTGAAGTTCAAGTTTCGTGAACTAGTACACACTTTTTGAAATAGGTGCTTTTTGGACGCATCAAGCACTTTTTTTCTGAGCATGAATCAGTTAATTTGTTATCCGTTACGCTGACGGCGCTAATAGACTCAGATTCGAGCAAGCCGAGGTTTGCGTTGCTGTAGTAGCCGATTGTGTTTGTTTGGTTTATTGTTGGCACGAACGTCAAAATTGAGTTCATAATTAAAAATTTGCTTCGCGTAATTTTCTTAGAATTGCCTTTACTTCTACTATAGATAGATAGAGAAAAAAGAATTATAATATGTCAGAAACAGACGATGTTTAATTGGTAATTACTAAATAAAAACGAAAAAATTGATGAAGGCAAACAAAGTAAGGAAATATAATCGATCGCCGTAGAAATTTTCACTTTGACCGTGTTATTTTAAGCACACTAGATTTTTTTATTAAAGTAGATTACAAAAGATATTTTTCCTTTGCTGTTTTTAATTCTCGCAATAAATGAACCCCAGATAATCGTTTTTCTTTCCACAGAAGTATTTACAAAAAATAAGAAAAAAAATACAATCGATGATAACACAAAAGCATCAAGTTGCATTGAATACCCGGCTTTATATTTCTTTCAACCTATTTTAATTAGCTTCTCTATCTGAACCAACAAAGGAATAAAATCAAAAATCAGTTTTAAATATTCTTTTATTTCGTGTACGTACAACTTGATTATTTCAAAGGACTTATTGTTACTCGCTTTATTACCCCTGAATAATTAAATTTGGTCCATTTCCCGAACTCTTCAACTAAATGAAATTTTAAATTTTGTTATGAGTTGTAATAACTTTTTTATTATATTATTTCATTTATTTGCCCAGTTATTTGTAATTATGTAGATTGGTGATTAAAATGTTTTTTGATGGTCAATAAAGAGAGAATAGTTATTTAAGTATTAGTAGTAAGTACAGTTTACCGATTGAGAATAATATATTACGAAATCGGTACTGTACTTATTGACCGTGATGCTTACAAAAATTTTTGCACGATTAGAAGATCCAAAATATGAGTCCGAATTTTCTTTTTCAAATTAAATTACTACTGATTTTTCCTGTCAGCTGTCAAGTTTGACATTTCATTCTGAATATCCAATTACAAATAAAGAATAAATGAATATTTTTTTGTGAAAATTCACAATTTTTTACTTACCGCCTTTGCTCATGGGCGGTAAGTCAGCATAACCATAGTAACCACAGTTTGCTGGTAAAATCAACATACCACCTCAAATAGACGGCCGGTAAACACATGAAAACGCCCAATCGTGCAAAAAAAATATCAAACACGCCTACAAGTATAGCAGACACTTATAGTGCACTCGGTAGTTAGATTGATATTTCTTCAGCTCGTAGGGTGCCAGGTTACCAATCGTCAAGCTTTGGAAATAGATACGAGTTCACAATAAAAAATTGGAGAATCATCTTGATGATCAAAGCGCATTCTTGGCAGATCAATCTTAATCTCTATCACAGATTTCAAATACAAAATTTTAACTTTAAGACAAGAGGATTGCATCTGTTATATTTTGATATGCTGTTTATTATAATTATTTAAATATATTGTAATAAGGTTCAAATTCCCATCAAACAATTCATTGAATATAAGGAATGAGCGACGAAAGAGTTGGCCTCTGGTGGCAGGAACTTAAACTAGAAGAACAGAGATATATTTAAATTATATTTGAGAACATAATGGTGTTTTGGCTTGAAGGACTGTCTCGTTTTGCCGATATTTTTGGAGTTAGGAAGTATTTTATAATAGAAAAACTACTAACAAAATCCAGACAAAATTATTCTGTACAACAGTGCAGTAGTTATAAGAGCGAATGAATAAATATATATCGATTTCCAACACTATTTATCTTGCGAAAGCAGTGACAAAAAACTGGAAACAAAAAATCGAATATTATACCATCTTAGTGCTTTTTGTCTTTCATAATAATCCTCAAAATCTAGATTCTTTGAAAATCAAGAAAAAAAAATTAGAAGGATCTACATAATTCATCCAATAGATTTAGCAATTACAAGCATAGAAGAAAATTGTTCAGAAAACGGAAAATCAGAAATCCTTCGGAATGATTAGATTATATGTGTATGAATTTTCATGCATTTGAACAAATTTTATCAATTTTTTTTTAAGCATCTCCTAAGTCCTAAGAAAATTTCACTCCGAATAGAAATATTCCAGGATTCAGGAAACAAAATATACGTAGCTCATTGCAGATTTATTACAAAATTTAAATTGTATTGCTCAAAATAAGATAAATTACAGAAGTATTGAAGTTCAGTGTAATTTAGGCAACTATGAAGAACGACAAACTTACTAAGTGAATACTTGAAAGTTACACTAGAATAAACATCAAACTTTTTATTACTTGCATGCAGAATGTATTGGATAATGAACAGCTTTTACAAATAAACGATGTGCCATGAAAATCTTGTTGAGTTCCGCGAAATTTGAAATAAATCTTTCATTCCAAGCTTCATTATGTGTCTGGAATATTTTCACCACTAGATCAAACTAATTTAAGAAAATGTCAAATAACTTAATGTAGAACCTATTTTATGTTATATTTATAGAATTTTTAACACAAAAATTAAAGATTAATGGAGTATTTTCGCAGCATACTGTTAACCTAACATGTGAAGTAAATGTCTGTCACGCTTCCGTCGCCATTTTGCATATAACAGGCGAGACCTCTGATGGCGGCGCTTACTCCCTATACCTCAGATAGACTGAACAACAACAGTACATAATTATGGTGAGACTCAGGACTAAAGTTATAACTAAACTTCTATCCACTTTAATAAACCTTAATTGCCATATCCCTGATCTCATATACATCTATAGGCACTGTAAGGTTCAGATTCGCATGAACTAAGTTATTGAATATACATTGCAAATTACCATGTTCCACAATCACTGAGCTTAAAATCAAACAGTCTATGCAAGTCTACGAAACAGCAGCTTTCGTTTAGTACCAGTTTCAAGTCTGTAAGTGCTGCAGTTGCTGAGAACTCAGCGTCACGCCTGCCAGCCAGACAGCCAGACAGCTAGACAGCCAATCAGCCAACCAGCTAGATTATTAGATCATTACAATAGCGTTTTTCGTTTTTTTCAAAAATGCGCCAAAGTCTAATTATAATATTTTGAGCCCTATAGTTCGGGTATCGCTTGCACAGCGTCATTAGCTTCGGTCACTACTAACGCTGCTCCCTTGTGAGGATTTCACGTTTTTGAAATATTATAATCTTTTTCGTTTAGCTTAATCGATTACAAAAATTAAATTTCATGCAAACTTGATGATTCGAATTTCTCACAATAAAAACTGTAAGAAATAACTCAAGACGCCTTGGCATCACATAAATATTGTTCTTCTTAATTTCTTGACTTGCGACCTTGTTATTTCATCAGATTATTATGTATATCCGAACATTTTTGAAGCAAAATTTCATGTAAAATTAAATCAATAAATACACTGCACTCGGTATAAAACTATTGATTATTTAATTCAGAACATATTTAAATAATTCAAGAGCATTATTTTCCTTTGTTGTATATTTTAAATAATCACATGATAATTTTGATTGCGATTGTTGCACTGGTTTTCTATTTTTTCTTGTGTAGTTATGACAATATAATAAGAAGTTTTATAAATTCATAGGTCCATATTCTCACCTCTTAAAATAGCACTACTTCCTAAAAATTTATGCACTTTCTCTTATCATTTAATGTTTTATCATATAACGCTATCTCTGTTTATTAAAATTTTTGCTGAAGTAGCGCTCATTTAAGCGGTGAGAATAAGAAAAATGTGGTTTATCTATATTATCTCTGTGTGAATATATGCATTAGGTATCTAGCTTACATCAAGCAACTAGTTTAAGAAAAACTCTTTCGACAATTTCGACAATCAGAAGGCCGAAGAAAAGTTCGTTCGAAGGCACTTAGTGTGATATTTTGCTTGATTTCTTACGAAATACAGCTAAAGTTATTATTATTGCTATGAATATATTAAGTCCAGTTGTTGGTTTACATTTCGCTGCAGAGGTGGCAGAATGCATGAAAAGTTAAAATGAAAGATGGTAAGGTTTTCAAAAAATTGAAAAGCCTTGTCTACACTGTTCTATATTTGCTTAAAATTGCTAACCGGTTTCGATTCTTTAATGTATCATCATCAGAGCCGGTTTAGATAACAAAGAAACGAAAAAACGATCACATAATAAAATTAAATTAAAAAAAGAAGGTGGCACCACGTAGCTCGTTTGGAATACATGAAAAGTTGATATATTTATTTTTGGCTAAACGGACGCTTATGTCAAAAATTTTGTAGAGAACTTTTAATTTTAGTTTTCAATTGTCTACGTGATGGGCATTAATAAATTCCACAGTACTGCACTGGTTTCGAAATAAATAGGTTATTCTTTTTTTCGGTTCAATTATGGCTCAAATAAAAAAATGTTCCGAATAAAGTCACATTTATTTTTTAATCCAATACTGTGTGAGTTTTTTTTTTTTAATAGGGCTTTACAACAGTCTCCGAGGTAAACAATAACTAATCAGCGTCACTTCATAATATGCAACTCCGCACTCCATAATCTGAAATGACGGAATTAGATTTGATGTCTGCCTTGGTTGATATTTAAAACCGACCAACTATCTTCAGGAGAACGTTGTTTCCGGCCTCTGTGATAATCTTAGGATCCATGTCAACTAGAGAAATTACACTTTATAGAATTGTAGATGACATCACGAAAGCTGATAGATACATCCTTCAGAAGAATTTAAAATCAAAATCACAAACTGAATAAATGCGTCTAAATAATATGAAATGTGTTTCAATATTTCACTTTCATGTTAGGATCTTCTGCCGATAGAAATCTTATACCATTTTATGAAGAAGAAGCTTCGATCACAGCCCGCAATAAAAGTGCTAGAATTACGTGCTCGTCTTAAAAAAATTAGGAGCTATTTTACTTCAGATGAATGCTAATCATTAGTTGACACTTTGTTGAAAAGTATTAAAGCGGTAAATAGTCAAAAAGGCGATATGACGCAGAGATAATTTTTCTTAATAATCTTTGTTGAGTTTTTGTACTTTGGCAATAGCAATGGATACTTCTTTTTGTTTCTCAAAATATAGCTCTATATGCGAATATTTAATAAACGTTCTCTTGAAAAATAGAAAAATGTGTTAATTCCAATAAATTCCCCAAAAATTGTAAATGCCGTCAAAGGACATATTTCACTTGGTTTGGCCAACTTTGCTGGAACGGGGCTTCTATATTATAAACTATGTGACGTCATTAAAATTCAAATATACTGGACGCCTCATGATTTAAAATATTTGAAATGTATAATGAAAGAAAGTTCTTAGAAATAATAACATTCTGAATAGTATTATTATCTAGCTTCATGGGATGATTAATTTTTGGTATAATTACAATACAAGAACAGTGTGAGTTTGGGTGTAAAATACCGTTATTAATGC
Organism: Dromius quadrimaculatus; assembly: GCA_963989225.1. Taxonomy (NCBI): domain Eukaryota; kingdom Metazoa; phylum Arthropoda; class Insecta; order Coleoptera; family Carabidae; genus Dromius; species Dromius quadrimaculatus. Next base: position 43,690,370 of record OZ022331.1, on the reverse strand, counting down.
CGGTCATCATGTGCACGATGAACATCATCAAATCTTAACAAGTAGTCTGCGCAAAATAATGATGATAATAACGCTGCACCTGAGAACGCAAAGATTAATAAGTTACAGACTTAAACTCCGCGAAAGTTATAAATAAACCTCGGTTAACGAACTCAGTTTGCATAATTATTCATATTATTAATTTCATAAATCAGTAGGAATTATTTTGGTATACAGGGCATCTCTAGAAAGAAGTAGGAACACAGTTACCCAACTTTTTTATTCCAGAAAGTAAGAGACAAGAAGATAGATGAATATCTCTAATCTAAACAGATGTCTTTCAGCTCTCTGCATACTTTTTATCTGTTGTTACTTGCAGAAAAAAAGGGTACTGCAATTATCCATAAAAAAGGAAATATAGCGGCTTCAGTACATTTCATGGTTATGTAACAAGTTTTTTACTATTTTTGTGTTGATGTATGAGGGTATGTAGTAACTAATTCTAAGAGCCACAATCTTTTGGAAAGTACTATATAAAAATTTAGAATCTCATATTTGAAATTAGGCCAAATAGCTGGGTTCAAATAAATAACCTTTCCGCGCAGAAAGTTGGATATTAGATTATTATTCTTTTTGGATGTCGTTTGCTCTATAATTATTATATATTTTCTACTGGGTTCATTAAGTTTAAATTTTCTTATTTGTGAAATTCAAAGATACAATTTTTGTAATATAATATTGTGTGGCTAGGGACGAAATCAGACGATTTCAGCCGAGGGTGAGTGTTGCTTGGCCAAGCGAAGCGAGGGCTGGCATCGCCCTCGGCTGGAATCGTGTTTTGTCCCGTGCCACACAATATTACATTACAAAAATTGTATCTTTGAATATCACAAAAAAAGTAAATATTTTTCTTTTAATTTTGGAGGTAACAAGTCGGGAGTAACTGCTTGTGCTTTATCAATAAGATGTTGTGGTGTACTTGAAATTGTCGCATTAATACTTTTTTTCATGAAACTAATCGCCTTTTCAATTTAATTTACAGTTACGAATACAACAACTGTCAAATTAACTGAGGTTAGATGATTTTTATTCCCTTAGTATTTCCTTAGGGCAGAAACAGGCTTGTTTCAGCCCGGCTACACTCGCATTTGTCTGAAATTGTCTTGTTCCGGACTGACAAAACAGGCATTGAAATGCGTTGTTTCAATGCAGGTATTATAAAATAGTATATTGTGTGGCTAGGGACGAAACAAGACGATTTCAGCTGAGGGTGAGAGTTGCTTGCCCGAGCGAAGCGAGGGCTGGCATCACCCTCGGCTGAAATCATGTTTTGTCCCGTGCCACACACTGTATTTTTCATAATACCTGCATTGAAACTTCCAATATTACAAATTTGACATAACAAAGTAAATATTTTTCTTTTGATTTTGCAGGTAACAAGTCGAGAGTAACTGCTTATGCTTTATCAATAAGATATTGTGGTGTACTTGAAATTATCGTATCAATACTTTTTTTTCTTGCAACTAATCCTCTTTTCAATTTAATTTACAGTTACGAATACAACAACAAACTGTCAAATTAACTGAGGTTATATGATTTTCATTCAGAGATTGACAATGAACAAATGCGAGTCTGCCAGGGATAAAACGATGTGAGAAACAAATTCAGCGGGCAGAAACAAGCTTGTTTCTCCCCTCGGGAAGAAACAGACTTGTTTCTACCCCGCTGCACTCGCGTTTGTCTGAAATTGTCTTGTTTCGATTGTCAAAACAGGCGTTGAAATGCGTTGTTTCAATGCAGGTATTATGAAAATGTTATTTACGTAGTTATCGTGAACCTGGCCTATAAAATAAACAAATAATTTTTTAATCTCTATAGGGTATAGCTCTCCTCTTCATACTGTCTTTGTGTATGATCTAACTATATATTGTAAAATAAAGTATTGAGATTGGTAGTGAAAAACCAAGTTTTCCAATTTGAAAGATCTCAGCTGAATTTTGTTTGGCCTAAGATCCATGAATTTTTTTACCTCTCTCCAGTTTTCTTCAAATCTCTGAGCATTAGATGATTCTATAGTTTTGTTTGTTATTAAGTTATTATCAATTTTGGAAAGGAGAGAATTTAGTGCAAATTTGACACTTACAACTATTTCCTAAAGCCAACAGAAAACGCGCCACAGTGTTCAGATTGTGGTATATTTTTTCTAACTTTCAGAGTACTTTTCGAAAACATTAGAGGAAACTATTAGATGAACAGAAAATATCACTGACTATTCCATTCGTAATATCCAAGATTATGGAAAAATGGTAAAAGAAGTGCTTCCAAATTTGGAACACCAACCATTTGGCGAGAACCACTAAATCATCTCGATGACTTTTATTTTGTAGTGTAAACATAAACAGCATAAACGCTAAAAATCGAGCTAAATGGCAATATCCAAGTTACAAAATTATTCTACTACCATTGCATATAAAACTGCGCATCATAAATCAGTTTGTTAAATCACTAGATAGAGACGATGACTGCTTTTCTTACGTTCGCAAAAAATTTCCTCAGCTCACTATTGAAAAGATTAGAGCAGGTATTTTTGATGGCTCCCAAATAAGACAACTTACGAAAGATACCTTATTCAAAAATTCTTTGACTGAGCTTGAATTAAGGGCTTTGACAGCTCTTGTCTCTGTGATGCAGAACTTTCTCGGAATTACAAAATTAGAAAATTATATTGAACTTGTTGAAGACCTATTTTGACAATTTAAAAATATGGGGTGCAATATAAGCATGTAAATCCACTTTCTCCATAGTCACTTGGACAGGTTTTCGGAAAATTTAGGAGATATGAGCTAGGAGCAAGGAAAGCATAAGCAACAGGATATACACGTGATGGACGAACGTTATCAAGGTTTCTGGGATGATGTCTGATTATTGCTGGTTTCTGATACGCTATTTTCCCAAGTCTACATATAAGAGAAGAGCTCTAAAGCAAAGTTTTTCAGAATTCAATGATTAATTTAATTTTTTATGCATTTTTCCATGTGAATACCTGTTTTTTCTGTTTTAAACGTACATAGCTGATAGAAAAATTCTGCTTACATATTTAAAATAGGGATAGCATATTTACTCAGCAACAGCTAAAATTTTTCCGGCAACAGATGTACTGTAAACTAGTGTAATACTTCAACTACTTATGGTATAATAAATGATTATTTCTCTTGTTAACATATTTTATGATTTACTTCATTGAATTTACAAAGGAAGGAAAGGGAGAGTGAATCGTGAGTTTAAAAAAATAAATTAAGATATATTGATGGTTTCTAAATCCTTCAATGAAGTTTCATATACAGCTGAATCCGTCCACTATCTTTGTCGGATCGCTTGGGAATTTTGCCTCTTCTATCAATCAATCAATCAATCAATCAAATTTACTTGTCCAACGCCTTGGCGTCTCACACAAAGAAAAAATACCAATAAATTCACTCAGATATTGATAGATATATGAGTAATAATAGTGTTGGAAAATTTTCGCCAAGTTAAAAAATTGTCTCACTGGTTATTGAGTTAAAAGAAATTTTTTATGATTGAATTTGCTAAAATTTTTGAACTTTCCAAGATTGGTAATAACTTTCAGAGTTCTAGAATTAACCAATGCCAAAATATTCGGAAAAAGGCAAGATTTTCCAAAAATTTTGGTTTCTCGGGCCAAGAAAAATTTGTTCGAGGTCTTTTGAATTGGAAAACTTGAAATATAACTACTGGCCTCAACATTCAGGGTGTAACAGAAATAAATACATTAATTCAATTAGTAAAAGAACTCGAGAATAATAATATTTCTTTACAATTTTTTTCCGTAGTTTCAATTTTTTCTTAGCATTTTTACAAACCTCTAAATTGTCGAGTCGTTCATAATTATTTAACAATGAAACAATTGATTCTGACAGATGTAAGTTGTCAACTCCTTCAAATAAATACTGACAAAAAATCAATAATTTTCACAAAGTTTAAATCTGTGAAAAAGTCTGCCTCTGCTAATAGCGATTTCGCAGGCTTATATCTATATGCTGAAGTTTAGGGAAAGGCGCATACAGTCCAGGATATTTATTTAGAGCGCTTTCTGAATTGTCATTTTCCACTATGAATAAAATTATTGTTAGGTTAACGTTTTCAATGTCAAAATCTTATCTACTCATATATAACGATGAAAGTATTATAAGGTATTAAGAATATATTGTTTTTCTGAGACGCAAAGCAGCATATGAGATGAATCAATTCATGAATGGAGCACCTGACAGGAAATTGAAAAGTGTACCTGAATAGATTCCCATGTTTTTTGTTTTATACTTATTACAAACTTCACACTCGGGTCGTTTCACTAATGTGTGCCTCCATGAATAGATCTGCTAAACAAATAAAACATACGTAATATTGAACCTAATATTTCAGAAAATAATTAATTCACTTACCAAATTTAGTTTGATTAAATTTGAAGGTTTTATGTTTTCTGTTCTATAAGAAAAGAAGCTTTCAGAATTGTAGAAATATTTTTAATTCATTATTTTGAGTTGAATTTCATTCAAAACTTCACTGTTTTCTCTAAATAAATCGTTGAATTATTTTCTCTTAATTTTTGAGAACAATAGTTCCAACGTTTTCAGACGGCAGCACAAATTCTGATTCTCTTCCACAGCTGTTATCTGTAAAAGTGCTATGAACCTGCAGACAATCTAATTTGTGATGTAATAACTAAATGAAAAAATACTTGAAATTCCTGAATAGAAATCAATTTACTTGATTTCAGAGACGTTGTTCGGCAAATTTAGCCTACCTAGCAAAAAACATGCAAAAATAGAATAACAGAAAGGCGACTGATGATTTTTTGCATGAGGAAAAGATGCCGAGTGGAAAGAATTAACCAGCTTACATAAATAAATAGAGCAAAAAAAGGGACTAGACTTCATGTTCCAGAATTTCATAACAATAAATGTGAATGAATAAAAGAAGATGTATTTTCTGGAGACATTCTCAATATTGAAACATATTCTTCGTACTATTGTGTTTTTGAAAGTGACGTTGTGGTAGTTGATGGATCATGTAAGAAACTGAAACAATATTGTCAGTTTCCATAAGTACTAGAAGAATTGTACTACTTTAATTTGATAGGCTATAACCTAATGCAGTAAATAAAACAAATTATGACTTCTGCAGCCATGATATTTGATGCGTTGATGTGACAAAAAAAAACGGATAGGAGTTGTCAGGCCTTGGGAACCTTAATTTAAATTTAGGAGGCGGAGAACACAGTTAAATAATAAATTTTATCTCGGAATACATTATTAATTCAAAATACTAGACGTGAGACTAGCTTACACATCGTTAATTAATTCTATATAAAAGAAAATTACTATGGTAACAACAGTTTCAACATTAGTTATTAAGTAAACAGCTTCCAAATACATATAAGCATGGGTAAAAAAATTAGCCAGAGGGAAGCAAACTGTGCTTTAATCCGTTTAAAATCAAACTTTGTCAACCAGAACTTTGTTATAAACATGAATAATAGTGAACTGGAAAAAAAAGTTGAGGCTACCTATTTCAGCACGATTTAGTAATTCGCTCATAAAGTGAATACTGAAGCGGTTGTGTGAACTTATTGATATTGGAATTTCATATTTCTACGGTTACCATTTTTTGATAACTAGTTTTGTTGGGACATTTTTCAAATTGATAATTTTTTGTTTCATATTATTCATTATCATTTCTGCAATAAATTTTAATGAGCAATGTCGAGATAACATCGAAATGTAATTAGTACTTGTTAGGTTATTTGTAACATGTGGGTAAACAAGTATTAAGACAACCAATGTCATAATGCTTGAGTTTACACTCTTGCTGCATATACTACTATAACTTCACGCTTTGTTGCTATAAAGCTTTGGTCACTTTGAGATGTTACAGTATGAAAGAAATTCTTCGACGAATAAAAAAAAAAGAAAAGGATCAATGTCCAGCTTCCAGGATTCTTGTTCCCTGGAGCGGATATTGCGTGCTGTTCTCACCGGAAATGACCTCTCAATTAGAGCCCCACTGCCTCACCGCCTCAGTGCTTCGAAGCAAACGAATAAAAGACTAAAACGATTTATTTTCACCTTCAGTGTCGACCTGTTCTTTTCCCTGTTTTGTAATGTCTTTCTAAGAATGATGTCTACGGAAATGACGACAAGTTCGGGATAATACGAAGTGCTAACAGAAAAATCTTACGGATTCTTTGTATCGAATCTGTAGAACAATGCTTATTTGATAACGTATTCAGTATGTATGTAGACACTGAGAAAAACTTTGCAATCTTGGACCAATTAGAGATCAAATAACTTAATTTTCTCTTAATTACTCTGAGATATTAAGGATGTATCAGGAAACAGCAACCATTGTGTATTTCGGCCAAAAACAAATAAATCGTATCTGTGCATACCAATGGAAAAAATAAGGATTACACGCCAAGTGAAAATTGAAAAAAAAGTGTTACTATGGACACAAAATTTACAAATTTAAATATAACTATATAACTTTGTTTATGTAACAGTAGAATAAGTCTCAAGTAACTTGAAATTCGCTCCTCAATTTTTAATTCAAAAACTAAAAACTTTTTAATCAATTTACTATGTTGTTTCAACTGTTTTATAAATCATTGCTTCAAATTCATTAGATATTTCCTGGTTTAGAAATACTCAGCTATGTGTGACCAGACTTGAATTTCATCATTCAAAAGCGCACGGTGGAAGATGAAGACAACACATCAAGAACAAATTTCAACCTTTATTTGATCCTTCTGCATTTGTCCACCAAAATGAAAGAATCGGACTATCGTTGAAATAACATTTTTATCCAACCAAAATAGATACGTTTTTGCCAAATCCACACGATTTTATATAGTATTAATACGAATAATCGAAATGAATAAATTTTATCAAGCATCTTTTTAGTTGAATTACTATAATTTATTATAGGAAAGCGATTATAAATGATAATTTCAATTTACATCGGCAATTTCATCACTATTCCAGTTCAATAAACACAATCTTAAAGTGTTCACTCTATGATCTGCCGTTTTTAATTGAGTTTTGCGCTGCTAGATATCAATATGCAGAAGAATTCGAATTACGTCCTTTCATTTTAATTGGTTTGAATGAACTTTAAAGTCATGAAAAGAAAATAGCAATTTACGGGTGGGGAAGAGAGGGATTTACCAATGCTGAAATACAGTAACAAAACAGAAGTATTAACCAATGAGAAAAAATGTTTCGTATAAAATATCATAAGGAATTGTAATTTTATCAGTAAAATTTTCTTGCAAACATTGTCTACCTACTAACATCGTGAGTCATCTGTCCGATTGAATCACAAGAGCTCAGCTCGAGGAATTTAATCTAAGCAGATGACTCAAAGGATGCTGCTTAAAGATTAACAATGATTGAAAGAAAAATGTATGATAAAATTAAAGTCGCGATTGGTATTTGTGGAGAATATTTTTCGGATGAATTCATCATTATAAGAACCTATTAAATGATGTTGGTTGCGACCAGTAAACTTTTTTATTGCAAAATACACTAAATTGTCTCCATTTATTCTTTTGCCTTTTTTTGTATTGTCAGACTTCTTGTTTTCAGTTTAAAGATGCATTCCTATAACGATTCGATTAGGTATGACATTTCCGAAAACTGATTGCTTGTTTATATTAAAACTCTGTAATGTTTTTCCATGGAAATGGCAATTTATCGCGATAAATGTTCTTGGGAATTTACAGGGATAAACTCCCGTTGGCAAGCGATTTGTTACTATAATTGTATAAATATGTAAAATTTGTCGTATATATCACAAGGGACTGTAATTATGTCAATACATTTTATTTGAAAGCATTGTTTACCTAGCAACATCGTGAGAGTCATCTGTCCGATTAAATCACGAGAGCGTATCTTGAGGAATTTAATCTGAGCAGATGACTCGAAGGATGTTGCCTAAAGAAAAATTTATAATAAAATACAACAAATTGTTAAGACTATTTTTAAATACAATAATTTACAGATATTTTTCTGATTTTAAATGGAATATTTACTATTTAAAAATTCACTATATGGCCTGACCCATTTCTTTGTCTTCAGAATAGCGACACACCCTGCTATACCAATATGACCCGAAATCCGTAGTATACATAAAACCTAGTTTCAAATAAACAACCCTAATCCCTTCCAAGGTCAAGCCTAACAGGAAGTGTGTGCTGTAAACACATTTGCATCACTTTAAAGTCGAACTTTGAGCGTTCAGTTTATTTGTGTTGTGCATTGTTTACTTTAATTATCTGAGATTAATTAGCCATAATATCATTCAATTCAGTGTTGTGAAGTGGCTAAGAACTCCCATTATTTGGTGAGTTTGTCTGTCATTGAGTTTTATGAGTTTGGTATGTTTAGCGTCACATGTGGTGACGCCACGCTAAGTGTGCGAGGGGTATAATTCTTTTTCTTGGAAGTGATGGCCTCCGTAGTTACCTGGGGTACCAATGCCATCGGTGCTCACACCTTGACCGTGTGACGGCGGTGATTGTTGCCATCCGCATGTACTTTGTGTAATTGCGGCAACGGGGTTGTTCCAAGATTGGATAAAACAACCAATCTGCGTGTGTAGCCATCCGTTGGTGTCGTCCAATGTGAATTAACAGTATCTGGAAGCTAGTACCAGTGGTGCTAAATTATTATGCTGGTGTTGCGCGGGAATATGTGTATGCCAACCGCGTGTATTGTGAGTTATCGCGGGCAACGGGGTTGTTCCAAGAGAGGGTGAATCGACCAGTCCGCGTGTGTCGCGGGCATCGATGTTCACTATAGTACTGCTAGCTATCTATTCAGTGAACTCAACGGCCAATCTGTTAGCCAAATATCCTATCCAACCTCTGATGCAGATTTTTATAGCCGTTCTAGTAATCAATCGCTTACCAACGGGAGTTAACCTCTGTAAATCAAAACCGAATTGTTCCACAAAATTACAAATTCAGGAGTCGGATGATGGTTCGAAGATCACTTCACAGTGTTGGTTCTTTCTTATAAGAATATATGTATATCTATATAATACATGTACTATACTCCTACGCTCCCCAAACAAATTCAGACAAAAAAAAAACATCTAACCGCATAGAAAATTAAAAAAAAAATTATTTCAACTTCAAGTCATAATGTTTAGCATTTCATTTTGAGGTATTATTAATCAAATATTCGACCTAATTATATTTCCACCCTTTCTGATCAATAATCTTTCTCTTTGAAAACTTGGGAGTTTTTTATTTTGATCTTTTAATGACCACTTTTGCAAAATATAAAGCATCAAGTAAAATTGTAAAGAACAGTATACAATTGCACTAATTAAAGATTTGCGTTTCGCGCCGTGAAAAACTGAAGGAATAGAAAAAGAAAATTGAAACCTGAACAAAGAAAGCTGAAATAAGAAAATAAAGAACGAGCATTGAACGATTGAAATGGAAACTTTGAAAATAGAGCAAAAAATTGCAGAATAAGAATGAAAGAGTCCATATTGCACTCTGAAAACAATTAAATAGTATTTTGTAATTTTCAGGTCGTTTGCATAAAACATTGTAATAAGTAAAATAATAGCTCTCGGCTTGATTATAATTATAAGCTTACATTTGACCTAATTATATTATGAAAGATTATATTTTCTACTTCTGTTTTTGTTGAGAAATGGAAGATTACTTCATAAAAGATGATATGATTTACAATAAATCCGTATATATCAGACGTTTTTATAGAGGCAAATTCAGCATGATCTATTATACAGGGCCGGAGAAATGGAAAATTGTGAAACATTAAACTTTGTTTGCGAATTACTTTTGAAAAAATCTTATTTTATATAATAAGTAGTTGATAGTTTTATTATTCTATTGTTGCGATCAATAAACAAAATTAAACTGTTATTAAATACTCAGTTGAATTAGGATACGACCGTTTCAAATCATATTTCGCACAAAAAATTATTAAGGAAATTAAATTCTCACAAGAAAATTACAAAAAGAAATCTCCAGAGATCAAAGAAAATCTTGGATTGTTTTTTCAGTGATGCTTTTGAACAAGAGCAGAAAGAAACAGTCGTCTCTTCTTTTGTGTTCTTATTATGTTTTGTGACGTTTGCGTAAAATAACAAGTAGAAAGCATGATAAACTGTAAATTAAGAAATAATGTTGTGTATATTGAAATTAGACGTAAAATGAATTGTTTTGTTTGATGAATAAACACTATGCTTCGGACTGTTATTGAAATTAACGAGAGAACAACGTTTAGCCAATAGAAGATCTTTTGGCGTTATTAGGAAGACTAACAAATAAAGGTTTACATACATACCATATTAAACCATAAATATAAATCATAAACACTAACTTACAATTTCGTATTGAGAATAGAATAATCAGTAGCATCAGTTCTAAATTATTAAATTCCTTCCCTTCCTTTGGATATCGAGGAGAAATAAATTACAAACGTTATAAATAATGGAAAAACAATATGTAACGTTCGTTTAAACTTCAATCATACAGAAGTTTCAAGACCTGGTTAAAGTACAATGCACCGTGTATAGAACATTCCTTATGCACCGGTCATTGCAGTCAGCCTGTTAAAGGTCGTTATACACTTATTATGTATCGTATGTCGCATTCGACATGCAAGCAACTGAATTAAATAAATTATTAGGTATACAAAATAAATCTGAACATCTATTGTTGACTAGAGCAGCCAATGTTTTTGCTAAGAATAAATTGTAAGATAAGCATGAAACATAAGAAAAAGATCTCTGTGCAATCGCATGTACCGCTTCGGACGAAAGACCAAAGACGTTATTATTCTATTCAAGAAAAAATAAGTTTTTACACTGATTCCTAAATACCTCATACAGTACAGGATCCGTTATAGGTAAGGGTCAAGCATAACCGAATTAAATTGATTTTTAGGCAATAAAATATATTAATAAAAATAATGTTGATGAGTTGCCTGAAGAAATCTGTTCAAGATTATGTTTATTAAAAATACAATATGTTTTTCCTATTTCTCCACCGATCTTGTAATAAAAAAAATTTACACTTATTACAAGTATAAGGCCTATAGCATATGCAAACATGGTTGCTTATCTTTTTCTGTTTAGATTCACCTATTCAAGCCTGGCAACTATATAACCTTGAACAGGAAAAGGTAAGCAGCCCTATATTTACAAATTCTAAAACTAAAGGCTTAATACTTTCAATTAGTGTTACATTTTTTTATTACAAGATCAGTAAAGATATAAAAAAAATTATTGTATTTTCAATAAAACATATCTAACCTTGAACAAATTTCTTTAGACAACTCATCAACGTTACTTTTGTTAACATATTTTATTCTATAAAAATAAATTGCTTAGGATCTATTTCCAAACAAAATATTGAATTAGAATGAACATTTTCCGAGAATTATATTGAAAAAATTTCCGATGAATTTCATATTAAATATTTAAAACTGTAGGTATTCAATTAAAATTGTATAGTGAAAAATGAATGTGCCACACCTACCAATAACTCATAATATATACGAAATAAAATCGATATAGTCAATAAAATATTCAAAATATGTACGTTAAAAACAGGTCATTTGATAGATGGAATATATACAGAGCGAACTATTTATTTGTAGATAGGAAAACATGTATCTACTTATTATATTATTGATAGAATTTAAAATTTAAATACTTTTTGCAACTGTCTATTGAACTTCGCCTGCAGTAATTGGACATCTGATGTATTTTACTTTCAGAGTTAGATGAAAATTATCAAAAATTTAATTAGAATATAACAAACTATTGCTTTTATGAATCAGGCAATGCCTCATGAAAAATGTGCAAAGCGATGACGTCGCCAACAGTGTGTCTTAAGTATAATGTGACATATCCTGATTCTACGATTCGACTATTATTCAAAATTAGTTAATTGAATATTAATTGCGTCCATTACTGCACATAATATTTTTCCAAAAGGCAAGATACATCTTTTGACATATTTTTCACAAAACAATGCATCTACGAATTGACATTGATATTGACTTCAATTATAGTCAATTTACCATGGATACTGGACATGTTTCCAATTAAAATTTATTATAGGCTATGTGCAAGGGGGCGGAGTTTGAACAAATATCGATGCGAGCGCTTATTGTGAGCACCATTGTAACCATTGAACTCCATTTCTCAGAATACGTCAATGAGCTGTCATTGAGCATTGTAGTTTAAAAGTGAAAATAATGGCATGTAAAACATGAGAAAACGTTTGTTCTGTTTCAGGCTGTTGTGTTAAGGATGATTTAAGTGAAATATAGTTCCATAGATTTCATGTACCCAGTTATAACATAAAAAAACTAGTGAAGTGAATCAAAGCGGTAAATTGAGTATTGTCTGTCTTTCATTATTAATCTATATAACAAATATGTTTGTAACTCAATTGTGGAATTGGAAATATTCATCATCAATTTGGGATTCATGAATTTATCTCTATCTCTAATTTGTGAGATGTTTCAATGATAGAAGTTTGTCAGATGCACTTCGCAATAATTTTGTTGTTAATATTGTCAGCAACATATTCTTCAACATGTTTAATATGGCAAAACTAATTTCACGCTTTTTTTCAATGATTCCTTGATAAAAAGGATACAGTGTTTGATAAATACAAACCCGATCTGGAAAATCATCGCCGTCATAATTTGAGGTTATCCTGTCAATTTGGACGAATTAAGACGTTTTCTCTATGATAGGTACGTTATAATTGAAGAAAAAACTACTCAAAATTAATAATTTCAACGTACCTTTTATGCTATACAAGTTATATTATACGCACACAACTGAATTAAATAATATAAGTACATTTAAAAAATTATAGGTATGAAACAATGATAAAATGGAGTTCAATCGTTTTCCATTGCCCGCTAGATGCGCTAGTAGACTTCATGGACGTAGCCTATAGGGACTTGACAGAATCCGAATGATGTGATTTTTTATTAGAAATAAGATCTAGATCAAGATGACAAGGGGTTCACGACAAGATGGGATTATGTCAATGTCGATTCGATATTATTTTATTGCAATGTTTATTGCTCTTATGCCCGATTTTATAAAGGGCAAAGTATTTTACTTCCAGAGTAAATAAAATTTACTCTGTTAAATGACAGTCTGACAGCAATGATTTTGTTGTCATAAGGAAGCTCAAACTGATTGGAATTTTTTAAATAAAATAAATTTACTCCTAAAGTAAATTTATTTCATTTCATAAAACTTGCCATTAAAGAATTGTTTATTATTTAAATATAAATCACTAGTTGATAAATGAAAAGAAAATTAAAGTTTTACCTTTCGAAGTATTATTAAACAAACACAATACAATTCATTTCTCACTCACTATTATTAAACCTCAGCCACAAAGCCATCAATATATATTTTAAAAACTTTATTTATTTCACTGATCACTCACAGGATATTCATTGCTTGATATTCACTATTTCACTGTTGTCCAGTCAGGCCATTTACCCATATACACCCATATACACACAGATGCTCATTTCTGGAAATGTTCTGTCATTCGAGAGCACGTTACTAGAATTTTCGACCGTGCGGGCCAGGGCGCCGCGATACAAAAAGACGAAAGGCCCCGCCCAGACAAGGCCAGATGCAGGGCTTATTTTATTTTACGAATTAAGACACTTTCGCACGTTACACTATATTATCTTATAAGCTTGCATATGCAAATATGCTGTCCTTGTAATCCGAAAGTTGTAGGGTCAAAAAGAGTCGGTAAGATTTTTATTTATTTTATAATATACTCTGTGACATATTCTGCATAGAAACTAAAAGTTCCTGTAGTTTGACGAATGATAACCGCCCTTTATGACTTAATTGATATTTATCAATTTATTTTTCATATTAACTTATCATAAATTCCAAGTTTCTACGTAGAATGGAATAAAATACGATAATTTGACATATAAAGCGCTACCAACTCTTAGCTGTTAATTACGAAATGAATAATACAATAATAATTGGTTCTGTGTTATTTTTCATTATTCTGTAAAATATAATTACAGGATATGTTAACCAATTTCGTGCAATACTATAATTCAGTTACGTCTGTTTTAATATCATTTTGTAATCTATTGCTGTCATTCCACCCTCATCCGTCTATGAAATTTGATAATGTTACATTAATAATTTAATTTGATACTATTATAATTCATTTCAAAAATTAGTTCATCATAAATGATACATTTTAGGTCAGAATTTTAGCAGTTTAACTGTATATAATTGTATTAATTTATTAGTGAAATTGGTAGCATATATTATTATTTCAAGAACAATTATTAAATGTTAAATAAATAAAGTGAATACCTATTTAGTCTAGTCATATTAGGGTTTCACCTTAGAATGAGAGATAATAAGCTGGAAACTTGAAGAATCCTCTATCTTGGCATTCTGAAAGTTGCCTCAAGTCTCATGAAATCTCGTGTCTGCACCTTAAATTATTCAAGGTAAGGATCACAAAAATTGATTTTTCGCAAATATATCGATTCATATGGCTCCAACAATGTTGATATTTATTACAAAAATTGTAGAGAATAAAATTTGCAACAAATTTTGTCTTGAATATATTTTTATGCGCTGAACCGTTTTTTAAATAGAGCGCGGAGAATGCGTAGTGCTCAGCCATACATACTGTAATGCAAGAATTACTAAATACAAATTTTGCAACCGTAAGAATGGTTGTGGTGCACGCTTCGGGGGCAGAAAATAAGGGTTGCAATGCACTTCAACTTGTGGCTAGTGTAATGGGCAAGCTTGCCTCACTGCTGTATAATCTTTGTTAACAGAATTAATATTAAAAGATATACAATAGTATTTCACTTGATGAATTTTCAATTACAAAAAGTGTGTAAGTATGATTGAACAAATATATTATATATATTGTAACGAATTTAAGTCTGTAAATTGGTCATTTCGGCTTTACTGGTGCATAGAATTATTGTGAAGATATTTCACATCAACAAATAGAAGCGAATATATTTGTTTTCCAGAAAATTGCTGGTACCTTCTAGCATTTTCTAGAATAGCCTGGACGTTTGCGGGAAAAATGTAGTGGGGAGAGACCGACGGTATATATTCGCTGACTAAGCGAGGAGCAACATTGATTTTTTTAGCACAGCGACCTTATAATGTGGATTGCTAGTATTGAAATAAATTGTGTTATTTAAAATAAATCAATATTGACATAAATAATTAAAGTTAAGTTATAGTGTAGAGTAATAATCATTAGTTTAAATTAGAATTAGTTATTAAAAATAGTGTTAGTTATCTAATTTATTATTTTAATAAATCATAAAAATAAATAGTAGTGTTTAGTAACTTTTGCTCCCTAAATTAAAATAAATTACGTTACAATATATATGTAAAATGTTATTAAATATGATGTATCGACTGATAAATAAAACAAATTATTTATAGTTGAGGATATTTTAATGATTTGCTGACTTTGTACAGGGACTCACAGTTGACCTTGCATTACAATATGAACGACCGAACGCTACGCGTTTTCCGCACTCTATTTAAAAAATGGTTGAGCGCATGAAAATATGTTTGGGACAAAATTTGTTGCAAATTTTATGCTCTACAATTTTTGTGATAAGTGCCAACTTCATTGGACCCATAGAGACCGATATATTTTTGAATAAATTAAGACGCAGACACGAGATTTTATGAGACTTTCGAGACAACATTTAGAATGCCAAAATAAAGGTTTTTACAAGTTTCCTGCTCATTATATCTAATTCGGAGGCGAAACCCTGATATGACTGGACTAATTGCATTTAATATTTATTATAGATTTAGTGGGAGGTGGAAAAACAGCGACCTTCAATGTTATACAGCTATGAACGGAAATTGCAGGAACTCAACACGTGAAATTACTTATTCATACATTTCTATATTTGTGGATTTGAATCTGTTTTATATCTGAATATGAACTAAAGCTGAAGCAGAATTGAACGTATGAGAGGAAGTTGTAAATTTGTGGAATGCATTGCTTTACTCCAGTGGCGCACATGAATTTTTAATGCGGGATATATGCAAATTTTGGTAATTTTACTTTACAAATATGAATTACATTTTTTGTATGTAGGTATTTATGTTGCTGACATTAAAAGAAATTTTTTCTCAAATATTTCAATTTTTATTCAGGCAAGTCACTTGTTGGAAATATAGCAATAATATTATTACTTATAACTTTGCATAGCTTATTGTATTAGTTAATAATCGTAAAAGCGTTATAATAAATAGTTTAATGATTGGGTGGATGAAACACAAATTTATTATAAAAAGGAACAAAGTTGGCTTATGATGTTTTCATCTCCCTTTCATCGTCGGTTTCAAGGGGAGAAATGTATTTCATCCTTATAGAGTCAAGTGGGAGGATTTCAGTGAATGAGCACGTCTCAAAATTTCAAGTCTCTTCGAGTGTTTTTATTACGATTCCCTCGATGATGTCTATATGCATTTCTTTCATGTTATACAAGATGTTTCTTCAAAATATAAATTATGAAATGTGCAAACTCTTTTTTACTAGAATATGAAGCTTCCAAATATGATTGTGTTTTTAGATGATTTTTTTAAGATTTTTGGATATGGTATTTTTTTTTTATTAATTTCCTATTGTCAAATAGCGATTTTTTTTTATTATGGGCGCGCTAAATGAAAGGCTCAAAACGTTGAAACAAACTGCAATGAGAACTTAGGGGAAACATATTTCATCAAGAGGGGATAGAGAGAGCATGAGTTACACATGCGCATATCGTTCAAGGAAAAACAAGCCTTTTTTTCTTGTAATATTTTCGTGCATCGACTTTATCACGTATGTAATAATAAATCAATAGGACTTGAACTATTTCAGGCAATTAAATAAAAAATAAGGCGATTCAAAATGATAAGACAAACAATGAAACAAGAAATTTGTATGAGTATCTGGCAGAGGAGCGGCGTTAACCTCATACATAGTAAAAAAAAATACTCAAAGGAGTTAGTTCCGGGCCAAATAAGATTTGATTGTTGTACCTAAATGTGACATCCTCTGAAAAACCAAATATAAAAATTTTACAACCTCTTCAAATAATAGTAATAAAAATTCGAATCTTCCTGCGTCATAAAATGACCTAACATCACATATTTTTTTTACTTACTTCACCAACTCCATTGTGCCATTATCTTGCTATCTGAAGGATGGGAGTTCAAGTCTTGTGACCACACACCTGAGACGCAGTTTACCGCGATTTATGATGATACGGTAATCTTTGGGCGAGCGTACCTTATATGTTAACCAATAAACATGGTATTGGAATTGGGAAAATAATGTATTGAGGGATAGTATGTAACGAAGTGGCTTTTACTGTAGAGAGATAAAAAAATTGTGACATATAAAGCAAAAAGTTCATGTTGAAGCTTGTGATTTTGTTTAAAGATGGGAATATGAAAACCAGGTCCGAGCAAGTTCGAGCATCGTATAATATTTTTGATGAAAAAAGTAATGGTAGTTTCCTAACAAGGATTATCTTTTTAAATTTGCATATAGAAATGGATGAAAATTGTGGATAGATTTTGATGACTACTGTTTTTCGAAGTATTCTTCACGAACGTGAATCAATTTTCCATTTGCTCGAACAAGTTTTGGAAGCAACTATTCCACTTGTTTGCTGGTGCTGACAAAATTGTATTTATAAAGGTGTCGACTGCTTCTTCCGGCGACTGAAACCTTAGACCACGCAGTCCGTTTTTGATTTTTGGGAAAGTCAAAAAGTCGCTGGGACTCAGATCCGGACTGTAAGGATAGTCTTGCGAGTTGTGTGCGATCTTGCTTTGTCTTAGTGGAGTATGATTGGTCGTTCAGGGTTGGTTTTTCGAAGCTCAGCAAATTTTTCCGGAAAACAAATGCTTGTATACCAATTGGCAGTAACAATTCTTTGATCTTGCAGAGGAGTTATTGCTATAATGACCTATTTTTGAGACAAATGTTGCAACCATCTTTTGGGACACACTTCGAGAACGGATGACTTTTGTCGGAACAGCAACTCAGTCCCCTACACGAAAGTCGATGGTGATTATTCTCTAAGTCCTAGTCAGTATCTTACTAATTGATATATGTGAAAGATTTCTACAGAATCAGAATTCAATGACACAAAATTGGTTTCATCATAAAATAGTTACATAGCTATTTGTTTAGTCCAGACAAAATGAACATTCCAGTTTGCAATAATTCCCAACATGCAGAATTTTTGTAAAGGACTTAAATACGTCATTACAAATGCTATGTCGAAAGTACCCATCGATCCCGCTTGTGCGTTATTTTTTAGCCGATGTCAAAGGTCGCAAATCCTAATTTTTTGCGTATATCTTTGAAAAGATGAGAGCTACTGGAAAAATGGGTAAGAGAATGTTTGTAGATCGTGGAACTTTCTATAGAAAAGGTATGAATACTTTTTTCACTAAGAAGTACCGTTCGCGAGTTATAGCGATTTTAGACCATAGGTATGCACACATTTCCTCACCACCTCGTACTCGGCGCTTTTTCTAACGTGGTTTCCCTAGTAGAAATTATAGCAGCAAGAAAATTACATTATTCATCATAAGATTCTACATGATCACTTCTTTCTTCCTATTCATCTTCTTGCTCAATTTGTGTTGACTGCTCTAAGAAGAGAGATATATCAGTTAGATCCTCATCGATTTCGAAAGAATCTTCATCTGTTGCATTTAATTCAGCATTAGTGCAAGAGTGACCTTGACAATTGGCACAGACTGGTGAACAATCCAATTTTTCTACTCAACACAATTGTTCGTGCAGCCTTTATTGCAATTACAAAAAATTGTATTCAGTAATTTCTCTGGAGCAGGTAGAAATAAAGTCTGGATTGGCTTTATCAATTTACTGTCTCAGTCTTCAGGATTCAGCTCATTGTTCAACCACACTTACATTTGGTAGAAAACAATAAACAAGTGTTGATAAGCAGAATATGTTGGCGAGAGACAAGATAACTGATCTTTTTTATTCCACCTTCAGTTAAAGATTCACTGCAAATGAGGCAAATTTCTGACATTTTTATTAAATTTTGTAACGGCACAGCTTAAAATGAAAATACCATCTACAAACACGTTTATTTACTACCAAAAACCGTTTAAAACTGACTGAATTGTTGATGTTATTGGAGCTCAACCGGCTAAAGGAATTAGGGACGGTGGTTGTCTAACTCAATTTTCCACGCATATTATTTGCGTGCAAGAATCACAAAAACCAATATTCCAATTTTTTTTTCTCCTCCAAATAATGCATACTGGCCACATATGATTGCATATTCGTATTTTCTAGGTTTGAAATCGCGATAATTCGAGAACGGTGCTTCAGAGAGACAAAAGTATTCATAACTTTTTTGTACAGAATTTCACATTCTATAAACTTTTGCTCATCCATTTTTCCGGTAGTTCTCACTATTTCAGAGATATACGCAAAAAGATAGAATTTGTGACATTTGACCTCGGATAAAAAACAACTCACAGCGGGATCGATAGGAACTTTTGACATAGCATTTGTAATGACACATTCAAGACCTGTGTAAAAATTTTGCTTGATGCGGATTAATGCAAACTCAGCACATATTTTCGTCTATTTTGCTATTAAACAGCAACAGATTCTATGTTGCAGCTGGAATTTCATTGCCAAGATTTAGCAAGGAGAGCCCGCCCAAATGAGGAAATAATGTGATCGTACTACTGTTTTCCTCTTAAACAATGGAATCCTTGTTGATGTTCCCTAAGACGATTAAGAAGATTGAATAAAGTCGATCTGTAGTCTGGGTGTGAAATCTTCCATGATAGCAGACAAAGCGTTTGACCAATCCAGTACAAATTTTTATTTTCAGGCATAATTTCACCGTAATTCGACCGTATCAGATAATGGTTGCAACCTGTTGAACAGAATGTTCTGAATAATATTTGGTATACAAAGATAATTTCGATAATTAAATCCTGAAGTTGGATATTCTGCAGTTTCTAGAGACTTCTTGAGCCAAGTAATATTTTGTTCACAGAAGTAATTAGATCTTTCTAGGTCTTTCATTAGATCTTTCCTGAATAAAACGCTTGGAAAAAAATCGGCAAGTCGTCAAAAGCTTGCTCTCACGTCACATTCTCATTATATAAATTACTACTAAGCATTATATCCTGTTTTAAGTTTGTGACACCTTGGACAAAAATTCTTCAATACCTCTCTGTTCACCTATCACTTTTGTACACAAAAGCTTACTGTCTGCACGGCGAGTTAAGCCCTAAAACAGTGGGGAACAGCTTGTATACTCGAACAGTACATATAGTACATAAATCTAGGGACCCTTTTACATAAGCGCCTACGTATCCGTAAAACATAAGTGCTGGCGACAGCACGCGACATTTTCAAAGTGATATAAGCGCTGGGACAGAAAACGCACATCAAAGCTCAAAGCACAATTCAAAGCCCTGAAAGAAGCACTAGCGACTAGCGAGGCAGTAAAACTCTGAAGAATAGAGTAATTAAAACGTGAGAAAACCATTTGAAAATGATTGAAGTATTTTATGATGAAAAACGAAATATAAAATTGCTAACGGGTTATTGCAAAGTTTTACCGTTCTTGATGGCTTGTGAAACTTTAGCATCTCTTTTTTGATGAAAATTTTATAAACTCGGTCTTTTAATCGTCAAATCACGTCAAACTTAACTGAATGTCTATAATTATCAATAAACCTGGAAGTTTCACAATTCTGTTTCACGGACTTTTCACAGTTTATTTTATGGTATTCTGTATTATGACTCAAACAACTATTTCAAATTTTTGTGAGCATTGGTAGTCGTTACGGTATTTTGACATCTAAAGTAACAGATCTCGTTTTAAATATGTTTTGTTATGTTATAACAAATGCTTATAGAATAAAGAAGTTAGTGTCGACAGGGTAGTATATCAACTCCAGAATGAAACACTTTTTCCAACTGCAGTGGATTGCTCGCAATTTGCATATGTACTCTAGAAATATCAGAGTTTCGAGAGGATTACTTTTTCTTCCCTTGGTCCGCGTCTCGCATGGCCCTTTCTTTTACCAAGTGACATATGGCACACAGATTTTATTACATTATTTCAGTCATACCTACATGTATTTGTAGCTTTTCGTAGGAAATGCACTATGAGCGAGATTTTTCATCTTACATTATAATTATTGTTGACAGATATTGTATGTCTCAAATATTAGTTATATACGTTGATAATAAAAAAGTGAGATTTTTTGTACGTTAGCGTGGAAAGGTATGTAATGTATTATAGACCAAGCCGTCCAACAAGAAACATCACACGTAAAAGTTGCTTACATAATTTTTTATGTACTTTAAACGAACTCAAATATATTCTCATTTCGAAGGTAAAAATTAGATTACGAATGTTAACATTGATAGATGGCCGAGCATTGGAAATAAAAAATTAAAAATCACGAAAGTACAATTATTAAGAGCTCATTTTTCGGTTTTCATCGTAATTCCCTTTTTCCTCTGATACAATTGTAGTAGAATATAAAAAATAGCCTCACAACTACATCAACACCTTTGTTGTCGATTTCAATTCTATTACACCTTTTTCTTTTTGAAACAAAATTTACTGCTTTTCTTTAAATCCCGTTTCGGATGTTTTAACGGAAATTAATAGACGAATCCACAGATAACACTATCCTGGGGCTAAAGTCTTTTCCCGAAAGTATTCGGACCATTCCATAGCCCTTGAGATGTGAAGAAATTTATCTTTATATTTTTTGTTTCAATAATTTTAGAAAGACTCGTGAGATGGTCAATCTTTTAATGGAAAGTTATCTTTTTATTTATTGGAATAGTTATTTGAACAATTAGTAATAAAAGCAATACTTTACATGGGATAAAATGAAGTGCATCAATCAAGCGAGTGAGATATCTGACGACTCACAATGAAATAGTGAAATGACGAAATTAATAATGCGCCGATCACCACATGAAAAAATATATGAAATGACTTATCGTGGAATAGATGGTATAGATCTACATATTCAAGTCAAAAATATGAAAAAAAAATTTAATTGTACAGCGTGGTTGCAGGCCTTCTTACAATTTTCTTGGCTGCATAATTGAAATCGATAAAGAAAAATCTACGACAAATTTGATAGTGACACAAACTTCATACAATACGTGCCAGCTTATTTTTGATTGGCGTTTGTGGTTGGGATTGTAACCAATATGTCAAAGATGATGGCAGGTATTCTATTGCTGTATGAAATTCAATATCATATTATGTTTAGATGAAACTGTGGTGAAGAATCTGGGTGAAATTGTGGTTTCAAAATAATAAAATGAAAATACATTTCGAAAAACAAATAATTAATGATCTACTTTCGCTATTTTAAAATTTTTTTTTTCCACTTGGTACCGGATTTATTGCTATGGCTTTTAGTGGTTATGTTTATGTCCGACAATTGAATTAAATGGTTTTTAATTAGCTTGCTGTAGAGGAGCGAATGAAAGGAGGAAGCTGAAAATATATCAAGTGAAGTTCACAACACTACTAGTACATAAATATCACACATGTAGAATGTCGTTGAAAAAAAAAAAAACTGGTAATACTGTCGTCTACTCAATAAAAAATGATAGCAGTGGAATCTAGTTGAGGTTTGGAACAAAAATCAGGATAATTATACTTATATAATATACAATACAATATTATATAAATTAATATGTCCTTGCGTGTCACTCGCGTTGATGGTAAGGGGTGTTACATGAAACATTAATTTTTTATGACATCAAACTCTGTATATATAGGTCAGAAACATTTCTTTGTTTCTATAGAACAATATGTGTAACGAAATCAACATATACGAATTTAAATTTTGTATGAAGCCATGTCTACATAAGTAAATATTTTTATCATCGCTTCGATCAATATTTATTATTCCTATAATCTGATTTCCTAACTTATGCCTCACATATGTAGTATTGCTCAAATACAAACTGACAAATATTATACGTTCTCTTGCATATTGTTCATAGTGAATAATAGTATATTATGTTATTAGAAGTAGGAAGTAGAAACTTTGTGCTGAGTTCAGAAACTTGCGGCCAAAGCTGTGCTAACTAAATGGATCACAACAGAGCATTCTAACAGAAATTTTCTTCACGCGAATTGAACTAAGATTTTGGCTGAAGAGTTGAATTTTTGGCTTTTTGAGACATTTTACTCATGTGAATGTGAGGGAAACAGCCCAATGAAGTCAGTGATAGACTAATATGACCGATAAGTGGTCAAGTACATAGTTGCCAGGTGATGCCATCAATCAAGCATAAATAATTTCTTCATGCAGTGGAAAGTAGCATGATTACTGTACATTTAAAAAAAAAGATATCATACTGTTATTGACGAAAGAAAATTTTTCTGGATCAATCCATTTGAATATATTAGGTACGACATACAAAGTAGGTACCAGAAATTATCGGCCCAAGTTCAAGAGACGGTAGAAAAAAAAAGAGATGACAATGTCAAATAGTACCATCTTTCAGTATGTGTTATATATTTAGACCAGGAGATGACGACAGTTGAGGCTCTCCGATTTTAAACCACATTCCTTTTTGAGGGTTGAAAATGAGCCCCTTGATGAGAAAGATTTAAAGGTTATTGACCGATGCACGCTTTCTAGTCTTAGTACAAATTCCAAACATATTTGAAAAAAAAATTGGCTTTTCCGTAAAAACATTTTGCATGCCTTTGTAACGTGAGATAATTGAAAGTGATTTGAAACCTAGTACTAAGAGGCATGCATTTCGCAACAGATCAAAAGATTCCAACAGCTACGTGAACTTGTAAAAAATGTGAAATTCCGTGTTTTCAAATTGCATGCCAGTAAAAATAGTAAAAATGCCGATTTTTCACAAGGTTTTCATGACTAAAACTTGCATTCTTTTCATTAGCATGCAATTTGGATACACAGAATTCCACATTTTTTTTTTACAAATTCACGCTATTGTTCGGACTTTTTGGTCTGCTCCGAACTGCGTGCCTTTTAGCATTAGGTTTCAAATCACTTTCAACTATTTCACGTTACAAAGGTATGCAAAATATTATCACGGAAAAGCCTAATATTTCTTTACAAATATATTTGGAATTTGTACTATGACCAGAAAGCGTGCATAGGACAATAACTATTCTATTCTTTTTATCACGAGGTAAATTTCCAACTCTCAAAAAGGCATGCGGTAAAAAATCGGAGAGCTCCAAATGTCTAATAAGTTCCATCTATTAGTTGGCTTCAACAACTTGGAAACACCTATTCTAATTTCAAAAGATTCAAAAATCCTCTACCAAATCATGAATAATATCCATACCGAAGATGAAGCATGCGTCCGAATTGCTTCCTTTAATTTCCATTGTGGAGATTTGACTGTAAGAGTGGGCTAATCGTTGTGGAGCCAAGGACAGGGTTAATTTAAATATTTACACCTGAATCAGATGAGACTTCGAATATTTTTTTATTTTTTGTTGACCGGTTTCGACTACTGAGTAGCCATCTTCAGAACCGGGAGACTATAACAAGAAGATACATGAAAACTTAAAATTCTAATTTGGAACAAATCCAAATGTTTTTTAATGATCATACTCACACTATATAACTACAGTTATATAGTGTGAGTGATTTAATAACATTTATATTTGTTCCAAATTAGAATTTTAAGTTTTCATGTATTTTCTTGTTATAGTCTCCCGGATGTGAAGATGGCTACCCAGTAGTCGAAACCGGTCAACAAAAAATAAAAATTTTTTGAACAGTGTGATACAAGACTTTAATTTTTTTTTAGCTTTCAACATATTGTCAAGGATAGGAAATATTGGAATATAAGTGTGAAATGCCAGTTGGTCTTGTGAAGTAACATACGGGAGATTTTTTTTGAACTTGCGGAGTGAGGGTATTAAGACAAGCATATTTCATAATTTCATTTTTCAATTTTCTAATTTAATCTTTTCGAACAGTGATTGATTTATTACATCACTGTATTATTTTTGCGGATTTCAGAAAAAAAAAATCTGATTAACAATGATACTTCGTCCTCGAACCATTTTCCACAAAGATCCTTTTCCAGGTGAGAAAACAAAAAATTAGTCGCTGGGATCCAGTCAATGGATGATTAATTTTTTCGAAACTGTATCACGCTAGAGCAGAGCTGATACGATAACACCAGTTTTGTGAACCAACAAATTATTGTGAAGTAAGAGAGCATCTATGGCTAGTTTTCCTCGCCATTTTCCCCTTTTAGTCTCTCACAAACCAGTTAATATGTTTGAATTGTATTTTTTTTTGTCAAAGCAGGACGTATGTGAGAAATAACTTTTTGTTATTTTACAATTTTTTTTTTTTTTTTTGAAGTAGGAATAATTATATCAATTTAAATTAATCAAACCACTAAAAAAAAGTGCATTGCATGAGTTGTCGCGACTCCTAGGCAGAATTTTTGTATTTTTCGGCTGAACAAATCAGTTTTAAAATATCGGGCCTGTAAGTGTACAAAATAATTGTAAATTGAAATAATCGTTTGATCTATTTGCGAAAGCGGGACTTTATACCAAGTGATGTAAAGTCTTCTAAAGATTCCTCATCTTGTTTAAATAAACGCAACCACTTACAAATCATGATTTGACCAGGACAGATTATCAAAAAAATCGATATGACATTTAGTATTTCGACTCAAAAATAATTGACAATTAATTGTATAAAAACAAATGCTTGTCTTTCCACCGCTTAGATATTCCGCAAATATGAGAAGCGAGCCTCGTATGATCTGATTATTAAATAAGTAATTTATGAATTGAATTTATAAAATAAAACATTACAGATGGACAAACTAGAATTTATATAATGTCACAAGATAATTATTCAGACATATAGAGAGTGATGTGATATGTTTAGGTACTGTAATTTTGAGATTTTAAGGTTGTTGAGAAGGAAATCAAAGTATATGAGAATTTATTTAAATTTTTACAGTATATTATTTGTTTAGTGAAGAATATTCTGGCAAGGTTTGAACTCAATCTTGTTTCTAGTTATCGAGATAAAAAATGTCAAAGTTGCTGTTCGGTGATATATTATTACATTGCGTTAATGCACGTGACGTGTTTCACATTGATTCATACATCATTATCTCGACTACCTGAAATGACAATATTACAAAAAATCGTCAAAATATCTACGAAAGTCTTATGAACATGTATACCAAATTTCAAAAAAGTTTTGTTTATAGTTTCAGAATTATTATTCAAAAAAATTGTACAAAAGCTACTAAAATTTAGCAAGTTATCATACGCTTGGCAACGTCGCCGCATGAGATGAAATGGGAAGAGTGTGTGTGATTAGAATAAACAAGATTTTTCATCACTTCCCTGACTTGACGGTACACTGATTGAGTAACCCATTTATTCTTCTATCGATATTATTTTTTTGATGTAGATTTATCATCAATAAGTTTGTTTGGTTATGAAACGCAGTGCCACTACTAAATGTCAAATGTCAAAAATATTTCCGAAAGTCTACAGCGTTGCGTACTATACTCACCATATTGTAGCTTCATTAAAATATGGAAAAAAAAAAAAATGTTCAACCGATGAAAGCTCTTTAAAAGAATAGAATATAGGACCAAATTATTCAAAATCATGTATTTTCAACCGAAAACAAACATTTCCATTAGTTTTGATCATTGAAATTTTGTTTATTTGAAGTTGGCAATGAATGTTTATCCCATGTATTTAGCATAGAGCAGGGTTCCCACCACAACTTGACCCCACTCCTCTTCTTAACAATCTTAAAGCTCTTGTGAGGCAAATTTTCATATACGTGTTTTCCATGGACAACTGTATATGTAGAATAATGATAGTTTTGTCCTAATATCAGATGTAAAACATAAGTTTATATGCGTAAGTATGAATATAAATCACGTGAGTAGATAAATGTACATAAAATATTAAAGCGAGCCTGAATGAAATGTATACATGTACGGCACATTTCATTCTGTGACAAGCTAATATAATATGTAGAAATGATGTATGCATGTAATATACTACGAGCCATTCCATTATTCCTTTGTTCTACGATCACAGTTATTGAAGATTCGAATAATATCTTCATTCATTTATACTTTTGGAAACAATTTTGTCACTTGGTAGTTTTTTTATGATTACTAAAAATATAAGTGGACCTACGGACTAAAGTAACACGTTAAAAAAAATTTACGGTAAATTCTCTCATCAAATTTTTACTTACTTGTAAAAAGTAAAAGTATTGTGAAACCGAAAAAAATTGCATTTCAAGATTTTGATGGAAATATCCTTCTCCAGCATCCCTGGATCCATTTCAACTATTTTTTGCCTGACGTCGGTACATGTGTACGTATGTACGTACGCACTCGCAAATCTCAAAGCCCGTCGAACGTATAATGCTGAAATTTTATATTTAAGACTGGTCCAAGATCTAGTTGTGCACCTCACATTATGATTGCAATCGTCTGTACCAAAAGTGCGCTTAATTTAAAATATTTCGAATTTTTCGCATAAATTCAAAACAATTAGCCGTAGAATATTTAAATTATAGGTAACTGCGATTGGCTGGCCTGGAAGTGCATTTTATTGAACAGTTTTTCGAATTGTTTGCATAAATCCAGAACGATCAACTATAGAATCATTTAATTTTTCGCATAAATTCGGAATTATTGACCGTTTAATGGATTGTAATATCTGAAGGATCACCTCAAATTTTAATAATTTCAATAAGATATGGTTTCAATATAAAACTGGATATTTTTAGAATGAGATTTGAAATTATGTTCTATGTTTACAGAAGCAATATCTCATTCTAACAATAAAAATAAATTTTTCTGAACTATATGCATAAAACATGAACTTAAAATACTATTTTTAAAATAAAATATCCTGCTTCCTTCCTTCGGAGACTCTAATTGTTATACAAGATAAGCGCAATGAAATTCTCACACGATTTTATCTTGGTAATATTACTCTTATTATCTACAATTTGCATAATGCTTTCTTGGACTTCAACGAATAATTAAAATAGAACCATCTCACTAATTTCTGGAGAGATATGGTAACTGAAATAAGTGAATTGGTGAAGAAAAGCAAAGTGGCTGACATCAGGTTGCAGATTTTTAAACTAGAGGAACAAGGATAATATTTCCTAATTTCTCCTGTGGTGTAATTGTCACTAATATTTCTGAACCTTACTTACAGTTGAAAAATGTCGCATCCAAAAGTGAGTGAAACACAAAATTGATATTCATTCATTAAAATTTTAATGAATATTAAATTTCTCGGCAATTAGAGCAGCAGCTTTTTGCAGCCTTTACCAGATTTTAAAACAATAACTACAAAACAATTATTTCCTGAAGTATTGTGATTACCGCTTGCACTGATAAAATACAAATTTACTAATGGTAAAAATATTTATAAACAATTAATAGGGAGATTGTACATTTCTTCTTATCTGCATGATTTGTTTGGGAAATTCTGGAGTACGTTCAATGTTTTCCACAAAGATATCGAAGATGCTTATCGGAATGAATTATATTTTTGAAAGATTTATGAAACGAATTAAGTTTTGCAAACTGATTTAATTTGTCCAAGATAAGATCGAGAAGAAATAAATCTAGAATTAAATTGTGTTTTGAGATTTATTTCGGATTGTTTTTCAACTGATATTTGCATTTATATTTTACAATTTGGGTAAATTAGGTTTAAAGTAGTTGCAATTGCAGTAGATGTGGATTATATCAGAAGGTTGATGGTTGGTAGCCGCATTGGATAAAAATATTTGGTTGTACAATTCACATTTTTTGATTAAATTCGTGATTGAAATAATTTGCAAGAAGTTTAATTGATAGTCATTCATGCAACAAGAGTGTAAAATTGAACATTGATATGAGGTTAAATATTTTCGAGACACGTGATGCAGCACTAATTGACATTTAGACTACACATAACCTGAAAAGTCGATGTATTTCAAGTTTTCTGTTTCGTCTTCTAAAACTACATCTTTCCGAATGATAACCTTTAATCTCCATTGGATATTCCTTGCGGACTGTCTTTATTTATTCAATATTAATTCATATTAATACACCTTTGACACAAATTTAACATTCATGACACTATTTGAACTTAACCGCTTCTCTGTCCCACTAATAAATAATAATAACCATTAAACTCTTCCATAGCATCACCAGATCTCAAACACGTCACCAGCATCAATTTAATAATTAATACTTATTAATCTTACCCTAACTTTGGTATGTATGGCCATCTTATCTTGACAGTACTGTACTCATGATAATATAGTGATGAGATTAAGGTAATTATATTTTTCGAGTATGAATATGACTTTGGGGGCGAAATGTGAGCCATTACGCGTTATTGAAGTTTGAATGATGTATTAGGTCATTTGCCTGCGGGCTGAGAGTGGATTTCGTATACCCGGTACGTAATTTAAGATAACTAGTATTTCATAATGTATAATGTGTACGCATATATCTGGCTATGTACACAACACAAGATTTACAGAATGATCAAGAATCAATCAGCGAAATAATAGTTTCAGGATGGAGCTCAATTAATGTTACGCTAATCCCATCACACAGATGACATTCAAATGAGATAAGATATTTTGCGGATAATGTGTGTATCTTCAATAAATAAATTTCACACCAAGAATTAGATATAGTAGAGCTTTATTGTGAGCTTTTTCATTAATAATAAGACATGTGTCCATCACTGCACGTTGGAAAAGAGACATTAATAAAAGCCGATGTCTCTGCATTGAAAAGGCCGGAAAATTGTGGCCAATATTCTTAGGATTGCAAATGAAGTTCTTATTGATCATCTTGAAAAAAATAAAATAATTGGCGAGTAATAAGTTAGTTTAGTGAGTCACATGGATGAATAAATTAAGGTCCCTCTCATCTCCATGTATGCCCGAATTCATAGCTTTTGACTGAAAAATATTTCTAGTAAAATCTAGGAGACATACGAATAGATAGGTACTTCTAAAATTGTGCTTCAGGAATGGAATCTAATTCACTTGAGAAACGTTGAACAAACCGTCAAACTATTTTATTATTTCATCTATTTATTGCTATCAAGGACAGAAGACAATATTACAATCCACGTTAATTCATTCTTTGTATCATTGAAGGAACTAAATGTAGTAGAAATAAATTGACCTAATATTTTTGATACACCACGTATATTTGTATGTTCAGTGATCAAATACAATACAAATAGAAGCATCGTACAATATTTCTTATTAAATTGCACGGATATTTCTGTAGCGAATTTTCAAATTGTGAGAATGTACAGTTACATGTGGGTGGCCGAGCAAACGTTGCGAAATGATTAAAAATTCATTGGGAAAATGCAGAATTGTTCTAGGACAAATTTCATGAAAGAATTTCTTCATGGTAGTATGTGATAGAATATTTTTTTTTTTCAAAAAATAGACATTCAATTTAGATAATCAAGCCAAAAGATTATTCAATGCATATTTTTTGAGAAAACTATTTGTCTGTTAGTAAAATATAGACTATCATCATTTGAATGGAAAGTACACTACATTGTTGATAGATGGGTAAGTATAATTCAAAAGTTTACCACTCAACAGCTCAGAAATTGAGACTACTGAGTTCAAATTAGATATTAAGTGCTGAATTTTTCTCTGTATTTTGATGCTCCATTTTTATGCAAAGAGAAGTGCACCGTGTCATACATAAATTTAGAGTTAAATGCAAAAAATTTAGCGTATGACATGATGCATTTTATTGTACATCTAAATGCTGCATTAAAATAAAAACAAGAATGCAGCCTCTATATATTAATAGGTGAAAAGAAAACTTTCCGTCCCTTTTTGCATGAAGGAATGCGAGATTTTGCATACTTAAAGTTCATATGGAGAAGGAGTGCAGAAAGCGAAAATTACGTTCAGACTGTCCCATTTCAATCTATATATTGATACGTAGGGAGAAAACTTTCTATCTCTTTAAAGAATATTGCATGCACGAAGGAATGAGAGATCTGGCACATTTGAAGTTTATATGGAGTATTTTAATTATATATTAATAAGTGCGTTAAAAAAAAACTTAGTACCTCTTTTTAAGCATATTGCGAGCACAGAGAAATGTGATATTTGACATACTTGAAGTTTATATGGAGAAGGGATGTAGATAGCTAAAATAATATACAGAATGTCCCATTTTAATTTCACGTGGAAAGAAAACTTTGTACCGCGCGCAAGAAGGAAAGTGAGATTTGGCATACTGGAAGTTCATAAAGAGAAAAAGTGCAGGAAGCTAAAATTATATACAGGATGCCCTATCTCAATTTACCGCTGAATACGATATTATTTTCCTCTGGAATATTTCGAGTAATATGCACAAAATAATAAGAAAATGTCTGAAATAAAAGTTTAATGTTTTTTTCCCCTCTCCAAGAAGAGAAGATGGGAATCACTTCAAGATCTTGAATAAGAACCACTATTTTTATTCCAGATTCGAATAGAGAGTCGAATACCTAATTAATTTTACCTGGAGCCCTCGGAAATGGAAATTTAAATTCAATAACGTTCAAACTTTGCAATATTAAGAAGCACTGTCGAATTCCGACCACTGCGCGAACTTAATACATGAAGAGAAAACTTAGTACCTCTTTTTGAGAATATTTGGCGCACGAACGAATGTGAGATTCGGTGTACTTGAAGTTTACATGGAGAAGGAGTGCAAAGAACTGAAATTATATACAGGTATCCCATTTTAATTTTATGTGAAGAGAAAACTGTGCAGCGCGCGCACGAATGAATGTGAGATTTGGAATACTTGAGAATTATTTGGAGAAGGAGTGCAGATAGCTGAAATTATATAAAGGCTGTTCTATTTCAATTTTACGTGAAGAGAAAACTTTGTACCGCGCGCACGGAGGAAGGTGAAGTTTGGCATATTTGAAGCTTATATGAACAAGGAGTGCAGAAAGCCAAAATTATATACAGGTGTCTCATCTCGATTTACCGTTGAATACGATATTATTTCACACTGGAATATATTATAGAGAAATTTGTACCGAATGGGAGAATGGGGCGAAGGGTAATAAACCACTTTAAAATTTGAATAAGAACTACTATCTTTTATTCCAGATTCGGATAAAGAAGTGCTTGCTGATATTTTCATTATTAGGTTTTTCTAAAAATGTATGTTGAATTCACTAATTTGGAATTAACTGATAAGATATTAGTGGAGAAATGGGACAGATGGCATCCCAGTTATCAAATATTTGCAAGACTAGTCCAGCGTATCCGTGATATGGGATCATTACAATCTAATCATGGTAAAGGTAAAGAAAATTAAAGATAACGAATAAATCTTTAGAATGTTTTAGTAGATAGAATGCAAGTTGATCCTAAATTTAGAGTTCGCCAAATTTCACGGAATTTAGGACAAGAAGTTTCTCACATGACTGTGTGGAGAAGTCTTCGAGATTCAAGGTACCACCTGTTCCATTATCAATGAGTTCAATATATGATGCAACGTGAATATCTCCAATGAGTAATGTTCCGCGGTAGATTTCTTTAACATCAAGCTCAAGACTAAAATTAAACACTAAATATATTTCTTTCCGATTAGCCCAAGTATACTCAAGAATGAATTTATAATTTCCATGATTTCCAAAATTGAGTTTGTGTTAACATAGTTAGTCACGTAATAAATGTGTGTTACGAAGACTTTTAACAATGAAAAATTTTCAAACTGTTTCAAAAAATTTTACAATTTTATTCCAAGTTATAACTATTTGTAAGTTGTTTTCAAAATTTATATTTTTGGATAAGTATTAAAAGAATTTATGTACGTTTTCAGTATCCCTGATGGAGTAACAAAATTGTTACGAAATATTGGACTTTAAATAAAAATAACATCTAAATGAAACTTTTCTGCTGAAGTGTTTCTGCCCTACAACCACCGTAATTTCCGTTAAATTATTGTTTTATCTTTCAACAAGTCGGTGTTACTTCTTTTCAACATAGATATTCATGTTATATTTAATTTTGCTTTGCTTTATAAATTTTATTCATAACTGAAAACGATTGTTGTTTGTGAGGCCAATGGAGACTTTAATGATTGTGTTATCACAGGTTAGGATGAAAGAGATGAACGACTTCAATTGTAACCAAAACAAGAATTTAGATTTCAACAAACCCAATATAAAAACAGATCACAATTATCGTAAAATTTTATAAGAAAAATCATATCCAAATTTTATTTTCGTACTTTATGTACATTTCTCGTCGAACAAAAAAAAAATTTATTGAAATGAATTTAACATTTTTGTCTAGGAATTATTGGGAGCATATAAAAATACTCAAATTTTTTTTTATGCTCCCAAAGCCTTTTGTTTATATTTTAATTCTTTCATTTCTGCAAAAAATTAATTTCTTTATTCAAAATAATTCAAAACAGGAAAATTTTACATCTATCCAATTTGAATATGCATGTTTTTATTACTTGATCATTGGAATATGGCTTAAATAATTAGCCTAAATCATTGACACATAAAATTTCCAGATGAATTACTGTATCAGAGTAGTTTGAGACATGACTAAATGGAAGTATTTTGAAAATGCGAATCAAAAAAGCCTCGTAGTAATTTAGAAATATTTTTTTTAGGTTTGGATATGTTCCGTGACATCCAAAGGTCTATTGTCACTCAAACGGTGGTCTTATTCATCATCAAACATTTTGAGAATATACGTGGCGTTATTGTCTGGCTTGTAAGGCATCATCTAAATTATTTTAAAATTTTTTACTTAGATCACGAGCTGAATAAATTATACGTTCAACAAATTTACTTGTTAAAATCACGCTTCTTTCGACCAAACAATATCCAGTACTTTGAAACTGTTTTCTTTTCTTGCGCATACCTGTAAAACTCGGAGGTCTGTCAAAATGTTTCTAAATAGCATTCGAAAAATAGGAATGATATATATGTCAACTCTTCTCATACATTTCCATTGATTTACAAGTACATCAAATTATTATTATTTATTCCTGTAGCATCCTAGGAGGAGCAAAGGGCTTCTACGAATACTTTCCATCTGGTTCTGTTTTTGGCTAGCAATTTGATTTCATTCCAGGATTTTCCGTTTTCTTTAGCTTCTTTTAGGACTGATCTTCTCCATGTAGTCTGCGGTCTACCCGGCTTCCTTTCCCCTTGAGGGTTCCAGTCAAGGATCATTTTGGAGATATTGTCGTGGTCCCTTCTCAAAGCGTGGCCTATCCACTTCCATTTTCTTTTTTTAATATCTCGGTTAATTTGCTCTTGATTGGTCATCTTCCATAGATCTTCGTTTCCTATCACTTGTGGCCAGTATACTCTGCAGATTTTGCGAAGACATTTGTTAACAAACACTTGGAGTTTGTTAATTAATGTGGTAGTAGTTTTCCAGGTCTCGCAGCCATAGAGTAGTACGGATTTTACGTTACTATTGAATAAACGTATCTTTGCTCTCCTAGTGATATGGTTAGATGACCAGATTTTATGCAAAGTCCCGAAGGCCTGTCGGGCTTTCGAAATTCGCGCTTGTATGTCTTGTTCGGTTCCTCCTGTTTTAGAGACTACCGAACCCAAGTAGGTGAAATGTTCGACATCTTCTATTTCGGCGTTATTTATATAAAATTTAGAGGTAGATGTGATGTTAATACGCATGGCTTTGGTTTTCTTGATATTAATCTCCAAACCCACAAGACCAGCTTGCAGGATTAAACGATCAAGTTTGCTTTGCATATCAATGTGCGAGTGGGCAAAGAGGCATACGTCGTCTGCGTAGTCTATATCTTCCAGTCGGCTCTGGAGAGTCCAGTGTATGCCATTTTCCTCCGTGTTAGTTGTCTTCATGACCCAGTCAAGGACTATATTGAATAGAAGGGGGGATAGAGGACAGCCTTGCTTAACTCCATTTCTAATGCTAATTTGGGAGCTTAGTTTACCTTTGTGCATAATATGACAGTTTGCACTGTTATACAGTTCTCTTATAATGTTGACTATTTTTAAGGGGATGCCTGACTTGATCAGAATATCCCACATCTTGATATGGTTTAGGCTATCAAAGGCCTGTTTGAAGTCGATGAAAAGCAGGTAAAGCGACGATCTCCATTCAATAGATTGCTCGATGATTATTCTTAAACAGCTTATGTGGTCGAAACAGGAACGTTCCGGTCGAAAGCCAGCTTGTTCTTTCCTTAACCGTGGTTCGATAGTGTCGTTTATGCGGTTAAGAATTATGGTGGCGATTATTTTGTTGAGGACATTTAATAAAGTTATACCCCTCCAATTGTTGCAGAGTGATAGGTCACCCTTTTTAGGTAGTTTGATAATCAACCCGTCTTTCCATTGACTTGGGATACGTTCTGTCTCCCAGACTATTTTTATTATTGGATGTAATAGCTTTGTGATTAGGGCTACATCTACTTTGAATATTTCTGCAGGTAAGTTATCAATGCCTGGTGCTTTGCCTATTTTCATATCTGTTACTGCAGTTCTGATTTCGTTTTCGGAGGGTGGTTTGACCTTGATTCTAAGGGGGCTGTTGTGCGTTATTTGCCTATTATTTACTGTAGCTAGGGTCGGTGTATTGGATACCTGTCCGACTGTTTCTGCATAAAATTTTTCCCATCTGAGTAGCTGTTCTTCCTCGCTTGTAAGTAATACGCCATTTTTATCTCGGATATGTTCGGTTGACGCTTGGCCTTTGTTAGATAATTTTTTGGTCAACTGGTAAGGTAAGGTCTATTGTCACTCAAACGGTGGTCTTATTCATCATCAAACATTTTGAGAATATACGTGGCGTTATTGTCTGGCTTGTAAGGCATCATCTAAATTATTTTAAAATTTTTTACTTAGATCACGAGCTAAATAAATTATACGTTCAACAAATTTACTTGTTAAAATCACGCTTCTTTCGACCAAACAATATCCAGTACTTTGAAACTGTTTTCTTTTCTTGCGCATACCTGTAAAACTCGGAGGTCTGTCAAAATGTTTCTAAATAGCATTCGAAAAATAGGAATGATATATATGTCAACTCTTCTCATACATTTCCATTGATTTACAAGTACATCAAATTATAACGCAACATAATTTTTCCAGGAATAAGATCAAATTTCCTAGGAATTTGTACAACTATGAAGCCCACTATTATTTATATCCAATATTTTCATATTTTCATGAAAGTTTATCAAATTTTGATAGTAGTGGAGTACCTACGCCATTCACGCAGTAAAAGAAGTTTAAATGCAGATTGAAGGACCCAAATATGGATTAGGAAAAAAATTTTTTAGGTATTGAAGTCCATTTAATTCTATTCATGCTACTGTTCAATTTTTGGACGTTTCGGATGTTAACCCATCCATCTTCAGCGTTCTATTGAAATATTACAATCCTATAGCTTCGTTTACAGCATAGTTATGAAGATAACCTTCCAATACTTATTGATAACAATATAAAAATAGCAAATAGCTCAAAAATCACAAAAAATGTGTGAATGTAACTTCGAGGCTACCACCAACCAAGGTGGCTGGTGATGGAATGAATGAATTTACAGTAAAAGAAGATAAATAAATAATAATAAATGAATGTATAATATTTTCAGACACTACATTCAAGACGTGATATTTTAAAATGTTTTGGAATGTATGGAATATTTTTGTTAAATCTTGACCTGTAGAAGGTGCACAAAGCTCTGCCGATTTTAGTGAAGGTTTTATAGCTGCGTTATAAAGATGTGAGTCACCGTGTCGTATTTATCACGGCCAAATGGTATCAGATATTTCTTTATTTGTGTGAGTATTGGTTCTGAAAAATGTGAGTATTTTATATTATTTTCATTTTAGCTATTGATTAAACAAAAAATAAAGATTTCCTAACTGAACATTAATATTATTATTTCCCTCTCTTGAATCAATACTCATTTATTTCACTTGGTGTTTGTATGAAAACCTGTAAATATACAGAATAAATGTGTTTTCAGGTATCCGATGGCTCAAATTAAAGAGGAAAATGTGGGCAAATTGAAAGAAGAGTAATGATAAGAATTCTTGCGAATGAATTAGCCACTGGATATAGTTGGCAGGACTATAAAGAGAACAAAAAATTCAACAAATTCAAATTGATTACTGCAATTTATTGGTAAAGCATTGTTTTATCATAATTAATATTATCTGTTTCAAATGATTTCTCATTGAGGAATCTGCCAAGAAGAGCCATACCGCCAGGAATGTCACAGAGAAACAAATTGAATTAAAAATTGCCAAACGGCTGAGCAAGGCTTCTGAACATATGAAAATTAGAAATCAATAGATTATATAATGTATATCTACATTTGTATCTTGTTGTTATCGCAAATATGGTTTTATTTTTTTTATATTATATATATTTCTTTAACTCTATGGAAGTTAAGTGCAAAACGCAATGTATTTTTACATTTTTGTGAGTTTTATGAGTGTGATTTTTTTTTCTCTCAATTGTACTTATTTAAGAATAAATATTTCTTATTTATTGAATTTCTTGTCACAGATATGATTTTATTTCTCAGAAAAATATAGCTTCAATATGATCATAAACCAACCCAGAATATTCCAAGAATTATTTCAATTATCCCTATAATATTCTAAGCATATATTGAACATTTACTTTATAGAGATTCATAGATTATTCCAAGAATATAACATCATATATTCATAGTATATTTCAGGATGGTTCCTGGGATATTCATAGGATATGCAATATCGGGACATATCGGGAATAATCTATCAATATCCCACAAATATATACCGATAAACATAGAATATTCCAACAATAGCTGAAGATTCGGAAAAAATATTCTCTGCTTATTCTTGGAATATTTCTTTGCTATCTGGGATATTGATTTTTGTTCTGAACTTAATTTAATCTTAGAATTTCTTTTTCACTAATCTACCACTTTCCGTAAAATTTTGATCAAATGACTGTGACTAATCCATTCGTGATATTTATAACAAGGTTAACAATGCTAAATCGCCATATCAATGGGTATTTGAACGTGTAGAAATACCATCGGGTATTACATTAGTGGTCAAAGTGAATATTTCACTCAAAGATGTCGATACCTCCAATTTGTGCTTTCTTCGTATTTAATGGAATATTTTTCTGAATATCCTCATCAATTTCATCTTCTGATCTATCACCAAACCTTTTTGAACTAGTTTCCATATCAAAACGCAATTTATTTCTTTATTATTCGTCAAAGAAAATGCAAGAAATTCTAATTTTTCAGTTTGACAGAAGTTTGTTTACTCGTTCCTATGAAAATTGCGTGACTTGTTACTAGATTCATAGAAAACTAATTTGAAAAAATAGTTTGACTCCTGGAATAGTCCTCCATATACCATTTGTAGTTAAAGTATTATAGACTATTTCTGTGGTGCAATCACTCATGTTTATTGTGCTTGTGAATACCACTCGTGCTGCACACTCGTGGTATTCAAACGCAAGCACAATAAACATTCGTGATAGCACCACAAAAATAATCGATAATACTTGAACTACTTATGGTATAATATATGAATATTCAATTTATTATTTGTTGAATTATTGTCCATATTTTCTACTATTTATGGCAACAATAACCAAAAGAGTACTCGTAGTTTGACGATTTATAACCACATCCTGCGGCTGAAGAAATATCAATCAATTTACCGAGTGCACTATAAGTGTCTGCTACATCTGCAGTTGGTAAAAGACGTAATTGATATAATTTTTTTCTTAATTCGTTCATTTCTTCCGAAATTTGCAATATTAAGTTCTTAAATTGCTTTGAGATCAGTTTTAGATATTATTCAGTCTCTCAACTACTTTATATAAAGATTCATAAACCTGGACAGAAGAACTTCTTTGTTCTAGAACCGTTGAATAGTTGAAAGTCTAAATTATAAATTATCAAATTCTGGATGAATCCAAATAAAAATATTCCAGATTAAATTTGAAATCGGTGGCATATAATTCCAATAACAAGCTGAATTTTTACAATCACGGTTTGAGAAGCTTTAATGTAGTGCTCTTTTCAAGAACATGCTGTGGAACATTAGCTTCAGAAATAGTATATAATAGTATACTATAACAGCAAAAGCATTACCAAGTTGTTTGTATTCTTTTAATATAATATGAAATTATAGTAACTTATGAAACAAGTGGGTAAAACTGAGTGTGTTTTTAATGTTTGTTCATACATATGTTGCACACAAGATTTTCTTTACAAACCTCAGTTTTCATATTTGAGCAATTTAAAAGCATACAGTGAAAGAGAACACAGTACAAATTAAAATTCAGACTTAAGGAACAACCTAACGAACTGATCGGTGGCAGATGCTAAGAAAAACCAAGTTTAGATTACGAAGCCAAATTAAGGTAATAAGACTGGGATACGTAAGAGGTAAGTTCTAAGAAAAAGTAAAAAATTTGGATGTTTCCAGCCGTCATCTACAGATAGTCCTAGATATTCATGAGTAAAATAAATCACATTTTTTAAACAGAGTTTAAAATTCTCGTCGCTAGACGATCAAATATCATTCAATATCTTCTAGTTTCAAGAATAACTTTTTATTATATTTGTACTTCAATAGCTGAACCAAAACTTGAAACTTATTCTACAACCAAAGTTTTTAGTTTCAATCGAGTTCCAGAAGATGTATGAGCCACCTAGTAAATAATAAAACATTTAAAACTGATCTCCAAATACTCAGGCAAGATTCCATTCAGGTGCTCTGTCAACTTGTTATCAGTAATTGAACAGTTCTTTTTAAACGATGATAACGTACAGTTGTTCAATATTTTAGCATTCTAGAAAGTTCAAATCTCATTTCAAAGTAACATCCAATTTTATCTTTGTGTGTATAGTCTAGGATCCATACAGAACTCAGAACAAAACTATTGTATTCAGTTTGGCAGGGAAGCTTTAGAATGAAGCTGATAATAGCAACAAATTCCGACGAGTAGGTGAGTGAGTGATATACTGGATGTTTCGAAAGAGTCGGAATTTCAATTTATATATTTTGTTAGAAGGCGATTAGTGGAGTATTTATTGATTTTAGCAACGATTTTGAGGATTGAATTGCGATAATTTCATGAAAAAATTACAAAATTGTAATAGGTACTCACCAGTCGCTTGACATTGTAAAATTTTGGTACGCCCTTCGCTGACGATGTTACTTGATGAAGAGGGCTGCGTGATGAAACGTGGTGCTTGCAATGAGTCTGGAACAAAAAATTAAATTTCAATTCATAACCTCCAATGAAACAAGAAAAATGAATTAAAATAAATTATTGATTCAAATTTCGATTTGTCTGTGAAGTTCCACTTCAAACATCCAAAAGCAACATACATTTATTCTATAACTTTTATAAAATCAAAACCTGATAAGTTTCACAAAAATACAAATTCAGGGGTCGGTTTTTACACTATCATCCTGAATAGTGCAGCAACCGTAGACACGTGTTTCGTCCTTATTAGGACTCTTCAGTACGGTATAGCAAGCCGCAGATAGTCGGACTTGTAGCCGCGATACTATTACAAGTAAGTTGGTACATGGCATGCAGAGAAATTAATCTGCAGCAGTGCCATCTACCATAATACAGCCGAGGCGGCGAAGCTAGAAGAAATGCAGAACACTGTAAAGTGGCCTTTAAAGTTTGACCGTGAAACAGAATTTGATAACTTTCATAAAATCAAAACCTGATAAGTTTCACAAAAATACAAATTCAGGGGTCGGTTTTTACACCACCATCCTGAATAGGGCAGCAACCGTCCTTATTAGGACTCTTCAGTACGGTATAACAAGCCGCAGATAGTCGAACTTGTAGCCGCGATACTATTACATACATACATACATTTATTCTGATTCAAAAAAATATTTTCTTTGTGAAAAGTCCTATGTGAAAGTACAGAGAACCAAACAGAAATTAAGTTTATATTCTGACGATATTTAAATGCGTTGTTTGTGAATACAAACACGAAAACAATTACTTTACTAGAGTATTAACGTCTAATGGATAGAAATTATGGAATTACAGTAATTATTCAAGCCTCCTTGATCCAAATTGCGAATTAAAATTACAGAAAATGAGCTGGAAATCTGCAGGGGTGATATTATTGGAAATCTGCTCTCTGAGAACAAATTTCAACAAATGAGGGTCGTTGAAAACGCCGTAATTATCTTGTTTGAAAACCGTCGGACAACTAGATTGCAATTGAAGTGGATAATCAAGTATGTACTTAGATAGATGATAAGGAGAATAGATATTTCTTTCTACAAATATTGAAGCTTATAGAA
The DNA here is from genome assembly GCA_963989225.1 of Dromius quadrimaculatus. Taxonomy (NCBI): domain Eukaryota; kingdom Metazoa; phylum Arthropoda; class Insecta; order Coleoptera; family Carabidae; genus Dromius; species Dromius quadrimaculatus. The sequence continues at coordinate 43,648,813 of OZ022331.1, read as the reverse complement.
AAGTAGTACCCCGTAGATGATCTGGGATTAGGGTAACCATAGATAAAAATAGATAGAACCTAGGTAATTGGTAATTTCGAGACGTATACACATTGATTCGTGCAAAAATAATAGAAGCTACTGAATTCTTAAAATTAGTACCAGTTCAACATATTTCACATATTAGCAACTGTAGTAATAAGTAAAATGAATTTTAGGTTTATTTTCCAGTGGAATGTAGACATGTGCAATGTGAATCTCAGTATATTTGATGCAGAAACAAACGAATATCGTTGTTAGTTTAATAATTGAAGAATCTAGACATCGTTGGAATGTAAGCAAGTACAGAAATTTACATCATCTCCAGATTAAATTAAATTTAATTGAATTTTCTATCTGTTCCAGATATTTACATTAGAAGATATTTATGTAAGATGTGGTATATTGCAACAGTTAAAGGAGCTACGATATTAAATTGAAATTACTGGGAAGAAAATTCCCAAGTAAACTGTCAGTTTATTTATTTAAGAAATAAATGGAAATAGCAAATGAGTATGAAAAGAAGAGTAAAGATAGGTAATATTCGGTTGATATAGCAAGATAAGTGCAATGTAAATATTGCAAAAAGAGCTCATGGTACCTAAATATAAGTATTCGTCGCCAAACATTCTCATAATTGACAGTAAATTTGGAAGTATACATACTGGACAATAAATTCACAGAGAGCACTTATACGCAAAATCGCTTTAATAATCAGTCGCCTTTTTTATATTGTAATGTTTATTGCTCTTAAAGGAGCTGTTTATTGTTAAAATAAAAGTCACTATTTGATGAATAAAAAGAAAATAAAAGTTTTACTCTTATCACTGAAACAAATACTATACAATTTATTTCCCACTCACTACTAAGAAACTTCAACTACAAGTCACTTATATTTATTTACAACAACTTATTTATATATTCTATTATCAGTCAGGTTGTTCGCTCTTACATACTGATATCCATACATCTAGATATTTCTGCATCATTCTAGTAAGCTACTCGAATGTTGCTTGTATAGAGCGGCGCGACGCAATGAGATAAAAAGCTCCGTTCAGACAACAGAGTCGGATTCAGAGTCTATTTTATTTTCACAAATAATGACACTTTCGCACACTACAATATCATTTACCAACTGTCCCGGATGATGCACAGAAAGATTAGTTCTTCAATGCTTCAATTTTTGCCCAAGAAGAAATATAAGTTTCAACTTTTCAACCGTCCTGTGGATAAAAATAACGGTAATTCAAGGAAACTTGTTGAAAATTTGGGGATCCAATCAATGATTCTTGAAATAGGAGAAGGCCTTAAGAGATCCAATTTCATTTTTTTTTGTAGTTAAATGATCTTTTTAATTTAGAACGTTTCGGGATTCTACAGTTCCCATCTTCAGCTTAAAATTGTAAAAATATATCGGAGTACTATCCTTAATGGTTATAATACTGTACTGAACAAAATAAAAATCTGTGGCAAATAAATTTTGACCTTTGATATCTCCTGGAGCACCATGATTTGACAATATGATTTTCGGGAACTCATTGTGTTTCGCAAATATCTCATTAACTAACAATCGCAGAGCATTTGAGATCATGAGTAAAAATTGAATACACACTTTTCTCTGCAAAAAATAGTGTAAGACTCATTTGCGTATCTATAACCATTAACGAGATATTGCTCGTGAAAAGTGCGACCTTACGTTTTAAATGGAAAGTATAGCTAATAATATAGACGATATAAAATAATATCTCGAATATCTCACTTTGTTGCAAAGTTGTGACACATTTACATACATATTTTGATGAGACATGTGTGTACGTATGTATGTATGCAACTCGTAAATACTGGAAACTCGTCGGATGTATCATGTCGAAATTTCGTATTTGAAACTGGTTTAAGGTCTAGTTGTGCACCTCGCATTATGGCTGCAAACGTTATAGAGACGCAAAATAAGTCATATAATCTTTTTTATAGGGAAAAATTTATATTTTATTTTGATGAGATATTTGCGAAAAACTGGTCTCAAAAGATATGTGGATCTTTAGCTCTCGATATCTCCTGAAGCACCATGATTTGACAATATGATTTTTGCACACTCATTGTACAATGTTAAAAAAAAACAGTACCAATTATTCGGTAGATGAAACCTGACTGGACTATTATTATTATTTTACATTTTCCATTACACTTTGTAAGTGGAGTATCGATGCTTATAAAAAATTGGGTCGTTCTTTTATCAATAACTATTATAAAACTCCCTGAAATGACACCATTACAAACTAGTTTACCCCTCATTACCGATAGAAAAGTGCTTAGGATTTTGCGTGAGAACGCAAGTAATATCAACACTTGATGTTTCAACATTAATAAAATTTCCATCTATTACTTACTTGTAAACCGTCATTTATTTGAACTGTTTATTGACCTTGACGTTGTCAATACACACTAATAACCATTGAAACAAAAAACAATGTGTCCAAATTTGCAATGTGTGGTTGCATTTTCTACATTTGAAAGAAGTATTTTATTATTTTCATGCAAATAAAAATGAAAATACAATTCCGCTAATATTGAATGAATCAGGTGAAGTGATGTCACACATACGATAACAATTTTTTCGCATATTTAAATCTTTGATTGATTGAATCATTCACATATCATCTAGCAATGTTTGAGTTATCAGATCGACAAAAAGAATACATAATTCTAGCTTTTCTAGTCTTGAATATCCTGGAATTTCCTCCGTACACCGTCAATAATGTGCTAATCAGCATCAAGGGAATAGTGATATATTGTACTAGTATAGAATACATTTGTCACGAAAGAAAAAGCTAGCCACGAAACCTGGAGGACGAATGATTACTTTTCTTGACTGACTGATCACATTTCACACAAGTTCAATACATTCATCCAACACCTAACTTATAATGACTCAAATTGTTTTCATATGTTGGTTTATTGTTTAGCACTGATAATACATTCGAATGATTAGTGAAACAAGAATAACAAAGTAGATATGTTTTTATGTTACCCACTGTTTACCTTGACTTCTCTTCTAGCCTCTTACTTAGTGAGTAATGATGGGTACTATTTATTCCAAATGACTATGACAAGCTTATTATGAATTGGTGTTGGATGAATGCATTTCCCATTATAATACTGTCACAAATATGAAATATTTGTAGTAATTAGGTCACATAATTATTTATTTGAATTCGCTGTAACTGTAACCCTAGTTAGTACTGACAGGATCGATGTTCAATCGTCGGACATGATTGACAGGCTATGGTCACTAGATGCTTGGTGGTTGCCAGGCCACAATTGTTAAACAATTGAATGTTGGCCCATTGTCGGCTTAGGTATATAAGAGCGTTAGCTAGGAAAGGAATTCATTCAGTCAGTGAGTCATTCAGTGATTAAGTACGAGTGACAGCGAGGGATATTGTGAACATACGAGTTTGTAAAATGAAGAATTACACTGTAACCTGTATTAATAAATTATTCACAATTAAATTTGTGACAATACGATAAGAACAAATGTACATTTTCTGGCCCTCAGCAGTAGAAACACCTTGCTAATAATGTAGAAAAAAAATTGAATTATATAAAATGAGAATTTGACGCATGGTAAGAATTACGAACGAAATGTCAACATAAACTGTATTAACGATTACCTCATATATCCAATTGTTTTTGGTATTATTATGAATAAATTGTGAACGCAAAGTACAGTAGCTATAACTTCAATTTTAAGAAATTATTATGCAGATACTTTAAGGTGTTAGTCGACTGTATAGATTATAGAACATGGAGTTCTAATAGTGAATTACTGGAATAGTTTTCAAAAGAAACTGCAATTTTATAGAAGTTTGTTCTTTTTCCCTAAAACTTGGCAAGATTTGACAGCATTTGCAAGGAAAATAATTTCAAAGCCGTCGAAAAATATCCGTAAAGTCAATTATTCAAGTATTTTCTTCCATTTGTACAAAAGCTCAATTTACTGCAAAAATATTCTAAAAAGCTTCACGAAGAGTTTTCATCACATTCAATGAATAAATACTTTCATATCATTTTGCTCTTTTTACTTAAAAGTTCTTCACTTGATGTTATTCCATTATTTATTTAGATGCCTTGTACATTTCCACACGCAAACTGACGCTACATATGCAGAGGCGTACAAGAGTTTTTCCAAAATGATAATATGAGAAAAATTATAAATAGTAGTTAATAACAATTTTTCACAACAATTTTTACGGCCTTGACTTAGGCAATGTCTAGGTCAAGATAATTCGACTTTTACTTCTACATCTTTCATAATTTTAAAATATTTTTCATTACTTATTTTTATTGATAACTGACCATGACCGAAACTATGTGCTTCATATTTCGTGCGTGTTGCACGGTATGTAACAAAATAAAATACTTCAAACAAACTTTATTCCATGAAATTGTTGCGGAGTTCACTTTTTCTGTTCGAAAATGTGGTGAGAGCGATTATTATTTTGAATTAATCCAATTATAGAAAAACATTCACGCTGTGGAAACTGGGTAATTTTATTTTCTTTGAATGTGAAAAATGAAGTACTCTTGATCTACAATTTGAAAGATAAACTGTTACTATTTACAGCAATACACTATTTTAAAATAGCCGTTACCCGCGGATTCGTCTGCATAAAGACGTACTTTCTGAATTCGATTTATCATATAATCTACAACATTTTAGATCCTAAAAATATCAACACTCTACTCTTTAGCTTCCATGAGAACTTCTCACAGTAGTAACCTGTTATTATCATTTATTAATATTTTTAAGTTCAGGCGAACATATGCTAAGACCATGGTCAGAGAATCTTGTTTTCTTCTTCTTCTCAATTCTCGAAACTTATTTTCACGTCTATGTCAGAGTGGTCGATTGTCGATACCCAGTTTTAATTGAACTAGAGACTTCTAATTCCCAAACTGCCATAAAACTATTCGTTTATATGATATAGCAACACCAAGAGAACGACTTTCATATATTGAACTTGTAATGGCTTTATGCACTATCACTAACGGATAAGTTTCATCATATACTTCGAATATTCTAGCTTCCGTATTTTAATTTCAAGGCAGAACTACTACTGAACAAATTCAATAACAATATTCCGGATTAGATCATCCTACTAACTGACGGTGTTCTGATTGGTTAGAATATTAAAAATGTACGCTGAAAGTGAAGTGCACTCAAATATTTGAAGTTCAAGATATTGACTCTATCACAGAAATAATATGTGAAACATTATCATGTAAAAGCGCCTGTATATTTTGATGTTAACATTTCCGTTAATCTCCACTTAACATTAGACAACCTATGTATGGCATTCTGCAAAAATTTCGAAGCAAAAATACGGAAAATAAGACAATTTTTAAGCTTATTTAATCCACGTTTTCGAAGCAGAACTCTAGGATGTATTATGGATGTAGCTCCAACTTTACAATTTTTCAATAATTCATAAAGTTAAACCTTTGTAAGTGACTTTGAAAATCAATAATAAATACAGAACGGGGCAAATCTCCCATCGGTGTAGGATAAAGATGTATCAAAGTATGTGTGTACATGCTTGTTTTTATTATGCATTTGTTTTTATCATTCACATCACAAGTATCAAAGTAATTTTTTTATAAAAATGGAAATTTAAAGATCAAGTATAGCCTTGAATTTGAGGTTAATATAGGACCCACCTTTCAAATTACAAAAAAAATAAAATCAAGGACTTGAAAGTGGAAAAGATTCTTCTCACTGGCTATGAATTTTGGATTTGCATTGAAATTTTTTGCTTCATCTTGTTAACGAGATAGTGAAAACCTAAAGTTTTCCGACTGAATGAAATAGTTTGTTTTTTCCTTTGCTTTTGATATAACAATTCCACCTTCAAACGCCTTTTGATCTGACTTAAATAATATTATGGATAAAAGAATTGCAGAAAATCAGATAGACCGAGCACTCAACATTTTTTATTGGCTTTTGATTCTCATTTATTTGCAATTAAAGAAAAAACCAAATCACAAATCAATATTTTGACCTTTCCACTGATTGCATTGTGTAGGATACTGTTGTTTTTAAGGTTTTTTTTTTTTATTTGATATGTGACACATTGATATTACTATATATATTCAAGTACATAAAATATTCAGAATTTAATATTAAAATCAATATTTCAAATATTTAATACATAATTTATTTTGAAAAAAATGCTGATATTACATTATATAATTCACAAGTATAATGATAGAAATGTCTTAATTTTTTTATATAGATTGATATAGATAATATACCTCATTACTTGGAAGTACTTTCTTTTATTATTTTATTCATGCTGCCATTGAATAATGAATGTATTAAATCAATGAAAGAAATGTATATTATCCATTCTTACGTAGAATTGAGGACAGGTGAATTTTTAAATAGATTTTTTTACTATAAATGAAACTACAAGCCGTTAGCCTGAGTACGACAATAAAAATGTTAATTTTCCTAAAATAACAATTATTTGTATAGTGGTTACGCATAACTGTCCTGAATCGAGCTGGATTGGATTAATTTAAATAATAGACAATCGAATAGTAACAATATCACTAGACAGTATTTATATTTTATCCAGAACAAGTTGAACTGAATTTAAACTAGAATCTGGAAGATACTGAATTTTGTCGCACGTTTGCTGTTCCATTCAACCATTTACAATAGGAAACTAACATTCTAATATTTCATACATTAACATTATGTAGAAACCATGAAAATTCATCCAAATTTGAAGATGTGAGATATCTTCCATAAAAAGCGATATAAAATTGTAGAATTGTTTCATTTTGCGTGTAACAACTTTCAAATTCTGTGTTTTGGCTGAAATTGATTTAGTGTAATTCAAAACTTTTTTCACAATTTTCAAGGCAATCATAAAGTTTTCTGTTTATTGATTCACTCCAAAAACTCCTATTGTTTGCTGCATAAGTAAAAAGTTACTGTTTATTGTAGTGAAATTAATTTTTTGATAAACTTTGACGTCAGAATTTTTAGTAGTGATTGGTCAATTTTACTTTGTCAACTATTTAATGAAAGTATATATATTTGCGAAATCTTAAAACAGATGAAAACAGATGAAAAATCATATTGTTGAATAATAGTAATTTATGCCATAAGAGTGAAAAATTCGGCCAAGTATTTGCCGCGTCACTAAATTTGTTTACTTTCGTACTGCATACAATATTTTATTCAATTTTGACGTTTTAAAGCTACATTATTAAATCCATAGCAACAGTCATAAGTAAATCTTTATTCACTAGTGATTTAAAATGAATTATTAGTGATTTAAAAAAATTTAAATCACTGTTGGAATTTTTTTTCATAAAAAGATTTCGATTTCTGAGGAATAATTTTCCCAACTGCAGCGGCTGCTTCGTTCAAAATGGTATCGAGAACGAGAACATTGTTTTAATCACTTTCTTCTATCATTTCAGACAATACTTTTCACAATTATAACGCTTCAATTCAAAATTCACAAAACTGACAGTTTACTGACAGTCACACTCCCGAATATTTGAAAAACAAACACTCGTCGCGATATCAACGAAGCTCCCTTGCAACTGCAATTGAATTTTTTTGAATTTTGTTCCTCTGTTTCATGTTCTAGAAATTTACGCAAAATTGTATAAACACGTGAATTAAAATTATGTATACAAACACGTGAATTAAACCTCTTTATTTGCTCAAAGAAATAAACCACTCGCGCTAAACGCGCTTGTGATTTTGAACTTTCTTCTCGCAAATAAACAGTGGTTTAATTCACTTGTCGTATAAATAACTATTTAGGCGATTCAGATGATAGCTTTAAAAACAAATTTGAAATCCAAGACACAGCACAAACTGATATTCAAATTTCACACAACTTGTATAATGGGTCGATGACAGTTATACACAAAGAGGTGAGTTTCCAATTCCTGTTTCATTTTTTCTTCAATATCGTCGACTTTCACATTTCAACACTAATTAGGAACCACTAAAACTGCAAAAATCACAAATGCACGAAAATCAATTAATAGTTTGACAGTTCAAAGCAAATGACTGCCAAATGTCAGGTTTCACTTTAAAAGTACGGGTTCCGTGAACTACTAAATACAAAAAATCTAAACTTATAATTGCGATTTCTATAAGCTGTATAATGTTCAAATGCAAATAAGCAACGAGATGAAAATAGTGATTTTTGTATCAAGTGTGCGAAGTGATTGTTTTTTTTTGTTGCACGTGAGAATGTCAATTTTAACCGAGACCGTAAGGTCGAGGTAACAAATTCATTCGAAAGCGCAACAAAATACAATCACTTCGCACACGAAATACAAACAATATTTTTTCGCCAAATGTCAAAAAATAATAGATCAACAATATTTATTGTTTTATTCAGTAAAATGTAGGAAAAAAGTACAAACTATAATTAATTTGCAGTCACCTGGGTATTTTAACCAAAAGTATGCGCAATTGTTGTTTGATAAGTAAAGAACTGTCAACAATTGATTTTTATATTCAAAAATAAGTAGTTTTGTGTACAAATTCATATTTCTTTTTTGTTAAATATCTGTTTGTTTCTATCCTTGTAGCATTACCAAACTGATTTATATAAGATTAGGTGTGCAAAAATATGTTTCATTTTTTTACTAGTGGAAAAATCACGAACTTTGCGTATCCATAACAATACAAAAATATCATGTTTTTTTGGCAGGTGGCGAAAAAAGTTTTTTTTGCATATCCCGAATACCTATACTATTCTGAATATGTAAGCTTCATATCAAAAATGTGGATAATTCTATAAATATCGCTTAAGATCAGGACATCGGTTTTTTAAAAGAATCAAGGTTACATGAATCAATAGATGTACAGCTTTCACTCCTAGATAAGTAACAACATAATTATAATAAAATTATTTAATAGCGCAGTTACGAATTTCAATTTAAATTAATTTAATTAATAGGGTAAATAATTCATGCGAGCAGAAATGCAACTGAAACGAGCATAAATTTAAATATTAATCAACCGTATGAATAAAATAATTAATTTAAAATAGCATTTAACATTGAAAAATGATAGTAAAATGATGAATCACGAGTATTATATATATTATTTGGAAACAATATCTAATATTCCCAACATATTTTCGCTTTGGCCAAACAATTTGTATATTATATTTTTTTTTAAATATCATACGAGTACTTACTGTGTACCTATTTTAGATTGCTCCTATTTAGTCCAAGCAACGAAGACCGAAATAGACCAAGTCGCGAAAAGAAAACATGTAGAAGCCACAGATGTAGAGTGAGGTGTCTTTGATAATATATAAGAAGTCCTGATGGGTAGGAGTGGAGCTAAGGAAGTGAGGGTGGTTTAAAAGTCTCTTTTATCAGTTTTTTGTTAATAACTCGAAAACTACTGTCTCTAGCAAAATAAAGTTGATATACTAAATTGATCTAAATAAAATTCTCTACAAAAAACATCTCACACATTTTTTCACTAATATCAGAACTAGAGGAGATATGGTTAAAAATCAAATTTCAATGATAAATGAACTATGTTCAGATCACGTATTGATGCCTCTTCTACAGGTTAGTGTAATAATGTAATATATAACGAAAAAAGTGTATGTTGAGAGGATCACAATAATGTGCGTCCATAGGGATTGAGGTCAGAGCTTCCCTTCTCACTTTATTCAGTACATCCCCTTCCTAATGATGCTCGTCTGTATTGTTAGGTTGGAGATTTTTCAACTCTGTGTGGGTTTTTTTTAAGGCAAAAAGTTCTCAGGGTCTTTATTCGGGGCTTTTTTCTAAATATTTGATTAAAAACAAGAAATTAGAGCTATTAGAAACAAATTGTTCACAACACACATATTTTGAATTTTTTTTTTTTTTTAATCGTCATTTTGTCTGTATTCATCAAATGTATATTTACAGTTAAGTAGGTACGTTTACATATCGCACCACTTTTTTTTAAATGTGCCCCTGTAATTTTCATAGTGCAATTTAGTTGTTGAATACTGGTTTCTTTGAATTACAAATGAAATAATACTAGTTGATCTGATGACTTCCTTATAGATACAATAGTGGCTCGGTAAACCCCCAACCACCCACTTAATGGGGCTGGGCCAGAAGAGATGATAGGATCCTCAACCCAGTTGGGTGTGAGGTGCGCCGCAATTGTCGCAGAACAGGGATTATCTGCTCCGCTGTCTGTGGCATATGCTTGGATCATGTAAGAACAGAGCCTTCATCGAAGGCAGCATTAATGATGATTTTTTGAGAATAGAAACCGATTAATTATTATTTCTCATTTCCTCACCCTCCATACATCCTTAAGTATTGATTCTAACGAAAAAGTGTATTGGACTATTTTTCTTATAATTTCTCATTTTCTCCATTCCATATCTCCTCTAGTACTGATCCTAGCGAAAAAATTGAAGAATCATCTAGATAATGAAAGCGCATTTTTGACAGCTCATGAATGCTTGTTACTTCAGAGATTTCGCAAATTACCATCTCTCACAATTAATGAGCTTGAAATCAAGCAGTTTGGGCAAACTCACGAAACAGCAGCTTTCATTTAGTACTAGTTTCAAGTTGACTATTTGATAGGTACATAATTTATGCATGTACAAACTCAAAAATACTTTTTAATCTTCATTGTTTAGTTATTGACTGACGGGAGGTCAAGTGTTGTACCTTGAAATGATAATTTGATCTTTATCAAAGCTATATAAAAAAATACACCAAAAGTAAACAAATTTTCATCCAATAATAATAACTCATTCTAATAAGCTTCAAATTCGCGTCAAACAAGTCATTGAATGAATCCCGGACAGATTTGACAACTGTACCTAATAATAGTGACACCGACGGCTAAAGTTGTAACTAAATTTTTATCTACTTGAATAAACTTTACTTGCCATATCCCTAATGTCATATATATCTATAAGCATTGTTTCACTTGGAATAAGTAATTGAATAATTTAATCTTCTACAATCACTGAACTTGAATTAAAGCAATTTGTGCGAACCTACGAAACACCATCTTTTATTTAGTACCAGTTTCAAGTCTGTAAATAGTATAGTTGCGTCACGCCAGCCAGACAGACAGCCAGCCAGCCAGACAGCCAAAGTGAATATAATAGCTCTTATTTCTAAAAAATGCGCTAAAAATGTACAGGACATTTTTTATAGAGATTAATGTAAATATAAACATTATTTTGCTGGAGGCAGTAGTTTTCGAGTTATTAACAAACAACTGAAAGAAGAGACCTTCATACTACCTCCATTCCCTTAGATTCATTTCCATCCATCAGGACTTCTAGTATGTTATTAAGGTCATTCCACTCCACATCTGTGTCAAAATTGGTTTCTACATGAATTTCTTCCACTTTTTTTCTTTTTGCCTGGACTAATTGGAAACTGGAGAACTATAAAAGATTGAAAATCAGTTGGATAGGAACATTTGAGGGGCTATCGTGAAGAAGTTCCTAATTTTCACAAATTCGCCTTATAGAATATATGATAAGGACGAGTTATTTTTAAAGTCTAGATGTCAACTTGTGCCTTGAAGTTCCGTTAGTATACGCTCAATAATAGTCAAAATATGGAGGTTGTGAGCCGTAGAAAAAATCTTGTAATACGAGTGCAAATAAGCATTATGACATTTGGCCAACAATCTTAGTCATTTGGCAAACCCCGTCACCAAATACTTGGCTTCGTGTTTCAATGCTCAACTTTACACTCTTATTACATAAATTACCAATGTATATTCATTATAGATTCGTTATAAAAATTCTTGTCTATTTTATAGAATTTAGCCAGCAATGCTTATTTTTCATCCAAAATTTTGTCAAGCTGAAAGCATTCAAATTATTCTCAATACGTAGAGCCTAAGGGATAAATCTAGAGAACAACATTTCCTATTTTGTTGCGATATTGACAGTTGGTTGCTGTTAGTTCACAATGATAGATGAGAGTTTTATATTAGAACTAGCTGACCCGGCGTGCTTCGTAACGCCACAGAATTGATAAATTCAGATTGCAAGGTACTTGAGCCTACCTTTTATATCAGGAACTTATAACCCGGAAATGATAAGGACATGTCAAACTGATAGAAGATTTTCTTTTGTAGGAAATCAATCGAAATAAGAGATTTTTGTGGCCGAGACTTTGCAGTTTCACTGAATGTCTTTTTGAGTTTATATTACTTTCTTTTTTGTTAATTTATTAAAGATTATACATTAAATATATGAATCTCACATGACATGCTTATTCAAGAGGTTATGTAAAAGTAATTATTATATTGGACATAACTTGCCTCTTGGAATATGAATCTAACCAAAATGTAACAATGAAATAAATATGCATGTGCTGGGAATAATCCAAGTTCACCAAACTTGCTTCGTTCATATGGCGGTATACTGTTGAGCGACGTCGCTTCGTTCGCACGGCTGCTTGCCTTTAACTGAGTTTGCAACGCTCGCACGGCGTCTTAACGTTGATCAAGCACGTTCTACAGTTGACCGAGCTCACTTCGCTCGCACGGTAGCTTTATAGTCAACCGAGCGTGTTTCACTCACACGGCAGCTTGTAACTGAGCTCTTTTCGCTCGCACAGCAGTTTGGCATTGACTGAGCTCGCTTCGCTCACACGGCAGCTTACCGTTATACTCGGACAAGCCTAACCTGTCGCTTGAGAATTTATCTTCTGGAGATAGAGATAGCCTGACCTAACTGTATCTATCTCTCTCTTACTAATGCTATGAAAGAAACAGTTGTTGCATGACGTTTGTCTTTCCAAGCTAAGACATACTCTATTGCTGATGTCCTCTTTAATTTCTACCTACCGCCTTGTACCAGTAAGAAACGTATGTCTGCGTGAAAATATTTTGTTCATTCGCTTCCATGAGCGCACTTAGTAATTTTGTTAGGCTAATCAATAAGGTTTGAGCCACGCGAAGATTGAATATAACTGAATTAAACGCTTCTTTCTTTTCACTTGTTGATTTAAGACATTATGTACATTTCGTATGTAAAGCAAACATTATCGGAGTACAAATTTTTTTCTTGAAAATTATTTATATTTGATAGATTGTTTTATCGTGGTTATTGATTATTTATATTATTAATTCAACCACGACAAATCATAAATCCATTCTATAAAATGTTCTAACTTTGATAAACAATACATAGATAAACGAAAAGAAATATATAAATGCTTTCAAGAACACAACATGTACCATTTTAAATGCAAAGAATCTATTCAAGTCTGCGTTACCTTATAATTTTCAAGAAACAGGACTCAAATTTTAGATCATTAATCCTAATCTTCAACAAGATTATAATATGTGAGGAAAATAATTTGAATGCTTCAGAGGTAATCCAAATGGAAACCGAGAAGTTGTACTAGATCAAAGCGACGTATTACCTTTAATTATAGATTTAGAGGATTCCAGTGATGATACCGATGACTCCGATAGTTGCTGGTGATTATAATTATAACATTATAAATCATTAATTACGATAACAAATATCTTTTATGACAATTCTTGCTTTTATCTTTTGATTTTCATTCTATTTTATTATTATTTTTATTATATATATGTTTATATTCAATAAATAAAGTATTCTCTAATAAATTTAAAACATTTGAGAATAAAATGCGTACGCCGCTGACGACGTCAGTTTCCTATCTTAGCCGAACTTGCATCATACGATTACCGAACTTATCCGATGGGACTCATTTGACTTGTCCGAGTATATCCGAGTTCATTTTTCTCGCACAGCGGTCTACTGTTGACCGAGCTCGATTTTCTCGTACGGTGGTTTACCGTTGATCGAGCCGATAGGACCTGAAGTTTCCAAATTCATTTTCAGGTCCTATCGGCTACTTTTGTTTGTTCCACCCTGGGGAAAATCTGAATACGATAAATAAGTTCTGATGATATCATCAAAAAATCTGTTTCATACAAAATGTATGAGAGAAGGACATTTCTCTTCCTGATTTCTTAATACTTAAATCCAAAGAATCAAAGATCATGAGAATCGACCAAGCCGTTCTTGATTCATGAATGGTGTAAGTAACCCGACTTCGTTTTACATAATACTGATATCAATCTAATTTTAGATTTAAATTCTGATGAAGTAATAATAATAGGTCATTATTTGTGTATTGAGTCAAATATACATTCTTCACACCAAAGCAGAAAAATTCATCGAAAAAAAACTCATTTATATACAGATTTTTTGTGCCACGAACCGTCTAATACGTCCCCAGAACACTCTATCAAAGTTTCACCACAATCTGATCAATGGTTTCGGAACGCATAAGGTACAAACATACAAACATTGATTTTTATTTATATAGAAGAAAATAGAAGATAGAAGAAAGAAGAAGATAGATAGATTGACGATATATTACTCTAAAAATAAGGAGTTACTTATTGCAAATTTAATATCCAGTTATCACGCTGAAGAAGAATGAATTCGAAACGTCGGTGTGTTATTGGTGACTGAATCACCGATAGTTATTCATCCCTTGAGTGAAGAGATGGTTGACAATAATTATTATATCAAATTTAAATCCAATTAGTAACTATGCAAGCTATTGAAAACTGTCTAATTTATAGATTCACATGCTTATATTAGAAAGATATAATCTCCTGCCGGTCAATTATCAAGTAAAATCATCTAGTTATCCACCATCAAACAATATTATACATATCCAAAATTTTGAAGCTAATTCATCATTAGTCCAGTGTTGTATTGATGATCCGATAATTCTGAGTAAATTGACCTTTAACTGGCCATTCTAATTTATATCATGAATTCCCAATAAAAAGGATGTGTTTAAATTTTTTTATTACTCATGCAGGATAAGTACTATTTTGTGCACATTTTTCCGGGCGATAAATGACTCTTTGACTTTTGAGTGCGTCAAGTAAACATGTCGCACGCAAACCATTTACCACCCGGAAAAATAAGCGTAAAATAGTACTTATCCCGCATTCATAATAAAAAATAGTATCTGCAACTCGTGCGGTGTTGTCAATTTCCCACTTGAGCGAATGAGCCCAACTTCACTCTCGTGGGCAATCGACAACTTATCGCACTTGTTGCACAATATACTATAATGATTCAGAAAATGTTATGGTTATATGTAATAGATAATGATGTCCCTATTATTCATTTTGATTCAGTAATAATCACAGTTTGTTACATTTTATATTTATACATATAATATTATATCTCAACTTGTGTTTTTTTCAATATATTTTTTCCTGTTCATTAAATTGATTCGTCTATTAGACAGGAGAAATGCTAAAGAGATAAATAAATAAATTTTCATGTGGACTTTCAAGATCAGTATTTAAAGTACATTTTTGTGTTGTATTTTTAGTATAATCAGAGAAAAATAATAGCAATACTTTCTTCCCTGGATCTACAAATAGATTTTATATCCATTTTGAATTATGCGAATTCCTTTTTGTGATTGGAAAATAAAAGGAAGTAAACTATCGTCTGAGAATGAACCTAAGACGAAAACATCGTCAAATGTGTGTATAAATATACACGTACCGTACCATAGGTCAAACACTTCTATGACTGAAATAGGAAATTTGAATCAGTGCACATATATAAACTGAGAATACGAAATAGTTACTATTTATGTAGCTTGAAAATATTATACGAAGGATTTTTTTTTATTAATTAACTGTAAATATCCAAGTAATAATGAATCAATACAAATCGTCCTAATCCTTAAAAACTTGCTAAGCTATGTTACGTTACGTGAAAATCAAACAAATCTAAGTTTCCGAAGTTAATCGTCATAAAATGTGGTTGGAATAGTGATCAAAATAGTTTTTGAGACAAAGATTGATAAAAGACACAATTCAATATAGCAGACCATACAATATTCAACACAATGTTGGATAGGACTCGTTTTGATCTTCCAATCATCATCAGGTGAACTGTGTCATATAAATCTTTGTCATAAAACCTATACTGAACATTATCTAATCCACATTACTTTCAGACGAGTTGATAAAAGGTACATAACGAGACTTATAACAAAATCTAAATACGTATCCAATAAATTAATGAACATATTTCAAAAATTAGATTTCATTTACATCAAGAACAGACCATGGTTCAAATAGAATGTACTTTTCAGAAATTATACTATTTATTTTATAAAATTCATTTCGGAAGAATCTTCAAATCCTATATTCAATATGTGTGAGATGTGCTGCCTTCGAGGCGATGCGCGATGGTTGATCTATACTAAACCTAAATAAACTACAAATTCACTTATAAAATGATGGATAACATTTGAAATAGTCTGAGCTGTAAAATTTTCAATGTATCTCATAGTATTCACTTTAGCTGTTTATATTCAGTTCCATTTAAAATACTCTTCGTGAACAAACTTCCTAGAATGCAGAACTACCACTACCAGAGCAAATGGCTTTATGATTAGGTACTTTTTTCCCTGATGCATATTTTCATATAGCACTTGCTTTAAAAGCAAAGTTATTTGAATTTTAAATGAAGAACCAAAATACAAAACATATACTGACCTAACTGCGCGGATATATAAGCGACATATGATTGGATCGAGTACGTTGAGGAAAGAGGAAGAAAACAAATAAAGAAGAAGTTTCACGATAATTGGGAGATAATTTGATGAAAAACTTTCGTGATTATTCTCTAAAACTAAATACTTACGAAAAGAGCTATCAATAAATGATTACAAATTGCAAGAAAACAACGGAAACTTTTATTCCTAGGAGCTACAAGACAGCACACTATGAAAAGCATTAAAGCAAAAACAAAGAAAGTTGTAGTGAGACGACTGCGTCATGCATGTTAAATAACTTTGAATGATAATCAAAGACAAACAGGTCAATTACACGAATACTGAAAGAAAAAACGGAGGTGTATATAAGTGGTTGCATGACAGTTTGAATAAAATATTATGTGCACGGGTTTACTGTACGGCATACGAATGCTCTTCGACAGAGCGCGTGCGTGCATTTTGTATTGATATATTTATACTCGTAGCCTAAGCCCTCTTTCCCACGGAGAGCCGTACGGTTCTTGCTCTCGAGTGAGGGCACGGCACGTGAGACCAAAATGTAGAGTTCTATGGGAGGTTTCACACGGGGAGCGAGAGCCTTCACGGCACGCGACCGGGAGCCAGCAGAGCTCTTGTATCTCGAGCCGCGCACTTGGAAAGGGGATGCGTCTCTTCGTCAAAATGCAACCGGAGTAATGGGAGCATTATTACGTAGAGCGAAAACAGCTCTCGCTCTCAAGTTTCTTGCTCTGCGGCGTAAAGTTCAGATGGATTTTGATATCGAATTGCTAATAAATGCAGTGTGAAATCGACCTATTTTATATAAGAAAAACAAAAATTGTTTGTTCTTTCAAAACAAATCCGCCGCAGCCTTCCAAATATCATGAAAGGATTAATTATTCTTCAAATAACTCAAATAATTTTCCTTCGATTTTTTTCTGTACGTTCAGTGAACACTATGAATATTTGAATATTTTTATAGCTCTTAAGGCGAGTTCAGAGTTCACTAATGTAACCTAATCTTACTGTAATGTAAGAAGAAAAAAATTGGTATTTCACAGTTCCCATATAACTTGAAACTTAACATATTACTGATAAAGAAGAAGTGAATAAAAGTCATTCTTTATTGCGACAAATTCGTTCAACTACTGTTTTTTCTTATGCATAACGTGACAGGAAATATGGCGACCAATGTTTTCTGTGTTATGACCTACTATTTTTACGGAGTTGAAATTAACTTGTAACTCGATGACTTCATTTTTATTGTCGCAGTCCGATCCTATAGGTCGGCTAGGAAACACAACAGTCCACCAGGAATACTTGGAGAACACATTAAAGAACTATTAAAGAATTGATCAAATATTATACATACATTAGGATCTTTGGACAGCAAGGATGCAACAAATATAGATCAAAAAATAATAACAAGATGATTAATTAAAATAATATGATAAGCAAACCAGCTCAGTTTCTGTCTAAGTGCTGAGTGAGAGACAATGTGTTAACTTTTATATTATTTGATGAAATATAAATAAATCTGTAATTGGTCATGTATCGGAACAGCAAAATTTACGATAATTTACCCATCAACTTATTTCAGTGGCCACTGAAATTTATGGATCTTAAGTTCAATCGAGCAAAATATACAAGTGCTGCAATTTTAAATGCTTCTATTGGATTTTAGAGGAGTATAATAACTACGACTTCAGTTAAGGAGGTTGTTGACCAGTTTTTAGGGGCAGGCCACTACAGAATAAGCTCAGCGAATGCTACTATCCATTCTGAAATTCGTTCAAGTAGTTAGCATTTGAATATCAAAACTTTCAGTAAATGGACTTTAGTTATTCTGTTTTCAATTTCCGACAAGATATTATTATTTGGAAGATTGTATATATTTTTATTAGAATATAGCATAAGAACCCTGATAACAGCGCAGGTAAATCGGTTAATATGAGAAATGTGAGTATTATAGTTTGTTGTTAGATCATATTTTATAAGTTTGAGGTTATTGAGTGATATTTTCCATATTGAAATTGTGTTGAATGAATTCCTGCTTACCTATAAATGTTTCGTGATATTGATGGTAACATTCTAAAAAATGTTGGTTGTTCAAAATAATTCAATAATAGTTATTTGTGTATCAAGGCCGTAAAGGTTATCTTTTTTGGTCGAATCTGTTGTTTGCGGCCGAAGCGTAGCTGAGGCTGCAATTCAGGTGAGACTAAAAAATGGAAGAATCATCTAGATGATGGAAGCGCATTTTTGACAGCTCATGAATGCTTGTTACTTCAGAGATTTCGCAAATTATCATCTCTTACAATTACTGAGCTTGAAATCAAGCAGTTTGGGCAAACTTACGAAACAGCAGCTTCCATTTAGTACTAGTTTCAAGTTGACTATTTAATAGGTACATAATTTATACATGTACAAACTCAAAAATACCTTTTAATCTTCATTGTTTAGTTATTGACTGACAGGAGGTCAAGTGCTGTAGCTTAAAATGATAATTTGATCTTTATCAAAGCTATATAAAAAAAAATACACCAAAAGTGAACAAATTTTCATCCAATAATAATAATTCATTCTAATAAGCTTCAAATTCGCGTCAAACAAGTCATTGAATGAATCCCGGACAGATTTGACAACTGTACATAATAATAGTGACACCCGCGGCGAAAGTTGTAACTAAATTTTCATCTACTTTAATAAATTTTAGTTGCCATATCCCTAATGTCATAGATATCTATGGACATTGTTTCACTTGAAACAAGTAATTGAATAATTCAATTTTCCACAATCACTGAGCTTGAATTAAAGCAATTTGTGCAAGCCTACGAAACAGCAGCTTTTATTTAGTACCAGTTTCAAGTCTGTAAATAGTATAGTTGCTGAGATCTCAGCGTCACGCCAGCCAGCCAGCCAGCCAGCCAGCCAGCCAGCCAGCCAGCCAGCCAGCCAGCCAGCCAGCCAGCCAGCCAGCCAGCCAGCCAGCCAGCCAGCCAGCCAGCCAGCCAGCCAGCCAGCCAAAGTGAATATAATAGCGCTTTTTTCGGAAAAATGCGCTAAAAAGAACTGTAGGCCGAGGTACACACAATATTTTTTAGGCGATCATCACGAAATAATTCAAAATTACAAAATTTTATCTTTTTATTTCTAAAACATTGCAATTGTAAATCTTAGTTACCGTTGAAATTGGTTTATTTTATTGTCTTCTAATCAAAGTGATATTTGTAAAAAATGCGTTTTAAATTCTTGAATTGCACGAACTATGAAGGTTGACGGAAGAATATAATATGTATTTCGGCGAAAACTGTTTCTTAAAGAGTTCATCAAGAAGTTCATTTAGGTAGGTATGAAGTGTTTATGAAGTAGTTTTTGACAGATCAGTCCCAAAAAAGTAATATTTGACAGATCAGTGAAACTTCACGGCCGCAAAAGGAGCCATAGAAACAACTTTTTTGTTATGATCGCCTAAAAAATCAATTTAAAAGAAAAATCTAAACCATAATAGCCTTAGGTCATTGATAATCTCAAAATAATTGTAGATTACGCCAAAAGCATCATGCTTGGTTAAAGCTTGAGGCTAGAAACGGAGGGTGTTTAGCCTAAAAGTAACGTGCTTCAGGAAAAGTTTGAAATTATCGAGGAATATTGGGCAAAAACTAAAATTTCTGCTCTTATTTGATAATAAATTTGATATATACCACTAGTCTAATACTGAATGTTTAATTAGTGAAATTCATTCCAGACGCTCTTTACATGACATACAAATTAATTAATTTATGATCAATGAACTTCCTTGGGCGATCATCTAATATTAATATGATATCTTAAGATCATTGATAATAACGAGATAATTATGAAAGCTTCGAAATTATATTGGGTTAATCTGAAAACAGCATGCTTGGGGAAAGTGTCCAAATAATAAATATTTAATCATGAAGGAAGGATGTTTTGACTGCTGTAACTTAGCAATATATTCGCAATAATTTATTGAAATACAACTATCAAATGTACGACTAGTAAAATTTAAATTGGAAACACATGACGTTTGACATGTTGGTTGCTCAGCAATGTAATCCTGAGGCTGTTTCCAGTGTAATATTGATTCGAATGGTCAATTTCGCACAAGTGACCACAAATAGACGAATCTATTTGGATCATCTGCTTTTCAGAAAATTCTCATGTTAGATCCAAATAATCATGATTTTTGATTCAATAGCAACCTGTAGACTATTTTTTTTTTATTATTATTATTATTATTATCGTTTTACATCCGCTATTACCCTTTCGGGTGTCGGGATGGTTCGGTTTGATTTAGTTCAAATTGCTTATTAAATCCTTCCAAAGTTTTCTATTCTGTGCTACTCGTTTTGCTTCTTTACAGCTAATGTTATTTTTTGCTAAAATTTCTTCTTTTGTGTCTTGCCATGTTTTGGCTGGTCTCCCTCTTTTGCGTTTCTTGGTTATTCTTGTGCTCCATACTTTTTTTGTTTGTATTGTATCCGGCATTCTTATCAAATGTCCGTACCATCCTAGTTGTTTCTTTTCGATTGTCCTTTGAATGCTTTCGACATCTAGATTTCTTCTTATCTGTTCATTCCTAACCTTATCCATTCTGCTGATACCCTCTACTCTTCTTAAGAACCTCATTTCTGCTGCTTGGATTTTGCTTTTATTTCTCTGGTTTAACGTCCATGATTCGCTCCCATATATCAGCGTTGGTCTATATATTGTTTTATATAGTGTCATTTTGGTTCCCTTTGATATTTGTTTATTGCTCAGAATCATTTTGTTTACTGAAAAATATCTTCTATTTGCTGAAAGGATTCTTCTGTTTATTTCTTGCTCCATACCTCCTCTATTTCCTAGTGTCACTCCCAAGTATGTAAATTCCTTAACTTGTTCTATTTCCTTTCCATCAATTGTTATATTAGTTATCGTATCTTCCTTTGATATTACCATTAACTTGGTTTTTTCTGCATTTATTTTCATTTTGTGCTTTTTCAGTTCGTTGTTCCAGACATTCAAATTATGCTGCATGTTGTTCTCATTATTTGCCATTATTGCCAAGTCATCTGCAAAAATACACTCTGATACTGATGTGACTGCTAGATTGTAATATCCAATTTCTACTTTTTTTATTTCGTTTTTAACTCTTTTTTGGATGGTATCTAGAAATATAATAAACAGTAAAGGGCTTAAGGCTCCTCCTTGTCTTAGTCCCTGTGTAGTGGTAAATTCTTCCAAAGTTTCGCTACCGGTTCTTACATAATTTGTTGTGTTCTGGTATATACTTTTGATTGCATTAATCAGGTCGTCATCTACCTCTCTATCCCTTAGTATCTCCCACAACTGATTTCTTGGTACCTTATCAAACGCTTTTTCTAAATCGACAAATGTGATGAAAAGTTTACCATCTTGTTGTAATGTTTTTTCCATAAGTGTCTTAATAGTAAAAATGTGGTCGTGCGTTGAATGTCCCTTCCTGAAGCCACTTTGTGTTGTCTCTAGTTTTGATTCTATTTCTTGTCTAAGTTTATTTTCCAATATTGCTTCATAAATTTTTGCCGTTGCACAAAGAAGGGATATTCCCCTATAATTATTACAATTTCTAGTATCTCCTTTCTTATGTATGGGAAATATAACTGCTTTTTCCAAATCATTCGGAATTTCTTTTGTTTTCCATACTTTATTCAGCATATTTAGTAACATCTGTTCTCCTTCTTCCCCCATGTACTTCAGTTGTTCTGCTTTCATCATGTCGTGTCCCGGTGCTTTACCATTTCTTAGTTTTTTAAGTACTGTTTTCACTTCCTCCATGCTAATATCTTCTGTGCTGCTTGTAACACTATTAGTCCATCTTTGGTGTACTCTATTATTCGAATTCTGATCTTCCTTTAATAGTTCCTTGAAATGTTCTTTCCACCTTTCCATTATTTGTTTTTCTTCTCTTATTATATTTCCCTGTTTGTCTTTTACTTGTTTCAATTGTATTTGTTTCTTTGTTTCACATGTTTTGAGTGTTCTATAAAATAGTTTTTGATTTTCCTTAAAATTTGCTTCTAAGGTGTTCCCGAATTCTTCCCACGCTTTTGTCTTGGCTTGTTTAATGACTTGTTTTACTTTTATTCTTTGTTTCTTATAGCTTCCATAATCTTCTCCCTTCTTTGTTTGTAGGTGGATTTCCCATTTCTGTTTCTTCTTCTTTACTTCTTCTTTAATTTTTTCATTCCACCAGTGTGTTTGTCAGTTGTTCTTTGTGTTTTTAATTGTCCCGCAAGCTTGTTTTGTTGCTTCATTTATTATGTATTTAAAAACAGCCCAAAATTCTTCTTCGTTGACCGTCGTTGGCAATTGTGAACTCTGTATCAATTTAGTTATTACATCTTGGTATATCTCTCTTATTTCTGTATTTTTAAGTCTATCTACTCTGAGTTTCTCTATCCTTGTTTCGCTTCTATTTATATTTTGTCCTCGTTCAACTATTTCTTCAGTTTTGATTTTTGCTACAAATAGGAAGTGATCACTTCCAATTTCATTACCTCTCTTAACTTTTACATCGTTTACGTTCTTCTTCTGTGACTTATTAGTGATTATATAGTGTATCAGGGACCTTTCATTCCTGCTCTTGACTTCTCGAGTGTATTTGTGTATTTCTTTATGCTCGAAAAAAGTGTTTAGTATTTTGAGTTCATTTTTACTACTAGAAATAATTTATTCCACTTGCTTTTGCTTATTTATTTTATTAAACATCCATTTCTACTTTTAGTATGAATTGATAAAAATTATAACTAACAGTAATAATAAAAATAATAAGCAATGCATTTTTATTGCAGTCTGTTTATCTTTTTTAACTTCATCTATGAAGCAAGTGATTTATTCAGGATCCGCATTTTATTCCAGTTTTATTTGTGAACCATGTAATGAAAAATTTGTTTGTTTTTTTCTATAATTTTGAAACGTTCATTCTAAAACGAAATACAAGTTTAACAATTATGTAGCTCTGCATCTTTTTATTTACAAACATGTGCCTGCCTTGCACTGTTACTATTTTTTACAAATTTGAAATGTTTTCACTGATCTCATTGCTGATAAATGTCCATTGATATCATGATATGAAAGACCAAAAAAATACCTTCGGAATATAAAAATTGTGAAACATTCATTAATATGTTCCACAAGAATCGGTTTTGACACCAGTATCTTAGATCGGGAAGCAACTGTATACACGTGTTTCGTCCTTATTAGGACTCGTCAGTACAGTATAGCCAAGAACCCAAGATTTGAAATTTTGTGGAACATATGAATGTTTCAGAATTTTTATATTCCAAATGTTCCACAGCATAAACTTTGTCACAATTATTTTGTGACATCTATTTTAAATACCTTCGGCTTTGAAACGGAATACGTTTTACACTATCTTCCATATTACATATACACTATTATCGTTTCCAAAATCTATTTTTGTTTCTTCCTTTTGAATTTATTTTATTATGAGCTTACATCAATATCTATTTGCTTAGGAGTTACCTGGTCTCAAGGATCTGAAATTTTGATATTCAACGTGAATAACCTAGACAAACACAACGTAGCGCAATTTTAGCAGATTCTAAATACTTCCATTCCACTTATCAGCTCCCTTGAATAAAACCTTAGAGTTGTTTTTGTTTCGTTAAAATTTCTCACAGATCACGTAGTAATAGTGAAATATTGATTTCCATCGTAGAACAGAAGTCGACCGCACCTTATGTTCTCTAATCAGACTTATGGTCGAATTGTATATGAATTGATCGGATATTTAGTGGTCAATAGGATGCAAGTGTCAAAAAAAGGCCAATTCTGGTTAAGTTTTTCGACGCAACTTCCCTGATAGAATTTACGATTGAAACAAGTACCAATCGATAGCGAATGTCAAGTACTTCAAGAAAAAACCAGGGTGCCACTTCCTATGTGGTCCAGGAGGGCAGCAGCCACCCTTAAGTGTAACCCATTTTCGTATTAAACTTTCCTGATCAAGCTCACGATATATTTTTTTTTTTTAATTGAAGATCGAACCGTTCTGACCACGGGAAAACCAAGTTACTGCTTCTCTACCGGTCTAGGAGGGTGGCAACCACACTTAAAATTATTCGATTCTCAGATCCCAATCTCGAACGCAGCTGTACTTCTCTCATCGAATGTACGATTATTTCTTGTAATTGTAGCTTGAGCTTCCTGAGCACTAGAGTACCGAAGTTCTGCCTCTCACCCTGTCCGGAAGGGCGGCAGCTACTTTTAAAGTCTATCAGATTTTTAGGTCCAGATTTTGAACGCAGCCGTACTTCTCTCATCGCATATACAATAGTTCTCTATTAATTGTAGTTCAGGCCTTCCTGAACACGAAAAGACCAAAGTGCTGCCTCTCGCCCTGTCCGGGAGAGCGGCAGACCCCTCTAAGTGTAACGTATTTTCGTATTCGACTTCCTTCACTAAACTTACGATTTTTTACAATTTGAAGCTTTAAACCTTCCTGAACACGGAAAAATCGGGATACATTCGATGAGAGAAGTACAGCTGCGTTTGAACTTGGAACCTAAAAATCAGATAGACTTTAAGAGAGGCTGCCGCCCTTTCAGAGGTCTTGTGCTCAAGCTGCAAAATAAAAACAATCGTACATTCTGTGACAGAAGTACAGCTGCGTCCGAAATTGGAACCTTGAAATGGAATAATTCTAAGTGTGCCTGCCGCCCGCCCGGACAGTTACAGAGACGGTACCTTGTTTTTTTGTGGTCAAAAAGGTTCGAGCTTCAATTTGAATTGAATAATTATCGTGAGCTGTATCAGGTAAGTTTAATACAAAAATAGGTTACACTTAAAAGTGGCTGCCACCCTTCTGGACAGGACAGGGGATGGCACCCTGGTTTATTCTTGAAGTACTTGATCTTCGCTATCGATTTGTACTAGTTTCAATCCTAAGTTCTATCCGGAAAGTTGCCCGAAAAACTTGACCAGAATTGGCCTTTTTTCGACACTTAGGACAGGACCCTGCATTCATAAAACCTGGCATCCTATTGACCACTAAATATCCGATCGATTTATATACAATTTGGTCATAATATAAGGTGCGGCCGGTTCCGCGATCATCAGTTTCATTTCTTTTTGATAAATATCTCAAAAAAAGTTTGTGAGCTTTTTTATTTTCCACTTGTTCAGAATTTACTAGACAGAGAAGGGGAAATTTGAAAAAAATTAAACTGGAATAGTAGTTTCCATAGTTTTCGAGATACCAATTGTGACATGATAAATTGGAACACAGTATTTATACAATTTTTTATATGAGGCAAAAATCTAGTAAATTTCGAGATAGAAAGAAAAAGTTTTAAAATGTTTTTCTGCATCATATAATTCTCGTTTTTTTTAGAAATGATTTTAGGGTGATTTCTTAAGAATATAATACAAAGAAGTCTTGAATGAGAGCAGTACTATTCTTGAAATCAAATGAATTTAGATTACAATCTTCGCACTTTCAAGATAGTTTTAGTATAGTTATTCACAATTCTATTATTTTTTTGTTGAAATATATCTTGATTTATTTTTATTCCATAGGAAATACAAAAAAATTCGTCAAAATAGGCAAACAGCCATTTTCCGAGTAACAAATGCTATATGTATATTCTACCCTACTTAGTCATGAAATTACAATATGAACGTATAAAATATGTATACCTATTTTTCCTTGGAAATCTAGTAAACAAAGTCTAATCTTAAGCAGTGTCATATTATCGTTAATTGCTCTCCATCTATGTGATCTACCTCTGTAGATAAGAATGCAGTTCCCAGTAATTGCAATTTATATGAGCTTTTCCGCACAGTTTTCTTAAGATCTTGACGAGATATCTTTGGTTTTAAACGAGTTGAAACGAGTTTTATTAATTATTCGAAGTGAACTAGCTCACAAAGTTTGAAAAGAGCTTAGGGTTTGACGTGAAAATTTTAATTTCTCAGGAATTATTAAATTGATTAATTATGACTTCATAGTTTGGAATAATCTAATTGGATTTCTTGATATAGTACTTAATAACTGAAGAACAAAGTATGATTTTTTTAATCTAGAATAATTTAACTCATTCACAGAGGCGCGATATTTTAATAGCTAAATATTTTTTTGCCGCAGTTCTGCGCAATCGGTAGCCCGATTTTTAGGCACCAATTTATTGTAATCAATGTAAAAAAAAACCTCAATAGATATGAAGAATAAAATATGCAGAAAACGTTGCTGTATAATTTTTTCAAATGAAGTTTTGAGCTTTCTTCAATAGATTCTGACAAAATTTAATAAAATTCCCATCTTTCAAGCCTCGAAACAAGAATTGATGGCATCATAAACTGTTGACATTTCTTCTTTCGGGTTGTTAATCATTGCCACTTCTACTGTACTTTATATTTAAATAGTGCGTAGCATTGATTTCAATGTGTACCATTAAAATGACCATTTGAACTAAATGAGTAAACTAATTATAATTCATATGGTAATTGGTTTTGTTTCGGTTGCGGCTGCTGTGGTATTTAATTTGTTGGTTATAATATGTTTATTTTCCAATTTGTCATGAGACCCACAATTTTCAGATAATTACTACAATACCAACATATTTTTACAGCTGTATTTTCGTATGTACATATTAATTATTTACATATTATTTTGTTAATTAGCATGAATTACACCATATAAATATTTGACTACATATGTAAATTCACTAATTTATTCTTCCTCCGAATTTTGATTTATTTTATGAAACCTTCAATTGATTCACAGATTTAATATTTGTGACTAAATTTATTTTTATTAATAAGAGCAGTGGAATATTATTTGCAAAATTGAAATATCATACTGTACATGATTATTCTAATAGAAGAGTGGATTAGACCACTTTGAAAGAAAAACAAATGCGGTTTCTATAAGTAGTTTTACATTTAGTCAATAACTACACAAATTTTGGTCTGCTGGATGTTCAAGTTGAGTTCTTGAGTAAAATATGAACAATACATTTTTCAATTGAATTTTTTAGAATAACCCCGCAACTAAAATTTATTTTCGTTGAAATATTATATGCTGGACTCCCCAGATTTTTAACTTCAAGCATTAAGAATAAACTAATCTTTTACAAGAGTATAAATAAGGATAGTTGCATTTTCCTACAAATCTCTTCAAGAGATTATACATGTTATACCGCTGCCGCCATATTTCTGCGGATTTTCAGCTGTTCGAGGCAAACTTGTGGAAGTACAATTAATCCGTATATTACACCGCGTGTGCATTAACCACTAAATTTGAGCACAAAATAAAGGGAATTCAATCGTCAGGTGTGGGTGGTAATTCGAAAATAGCTTTTATTCTTCGTAAAAGCTTCCATTTCAGTTCAATTGAGTTTTGGACAGATTTATGCGTTTAGCGCAAAAGATTTTTTTAACAGTTTCAGTGAGGATAAAATTGAATTCAATTGAAGTAAAATGTTCGATTTCTGAAAATACGTATTCAAATGCCACTTGAATAATACAGATATATCTAAAAAAGCTATAAGCTGGCAATAATGGAGACGATAATTATCCATCCCTCAATCATTGAATAATATTTCACGAATATTTCAATAAATAAATGCTAAATTATATCATAATAAAAAATTAATTTATTGTGATTTTTCTATGGCATACCAATATATCAACAGAGACAAGGGAACATTCTTTCTTTTCCTATTCATTGAAGAAATAAGTATCCTCTCATATTGACATTTATCTGTTCCAGAAAAAATATCTGTAATATATATCATTCTTAACAAAAGTATATAGAAAATACTGCAGTGATCAAACTCTTTGTAAAATGGCTTGAACAATTGTACTTCGACCGTTAGAAAATCGACAAGCTGTAGGACGGTAAAAGGAAAAGCTAGATTTCAAATACATAACATAAATTATCGGAAGAGGAAGAGGAGAATCACAAAAATGAATTTTATACACGAATCTAGCAAATATTGATACTGGTAAATCAATGACGAAGTTATTTGTATATTTCGAGAGGTTTTTTACTCGAATAAAGAAATTTTGACTATGGTGCAGTCCAGTTCTACATTATTTGTAGAAATTTGATTTTTGGATGATAGTACACATATTTTGTTTTGGACTCACAACTTCACTTATACTAAGGGCTGGTTTATGATGGATTTGATTTACAAATTTAGATCTTCTCAATTATAAATCCAGCCAAAATTGATTAACCTGTCATAATACGGTGAACTCGAGTCAAATGGTCTCTTAGCAACCAATCACAGCCCGAGGAGCCAGGCCCTTGTCAGCTTTCGGTAGCTCTTGATAAACTATATCTCTCGCACTTATGGCTAGACATGAGACTTTTTCGTCGCACTCATTTTAAATCTTTATTCGCATCAGGTAATCATTAAAAACCGTTCAATCCGTCTGGCGATTTACACATAATTTTTAATATTAGTTAATAAACATGCTATAAAAATTTCAGAATGTATATTTTTGAGATATGATTATTGTATATATTCGGGAGGATCAGGTTGTACTTCAAAACCCTCAAAGTCAAGGATTTTTATTTTTGGGTTAATTAGATGCTAAAATTAAAGATGAGAAAAATTTCAAGTTGCCTAAAACATATTTTTTTGATTAATTTTTTTGCAAATGTCATAAGTTGTACAGTAGCGAAATAACCGCCAAACCTCTGCCTGACGCAAGATTCTAGATTCACCAATTGACAAAATATTATTTTCTTGTTGTTTCAACTTGCCTAAAATACGTTCTCCAAATTCGTCATCAGCTCTCCGACTATAACTGTTCATCGAATTGTTCTAGCAATAAAGCCAAAGTTTCACGAGCTGTGTGACAAGTAGCGGCGTCTTGCTGGTACCAAATGTTCTTAAGATCACGGGCTTCAATTTCAGGCAGCAAATAGACCGTTATCATGGGGCGATACGGGCATCATCGACAGTTACATTCTGGCCGGCTATTCTCAGCTACCGCTGTTATATTTTGTTCACCACGTCCTGAATGTGGACTATTGAGTCGCGTACTATCTAATAACGAAAATTAGGCTTCATACTTTCTGATGGTATAGCAAATTGGGCGTTTGGTAGGCCGAGTATGTGGTCCATAAGTAGCTCTAAGTACACGAAACACATTTCTCGTAGAACACTGATTTTCGTAATACAGCTGAATAATTTATAGGGACTGTGCCAGGCTAAGTCTTTTCATGATAAAATGTCAAACAATACTGAACAAAAATACAATGGCAAGTTGTCATGATTCTCGCGTCATCGGTCGGAAAATTCATTAAGAAAAAAATACCTCTGAATGAATCACCTTTTATAACAACAAAAGGTACTAACAGTTTAGAGGGAGTCTTCATAAATTCACTTCACAAAATAATGACGAATTTGCAAACCACGATTGCAACGTTTGCATTGAACAAATGGTCTTCCATAATTTTGTCAAAAAATCTTACTGTTTTAAAAAGTGTTGGGCAGAGGAAGACATTCGGATAGCAACAAACCGAAAAAGTGGAGCAACATGGAAGCAATGCTTATTCATTTTTTTCTTTGATCTGGAGTGTGTTTCCTATTACGAAAATGCTTTAAAAGATCAGACAGTGAACAAAGAGTATTATTCCAGCGTTTTGAAACAATTGCGTAACGCAGTGAGTAGGAAACAGCCTAATTTGATGGAAAATGGCGATTGGATGCTCCATCATGACATTTGCCCATTCATCACGATTTGTTTGACGATTTCTAGTAAAAACGGAATCATTGAACAACGTTAGCTAACCTACATCTCCTTATGATCCTTGATCAAAAAGCTTTACGGAAAGAAGGAAGAT
Source organism: Dromius quadrimaculatus (assembly GCA_963989225.1). Classification (NCBI taxonomy): domain Eukaryota; kingdom Metazoa; phylum Arthropoda; class Insecta; order Coleoptera; family Carabidae; genus Dromius; species Dromius quadrimaculatus. The sequence goes on along the minus strand of OZ022331.1, from coordinate 43,618,299 downwards.
TTGAAGACCTCCAAAGGAGATAAAAAATACGACGAAATAACTGTCAACAATTGCGCAAAGTGAATATAAGGAGTGTTTCCAAAAGTAGAAGGACAGCTGAAAGTTATGGCTTCCAAACGAATGTGCTGATTTCTCAATAAATGCAACTGAAATATGATATTCCTCGAAATAAAACTCGTAGAAGGTGGAGAAAAATTGTTCGATTCATTTTATTTTGACATAGTTCACAAATAATTATTTTATTAATAAGGATAATATACCTGATTATTTATTTTAACCTAACCTTGTGAATAAGGATTTTTCTCAGGCGCCACTGAACAAACCCACAAGTGTATTAATTTCTTCACTCCTCAATTATTCCATTAATTTAATAATTTTTAATTACTTGAACTTTTGCAAGGGTCCGGATGTTGGTCAACACAGTGAAGGCATAATATCAAAATGAGTGCGAAGCTGATACATAACATGATTAGAAATTGAATAAATTTTAGATTTCTAGAAGTGAAACCAGAAAAACTTCTCACTGGAAAATAGCTCCCTGAAGAACACCCTGAAGATATTGGCGGAACTCCTAACAATGGATCGTGAACGGCCGTGGCTCATCTGGCGGGAAAATGGTCTCGAATTTAGCGCTCAGCTTTCTTTTTCACAGGAGTAAATCAGCCTCGAAGAGACCAGAAAACCCTGTGAGCAAGCTTGTGCAATTTTTTCCAGGATAACCTTTGTCTGGCATTTCAGTCCTGGACCGACCCAGACGTAGGTATTTTAGGCAATTAAAGAGCCTGTTTTGGTATGGGTCGCTTGGTCAATTCTATCAAAAGAATTCTGGAGTCTAAACTTCAAACATAGATTCAAGTTTTCACTAGGCAGATGACATTTAAATAAGAATGACAAGAAGTAGGCAGAAGTCTGGAAAGTATAGTTGATTTTGGGACTTCTATTATTCACATATATTTGTTTTGGAAATTATTCAGCTCCTTATTTATTCCTTTTTTTACTTAAAAAGGATTTCCTTCATAGAAATGGCCAAGTGCTGCCGTCACTGGTCTTGTTTTGTTACTACTATCTCCATCTTTACTTACGTTGCTACTATTTTATTATTTGCCGACTGATATATCGGAAAGTATCAATGAAATCATTTTTATACTCACTGTTAGATTGATTCCTCACAGATTTTTATTAATTTTAGCAGATTAATGAATTAGTTTGAATAACAATTCTCTTGCCTTGTTGATAATCGAAAGAACAACTGTTCCCAATTGGTTGTTAGGCATGGCTTAGTAGCGTTATGTTTTAAAGAAACAGATTTTGATAATTTTGATTCGATTATTTTGTTATTATTCCTGATATCCTTTTATTCGAACATCAAAACAGGTAAGCAAATATAAATTAATTCTTTGAGAGAATTTGATCAACATAATTCTGATGGGGCGCTCGTAATAATCAAAATGACTTTCTTCCCCGGAAGGAAGTTTTGAGTTCCGTCACAGTGGTGAGACTCAGGTGGTAGAGCCCAAGTTTTGAGTCGATCGTGACACACTTCCAAGACAAAAAATGATTCTTATGTACACAGAAGTTCGCCAGCCATGGTATAAGCTATCAGTTCAAAAATAATTTTTCGTATTCGAATTTTTTAAAAACTAACATAGTTCGATAAAAAGTGGAAATACATTTCCTAGTTTCATAAGTTTGATGTATGATGTCTTATTTATTCAACAACTGCCAGTGATACCGATTACCACTCAAGTGGTAAGATTTTACTCAAGCTGCATAACTTAAGCACATACAATCACATCAACCTTACCACTTCAAGAGGTCAGAGATATCACTAAGATTGATACCTTCACCATTCAATTTTTTGACATCTCGTATGTCTCAAAAACTGAAAACTGCAAACTCTCTCTGAACTTCTCATGTTCTAAGTGATGCACAACAAATGTGTATTGTTTTATACTTTAAAGTGGACCGCATTGAATAATTCTAATCAAAAGATTCGATTTGAAGTTCATATTACTTTTTTTTTTTAATTTCATCTCTTTAAGCTGCTAAACTTTATTATGGAGTTCATAGATCATCCTTTATAAAAACAATTCTGCATTATCTGTAAAATTTGCAAATTTAACAAATGTTTATATCCTCTTAAAAATCCAGGCATTAATAACTCGGAATCGCTTGATTTCACATTCAGCCATTCGACTCAACAAATCGAAATCCGATCAGCACAGAATGTCTCTTTGTGTAGTATTGGGAAGTTTTATCTGTGAAAACAACGACGCAACGACTACCGTAACGCCGATGTTCTGTTGTGTAATGCCCACAAATGTGCTGTGCTTGACTTGCTGTGTTTATTTACAGACAAAGTATTATCAGAATACGGTACGTTATGTTTTTACAAATTAGAGGGGAAATTCAAAAAGTAATATGAAAAATATAACCAACATCATATTCAGACGACCAACACTAATATTTATTTACTGTCATCTGATAAAGCTACTATATGCCGAAGATGTTTCCCTCTCACTTTTTTGGTAACAAATTATTACTTATCATAATATTTTTATTCGGTGTCATTATGCAGTAGGCCTGAGTTTTTTTTACTTATTTTTTTATATCTACAGTTGTGAAGAAGAAGAGCCAATAATAAGAACAGAATGAAGAAAAAGAAGAGCATATAGTATAGTAAACATGTACGTGGAAACATTTACCTCCTGATTCCTGATAAAAATCTACAAAACATAATTATATAATATCGACAAAACAAGAGTAAATAAAACTCCGATGAATAATGATAATATAAACGTCAAAATTATATACCGGGAATTTTTCTTTCGATTTTCTCTCAAACCAATTTACATATCGCATGCAATGCTTATACACAGTAACATATTTATGGAATAAAAATAAATGAACTCCTCATACCATCTTGATCCATGTAATTTTCGACTGGCATTTGTTTTAAAGACAGCCAATGAAATATGGGCATCACTTACCTGAAACAAATAAAACATTTGAGTTATTATTGGGATAAAAGTCTAATGGTAATAGATGTATTGTCACAATTTGAGCTATTTGTTCTTGTATCATCATTTGTTTCAATAATTTGTTGGTAAATGTCATAATCCAATAATAATTTTCACTCCAATTTAGTTTTCATTATTAATCAATGAATTATTCCGAATAATAAATTATAGAATAGTGAAATAATTAATTAATAATGGTATCCGATTGGGTTAATCGGAGATGAATATACACAAGGTAATTTATCAGCTATATGTATAACCAACATTGGCAAATAAATGCTGACGGGCATAGAATACAATACATACGAACATACGTCCGACCCCGACATGTTCTGATTGAGGAGCTACAATTCTTTAGAAACAAATTCCGATAAATTGTATATCATTTATTCTCAGAAGACATTTAATTATTTTAATAAAGGTAGGATATTTTGGTAGCATCTTAAAAACTATCACTTGTATGTAAAAAGTTATGTGTTGATATTGTTGATAATGTATTAACCAGGTCTTGCACAAACTTTCGATATTTTTCCTCGTCAATATGTAAGAATACATGTCATATGATAATGCTAAGCAGAAATACCTTCGAATTTTTCATATTTCGCACCTATGGCTATCATCTCCGTACAAATGTAACGTTTCAACTTCACTCCTCCAATTTCGTTACATAAACCGATTTAAAAGAAATACTATGTTAATATTCTAAATAATCTTTCGTATTTTGAACTATGAGCATAAAGAGGCGAAATCCAAAAATCATCTTGATATTCTACTAGCTGTAATATTCGGTGCTACCCCTGTCCGAAAATATGCAAAAAGACCGAAAAAGGACGATAGTATGCTGCATTTTAACGATTAAAACAAGAACATATCTATTCAACAGAATCGGTGCACTGAACAAAGCAACTTTAAACATATATTTATAGGAATAAGAACTAGAATACAACGAAAAGGGTATTAGGAGATCTCGTACTAAGCACCAACCATGACAAAAAGGAGAATCAAGTAGAATTTGGATGTAACAGGATTCAACAGCGCGTTTTCGCGTTAGAGGATTAGCTATGAATTAGTAAATAAACACGGAAATTCGAAATACAGATTACTATACGATTAACTGATTTAGATCTTATTTATTATTGTATCGCTATACATCGTCTTAGTTGGCGTTTACAGGATATTCCGTCAAAATTATTCTTACCGTAGATACTTATAAAAATAATGATTAAATAATAAAAATTTTACGAGAGTGAATATTTAAAAAAAATTAAATCATCATGCAACAATCTGAAATGATTGCAAAGATAAGTTCAGAGGAAAATACACTATTAGGAAGACCTAAAAAAATATGTTCCAAGTTACATGGAAGAGAGAAATTTCAAATCAAAACTTGGGGATCACTGACTTCAGAAAATAATCTATCCGGACTCTTTTTCTCCCTTCAGTTTCCTACATCTTCACTTATTTTATAAGTTTTTACTTGATTTCTGAACTTTACGCAATAAGAGTAACCTATACTCAGGGTTAATTCCGCAGGAGCTGAAGAAAATATTTGTTAAAAAATATATACACTCGACAAGAAAAAAAGCGCACCACTCGAAAATGTACCAAAAATACCGATTTTTTGAAGCGCCCGTAACTCGGTTGATTTTCTTCGGAAATGGATGAATCTTTGAGTTTTGGGAACTTTGAAGCTTTCTCTTTCAGGGCATGTGAATAAATCTGACACCAAGCTCAACGCACTTCCTACCACATAAAAAATTTTCTTAATGACAAATAATATCATACATTCACAACTTGTACCGGGTGCAAAAAAAATGTAGACTCAGCTCACGACGCAGAAAATCAAGTTCATTCATTTCCTTCAAATTGCGCAGAAAATCGAGTGTCCACGATTATTTGGCACAAAGTTGTGGATTAAACAAAAAAAAATACATTTTTTTGGTCTTACCGTGGCTAATTTTGCATGGAAATTGATGAACTGAGTTTTAAAAAGTATAAAGTTTTCTCTTCAATATTATGCAAATTAATGTATCGTCGAATCAAATTTATTCCCTGGCACTCGCCAAAGAAAAGAAAATCATCAATTTTTGTTCAAAATTAGCCGAGTTATAACCAAAAAAACTAAAATATAATATTTTTTTGTTTAATTCATAACTACACCAAATTGTCGCAAGCATTCAATTGTTTGCGCGATTGAAAGAAAATGAATAAACTTGATTTCTTGGGTCGTAAGTTGAGTTCACATTTTATTTTGCACCCGGTACAAGTTGTTAATGTTTGAAATTTTTTTGACATGAAGAATTTTTTCTTTTCTTAGGGGTGTGGTAGAGAGTTCGATGAACTTGACGTCGGATTACCTAATTCCCTGAAAGAGAGAACTTCAAACTTTCCAAAACTCAAAGATTCATCTATTTTCGACCAAAGTCAACTGAATTATGGCAGTTTGAAAAATCGGTATTTTTGGTGCATTTTCAAGTGATGCGTTTCTTTCTTGCCGAGTGTATGTACTTGATAATTTGTTTTTATTGAGGTAAAATATATAAACATGAGACATTATGTGTTTCAATAAGAATAAAAACACTTAAATAAGTACACAAGTGCCGGTTGCGCGTAAAATGACAAATTCAATGTTTCATAATACCGATAATTAATACAGTATATGTCGACATTGATGTTCTTGTTCACCCGCTCTCGATGAAACAATCATATTAGAAAAACATTATCATCGTGATAGTCGGGGAACCGCCCGCATCTTATGTTTCCTGATCAAACTTACGACCAAATTCAGTGGTCAGTAGGATGCCAGACTTTATAAACGCAAGGTCCTGTCCTAAGTATCGGAAAAATTCCGGTCAAGTTTTCCGATGCAACGACCGTGTTAGAACTTACGATTGAAACTAGTATCAATCGGTTGCGAAAGTAAAGTACTTCAAGTAAAACCAGGGTGATACTTTCTGCCCTGTTCAAGAGGGCGGCAGCCACCCTTAAGTGTAACCCATTTTCGTATTGAACTTTCCTCTTCGAGCTTATGACAATTATTTTTTACAAATTGAAGCTCGAACCTTTCTGACCAAGAAAAATCCAAGGTACCGCCTCTCTACCTGTCCGGGAGGGCGGCAGTCACACTTTAAATTATTCGATTTTCAGGTCCCAATTTCGTACGCTGATGTACTACTGTCATCAAATGTACAGTTATTTTCTCTAATTGTAGCTTGATCCTTTCTGAACACGAGAATACAAGTGCTGCCTTTACCCTGTCCGGGAGGCAGGCAGCCACTCTTAAAGTCTATTTCTAAATCCCAGTTTCGAACACAGCTGTACTTCTCCCATCGAATGTACGATTATTCTCTTAAAATTGTAACTTGGGCCTCTCTGAACACGAAAAAACCGAAGTGCTGCCTCTAGCTCAGTCTGGGAGGCGGCAATAACCCCTAAGTGTAACACATTTTCGTACTCGATTCATTTCACTGAACTTTCAGTTCTTAGCACTTTGAAGCTTAAGCTTCCCTGAACGGAAAAATCGCGGTACATTTGATGAGAGAAGTACAGCTGTGTTCGAAATTGGAACTTAAAAATCGGATAGACTTAAAGAGTAGCTGCCGTTTCCCGGACAGGGTGAGAGGCAGTACTTCGGTATTCTCGTGTTTAGGAAGGCTTAAGCTATATTTGGAGGAGATAATTATATATCCAATGAGAGAATTGGGACCTGAAAATCGAATAATTTGCCGCCCTCTCGGACAGGTAGGGAGGCGGTACCTCGGTTTTTTCGTTTCAATTTGAACAAAATAACTATCGTAAGCTCAATCAGGTCAGTTCAATACAAAAATGGATTACACTTAGGGGAGGCTGCCGCCCTCCTGGACAGAACAGGGAATGAACGCTAGATTTTTCTCAACGCTATCGATTGATACTAGTTATAATTGTAAGTTCTATCAGGGAGACAGTGTCAAAAAACTTGACTAGAATTGGCCTTCTTTCGACACTTAGGACAGGACCCTGAAACTTTAGAGCCACTGATTGAAGAAAATAATTTATCTGGACTGTTTTTCTTCCTCCAATTTTCTATTATCCACTTATTCTATGAGTTTTTGCCTGAATTCTGAACTAAGCGATCTTTACGCAGTGATAATGTGCAGAAAATGCGCCGCTCGTTTAGAATCGGTGCTTTCTGATATCTTCATTTTCCTAAGGCGACAAATTAAATGTATCATAATACTGATAGTTATTAAAGTATATGTTGACATTGTTTTCCACCCGCACGATGAAATAGTCATATTAGAAAAACATTATCATCGTCATGACAATAAAAACACCATAATAATGAAAAGTGTTCTATCCGATATTTTTCAAATAATTGAATAGTTAATTTTTCCACTTTCATAGTTTCATAGCAAATTTTCAATTGATTTTCATTTGGAGAAGATGTTACTCCAAGATATAATAATTCAAAACAATAGTTCACATACTTTAGTTTCTAAGAAATAATGACGTAAAGTTCGACTACAAAATTTGGTTAATTTTGGATGTTCTCTGAAGTATTTTAATAATTCAGTGAGCTTCAAATTTGAAATGAACAAATAATTGAGAGTTCAAATATATTTTTTTAAATTCTTCTCAGTGAAATTTATATATTTTTCACTCCGATAGAAGTTGGATCCCAACTTTGAAAATATTCAAAAGAAAAAAAAACTCATGTAGGTAAATATCGGTGGAACCACATCACGAAGTTAGTGTTATAAATCATCGCATAGAGATTATTACCCACGTTAGAGGAGAATTTTTACCACTCGAAGACATAATTTGGATAAAAGGCTCAATTTAAGAATTTTGGATACTAAATGATTTCAAGTGTTGGCAAATGTACTTGAACATGTTACACAGAATAATCGAACTGTATTAGATCGACAATGTTACAGATCGATATTTCAATTAAATGTAATAACTTTCACCGACTTGAAATCGAAAGAGACCTCTAAAATTAAAGTGAGCAATCACACCACTCTCTATGATTATAAATTAATCCCCACCCTCCAACCACTTTTTCTGATAGCACTATCATGATGTCGCATGATTGCATGTCATTCCATTTGAAATAGTGCACCTATGACACGCTAACTTAAAGGATACTTCAATCAAAATAATTCTTGAAGTAATAAAGATATGAACATTTCTAAATGCGATTTGCATTAATAAAACAGTAAACAAAAGAATCTCCTGTTATATTTGCAAAAAATTCCGAAAGTGAATGATGGTTTTAATAATGATATGAATGAATTTCATCTTGAACTGTTTGTATATGGATGCGTTGGATATGTGCAAAAAGTAAATTTTTACGATACCTACATCTAAGTATAAAATGTAGAACACTCCAAACAATTTCTGTAAATAGTTATATCTTGCACAAAATTTTCGTGCTGGGAGCAGACACGCTCGCCAACTTAAATCGAGGATTAAGCAGCGGATTAAATTAATAATTAATTTGGAAACTGTTGGGAATGAACGATACTCCTCGCAAACAAACTTTGTTATTTTCACATGAGATGAAACAGCGACAAATATACGGAAGGCGATGTGCATATGTTTATGTTTCCTGATTAGCTGAGAGAGGTTAGCATACTAGTCAATCGCTAATTTGCATAATCAAATAATTCGTTCAAATGATTGTTTTGACAGATGAATTCAAAACAGTTCCAATGTTATAATGATTCCGCCAGGATGCTAAAGGGTGAGACTATGCAAGGGTTATTTGGCGGCAGAATTAAACTATCAACAAGAAATTAAAATGATTCAGAAACATTTGATACCAAGACAAGAAACATATTACAGTTCATTTTAGGAATAAATAACAGACAATTCCGTTACGTAATTGCTTGAATATCAAGTAATAACAAAATATTAGAAAAAAGTAGCATTTATCTGGAAACTACACATTTACAAGCAATAAATGATGCCTGGAAGATTTATAGTTCGTACCAAACTGTTTTTTTTTGCAAACACTAGTATAAATAAAAATACTGGTTTGCTCCATCAATCTTACAAAATTTATACGATCAAATTTCAGTTAAATATCACAGTATTGTGGAAAGACGCTTTGAATATTTAAATGACGTGAATTGACACTTGAGGAAAAAAGATCGATGACAGCAGCTGTTCTGAGAAAGTAAAATATGCATGTAGTGTGAAGAAGGTATTGGTTTCATCTACATACCCTTTCAAATGAATTTATAAATAGCTGACATGAACTGGGCCAGTTCAATGTCCCAGAAAGGTAATTTTTCTTCGATCAGCAAGAAAAGAATTGTAGTTGAAAGTATAATAGTGGGATTTTAAAGATTTACAATACAAGTTATTCAAACAAGCATTATGATACTCAGACAATAGGTTTAGTTAATACAATAATAAACTACAATTATAGATCCAAATTGATGAATATTATACTTTTTTATTAAAATATCTGACATGAGGGGCTCTCTCAAAGTCCCTGTACTGCGGTCTTTTGGCCTATTGTACTCTCTGTATTTACTCCTTCGGCAGGAGTCCAGGATTTTCTCGTTGTAAGATATTCTTGCCAACTGGAAAATTCGACTTCAAAAGTATGCATTTGCATCGAATCACACACAAAGCCTGCATAATATCTGAAAAACAGCTGAATTTCAAATCAAATGTAAAGTTGGTTTCGATTTTCTGAAGAATATTAACCCCTGCATCAAAAATTAGATTGAGACACGAATTTGACTGGAAGATTATGCTGCTGTATGTAATCTAATGGTAGTTGGACTATCAGCCGAATATTGTCAAGAGTTCATGACCTGTTGGTTGCTTCAAAATCCGAGATAAACATAAATGGGCAATCGATCACATAACAATAAAAAAATAGAAGAAGTTATTCATGTAATATAAATAAACATGACATTGTTTATTTGTGAGAAAAATATAAATAAAGTTGAGTTTTCATACTTTTTCCGAAATCTTTTTGTCTTTGACATCTTTTGCAACAATATGTTCGAAATTCAATTTAATCTATATATCTACCCTCTGTTAACCTCGCACATAGAGATGCCTACTCCGGAGCGATTGGACCACTCCTACAGTAGCATTTTTACTTACTTATACAAAGTAACAAGTATTGTGAAACCAACAAAATTCACCTATCGAAATTTTGAAAGAAATATCCGTTTTGAGAATTCTTGAATCCATTTTGACTATTTTTGGCTTGATGTCGGTACGTATGTTCGTACGTGCGTGCGTTCGTGCGTAGCTCGCAAATCTCAAAACTGGTTGAACGTATAATGTTGAAATTCTGTATTTAAGACTGGTTTAGGGTCAAGTTGTGCACCTCGCATTATGGTTCTGATCGTCTGTACCGCAAGTGCACTTTACTTGAAACATTTTTCGAATTTTTCAAATAAATCCAGTATGATCAACCGTAGGATGTATTTGAATTTGATGTATCAGAATGGTTATCTGCTATTTTTGTAAGAATCGGCCAGGCCAGAAGTGCACTTTACTTGAAACTTTTTTTGGATATTTTGCATAAATATAGAATGAGCCGCCATAGCATACTAAAATTTCTTTTAAAAAACTTCTATAACATCTTATTGCTCATCTTGCATTATGATTGCGATCGGCTAAACCGGAAGTGCACTTTACTTGGGACTTTTTTTTAATTTTCCGCATAAATCCAGAATGATCAGCCGTAGGATCCTGGAATTTCGCATTTGAAATTGCTGTAGCATCTAAATGGTCATCTTCTATTTTGTACCAATCGACTGAGCCGGAAGTGCACTTTATATGACAGACTTTTCGAATTTTCCGCATAATTTCTAAACAATCAGTCGTAGAATATAAAAATTTTGTATTAGGCACTTTTATAATATCTAGTTGTGCACCTTGCATTATGATTGCTATCGACTAAACCGGAAGAGCACTTTATTTGAAACATTTTTTGAACTTTCCGCATAAATCCTAAACGATTGAACGTAGATTGTTAGAATTCAGTATTTAGAAGGATTGTATCGTCTAGATGCTCATATTCTATTTTTATTGAGATCCACCGAGCCGGAAGTGCACTTTACTTGACAGTCTTTTGGAATTTTTCGCATAAATTCGAAACGATCAGGTGTAGAATACTGAAATTCGGTATTTCAGTCCGCTGTAGCATCTGAATGATTGCCTACTATTTTCATAACAATAGACCGAACCGGAAGTGGTCTTCAGTAGGAATTTATTTTCTAATTTTGCGCATAAATTCAGATCTGTTGGTAGTCGTAAAATTTTGGAAATCAGTATTAAGGAATGTTGTAGTATAAGAATAATGGCCTACTGTTTCCATAGCAACCGACTTGGCTAAAAGCGCATTCTGCTTGACAGATTCTTAGAATCTCTTGGGTAAATCCAAAACGATTAACTGTGGAACGATGAGATTTTGTGTTTGATTATATAGATCCAATGATATACATATATAATCAAACACAAAAGTAAGTCACGTGATGTTCACGTCAGATTTTTTTGAATCTTGATTCGAATCTCAATTCAAAAAATACATATAGTATTTATTTAAGAGAGCTAAATAAAGTTAGCAATTCACCTTCAATATTTTACATAAAATTAGGATTTTTGGCGTACCAGAGCAAGACAATATTGACGAATTCAAAATGATAATGAACAAAATTTCAAATTGGATCAGTCTTTAACGTGAATATGAAATAAGCGCGTATTGGAAATTAAAAACAAGTGGCATAGACATGTCATAACAATTGAACCAAACATGATTTATTTCATAGACATAATACAGAAGAGGATTCGGAAATAAACTTATTGTGATGGTTGATAAATGTCACTACGGTTTTTGTAATCATTTGAAATGTTTTTAACGTCATTGAATATTGACATGTGAGCTGAATAAATAAGTAATGTTTTAGTTCTATAATAAAACACATGGAGAATGTGCTTCATAAATATCCTATTTCAAGATAATGAGATTTTTTAAATGAAAGCAATTCTCCTAAAATGTTTTTCATATCCAATAAAATAATGGATTTTATTTTTTCTCAAACAATAGTTATATTTTCATAGACAGTAACTATAAAGTTGAGATTGGTAGGTGGGAAATAATATTATATACTCAAAGCAGATTCATTACTCTCAGCGAATATGAAATTTGTAGAAGGAGACGTAGATATTTGAAAATGAAATTAAGCTTATTCAACAAAGATGGAGTTACATCTGCGACACGATGGACTGCGACGCGATACAAGACAAATAACATACGAAAATTACCCTGTTTTGATTTAGGCGTACAGACTTAGATATGGTAAAGTAAAGTATAAGTAAAACTTGAGTTGAATATGAATATTAAATACCAGACAGATATTAAATTAGTCAATTGGAACTGGAAAATATCAGTGACTATTCCATTCGTAGTACTTATAACAAGGTTAACAATGCTAAATCGCCATAGAAACGGTGCATATCAGTGGGTATTTGGACGTGTAGAAATACCATCGAGTATTACACTAGTGGTCAGAGTGAGTATTTTACTCAAAGATGTGGATACCTCCAATTTGTGCTTTCTTCGTATTCAATGGAATATTTTTCTAAATATCTTCATCAATTTTATCTTCTGATCTATCACCAAATCTTTCTGAACTAGATTCCATATCAAGACGCAATATCTTTCTCTATTATTCCTCGAAGAAAATGCAAGAAATTCTAATTTTTCTAATTCTAATTCATAGAAAACTAATTTGAAAAAATGGTTTGACTTCTGGAAGAGTCCTCCATATACCATTTGTAGTTGAAGTATTATAGACTATTTTTGTGGAGCAATCACTCATGTTTATTGTGCTTGTGAATACCACTCGTGCTGCACACTCGTGGTATTCAAACGCAAGCACAATAAACATTCGTGATAGCACCACAAAAATAATCGATAATACTTCAACTACTTATGGTATAATAAATGAATATTTGATATAGTAAGTATCAATTTCTATCTAGAATAATAAAACTAGACTTGAGATGAAGATAGGAGAAAAAATTAATCAATCAATGCACAATTAATATACATATAAGATAAAGTTGTCAATACAGCGATAGAGGGTAAGATTAAAGTAAAAGAATCTGTCTAATCAAGCGAGATAAAAAAGAAAGAATAGAAAAAAAAAATATGCTCGTGCGATTCAAAGTGTTAATTTAACTCCAAATTACAATGGCTGGTACCACGAGCTCTGTTTTTGGCGCTACTAAGAGTGTTGTGTCAAGATGTGTTTTAACGCAATTAAAATTTTCCCAAATACTTTAGGAAATAATCTTCAGATACAAATTACGGTAAACACATATGTCTATAAAATTTATTTGGATATTTTCCTTTAAAATAGCTTGAAATATTTATATTGCCTTAAAACTCTTCTTAAAATAACACTGCTAGTATAGCCAAAAACAGAGCTTGTGGTACCAGCCTATGACTTTTGATTATGTATAGGAATTCAATTTGATCGTCAGTTTTACAGCCTGCGAACAAACTAAATCCTTATCCGTAGAATTTTGATTGTTGACGTCAAGATGACAACTAACAAGAATAATGACAGAAAAAAATTATATTTGATATGTTAGTGTAAATGAAAAACCGTTAAATAGGACTCAGGTGCAAGTAGTACGAGAGTATATTAATATATAATAGACCTAGACCACTTTCCATTGACAGAAACAAATGGGATTTCTATGTATAGTAGTGAGACATTTAGTGCATTGGTATACAAAGTTCATTTTTTCGAATTTTAATGTAACATTACTGAACAAAACATGATGGGCTAAAATTTCTAATTCATAAAGAACCAATAATAATCAATGATATAGTATTTTTGAAAGGACTGAAATTCATGACGACATACTTAATATTTTGAAGAAAAAATATCCTTTCTCCAACACTGTTTTAGAATTTGAATATTCCATAACCAAAAATTATGTTGGAACGAATGACATTCCAAAAAATCGTTTAGAATGATTTCGTATGCCGTTTAGAATTATTTCGACGAATCAGAAGCTGTTAGTTTGGTTACTACCACGGTTACTTCCTAATAATTCAAGTATTCATATCTGGTTTTATGTATGACATTTAATAATTTTTTTAGAATTAATTATTAATCCACGTTACCATCTTCAAATTACACTTCCGGCGATCAGATGTTGAAACTTTATGTACGAATGAAAAAGAACCAGAAAATCTATAAAAGGACTCTTAATTTTCAAAGATACTTATTGTAAGGACTAAAATATAACCGCCATCTGTCACTTTAACAATGACAGTTGTCACTCTGACAATGACAGCTGTCACTTTGAAATATGCAATTCATTGATGCAGCACTCTAAATTTCTGGAACAGTGATGAAACTGGCCAGGAAATTTATGGTTGGGGAAGTACTGAGTGGGCCACAGCAGATTTTTCTTATATGACGATTATAAAGTGGTTGACCAAAATCTCGATTCTAATCAAAAATGGAATCAGTCGAATAAGAGCTTACAAAATTGAAACCCAGTACTTCTCCGGCAGTATCCATGGTCGAAAAACATTAATTATTTTCAAAGCTTCCCGTCGAAAGGAACCTTTTGCAAGACTTCAGAAAAGAACGACAACCCAGTATCTACAAGCATCAATATGGAATCATAATGAAATTATGCCTGTATTGGTCAGACACTGCTCTTGCTATCGTGGAGGATTACACTCAGACATTTTGACTATCGGACCGAATTTTCTTTGGAAATGGTCTCAAACATCTTAGGAGACATTAAAACGAATATATCCATTAATTTAGTATTATTCAGCACGATCATAAAGCATCCTCTTCTAGAATTTAGGATAAATACTATCTGGAAAGTATTGAGGGGGAAATATGGGACAATGTGAGTAACAATAACATTATAAGAAGAGAAATTTAGTTTTGTATATCACTTTGACAGCACCAACTTATATCAATTAATCAACTTAAATTCTTTAAGAGATCATAAAAATTTTGAAACATGATACATATAAAATCTGGCCGTACAAATATCGATATTTCAACGAGATATTTGCAGCTCATGAATTTTTTTTTTGCCTTTTTTTAAACTATCTCAGCTCGCTTTTTCTCCATGTTATATTTTGTTACACTACTTCAACTATTCTCCCCTTGTTTAACTTGACCCAAGAAATTTTTCAAAGGTTTAAAGTTACTTTATAGCCTTTGTAACATACATAAGTACAGAGTTGAAAGGAGATTACGTTGAATGAACAATTTTTGCCTTTTAAATCTGCCATTCTTGTACACTAGGTCAAAAACTTATCAATATCTTCTTATAATTTGAGATGAAACCCTTTACCATGGCTGGACACCAGCCATTTCTTTGTATCTTTCTATGAGTCTGCATTTTAGGATACAGTTTTGAAAAAATGATATATTCAAAAGAAAATTTCCCAATGTTTGTTCAGATTAAGGATTCATGTTCACAACAGATGAGAGAGAGAATCAGCTTATTTGACCTGCAGCGAATGCATTAATATCATATCAAATTTATACATATAATAAATCTTTACAGAATTTTCATATTGTGCACGCATTACGCGGAAAGTACGTGATGATTTTGAATGAAACTTTGTATAGTGATAGCTTGTATCCTGGATCAACAATTAGAATACTTTTCATCTCAAAATGAGTGTCCATAGTAGATAAAAAAAAATCGTTATTAATTTTGTGTCAGTGCCAGCTATAGAACGTATCCTCCTTACTGCAGTATCAATATTATTGTAGTAACGTTACAAGGTAAGCGCAAGCGTGTGGTTTAAAGAGGAAAAAATTTTCTGACTCGAATCATTTGCGCGAGCAATCTAATGATGTGCAATTCTGTTACAGAATACAGCTGCTGTCTTTGATAATAATGATTTTTAGAAATAATTGCTGTTAACAACGATATCACTAGACACTCATTCCTAGTAACTAAATATTAAGATATATATACAAATATAATATTCTTACCGTCGGTTGAATTATTTGGAGAATTTAGGCTTATTCAACTGAACAATGAAACTTTTTATAGTAGCTATTTCTTCAGCTTTACCTTCTGTTTTATACTGTTTCGTGAGCGCTATATTAACTGAGAACGCACATGCGTTCAATTGTGTGTGTGCGTGTGTGTGTAAGTATGTGCATGTATGTTTGCGTGCGGGCACCCTGTACTAGAATTATGCAAATTGAGGGTTATTGATATCAGATGCGATTTTGAAACAAGGGGTTTCAATTCATAACTACAGTATAGAGTGCAGGGGCGAGATTTTTTTTGTAACCGAAATAAGGATTTAATGATCTGTATTGATTTAGATTGGAGTGAATATGAAGAATGCTTTTGAAATTTGTAAAGTGGAGCAAAGTATAATTACTCATGGAGCTCTTATCAGATGGAAAACATATGATGCTTTCCATAGTTTATTCTTCACATACAGTCATGAGTAGATGAATTCTGCAGGCTACACAAAAATATATACCACACATATTTTCTCATGTTTTTTTTTCCTTCAACTATCAGATGTGCAAAAGAGCGAGACTTCATTTTTTAGATGATTCCTTCATGTAAAATCAATTGATTTTTAGAACATTGAGAAAAAATAAATTGCTCTGAAATCTTTTTCAATCAGAGCATCAATTTCGAGAATTATTTCTCGAAAGTTGAAATCTATCATTTACAAATCAATTGAGTATGATGGATTTTTCAATATTTGTTTCATCCAAACGCAGTGTCAAAAGGTTCTTTCTTACTTCTGTTCTGTCGAACTGTCGTCGATCGAGATCAAGTTAATTTTATCCATCTTTTGGACGGTTAGTTCATTTTTCTAATTAACTGCGTCCAAGCAACATTTTAGTATAATATAAGAGTGAATTTGTTCTCATATTTCTCATTTAAAATCTTCAGCAGACCAAAAACAACGAAAAACTATTTCATTTTAATACAAACAATTCAAATTCAAACCAATGGAGAGAAGTTTTCTTTTGAAACCTTACAAAATCTGGCATGTTATGTAAACATTTTCCACAATTGAAGCACCCAGAAAAGTGTGTAAATTTAATTAACAGTAACGATGTTGTAATTAACATTTTCCGGAAAACAGCTGTTAATTAAGACAGACTGAAAATCAAAAAAAGAATACTTCTAGTTTTACATAATCGAAGTAATAAGTAGCTACAATTTAAAGAACACAAGAGAACGTGAAAATATTTTTATTCAAGCGGATACTCATATTCTTCAAACATGTCACTTCGGCTTAATTCTGATAGATGGCATTGCTGTAGATTTTCATCTCTACATGATATTTATCAACTGGTTTACAAGTCCAATTATCTAAGACTTGGATAAACTGTGCCAAAGTCTCAATAACGACAAAAAATGTGTCACTGTTGCCGCTCTATTAAGGATATTGGTGTCAAAATCATGTCCAAATAAATCATTTATTCGTACCTTTAAAAATTGATAAATTTATTATTTCTACTACACTTATTTACTTGAGGTTATATGCGTGCTCGGGCGCCAGAGTCTTTTTATTCAAAATAAAAGAAAGAAAACATTGGAACTTTTAATCTTAAGAAGTCCGATGCTGAAAGATAAGGATATTTTCCCTAAAATGGAACCACAGAATGAGTTTTATGAATTTAATTTAAATAAAGTAAAAAGGAATAAGACATGAACAAAACATTACTTATAAGTTTATAACATATCAACTATCAAGACGATTATTTAAACACAGAAATTGGTTTTTAAAAGAGATGGGGGTTGAATCAATTCGATTATTTTGAAAATAATTTAGAAAAGAAATGGAACCACTTATTCCTGGCTCTGGGCGATTCCGTTGTTGAACAAGACGAGCGCTTCAGGGAACTTAAACAACCAGTTAAATTGGACAATGTAGTGCTCACAAAGAGATGCTCCCATCATCTGACACCACAGACACAGAAAAGTGAAGAGTGCATACCTGAAGTATTTTTGCAACTCTTGAATTTAATTTAAAATTCAAGCATCCAAACTGAATCTACCGAAACTTCACGACTATAGAACTATTACAATTACCAGCGCCATTTTTCTCACAAAAGCTTCTGCGCAGTGGCGCCCCTATATATGAAAAGTGTGAAATTTGACAGATGTTCAATAATTACAACTATAACTTATTCAAAGCAGCTAATTATTGCATTAATAGTTATTCTAATACTCAATTAACACTTTAACACTCAGTAAAGTGTATCACGTAAGTTAATTTTTCTACAAACGTCAAAAAATCATGACATTTGTACATCAATATTAGTGTACGAAACGTCACTTTGTAGTTGTTTATCATGACAACGGGCACAAAGTATTTCGTGCACTGATTTTATCTTGACAACGTGCACAAAGTACTTTGTGCACGAACGGAAGAAACCAGCTTTGTCACAGTAAAACGAAATGACAAACCAAGTTTCCACTATAACAGAAAAAAAGTGAAAACTTGTTTGACAATCGGCTGTACGAATTGTCAGTGCATACGCTACTGGATATCCGACATCAAGGTTAGATAGAAAAATATACTTCAATTTTCCAGTGCATTGTGGGAAGTATGCCGAGCACTCGCGTCGCCGACAGTGTGTCTTGGGTACTACTGAAATGTGTCCTAACTCTAAAAATGCGACTGTTATTTGAAATAACCATGGAAATAGTTACAAAAGATTGATGAATCTATTCAGGGTACGTTCCACTAGACGACCGCAACGCTCATGTCGCCTCAATAATCGTTCCACAAGACGATTGCGGTCTTGACCTTCATGATAAATACGTCATAGATGACGTCATTGATCTCGACCACTTTAAGCTCACAATGCCCGTGATTGAAAAGTGGGTCGAAGCGGTCGTTGTGTTCATTTTTGCAAAAATCGCCAAGAAGTTCAAATTAAATGAGAAGATGTCTTTCCAATTTGTACTTTCGACTCCAAGTTATGTCAATTGATTCAAGATTTTCCATTTGTCAATATAACAGATAATTTCATGATCTCTCATTATCATTATTTATTATGTAAAAGCGATTAATTTACACAGGCATATTGGATTCATTCCATTCGTATATCTTTTTCGCTACAGGTTAATTTAAATCTTATTGATGATTTACTTTTTGATTCTAACCACAAATTTTCAGTTTATTTGACATTTAACAGACACTCGCATCGTTCCACTTGAAGCACCAGGCACATCGACCGTGAGTCAAGTGGAACAGCAAAAACCACGGAAGTGAGCGTAAGCGTTGTTGTTATCTAGTGGAACGTACTCTCAGTATCATTAAAATATTGTTTGAGCTCATTACTGCAGTCAATAACGTCCTGAAAATCAAATCGAGATATTTTTTCTTAATTTCAACTTACATTTAGATATTAAAAACAGAGTAAAGAAACATCACATAGTATCCAAGACACACTGTTGGCGGTGCCACAGATTAACACATTTTCCATAATGCATCGCAACATTTGAATACTTTCTTTTATATTAAATCATCTGAAATTCGTGAATCCTGATTCAGACTTCGAGCAAATGCCTTTTGAAAGTGTTTAGTTCAAAAGCCTATCTCTATGCCCATACTATGGTATTGATACACAAATTGCTATTTCTTTCTCTTGTATTACATTTGAATTGTTACTCCCTTATAAATTTATTCCTAAATCTAAATCAATTATATCCTGTCAGCGTGCTCACGTGTCTACACTCACGCACTTCCGGGTTAAGCGTCTTTGCGTGCAAACTGCGTTTCCCTCTCTAGTATCATTTCCGGCTTCGCGATAGTGCCAATACTGTCCTTGGAATGTTACAAATAGTTTCACAGGTAAAATAAAGAGTGAGTTACGACTTACGTGTAGTTTTTTACAGCTTCAGTAAAGATAAAATCTAGGAAAGAAAAATAGGTCTAAGGGTCATAAATACTAAACTGATCTTTTTGTTTCAATTTCAATTCATTTTGAGTATTAGCTAGAAAAATAAATATATTTTTTATTAGGGGATGGATGGGTACATGAAAATTTTCTCTGTTAAGATTATTCGGGTCATTCAAGTGGTCCACAGCTTAAGAAGTTTGAGAAACTGTCTTTTACTGTACGCATTTGGTGCTAAGCCCTTAACTTTGTATTGTTTTCTTTATGCAAAAGTTATGACCAAAGTTACACGCAGCTTTCCTTAATTCAAGTTGTAATTTAGAAAGCATTTTCAATACTTTTATTCACGAAAGCTTCTGGGATTCAGTTGATATTGTTTGTAATTCTTTTTTGTTTGACAAAAACATATCTATAGTCATTTATAACGCTAAATGTAGTCGAAAAGTGAAAAACAAATATACCTTTAGTACATTACAGTCAAACCATATATTTGACGATTTTAGAATAATTGAGATTGATTTTGCAACAGTATTTCAAATATCGACTAAAAATTTCTGTATAAACTTTATTTATACTTTCAATGAAGTGGTACTTGCACCATGAAGAAATGTAGTCGAATATGAAGCTACTATAATAGTGAATCAATTTTTTTCATTGGGATCTAAAATTATTGGTGCAAAATTTTGGAAGCACACTCGATTGTTCTACGCTATTCTAGATGCCGCATACAAAATTTCATTGATTAGTAGATCAATTGCTAATCACCAGTCGATCAACAAAACGAATATAAATACGGATGAAATAAGTACTGTAGGTATGAGTAAATTTTGCCAATTTAATTTTCAGTAATAGGTTTAATGTTATAGAAGACTTGTGTGTGTGTGTGTTTTTTTTTTAAATTCCGAATCCAATAAACGTTTCAGTTAAAACAATTCTAAAATGATTCTGCTGTGTTAATCTCAATGATCACCAAAACATCATCAATTCATATATTCATCCCTGTTCACCAATAGTTTTCAAAATGCAAAAATATTTATTAAAAATTCATTACAACCATTAAATAATCTATCATCATTCCATATCCGATGTACAATAAAAATTTGTGATGCACCGCTGTAGGCAAATACAAAAATTTGTTTCCAATGTTTGAAGAGTAAATGAACAACATAAATAACAAAATATTTGATGGGTAGTTATCTATAGGATTATAGTTTATTCAAGTACGAGGACATAACAAAAATTTGAATAATAGTAAATATCAATCATCTACTGCACACTGCCATGTGTGATCTTTATAGATTACGGCCTGGATATTCGCTGGATTGCAAAAGAAATATTTTAAATTTTATACTAACAGTGTGTATGTGTTTCATTTCATTCTTGAAAGATGGCCCATCAATTCTTAAATGATTGTCATTTGCATTATCAATCACTTCTAATTTCTATTACGAATAAGGATTAACAGCCGTCAACAGGCAAATAATGTTAGATGTTTGTGGAAAGGATACAACAATCCACCAGCTTACGTCGCCAACTATATTAATGTTTGTCATCAAACATCGATTAATCCGAGCCCGCATTCTCCCTCAGTCGCAGGAGGCATCCTGCTGATTGACAGCATTATTCTCCAAACCTGATCAAAGTGTCCACTGTCAATTCCGGCTACCGCACCCCGCATGATACCTCACAAGTCAATAATGCTAATGAACAACGTTATCTCTTAATACTGCCACAATCAAAATCGAACCTTGAGTGATAAAAGTTATTATTGAATTCAGGCGCAGGGATTGGAAATGAGAAATTAGTGGGAAATGGCTTTTAGAACTGATGAATATTGGTTTCACTTTTAATTGATTGATGGAAATTGAATTTTTTACCTTATTAGGTCCCCAAAGTGGTATTTCATTTCTCATATCAATCGCCGCACAATATTCCCACTGTTGGTTTCAAAATTGAGCTTACAATGTCGATTATTTCTTATTTATTTATTGTAATAATGAATAAAAAACGTTGGGAGATCAAAATGATAATAATTGACTGAAAGGACCAAACAAGGAAAGGCCTGTCTCAGTAGTTAAAAGACAACCTTTAATAATTCAAATAAAATTGAATACTAGATTATTCTGTTGTACAATTTCAGAGTTGTCAATTATCATATACCCAATGCCAGTACTTGTTTCGCTCATATGAAATTTTAATGAGCAAAAAATTGATTTAATTATCTCTGGTTCTCTTGAACCGATTGAGATTCTACATTTTAAGAATACAGTGAGAGTTTCGCGGAAATGCAGCACGCCGTTTTTACGTGTTGTACGAGCAAACAAATAGGCGAACAGACACAAACTCGAGAATTTGCTATTTTATCTCCTATAAGATAGAATAATCTCTTTGACATATCCAATATATGAACATATTCCTCGAATAACTAGGGTAGAATAGGTATAGATATGATAAGAGACTCTTTCAAAATAACAAGTGTTAATTTATCTGGCAAAAGACAAATATTTACCACCAATGATAAACTCTGGCATTTTAAGAAAGTTGTTACGTGTGAATTTCAGTTTAAACTTTTTTTACCGATTTTAGATTTTCGATTAGGGTTTGTTTCCTTGATATAATTTTGGATCTTCTGAGATCATTTCAATTCAATGTTATAGTAAGTTTTTTGTATAATAAGTAATGAGTAAATTTAGGAAAAATATCCTTGGTGATATATAGCAATTAAAGTTAGTTACCTCCTCTGTCTCTGTGGCATCTAAGAATAATTTATCCTCATCCAGTAACAAAAATTTTATTTTATGTTGTTACTACCAAAATGTAAGAGGATTGAGCTCTAAATGCAATGATCTCTTCATGAATTCAATGATCACTACACAGTATGATTTATATGCTCTTACGGAAACCTGGGGCCTGTTGCATAATAAAATACAAGTTAATATTATTAGCGTTTTTACGTGCATTTTCACTAATAGTACTAACTTGTATTTTATTATGCAACAGGCCCCTGGTGTCACAATGGTATTAATGATTCTGAACTTTTCGACTCTGATAATTTCATCGTGTTCCGATCAGACCGTAATTTTTTTGGAACAGGTAAAATACGAGGGGCCGGTGTTCTTCTCTCTCTAAAAAATTCATTATAATGTGTGTAAAATTGATATTTCGTCTCATTCTACAAAATTTAATGAAATACGAAATATTGATATTTTACTTACAAAGATTATCTGCAATAATAATTCTGTATACATCATCAATATTTATATTCCTCCTTCCGCTAATCTACATGATTATCATATTCTATTTGACGCATTTATGTCATTAATCTTTTTAAACAATTCCGAAATTATCATTTTTGGCGACTTGTTCCTAGTTATTCAAGCTGCCATAGCGACATAAATACTTTTTGTTCATATTATAATTCCTTGTCCAATTTCATGCAGCTCTTTGATCTTAGTCAATTCAACTTTATTCGTAACTGTGATCAGAAAATTTGAGATTTAATAATTAGTAATAGAAAATGTTCAATCACAAGAGCACTACATCCTGTCGTGAAAGAAGATTCTTATCATCCCCCTTTAAACACTGAAATCGATTTAAATTTGAGAAAATTTAGGAGCACCAGCAACAAGGAACTAAATTTCAGAAAGGCAAACTATCCAGCTCTCTACAATGATCTTTCGAATGTCAACTGGGATTTTCTTGAGAATTCTTCTGACATCAATTTGGCTGTTCATGAATTTTATGCAAAATTGAACAATATATTCAGTCACAATATACCTCTCAAAAAGCAATGTAAAAAATCATATCCAACATGGTACACAGGATCTATCATCAATAAAATTAGAATGAAACATAAAGCTTTCAAAAAACTGAAAAGAACTGGTAGCAGCACCGATAAAGCTACATATATTAATTTGTGTAGAGAAATTAAAACTGAAGTGAGTATACTGCCTACGTTAACTATTGTACCAAAATTTAACATGAATTGACTCTAGATCCTAAAAGTTTCTGGAATTTTGTTAATCATAAACGTAACTCGACCTCTATTCCGTCAGCATTGAGTTGCGACGGTGAATCTCTTACTGATCCTCAAGTCATAGTCGATAAATTTGCTCAAATATTCTCCTCTTCATTTAATAACATTTCTCAAAACACCAACCCAATTCGTAGTTCAGTGGTCCGTCCAACTTTAAATGTAAATTTTGTATCTGAAGATGAGGTCATTTGAGCTTTACAGAAACTCAAACCGAAAATGACCATGGGTCCTAATTTGATACCAGCTTTTATTTTGAGAGATTGCTTCCTGATTTTTGCTCCACCTTTAACTAAAATATTCAATTCAATTCTTCAAACATCAACATTTCCCGAGATCTGGAAGATTTCACGTGTGAATCCAATTTTTAAAAAAGGTGATGAGAATTATATTTATAATTATAGACCAGTGGCCATTATTTCGAATTTCTGTAAGATTTTTGAAACAATAATTCACGAAAGAATCTATAGTCACATATCTGGCATGATCTCAATCAACCAGCACGGTTTCATGAAAGGACGTTCGACTATCACCAACCTTATGTGTAAGATCCAATATATATCTGAAACTCTAGATCAACACGGGCAAGTTGATGTAATATATACAGACTTTAGCAAGGCATTTGATAAGTTAGATCACGCCTTGCTTCTTGATAAACTGGAAACATTCGGCCTATCATCTGCACTTATTCAACTTATTGCATCATACTTACGGAATAGATTCCAATTTGTAAGCATTAATGGTTTCAACTCGGCATCTTTCATGCAACTATCTGGAGTACCTCAAGGATCCGTTTTAGGACTGTTGCTTTTCGTCTTGTTCATCGACGATATTATGTCAGACATTTCTATCGAACATCTTCTTTATGCCGATGATTCAAAATTGTTTTGCAATATTTCATCTATCAATGACTGTGCAATTCTCCAAGATAATCTGAATAAGATCTATGTTTAGTGTTGCAATAATCGATTACCATTGAATATAGGAAAATGTAACATTATGACCTAAGGAAGCTATCTCCACTTAGATTCAACTATCAGATTAACAATACTCCCCTGAATACGCCTGACACTATCATTGATCTTGGTATTCTATTTGACCCCAAATTGACATTTGTTCCGCATATCGAGTCCAAAGTTTCAACCGCATTTAGGACTCTGGGATTTCTAGTTAGAAACAATGAAATGTGTAATACTCTCCATATCTTAAGACTTTTATTTATGTCGCTAATGAGACCACATCTAGAATACGGATCTGTCATTTGGAACCCCACATCTGTCAGTGCGTGTGAGTCGATTGAAAAAGTTAAGAGGCGTTTCATGAAGTCAGCTACATTTATTTTAGAAGGGGTTTATCCTGCTAGAGGAATACCCCAAAATATATTAAAGAAATTTGATTTACACTTCTTGCATCAACGTCGTAGTATGAATGCTTGTATAACAATTTTTGGAATTATCAATAATCTTTCAGACTGTCCTGGATTATTGAATAAAATTGATTTTCGTATTGCTAGAATGTCATCTAGATGCATTACAACATTCCATACGGTGATTGCAAAGCCTAATATTTTACTAAAATCACTACTATACTTCATGTATAAATCATTCGAAGTAATTGAACTCCAAGTTGACATATTTCAGTCTAATGTCAATAGTATAAAGAAATGTATAGACATGTTCTAATGTTTTCTGATTTTGTCTTCTCATCCTATAATTGGGCATGTGCCTGTCGGATGAGTATTAAATTATAATAATAATAATAATAATAATGTTACAAATTTTATTGTGAGTAATTTATTAAAACAGGTTACAGTGTAAATAATTATTTCACAAACTCGTATGTTCACAATATCGGTCATAGTTACTCGTACTGAATGACTGGCTCTCCTAGCTCACGCTCTTATATACCTAATCCAACAATGGGCCAACATTCAATTGTATAACAGTTGATGCCTGGCAACTACCAAACATCTAGTAACCGTAGGCTGTCAATCACGTCCGACAATTGAACATCGATTTGGTCAATACTAACTAGAATTACAGTCATAGCGAATTCAAATAAATAATTATGTGAACTAATTACTTGAAATATTTCACATTTGTTTTATTTTATTCTATTCATCTCTTTAAAGCCAAATTATCACATTTACGTTTATTTATATTGTTTGGGATTGTTTACAGCTGTCACAAGCCACAACACATGTGTTCTTTTTTACTACTTCGTTCGTCTACTATTTCTCTTTGCTCTTTTTGGCACATGGTATCCACCACAAAGAAAAATACTAGTTTACACTTAATTGGAGAATATGGACACTTGAATGTAATGTAATAGTGCAAGAGATATAGTAGGGTTAGATACTTGCGCTGCAAATACCAAAATGGGAATATTTTTCGATATTATTCAACAAAATACAATTTCCAGGTAGTTGGTGTTATTGATTTTTTTTGAGGTATTAAATAACAATAATTAAATTGCAGGTAATGATGTCAACATAGCATGCATCTATTTAATAACTCTATCTGACAATCTCGTTTAATCACTTGAAGGGAATAGTTGTGTTTCATTTCAGTGCTTGTGCCCAATATAATAGAGATATTTACGGTGAATTATCCATGGTTGACTATTCTAAGTATCATGTCAATTGAGTATTGCTATTGTTGTTATTGAGTATGCTATTGAGTGTTGAGCGACTGAGTTGATGTGTTGCCATCCTTTTAACCTTTGTTATGGAGCGTTCCTAGAACTCACTACGGTGAGGAAACGATCAGCTAAGTTACTCCCAACGATGCACTGGTATAATCCAAGGCCAGCGGTACCCTCCTGCCATCTTCACAGTTTTATCAGGAGATGCCCAGCGTTTCGGTTGCATATCTTTGAGTGAGCAAGAGAAGATTGAGTTTCAACTCCCATGGTCTTGCGTAACCTTACTGAATATTGCAAGTCTCGCAGATTTACATCCTCTGGATGTGGAGCAAGGTTTACCCGCAGATTTACGCTTAGCGTGGAGCGGAACTCACAGTTTTACGCAGATGTCTGCGAGCAGCGTGAAGTGAGGTGTCTTTCCTCTTGTATAGTTGTACTTCATACCAACTCCTGCTTTCTCAGGATCGCTGCAAGAATGATTATAAAAGTGTTCTTTATTTCAGTCATGGATCCTCACTGAGTATGTTTTACTCATATCTCTGTTTTCTTTTACAGACTTCCTGAAATTCAGGCGACTTGATTTGGGGACTCTATGATCTACTTATTATTTATGTATTATTTAACAGAATTATTATTATTCTATTTATTTTATGAATTAAGCTCCTTTGAGTCAACTAAACTTGAATTCTTAACATTAGGATAATTGCCTTAAGATGCTTGCTATAAAAATAGTGAAACTGTAAAGCAAGCGCTTGTGATAAAATTAAAAAAATTCAGATCAGTAATGAAGATAAATTATGTATGTCTAAGGGCCAGTTGCATAATAGTAATTAAGGTATCAAGGGTGTTAAAAGGACAATAATGACTGAGGTCAACAGTGTACTTTCCGAGGGCCTTTGGCCCGAGGTGTTTACGTTGACTGTAAGCATTATTGTCTGTTCAACTCCCGTGGTGCCTTCAATCTTTAATGTCCGACTTTTGTTATATTTCAATCAAAATTTTTAGCAATGTATGTCCTGTCATTGTGATGTCTGTCAGAGAAATTACTCTAGTTACTTACTGTAACTAGAAAACTGGCTTGTTATTTTTCAAAATAATGCCCTCTGGTATTATTCGTTATGTAATTACCCTGAAATCAGTGTTATTATGACAACAATAATAAACTAGTCGGACATTAAAATAGTTAACATGCTGCTAACTCGATCTTTTATTGACGTTTATCTGGAAAAAAATACATCGCGTGAATAATTAACTTGTTTCTAACGTTTAAATTTCAAATTGTATTTGTTGTAAAATTATACAGGCTGAACTGAACCTTTGTAACAAAATTTGACGGTATATAGTACTGGACGTACTGATCATGAATCAAAAAGAATTTCGCCGAAATTCTAAAATTGGGAAATGGCTTCAATCAAATGAACAGTTTTGGACCACTGGGTTAATAATTTCTTTTAGAATTACAACATTACTCGTAACCATTACCCAACAACCAATCACAAATTAAATACAAGTTTACAAGTTTGTAACGTAAAACAGTATTTGATGCTATTGTTATTGAATTAAACAAAAAAATGGAAATGGATATTGCATTTAATAATTTAGAACTAACTGATATGATGATAGTATACGTAGAAGTGGGCAAAACGGTAGAGCAGCGCAGCGTTTGTATGCAGAACGATATCCTGACAGACGGCATCCCAGTCATCGAATGTTTGGGAGACTAATATAGCGTCTTCCTAATACAGGATCACTTCCACTTAATCCTGGTAGAGGTGGAGGACGTCAAAGATACCGACAAGATTTTGAAAATTTTCTATCGGATATAATTGATTTTGATCCTACAATTAGTACTCGCCAAATTTCACACAAGAAGTTTCTCATATAATTGTGTGGAGAATTCTTCGATACTTAAGGTACCATCCGTTCCATTACCAAAAAGATCAAAATCTGATGCAACGTGACCACCTCGAGCGAGTAAACTTCTGCTAATGGTTTCTTCACCAACATGCTCAAGACCAAAATTTCACATTAAATGTAATTTTTTCCGATGAGTCCTTGTTCACTCGAGATGGTATTTATAATTTCCACAATTCACATTAATGGTCACAAGAAAACCCACATGTTATTAGAATAAGTAATTTCCAGCATCGATTCTCTTTGAACGTTTGGGCTGGGATTGTGAATAGTACTCTACTTGGTCCATACATTTTACCTGCGCGTATGAAGGGTAACGATTACTAAGGGTTTTTACAAAACACTCTACCAGAATTGTTAAAGGACATTCCGCTAGATGATCGGCAGCATGCATGGTTTCTTCATGACGGTGCACTTCCGCACTACAGCAGATTTGTGAGAGAGCATTTAGATACTGCATACGAAAGTCGTTGGATATGACGTGATGATCCTGTACCATGACCTCCGAGATCACCAGATCTCAATCCTCCTGATTTTTATATTTGGGGTCATTTAGAGTCAATAGTTTATGATAACCAAGATGCGCCGCAAAGTATTAAAGAACTGCAACAGCGTATTGAAAATAGCGCAGAAATAATAAAAGAACACAATTACCTGCGTCAAGCTTGTACCGTTAACCTCATTCAACGTGCTGCATTGTGTGTTGCTGTGAACGGCGACAATTTTGAGCAATTTTTATAAATTTATAATCCTCCAATTATTTTCTTGATTTATGTCATATCTTGTGTAGTACAAATTTTATTTAAACTGCAGTTGACAAAAATATTCTTATTTAATTAATTTAATTGCTTTACTGATAGTAAATTACGCATGTGAATATTGTTTGACATAGTTTTTTTATTTATTTTGTATGACAACTAGCGGTACCCAAAATACTATATTTTTGCAACCTACTGCTCTTTTTACGAATTTCAGTAAAATTATTTCTGATTCAGTATGTGTAGTACTATATACCATCAAATTTTGATACAAAGGTTCAGTTATACTCTGTATATGAGAATATCATAACTTCTATTTAGATGTCAAAAAAATCAGGTTAGAAACACGGGATCAAATATTTGACTATGTGATTGAAATTAACTATGGAATGAAAAATGTTGCGACTTTTTAGAGAATACAGGAGCGAGAGTCTATACTTATTTTTCATCGTCAACTGAATTTAATATTAAAATATATTCTTTATTAACCGGAAGCTCATCTTGGAATTTTGATCAAATTATTGCGAATATTCAATTCAAAATCTGTTAGTTTTTCATACATTATATTGTTTATTTTGTGATAAACCATACTCAGTCATTGGACGTACAGATAAAAATGAATGAATACCTAATTTTCACCTCACTTTGTGGTGTTTTGTGATCGGACGCCACAGTTTAATCGGAGTCGTATAGTTGGGCCAGCCTACCTGCTAGAAATTTTTTAATCCCAAGGGTCAACTAATCTCACAGTATAGTTGGGCCAAATGCCAGCATCTGATCATTAAGTAAGGTTATAAAATAAAATACCGTATGACAGAACTAGATATTTTTATTTCATAATTGTTTTGTACATTTGGTTCATATGAGTACACTTCAATTTTTATTCACACGTATCTCCAGTGTACAGTTCCATTTTGCAAAAAATTTACCACACAAAACTTGAAATTATTCACAATTAACAACTAATTGCCTTTTTCACTCAACATACGATACTCACACCTCCCATGTTTGAAATATGGGTAAAAACTAGATAAATTTATTCGAGATTTAAAATTTATAGAAAATATATCCTACACATCCCAAAAGTACCAGCCACCACTACCGAGAATTGCTTTAATCCCTCGGTTGCATGATGTTGGCCCAACTACAAGGTAGGATTAGTATCTGAGGATTAATTTGGCCCAACTATAACGCGCCCCAGTTTATTTATTTAAAAAAAAAAAAAAAACAATTTCTAGAGAAACAGAACATTAAAACAGATTTCAATAAAAATATAATAGATATCTATGAACAATTTTCTAAATATTTCATATGAGAGCAAATACACACAGAACAATTTCTCATTCAGTAGAAGAAAGGCAAAAATAACGATATGCTGCTGTTTCTAAATATTTCCATTTATTGAAAATGCAAGGGAAAATAGAACAACAAAAATATAATAAACATTGTAATGTTTTCCACGAACAAAATATGTTTTTGAATCTTATAATTTTTCTGCGGTATTTATTCAATAAAATATTGCTTTTTGACGTAGGAAGAGCCGCATATTTTTTTTACATGTCTTGTAAAGTTCAATAAAGTTTTGTAGAAAGAGAAATATTGATACATAATTTGCTTCATCACAGCACAAACATAAGCTTATTCTGGTTGTATCTCTGTAGCTTTTCTCTCAAACAATATTTCATTTCTGAGTCCACTTTCACAATACAGATGTTAGGGAATTGTACAGGCATGGTATCAACCAATAATGTAATTTTTTTGATGAAAAACGGTTGTTTTTCTTTGCTCAAGTCAAATCCAAATTAGGAGTCTACGTTGGGAGATGTGCTCTAATTTTCTTTAATAAACCACTAAAGTTCCAGAATAGGAGAGGGTAATGAATCAGTCTGTCAAAGACATTCCATCGGTGCGCCAAGAATTATTTGCTCAGGGATTAAATTTGGTAGATCAAATGTTTTTGTTCTTAGTTAATTCTCCAAGCTCAGGTAACGTTACTTGAACAATTATTGAGATGCTGCTACCAGAATATAATCCAAAATTTAGTAAGTTATCCAATTGGGATAAATAAATAACGATGCTCTTTTGAAGTCATGTCATTAGACGTAATAAATTTTTTAGAAAATCCTATCAACTGTCACCGAATTATTATACTATAATTATTGCTCAAAAAGCAGGAAAGACCAACTGTAATATTCGTACCAGAAATTGATTAAAATATGATGATTGAAAATATTTAAAATTATATTAGATATGCTTGATGCTCTTCGACATCAGCAAC
Organism: Dromius quadrimaculatus; assembly: GCA_963989225.1. Classification (NCBI taxonomy): domain Eukaryota; kingdom Metazoa; phylum Arthropoda; class Insecta; order Coleoptera; family Carabidae; genus Dromius; species Dromius quadrimaculatus. The sequence goes on along the minus strand of OZ022331.1, from coordinate 43,586,746 downwards.
CGGCAAGAAGTCTCCAAGATCTTGTGGAATTGTGCTCTACAATGACGGAGGTAATAAAAAGTGCAATTTTAAGTATTGTCCGGAAGAGAAATTTGATGGTCAAGTTCGTGAGCCAATACCATATACGGGGAGGACGAAGTTTTTTAGATTGAATGATTTTATGATGGGTGCAATTCAAAGAAAATACCACCCGTTTAATTTCAATTTTGTGAGTTCCAATCCTTGATTTTACAGTTGGTAAATGATGGCGACTTGCCGCAAATTAGAAGAAGAGGGTTGTTCATTTTTAGTAAATACAAAAATCTACGTCTATAAATCGCTCCAAAAGGGATTAATGGAACATTTATAATAGTGTTTCTATTGTTCGGGATGTGAGTTGCGTTCCAAGTATGAAGAGTAAGACATCTATGACTATCCTAGTAAAGTTATAACTCAATTTCATATACAATCTAGAAAATGAATTCTTTTAATGCTAAGTTCGTGTTTCGGCCAAATTTTTCAAGCATTTCGGCCATTTGATAGTTGTTTCGACGCCTTACATTTCTTCTTTTGTCAAGTTCGAATATATTTCCCTCAAAGCTAACTTCGCTATTTCCTAATACAGCACTTGGATTCATTATTTATTCTGGATTTGATCTAGATTCTAGATTCTCAAGAGAGTTTTCAGAGTATATTATTTTTGAGACTCCTTTAAAATAGAGTATTAGGCCCGTATGACACGCTCAATTTTTTCGTACATTTTTCAGTTCAATGTTTTGTTTGTGAAAAAATTGACTGTTGCAAACAGGTTAAAATGTTCAATAATTTACTCAATTTTTCGTTCAATGAAATAATAGAACTCGCCCTATTTTGTTCAATGTTTTCGTCAATTAATTGCGCAGATAGTATGCGCACTATATTGCAATGCGCTGTCAATGATAACCAGAGATAGAAAATACATTCGTGTCATTTAAAACAAAATGAAACAAAATCAGAACAAAGAAAAAATAAATAAATGGAGCAGAAGCCAGCCACGACGTAGAGAAACGAACGATAGTATTTTAACAATGTTGAATGAAGAATTGTTAATATAAATTCGTTCAGAAATTATCTAAGATTGCTGAATGAATGTTTCCAGAATGTTTCGTAAATTTTTCATAATTAAATTGGTAGCTGCGTCTGCGAGAACTGGAGCCAGGATATCAATTTTCTCCACATAGCCCATTTTTGACATTAAATGTTTGACAGCTACAGCTTGTCGGTATGATTCTCAGAAAATAAAAATAAAATACGCATGCGCAGGCAACAAAAAATTGAGATACGTTGCATACAGGATTTCTTGCTTTCAATGATTTAGTTCATAAAAGAGTATAGAAAAATTGATCACAAAACATTGACATAAAAATTGTACGAAAAAATTGAGCGCATACGGGCTTTATCAAATTTTGATCCTGTTTTATATAATTTTGTGATTTTCAGCTTTTCTGGAATTCAAAGTCTGATGGAGTTTTTTAATTTTTTTAATTTTTTTATTGTAGCTATTGTATCAATAAAAAAATTGGAAAATGCTAGTTTCTCCGAAATTCCAAAAGTATGTTTTTATATTAACGAGCATAACACAATAAGCAAATTTTTTACAGTTGGTTACATTAAAAAAAAAATCATATTTCAAAATGTCTGCTACATAAACAGAGCTTTCAGCGATGCTGTTCGAAATTTTTCCCATTAGATCCAAATCCAAATGTAGTTTTGAAACTATGTCCATGATTTTTTACTTTGTGTCTATGCTACCACATTGTTTCAGAACATATTTTATATTTGCACCATGTGTCCGAATCAGTGAAAATAGTGGTTACCAAAGTTGAAGAATTTTTTCCATTTCGTAATAAAAATTGAAATTGTATGTTTTATGAATACTAAAATTTTGTGCGGATTTAATCAAAGTGAAATGCACTACGACATAGAGCTTTATTTGTTCAAGTATTAACCCATTTCCTCAAAGATCATAAATTTTGTAGGGAAATTTTTCAGGCTTTATTTTTGGCGGCGTTTCAAAGTACATACAATGTTAGTTTCTAACATCGCCTGTCATATTTTCACAAAACACTGATTGTCCGCGAAATTTGGGCGTCGAATAATTTGTATTTTTCACTACTATAAGAAATACTAGTGATTCTTTTATAAGACTGAAACTAAATGAATAGTAGCAAGACATTTTGAGATAGTTCAACAAATACTTAATAATTCGCTAAAATCTGGCTGGAATTGCAGTAATAGCGTTACGAGATATCCTACAGATTTTAATACGCAATTAACAAATTGTTCAATGGTATTGTGGAAAAGGAACGTCAAAAAGAGAGAGCGTGAATCAGGAAACGTAAACCCAATTTTTCTGTGCAGCATTTCAATACATAGTCTATATCAAGTTCTATAGATTTTTTTGGATTTATGAACACATTTTTCTTTGAATATATTGCGCGGATATCATGAATATATGTGAATAATTTAGGGTTATTGTGTCGATGTTAATATTATTTGCATTAAATATTTATGAGCAAGTAATTACCGCAAATAAAGTTTTGTATTTGCAAATAGAACGAAAACGCATTATAAACTATCCTATATTGTCACTCTTTCATTCTTCTAGATCATTGATTTGATTCATTACGAGAAATATTTACTTTCGCCGTGTGTAACCACGCATTATTTTATCCAAATTCCAAATATATTTTGATTAAAAAAAAATTGTTGGAATAAGGATATAATGTAAGATGGCATATTTTCAAACTTCTTTAATTCCATTCATCTTAGTCCGTGTATTGAGAACAAGAAGTAGGTTATAGTATATTATATAAAGAGGGATTAAAGGAACTTAAGGGATGTGTTATCTGCGTTATTTTTCACACTACCGTATTATATTGAAATCACTGATCTCTATATAACACTGGATTGGATTTAGGCCGCTGAGATGCGTCCCCAATTGAGCGCCGCCATCTTGGGTCTTTGACAGTTCAGTATAGCGTTTGGCCGCGATATTTAAAATTTAGTTGTTCGGTTTGACGGTATTTTATTTATCAAACATGATGGTCATGTGCATGTTTTGCGAAAAGAAGCCCGATTCATTGAGAAATTTGACGCTGCACTAGTAAGTACAATGAAATAACCTGAAGTAACTGTCATTATGACTGCAATAAGTAAACACTACTTATTTTTATTGCTATGCTGTGATGTGAATATTCTCAAAATTTCCAACCGATGAAGAAACCTTCAAAAATTGGCTCAAACATGAGGTTATGTTCTAAAATTTTGTTGCGTCCGCGCTAAAACAAAATAAAAGATACACGACTCTGGAAAATAATACTGTTCCGACTATATTCAACGAACTATACAAAAACTATTGCGTTAACTACAAAACCAAAAAAGATGTAATCGACAGTTCTACAGTACGCAATTAAATTAATTCGACTTATGTATTCATTCAAAAAATATTCATACAGCTACACAATTCTCAATACGATTTATTTATTGTTTAGTTTTATAAAAAAATTATAAAACTATTCAACGAATTCAATTTTACAGAATTACAATGTTTAAAAAATAGTTAAAATACTGATACTAAAAAGTTGACAAATATTTTCAACAACTAATAATGAATATTTTAATTATTATAACATTTTTTAAATACTTTTAATTATTATTGATTATTATCAATGTATGCATATTGACGTATATTAAGAATAATTCTATCATCTTAGTTGTATTATGCTTCGAATCTCATCGAGTGTCTTCTTCAAGTATTTTGAATTTGCCGCCGAATCGTGTCACAAAACCTCAATTTTACTGTCAAATTAGCCGTTCAACCGGGGACGCTTTCAGATGCCAGAAAACGGCCTAAGCCCAATCCAGTGTTATATAGAGATCAGTGATTGAAACATAATAGTCTGAAGGCAGATAAAATTAATCTTACAATTTTAACAACAATGTAAAAATGTTGAGTAAATTCACCATAGTAATAAGGCTGGCTACAGCAGTTGTTGAATAAATAAGCTTGCTGTCAAAAATATAAGTGAGAAATTTGATATTGATAAAGCTGCGGAAGAGGTAACTGTAAAATTATTTTCCCAAAAATGTAGAAAATTCACGAACAACATACAATGCATTGTTGCGTCACTTGTGATAATGCCAATATAAATCATCGATAATTCCACTCCAATATAAAGTAAGCCATAAGAAAAAAACAATTTTATCGTTTTGACAGCGGATAAAAAGGAAGGTAACTTTTTGCAAGTGATAAAACGTTATTTATTTTTCTCCTAGCAACCAAATCAAAACATTCACTACAATAACGTCATTTGCATTATTTGTCCATGCTTAAACTGCAAAATAAACAGAATTTGAAATATTTTCGAAGAAAATATAAAAGAAAATATCAAGAAAAGTGTGTCTAGAAATACAAAAAACAATAAATCATGTATCTGTAGACAATTTATCGTATTTTGTGGAAACTAGAATTATGTATTAGAAAGAGGTACAACGGTATGTCAAATTTCAAATATTTTGCTAGATTGGACTTGAAGTATGCGAAGCATTGATGGAGAAAATTATAAAGAATACGTAGTGGAAGTGGAATATGTCAAATGAAACGATGTATGATAATTATTGTACTCTCAATAATTGCACATTTAAATGAACTTTTTCATAAATAGAATGTCGTTAAATTATCTCGCCGAATTACACTCTAGCATTTTATTTTTCTCGGGATAAATCTCAGTTTGACAACTCAACCTTGTAACCTGACAGCAATTTGACTCGAAAACTGTTCAAAAAATAAAATCACTCCACCTACGGTGTCGTGATTTTATTAGAACAGTTTTCTTGTCAAATTGCTAGGTAACAAGGTTTCGTGAAAACAGAAATTTATCCAGCAAAATACAAAGCTCTTGTGTAATTACTGTTGTTAATTCCACTCCAATATAAAGTAAGCCAAATATATAAAACACTTTTATCGTTTTGACAGCGGATAAAAAAGAAGGTAACTTTTTGCAAGTGATAAAACGTTATTTATCTTTCTCCTAGCAACCAAATCAAAACACTCACTATATTTATGTCATTTGCATTATTTGTCCATGCTTAATCTGCAAAATAAACAGAATTTGGAATATTTCCGAAGAAAATATAAAAGAAAATATAAGGAAAATTTTGTCTATAAATATAAAAAACAATAAATCCTGTATCTGAAGACAATTCATCGTATTTTGTGAAAACCAGAATTATGTATTAGAAAGAGGTACAACGGTATGTTGAATTTCAAATATTTTGCTAGATTGGACCAAAAGTATGCGGAGAATTGATGAAAATCTTAAAGAATACTTAGTGGAATGTGTCAAATGAAACGTGAAACGATCAGTCTAAGAGCTGACGACCATTTTGCTGATGTATCTACGTAAGGCAAAATATTATCGAATATATCTGTAAAAGTGTTTCCTATTTGAGAATCTGTAAGTCTGGCAGCATCTGTCTCTTGCGTTTCAGGTATAAGGTAGAAATTACGTGGATAAAAATTCAAGTTTTTGAAGTAATGATGTAAGACTTTTTTTAAACTTTATATTATAGGAAAATAATTGAGAATCCATAAAATAACATTCCCTGCTTGATTATTTGTTGTTAACATGTTGCCAGACTCATTTGTATTTTGAAAAAAGTTTTTTTTTCAATGTATCTGCGTAAGGTCTGACATATTCTTTTTCATATTGAAGATGATACATATAGATCGAATTATGAAATGCCAGACTAAAATTTTGTTGTGAACACTACTAAAAAAATGTTTAAAAAATAATTATCAGAAGAAACTTTCCAAGCTACTACGTTTTTCAATTGCAAACTAAGAACGTGGGGCGTATTTGATTCGATGCGATATGAGAAGTATATGATGATTCGCTCCACGCTTCCAGCTCTGGACTAGTAGTGATTCAAGGAGTTATTTTCAATAATGATTTTTCTCACATTTCAGTCTTCACTTGCTTAAAAAAATCATAAAATGTAATCTTTGTTACTTGATGCATCAGTTTTGCTATTAGGGATAGGTAAAAAGAGCACAAACAGTATCTTAAGTCCTCGATTCCACCGTCAGCAAAAGCTTAAAATCTGTCCACTTTACGCCACTAAGTACACTTGCTTGCTATTTTCATATTCACAGGAGATACAGCGTGCTTCAAACGATTGAATATTGTATGGTCATTGGGAATTGAGCTCCTGTGAAAGTTTGATTGCTCTGATTAGTTGAGAAGTGGCTGTAATTTTGATTACAAGATTTCATGCAGACAGACAAAAAAGAAAGCAAGTTAATAATATATTGTCATCCAATCCCAGGCTACATTTAAAATTTCTAGGCTCGATTTCAACAAAGTCAGTTAAATTTATCTAGAGGTTATTTTGAGTTAATAACTATTGTTAAAATTGTATCAACAATAGTTTTCGTATAAAATAACCTCTGGATAAATTCAACTGGCTTTGGTGAAACTGGCCCCTAGCCTTTTAATCATCCGGTAATCAGAGACAACGACAGATTTTAGTTTTTTCATGTACACTATAGCATGACATGGGATCAAATGGGCTTGTTCGATTTGGAAACTCTTGAAAATCACATATTGCACATAAAAGTTTGCTATTAATTGTTGATATAAATATAAAAATTATCATGTTTTGTTCAGTATTTAATTCAAAATATTGAAATGGAAATGTTCATTTGAACAAGCGCCATCCATGATGTAATACATGTAATAGTTACTGTCAGTTGTTCAGTTGTACCACAGAGTTGTACAGTAGACCAAACATTTTCTGCTAGTAATTAGTTGGAATGTTTAGTTGGGTGCAGTTAGGTGGCGCCACTGTAAATTACTTGACATACGTTTACATTTTATCTCGGCGTACACGAACGTCTAACAATATTCTTACGATCTAAAGACTGTGACGTTATCAAGACTTTATAAATTATTCGCGGGTCTGTCAAACATTTTTTGGGGAAAATAAGAATCAGGAAATTCAAATTTCTAGATTCTGAATGACATTATGTCAGAATTAAAAAACACCCGAACGAGCCCATTGTCAGACATTATTGCTAGAGAGTCGGTTGTCAGACATTTAAATGCTAGCTCATTGTTGTTCAATTGTCAAACAATTGAATGTTGGCCTACTGTTGGAGTAGAGTATATAAAGTGCGTGAGCTAGCGGCAGAGGACTCATTCAATAAGAGTAACTGTGAGCGATTTTGTTATTATGAGAGTTTGTGAAAGAAATATTTGCACTGTATCCTGTATTAATAATGCAATCACAATAGAATTGCTGACTATAAATATATAATTTGTGAATTCAATCCATCATAAACCAGCCTTCAATGACTGATAAATGTAATCTTTGATAAGAATAACTTATATTCTATGGAAATCTTGTTTTCATAAAAAAGTACACGGTAAAATAGAGTTCAAAGTAAGATCCTATTGCTATCCCCTCTATTGTGCTGCTTCTGTTTCCGTATTTCTCAGTTACCTACTAGATACAATACTTGTTACAAAAATAGTAGAAATGTTAACAGCAAAATTTTGATCTGGTATTTTATAATTCGACCTATTTGTATCATCCGCCATATAAAAAAATAGACTTCACGTAGATACACGGAACAAATCTTTTTTTTTCCAAAAAAAATGAGTCTGGCGACATGTCAACAGCAAATAATCAAGGCAGGGAATGTTATTCTATAGATTCTTAATAATTATCCAATAATATAGAGTTAAAAATCAGTCCCACATGCGCCTCACGTTCTTATTTCGCAATTGAAGAACGCAGTAGCTTGGAAAGTTTCTTCTGATAATTATTTTTTAAATATTTTTATAGTAGTGTTCACAACAAAATTTCAGTCTGGCATTTCGTAATTCGATTTATAAGCATCATCTTTCATATAAAAAATAATATGCCAGACCTTACGCAGATACATTGAAAAAATAAACATTTTTCAAAATATAAATGAGTCTGGCAACATGTTAACAACAAATAATTAAGCAGGGAATGTTATTTTATAGATTCTCAATTATTATCCTATAATATAAAGTTTAAAAAAAGTCTTACATCATTACTTCAAAAATTTCAATTTTTATCCATGTAATTTCTACCTTATACCTGAAACGCAAGAGACAGATGCTGCCAGACTTACAGATTCACAAATAGGAAGCAATTTTACAGTTATATTTGATATTATTTTGCCTTACGTAGATACATCAGAAAAATCGTCGCCAGCTCTCCGACTAGATGTATAATAATTGTACTCTCAATAATTGCACATTTAAATAAACTTTTTCATAAACAAAATGTCATTAAATTATCTCGCCGAATTACACTCTAGCATTTTATTTTTCTTGGGATAAATTTCAGTTTGACAACTCAACCTTGTAACCTGACAACAATTTGACTCGAAAACTGTTCAAAAAATAAAATCACTCCACCTACGGTGTCGTGATTTTATTAGAACAATTTTCTTGTCAAATTGCTAGGTAACAAGGTTTCGTAAAAACAGAAATTTATCCAACAAAATAAAAAGCTCTTGTGTAATTACTGTTGATAATTAAGGTTTGAATTATTATGATAAAATTCAATTTGACATTTAGGTAAGTACTTTGATTATTCAGTTGTCATAGAAACTAAACTCAAACTCAAGTTCCTGAAATGAGAAATTTAATTCGTCTTTTACTCTCGGGAGTGCGAAATAGTATATTATATAACGAGGGACTCAAGTGCTTGATCTAATCCTGAGGGTGGAGTTCATTGCACGAAACGAAATCGAGGGCAATATTCACCTGAGGGATTAAAGGCACTTAATTCATGTGTTATCTACACTATTTTTCGCACTATCGTATTATATTGAATCACAATAGTCTAAAAGCAAATTAAATATGTTTTATTGGGATATAAGTTATGTACATTAATTAGAAACACAAAGACAAACCAAGAGGACTGTAGAAACAAGATTGAAAGAGCATTCTCGTCATATAAGATTGAACCATCCAGAAATATCTGCTGTGGCTGAGCATGCTATTCAAGAATTACATGGCATTGACTCCAAGAATACGAAGCTTCTGGCTAAAGAGCACAATTGGTTCAAAAAGCTTATAAGAGAAGCAATTGAAATAAAAAAATCACCGAATAATTTGAATTTGAATACCGGTTATGAACTTAATCGATCATGGGCTACCAATCATTTGTTCATAATTTCAAGTTATTTGTATCTTCGAATCTACTAGCAAGAGTTACTTCATCACCACCTCCTGAAGATCTGTGGTTGGTTCAGCTATGCGCCAAACCAAAAAGAGTAGAGCCAGATTGACCTAGAACCACAAGAAGTTGACAATTTCCCTATTAAGACCTTTATTATTATCTCCTGAAGACCTGTGGATATTGAATCATCAATCACAAGCAGAGCTCTACGATCCTAGGAGTTAATATATTTTAAACTTATCTAGTTACTATTTTTACTTTTATTTTTGTTGTCTTGACAATTTTGTTTATTATATTTATATTTCTTCACACTTGAAAAAGTCAGCACTTTGCTGTTGAAATGTTGTGTTTCTAATTAATGTACAGAACTTATATCCCAATAAAACATATTTATTTAGAAAATGTGTTCTGAAAAATTTTTTCCTTCATTAAAAGCAGATTAATTACTCTTACAATTTTGACAACAACAAACTTAATTCAAAAATATTGACTAAATTCATCATAGTACCAAAAATTAGAGAATAATAAATTGGGATACAAATCTGGACTCTCTTGGGACCCTGACGACTGGTAAGAAATCGTGCAATACTAGCAGTGCTGTCTTTTCGATCTTGATTGCAAAAATACTATTCTCGAATTTGAAGCGAATCTTTCAAATCTATACGATCAAAATAAAAAAAAATTGTATATATCTGAGGCCAATGGGATCTCAATGGGACCTCTGATCACATTTTTATAAATAACATGTTTATGTATTGTTGAAAGATATTGTACGCTTTTAAATCCAATCCGAGTAGTATGAATAGTAATTTTTTTGAAGTTTTATACTATCGGATCTCGAATATATCATCAGAATGAATATTGAAATTCAAGAATATGTCTGAATCCCACTCTGCCACTACATTTTCCCCCCAATGGAGCAGATAATAGATAATCAAATCAATTGAATGGCATTGATACGGGTAGGTATACCTCACGACGAGCACGGAACAGCCTCCAACGAGTCACGAATCATGAGTGCCCAAATCACGATCACGAGTCACCAGAAAGGCGTTATATAACTGAACCGCGTTGAAATCTCAACTTCTGTATTCCGTTTTCATTCTTATTCCAGTGGCGTGCATTGGAGCTTATTATACAATACACGCGTCATTTGATGCGGAGCGTTAAAAACCGATCATCTGGTATGTGTTGAACGAAACGAGAAAGTGAAGCTGAAAATTTTCAACCTTTAACAACGAGTTGAACTTCATTAATAATCATTTTCTTCGACATACCGGTTGGGTCAAAGAGTTTAGAATAACTTTCCCTCTCAGAAATTGTGGTGCTCAAAAAGCTCAGTAGGTTGCTAGAATTAGTGTGGAATGTGACATTTCAGTTAAGAAAGAAATAGTTTAGCTACGACGCCTGAAAGGTCTGACTGACTGACCACATTTTACACGAGTACAATACAATGATTTATCCAACACATCTCTTAGAACAACTTCAATTGTTTTCAAATGTTGGTTTATTTTTTGATACCAACAAGGCATTTGAATTCCATCAGTAAAACAGAAATTTGAAAGTAGCCATGACACGTTAGTTATGGTACCTACTGTTTCCCGTGATTTCGCTTCTATTTCTCAATGAGAAACTGATGTTGGATATTATTTATTTCAAAAACCATAACAAGTTTATTATGAATCTCTGATGGATAATAGTTTTTTATGTATCTAGTGCGCGAAATTAAGCTTTGGGTGCTTGATGAGAATGAAATTTTTTTATCGAAGCGATAGCCGAGACACAAATCATTTGAAAGCACCAAAGAAATTTCGCGCATGACTTGCATACAATATTTTTTCTACAGACGTCAAAAAATAATAGAAAAATATATCAGAATCATATTAACATACAAAAATTAGTGGTGTTGTTTATCATGCCAACGTGCACGAAATACTCAAGATAAAATTAATGCTCCAAATACTTTGTGCATGATAAACATCTCCAGTGCGACATTTTGCATACTAATATTGATGTACAAATGTCATCATTTTTTGACGTCTGTGAAAAAAATATTTATTTCACTCATGCCTAATTCTCAACGTGCCCATATCTTTTCATTATTTATTCACATTCTGTGCAAGCCTCTCTATCTCTCTTCCGGGTGTCAAGATTGTTTTTCCATTTATACTTGGAATTAGTTCTTTCCATTGGTTTCCGTGCAATGCTTCTTACTTTACTTCGTTAGTGTTGATGCTATTTCTTTTCAATATTTCTTCTATAATACTTCTCCATTTTTTTCTCAGTATGCCTCTTCCTTTTTTCTTTGTACTTTTTGCATTCCACATCTTTTTGGTTTGTCTATTTTCTGGCATTCTTATTAGAAGTCCGTACCATACTAGTTGTCTTCTATCTATTGTAATTTGTATACTTTCAGTCTGTAGGTTCCTTTTTATTACTTATCTTCTTATCCTGTCTATTCTTCATACTCCTTTTATTTTACAATCGCCAGTATTTTATTTTTACTTCTTTGATCTAGAACCCAAGTTTCACTTCCATATATTAAAGTTGGTCTGCATATGGTATTATATACAGCCATTTTTGTGGTTTCGGATATTTCTCTGTTATTTAGAATCACTGTGTTCATAGCATGATAGTTTCTGTTCGCCGCTTGGATTCTTTTATTTATTTCAGATTCAATACTTCCTTTATTATTTATTGTCGCTCCCAGGTATTTCTATTTCTTTCCAATCAGCGTTACGCTGATTGTTATATTTTCTTTAGTTATTCTTTGTTTTATCTATTTTGATATTCATGTTATATTTGTGCAGTTCTTCGTTCCATACATTTAAGTTGTGCTGCATATCTTCTTCACTTTTGGCGGATATTGCCAGGTCATCTGCAAATGCTCATTCTGTCAACGAAGTTCTTTCTAATTTATAATGTCTTATTTCAGTTGTCTTTGTTTTGTTTTTTTGTATTCTTCAGGATATTGTCTAGGTATATAATAAACAATATCGGACTCAAGACTCCACCTTGTCTTAACCCTTGCGTGGTCGTGAATTCGTCTGCAACTTCGTTTCCTATTCTTATTTGTTGTTCTTCTATAAATGTTTTCAATTGCTTGTAAAAGTTGTTTACTCATATTTCTTTCTCCTAAGATTCTCCACATGTTCTCCTTCTGTACTCCATTAAATGATAGTTTGTTATCATGTCTCATTGTTATTTCTGTCATTCGTCTGAGCGTAAATATATGGTCTGGGACAGAGTGTCCGTTTCTGAATCCGTTCTGTGCTTTCTCTAATGTCACTTCTGTTAATTGTCTGACTTTATTATGTAGTATGACTTAATAAACTTTCGCCGTTGTATTTAGCAGTGATATTCTCCTATAATTGTTACAGTTGACATTATCCCCTTTCTTGAATATAGGCAATATTTCTTTTTAGTAGTCTTGTTCCAACATAATTTTTTATTGATGAATTGCAGATTCCAAAAGTATCGGAGAAAATGTATTTCTCTACGACGATTTTAGGACATCAACATTCAAATAATAATTTTAAATACGGAATGATTAAATTCTATCATACTGTGTTAGAATATTCATTCCAACACAAGTGATGAAATGAGCACAGCTACCGACATCTCTTACACATTTATAGTATTAATAGAATACAAAAAAATGCTATCTTATTAATTCATATTCATTCTAAAACTGACATAGTTGCTATAATTCAGTTTAAAATATCAAAAATTGTAATAAAAATGCCGAAACTTCAATTTTTAAATTAAAATAAGCATCTGTCACAGTGATATGTCGGTAATACAGATTTCAAATAATATTGAGGTTATATCATTGTTGACTTATATTGCATTTTATATTTGGTATATTATCGAGCTGTATCTATTCATCAATTATAACAATTAGTAGGAATTTCAAATCAACTTAAATTAAATTTTAACTTCAGGAGTTTTTGTTGTTTCTCTATTGTGATTTTTGGGTTATCTGTAAATTGCCGGATTTATGGTCGTAGAGAAAGTATAGTTGAAACATGTTTGGAATGGCTATTCACCACTCGTGAATTCGTCACACTCGCCTACGACTCGTGCTACAAACTTTTCACTTATGCTGAATAAACTTCATTCCAAACTTGTCGCAGAATATATTATTCAGTACAGTATACTATTTATTCCCAATGATTTCGAAAGATAAACTCAACAACTTCAAATTCAAACTAATTTTTTATTACTACATAGAATATTCCTCCTTAAACTTTCACTTAGGAGATTGAATGAAATAATGAAATTTCCCAACTAATTGAGAAATTTAAGCTACTAAACATGAATGAGTGCGTCAACCCAATCTAGGGATAAACTAAACGTTCATTTCAGTCTGAATATTTTCAACCATGTGTTAGATTTCTCATAATATATCAAGTTGATTAGGTACAAATGAATCGAAAAGGTAAATCAGTCGTATCTCAATGAATGCAAATTTGTTTGTGTGTCCATTTATGTGTGATACATTCATAGCCACTCGAATGGAAACAAATGATAAAGGATGGGATTAAAACGAGAAAATTATCATTAGGTTTAAATTAATTTCATAGGAGTAAATTACGATTCTATTGAGTTATTTTTCAATATAAAATGAGAAATGATACACCTGTTCATAATTGTGAATATGAAGTGATCCAAGGGTGATGAACTAATAGAAAATAAGTTTTTTATTTTCTTCGGATAAATTTCAGTTTGATGATTCAACTGTTTTCGAAATTTGTGTATCCACGAAGTGACGTTCAACGCACAGGTTTTATAGTAAGTGAAATAATGATGAGAACTATGGAATTAAAATTAATTATTGCAGTTGCAATATCGATAAGTATTAAATTTATTATTACTTGTATTCACATTTTATTATTATAAAATGACAGATTGATTAGCTCTATTTCTCGTATAATACAGTCTACATTACTTCCCCATAAAATTATATTGTTATTACTAATAATAATCTTCACGCACTCCATTCAATGAAATTTATTATAATTGCTGGTTATGAAAAAGTGATTTTAGGATTACTGTATTCAAGAATAGAATACTAATAATAAAAAAGGAGGCACCGAAATTTATGGCCCATACATAGGTTTATATATGTTACATATGAAGTTTTCACGCCTGAGGAGGGTGATTTGTATTTAGGCAGTAGCGGCGTTGGAGGATAGGAAATTGGCGCAGTCTGTAATGATGATGTAGTTCTGATTCCAAAGGAAGATACTCAGTTTAGCAAAATATTTATGTTTGAAACATATTATCTGATCTATTCATTTCCAAAATATGTTAATACAGCTTGAGTGATCCATTTTTGTAGAGTCACTGATCTATTAATTCCAAAACAAGCATATCCTTTACGGACATTTCAAAATTTATTGATTGATATGACGGATTACTACACTGGAATTATAAACCACACAGAAATGAATTCCGCTGTTCCGGTCACACTAATGATATATGCATCTGATGATACGGTATCTGATCCGTAATACTGTGATCATGATTCATGCAAATATGGTTAAAATTTGGAATTAGACATTTTAGTATTCATGCCACGTCGACTTGCAGATTATATAGGAGAATTTTTCTTTATTCAATTGATGTTCGATATCTACGGAAGTGAGTAAGTAGATTCATTAAAGAATTTGAAACATATCGAATATCAAATTCCGTGCGATTATTGAATTATCGTTTGCTATACACTTCACGCACGGTCGTAGAAAAAGTTATTCATTTGCAAGTTCTGCAAAAAATAATAGAGACGTAATAAATTTTAGATAAAATTGATGAAGCTGACTGGATGAGTGAATTTGAATGAGTAAAAAGTCTTGGGAATTCAGTCAATATTTCTGTTTTAATTTCTTTCCTACTTTACAGTTTCGGCCGTACCTCAGCCGAAACTGTAAAGTAGGAAAGAAATTAAAACAGAAATATTGACTGAATTTCCAAGACTTTTCACAGTAATAAATTTTATTTCAAGAAATAAAAAATCTAATTATAAAATATATTTTTCCTTAACCCTTATTCCCCGAATTCAAAGCATCCATTTTTCAGATAAAATATTGTTTAGGTACAAAAAGATGAAATTATTGACTAAGTGAATTTAAAACAGAACTCCTTTCTAGAATGACTGAGAGAAACTTATTATATTGTAACGAATTTAGGTCTATAAATTAGTCATTTCAGCTTTAATGGTGCTTAGAATTATTGTGGAAATATTTTACATCAAGAAATAGAAGCGAATATATTTGTTTTCCAGAAAATTTCTGGCACCTTCTAGCGTTCTTCTAGAAACGCCTGGACGTTTGCGGGAAAAACGTAGTGGGGAGAGACCCGATGTATACCGGGTGTAACAGGAATAAGAACATTAATTTTAACCTGCAATAGATCTCTTCAAGCCTAACAATTTTTCTCGATAACTTTTTTCTGTAAGTCTCCTGGATATAGGGTGAAAATTCATCAAAGTTTCGTCAAAAATTTCATAGTGCGCCTATGGTTAGAACTGAATGTTTCTCATTTGTTGGAAGAATGACAGCTGTTGATTCAAATGATTATTTTGAAACTTTAAATCATCATAGTCTTATCAATCATTCATTTGAAACTGAAAGAATAACAGTATTTCAATAATACACTGATATTCGCTCACCTCGATAATTCTATTTTTGTATATGTTGCAAGGAGGATCAAATTTATCTCTGAAACCAACAATTTGGTATATTGGTCGTATTTATATGTTATTGTTGAGAAATTTTATTTCTATTTAGGGATTTCACGTATATTTTCAGATAGTTGGTACATTTCTTGAACATTAGATTGTCAGCACGAGTTCATTACACTTGGATCAACTGATTTGAATAGTCTGAATACAGCCTGTAACACAGTTAGAATATGGGTCAGATTTGCTGCCCTCTACGATCAACTTAGAAAGTAGTTGCTGCTCTCAGCTTACTTCATTACTGTTGGCTCTCAAACATAAAGAGAAAATCATTCAACGATTTATTCAAAGTGAACGGTGGAATATGAAATGGAATGCAGTTGTAAAATAATTAATTCAATGAATAATTCAACTGAAAATATTCCCGCAAAAATTGTAAGAGCTTATTCTTGAAAAACAGAAAACCTAACCTACAAATGTATCACACTGAGTTTGGTAATTGATTTCAAATATTTTTTTAAATATAAGATACAGTATACTATTTGTTCAACAGATCAATTTACGAGGCATATTTCATTGAAACGACCTGACTGTGAAGTTTGTAATAATATGAGAAAAAACTAATTCACAGCTGCTTCATTTATAAATTAATATATTTTATTTATTTCACCTGGTGTTTTACGTTCCAAGTAAACGATAAGTTCTCAATATCTCATAGTATTCTCATCATTATGTATAAGTGCACAATATTTTGACATTAAATACATGAGCATAACTACAATAATTCAATTTTTAGTGAAAAATTACATTTCTGAAATCGTTCCAAATAAATTCGCCGAACTTATCCTACACTGCCTGCGAAATCGCAGATGGAAGTGCTTGACATTTTCACAGGTTTTAACTTTTGTGACAATAATAATTAGACGATTTTTTCCAAAATTTATTTGAAGGAATTAATCTGGAATTGATAGCTCACATATGTCGAAATCAATTGTTTCGTTGTAACCAGGGTTGTAACTGCTACTGGATCCGATAATTATGCACCTGAACGACTCGTTAAATTATAGGGGTTAAAAAATGCTAAAAAAATATGAGAATTTGAGAAAAAGTTATTGAGAAAAATTATTATGCTTGACGGGTTCTATCACTGGTTAAAATTAATGTACTTATTTCTGTTACACCCTGTATATATGCGACTGACAGCGAGAAGCATTATTGATTTTTTAGCACAGTGACCTTATAATGTGGATTGCTAGTGATTGAAATAAATTGTAAATCATAAAAAAATAAATAGTAGTGTTTAGTAACTTTTGCTCCTTAAATTGAAAGAAATAACGTTACAATATAACCGATGCTCTCCTTTGTTATTTTGTACAAGCTGGGGCACTTGACCCCCAACTTCCATATAATTTTAAAAAGGTGAATTTGTTAATTCATCCTTATAGGCTCTCATTCTATTTATCATACAGTATTTTAAAATTCATCACCACAAGGTCCAGATGTAGTTCCTACGAGTAATTTTAGGAAAGCTCTTTGAAACAAAAAGTCAACATAATGATGATGATGATGATGAGGGCAGTTTTAAGATTTTTGCAGATAAAACTTTGATAGTTCATAATGCATTATGATTCTAAAATCGAATGTAATTGTGGCGTTCAATATAATTTGAAACAAATAAAACAGAAATAAATTTCCGTTATTAGAATAATGATTGAAATGATTTTATTGAGTTTAAAACATAAACGTTTATGAACTACTTGATAATAATGTAATCAGAGCACAGTGATAGCTATTGTTCGTTTCAGAATTAAAGAGAGTAATAAATCAGTATGTCAAAGACATTTTAGTGGCGCTCACGGATAGTTGATAAGATTAAATTTAGTTCATCAAACGTTTTTGTTCTCAGCTAAATTTTCGATGTCAGTTAAAGTTATTCAAAAAATTATTAGGATATTGCTACCAGAATACAGTTAACAAATTAGGATAAATAAATCCTACCTACGCCTCTGTAACATTCAAAAATGGATTATCGGGAAGTTTATAGCAGTGTTTCTATAGTTCAGGAGGTAAGTTTCGTTCCAAGCATGAAGCGTGGGGCATTCTAAGACTATTCTAGTAAAGTCCATATCTTATTTTTCTTGTGGAATTATTTACCGCATACTCTTGTAAATCTCAATTTATTACTCTTTCCTTCATTCTCAAACAAACTATAGATTGGAAATAATTCATAAAATGTTTGGGCGGCCTCGATCTCGGCACCAAACTACCTGGATCTTTAATCCCTTACTCGAACTCGGCACTATGCTATGGATTAGGATTTGTGATACAATCGTTCTACCTGAGTTGAGATTTTCTGGACACATGCAATTTTATATTAATAATAAACCAGACTCAAATTTAGCCGTACTTTTAAACGAATCTAATGACACGTGTGATATCAACAACTCAAAAGTCCTGCATATCGTAGACAAAATTATTTGTTTCCATTTGATGCAAGAAATTTAGTTGTCAAAAATACCTAAAAAAAATTAATTGTTTTAGTTTGTTCTATACAGAATTATATGTTTTTGTAATAATGTAGGTATATACGGACAATGTGTGAATAAGTCTTTTTTTAATAATACTTTTTTCTCTGAAGTTTCAATAAATATATTATTTGCAGTATTATTTTTAATACAAATTAATTTCAAAATAAAATATAGAGACTTATAAAACCAAAGCTTGCAGGTAGATCGTTGCTTTATTTAAAAACTGATAGTGCCGAGTTCGTGTGCGCCCCGCGCTAATCGGATTAGCATTGGTGCCGAGTTCATGTTCTTGGTGCCGAGTTCGTGTACGCCCAAATGTTTAGTGTAAACGATTAAAACAATTTTGCAAAGTAATTTTGTTCATCTGCTGGGTTGGGAAAAACCCCATCTGTCATTTTTTTGTAACACATAAATCCCTAGATAAGCCTACTTCACAAGTGAACCATGTGTTTAACACCACAGATCATGATATGGAAATAACAATAGTGTAATTTGATTCATATTCACACACCCCTAAGTGGTCCCGAGAGAGATTCCCCTAATTTTGAATTGAAGTTCATGATGAGTCAGAGGCGTAGAATGAATTGAATTGAAATCAGGAAAAAAGGTATTGTCCTCGATTTCTCTTTCCAGAAAATTTATGTATTCAGTAAATCAATAAAAGAATAATCATAAATAATCGAAACACTTAACTTCTACATACAAAAGAATATTCAAGACTTTGATAACAAATATCTTTAAGATTATTAATTATTTAAAAAATAATACTCGTTTTACTTGACTATTTTCAACTCTAGGTACTTCTAGCAGCAATGACCGTACAAATAAATTACATGTTTGACAAAAAATTTGATCTATAAAACATGTATGATAATATAAGAACTAGCATTTAACTGCAAGTACTGCAATTGATGAATTGTACCAATAAATTCCAAATAATGACCTATTGATTTCATATGTATCATTAACATTTAAAGTACCTCGTTCAAAAGAAAACAGTGATTATCTTTTATGTTCAAATAGAAAGCTTGTAATTACCACAAAAAATATATAGCTTTTGATCTAGGATATATACAAATGATCTATGGCAACTTTGGTAAATAAATGCTGATGCATTTACTGAATAATTTCTTTCCTTATAGTCGAGTTATTATTAGAAATAATTTAAAGATTATTGCTCTACTCTGTGATAATCCTAGCTCAATGTGTTAGTGTTATATCTTTTCTTAAGTCTTATAGCTTAAAGCTAAACTTAGTTTGAACATACTGTTACTAATCTATTCACATGAATCATACGATGCCAGTTGAAATATAGAGGTAAAAATTATAAGAATTATGTGTTTCCAGATCCACCTCCAAATTTGGTTTTGTACATTTCAACTCAACTTACCGATATTTCAATCAGTAATCGGAATTGATTATGTAAAACGACAAAAGAAATAAATTTAGAGACAATCCTAAAGATTTTCGTAAAGCGTTAGTTCACTATGTGCACTTGACAAAGTGATAATCTATTCATAATAAATTACACAGGGATGTGTTACGTAATAACAAACCATCTGCTGCATATTTACAACCCTTTGGTCATGTTTTGCACATATGCACTGCCTGCACGGAGCACGACCCTATGTTGCTTTGTACCACGAGAGTTATCCCCAACACATGCACCTGCATTTTGTGGTAGAAACTGAATCCGAGGGTGTGCGGGACACTCATTTTGGTATATCAAGTGCTTCTGCTACAATAGGCAGTTAATGATATAGGTTTGTAATAAAGAACTGCCAACTGTTGTTTGATTAACTTAAATCAATTTTAATATAATTTAGAAATTTTTGTATACTTGGAGCCAGTTCCTTTATCTTCCCGACCTCTTGTCTTCTCGACCTAATAAAACGAAATTATCTTTCATATCGATAGCTCCCGGTAAACAACAAAAGATCAAAATTAGTGATAAAGGATCCTTGTCAGCTAAAGCTGGACATCATGAAATCTGAAAGATCCATTAATTTGAAGACACAAATTGAATAAATTCCCAGATTCACGTACTCATCTTCCAAGAAGAAGAGTAACGCAAGAGTGAATTTTTATTGGTCTTCTGTATTTTATCTAGATTACGAAATTGCTAGAAAAGATTCCGCTTTTTGTTACTCAAAATGTAGCTCAATATGCTTAAAGCGAATAAACATGTTAATTTCAATAAATTGTCCAAAGCTTAGCTGAATTTTGTAAAAAATAGAATACTATGCTGCAAGGACTGAGCGACCGTCATTATTGTCCAGAGTGAAGTTGGCTGCACTACACAAAGACAAGAGCGAAGCATCTGGCGAATACAGAGGCAACCAAATTCATTCGTGACATTAATGACGGTCGTTCAGTTTACGTGTTGCATGATACTCTCTGTCGAAGTACTCCATTACTGAACTCTTCAAATTCACTTAAATGTTCAAAACTATTTTATTGATTTTAGAAACAAATTCTTGCAATTGCAATCACATTTCTTGCAATCTAATATTACGGAGTATAACTTACATGACTTATTTAATTTTGATTCATATTACATTCGTTTTTCACATACAAACACTATAACGAGCACATTCCATGATACAATTTTTTTTTTCCAAATATCAACTTGATAGATAACAATACAATTAAAAAAATAACATGTTTTTAATGTCTTCATGGTTTGTAGTTCAGAGCTTTCGAATCAGCAATAGGGTACTTTCGGTGCACGTGCTACAAAAATATATTTCCATTGATTGCGCCATCTTCAATAAGACAGAGTGAGCTGCACGTGGTAGATCCTTTTCATAGAATCTACAAGAGTAAAATTATTTAAATAAACCTCTTTTATACATCAAATATTGCAGAACTCAGCATCAAATATTTCTGTTTAGTTCCAACTGGTTGTATGAATTTTACCGAGTCCCCGACATTTCCAATATTTTTTAAAACCCATCTTTCTAATTTCCTGTTGAAGCGGTTGGTTTTCCTTTCTTTAAATTTTATTTTTATGTTTAAGAGTGGGCTTGGAGAACGCATTGAACACAATCATAAGTAAAGAGGCATTTATGTATCTCAATGCCTTACAGGTAGTAAATGTGATTGATTTCAAAGAATAGTACAAGAAATTGACCTAACCAAAGCTGAAAATCAATTTCCAAATAAGACTAGATCTCTGGTTGAATAATTAATTAACTAGATGCGTTTCCAAATAGTTCGCAAAGCTCTTTATTGGAGCTTCATGGAGATATTTTTGAGATTGTCGATTATATCTATCAGACTTCACTTTGTAGTTTTTCAACGAAGCATAACACCAAAATCTAAGCTCTAGTGAATGTAGAACGTACTTGTATGTGCATCAACCTGGCAGTTGCTTCAATTAAAATTCACTATATATAATACAGTCAAATATCTGACCAAGGGTTGCGTAGCAATTTACAGAATGTTTATCCTAATTCAGGATAACAACAGTGGATGCACTGAGAACATGGTGATCATTAATTGAACTATTTTTTCGGACTTCCATCGTCTTTATTATTATAAAAATACACAACGTTTCGATTGATTTATATATCTTCAATCGTTTTCAAGTGAACCTGAAAACGAGTGAAGATATATAAATCAATCGAAACGTTGTGTATTTTTATAATAATAAAGACGATGGAAGTCCGAAAAAATAGTTCAATTAATAATTATTCATGGTGATCATGTTACGCACTAATTAGTTCATGTGGTACAAAGACTTTATTTTATATACTAGGAATTAACTTAGAATAATTATATAATTATTATATCTAATCTGGTTTTCGAATGCAGAAAATGAAAACATCTATGGAAAATCTGACGTGAACATCACGTGAGTTACTTGTACATCATTTGATATGTACACAAATTTATTCAATAAATATTGTTATAAAATCGTCGGATTGTGGATAGAAGAAGAATAAATAATTAAGTTATCTCCTTTATTGCAAACGTTTCAGTATATATTATACCTTCATCAGTGCCTGAGGGTAGAAGAGACATGTTGTCTCCGACAGCTTTTTGGTTTTGCTTCCTATCGCTCAGGTATTTATTAAACAATATTGTTATTTATTGTAGTATATTAATAGTTGTTAAGCCTGTGATACAATTGTATGTGAATTTTTTATGTTTTTCTGCCCTCAGGCACTGATGAAGGTATAATATATACCGAAACATTTGCAATAAAGGAGATTACTTAATTATTTATCCTTCTTGTCATCCACAATCCGACGATTTTAATACAATATAAATTTTACTGGATACGATCAACTATAATTTTTATTCAATAAAGTTTTCTGTCACTTCAGATTATAATTAATATAATTTTAATGATATTTTAACATGTACAATGTCAAACAAAATCTAAAAATTGACAACAGATTATCATTGCCTACCTTTTTATTTCAATTAAACTGATTGTTTTATACGGCAAATTCTGAATGTCTGTTATACATATAAATTGCACTTCCGGCTCAGCCGATTCATACAAAAATAGTAGATAGCTATTTTGATGCTACAACAAGTTCAAACACTAAATTTCAATATGCTATGGCTGATCATTCTAGATTTATGCAAAAAATTCAAAAAAAGTTTCAAGTAAGGGCACTTCTGGCTTGGCCGATTCATACAAAAATAGCAGATAACCATTCTGATACAACATCAATTTCAAATACTAAATTTCAACATCCTATGATTGATCTTTCTGGATTTATTATAAAAATTTGAAGAAAGTTTCAAGTAAAGTGCAACTTCCAATACCGACGATTGGAACCATAATACGGAGTGCACAACAAGACCCTATACCAGTATTAAATACAAAATTTCAACGTCATACGTTCAACTAGTTTTGAGATTTGCAAGTTACGCACGAACGAACGAACGAATAACGCACGCACGAATATACGTACCGACATCAAGCCGAAAATAATCAAATTGGATTCAGGGATGCTCAAAACGGATATTTCCATCAGAATCTCGATAAGTGAATTTTGTCGGTTTCACAATACTTTCTTGTACTTAGTACAAGTAAAAAATGGAAGAATCATCTAGATGATGAAAGCGCATTTTTGACAGCTCATGAATGCTTGTTACCTCAGAGATTCCGCAAATTACCATCTCTCACAATAACTGAGCTTGAAATCAAGCAGTTTTGGCAAACTTACGAAACAGCAGCTTCCATTTAGTACTAGTTTCAAGTTGACAGTTTGATAGGTACTTAATTTATGCATGTACAAACTCAAAAATACCTTTTTTTAAAAATTGAAACAAAATATGTACATTATGGTAACCAAGACACCAACAGAAAATCAATCTTTCCGGTACTAGTACTGAAAAATAATTACTTTTCGGTACTAGTACTAATAAATAGGTAGCCCAAAGATTAGGTATATAATTTTTCAAACAGTATATTAATGAAATTATAATTACATGAATATGAGACTTAATTAGGCATAATAATTACTAGTTGATATTTCGAAACTTATTTTTTTACAATAATTTTAAAATTAATATTACAATTAGAACAATTATTAACAGATGGTCCAGATAGTCCAGACACAGATGGCATAGAAACTTCTGAACCAATTATTCCGTTTATACAGTTGTTAACATCTAGCGGCTTAGAACTAGTAGTGGTAGATTCCTTTGAATCTTCACGTAAAAAAATTTTATTTGCAATATTTTTTTTTATTTTCGATAGAATCTTCAATGTAGCCTTCAGCACCAGCTGAAGACTTCCATCCCCCGTGGCGCTTTATTGTTGTTAAATTTGCTCCTGAATCTGCTAAAAAAGATGCAGAACAGCGTCTAAAGCAGTGACCTGTATACATCGAACAGTCTTTTAAGTTAAGAAATTGAGCAATTTTAGTCGGTATTTTGCCCATAGTGTGTAAGCCAACTGGCTGTACGGTACATTTCCATTTTTTATAAAATATAAATAATCGACGGTGTCCAGTATGTCCAGGACGAAGGCTCAAGTATTTTCTGAAAATATCGATAGAATTGTATGGTGCATCTTCTGGAGCAGTGATAGTAAAGACTCTTTCAATTTTAGTCTTGGTGACCGGCACTTTTACTATTACTAAGGATCCTAGGTCTTGAATATCATCTATAGTCATAGATATTAATTCTTGTCGACGACAAGCACCGGCAATACCCATTATTGCTACAACCTATTACAGAGAAGGGTGTTAATAAAGTATTATCTAAAAGTAACAGATTAATAACCTTTATTAATAAATAATCTTCATCGGGCGCTTCCACCATAAATTTGTCTATCTCTTCCTTCAAGAATATTTTAGATTTTTTAGTCTTGTAACCCTCCGAATTGCGTTTTAGAAACGCAATTAATTTTGAAAAGCGGCTGATATCTATATTCTCGCGAACTATTAAAACTGCCTTCAGCATGGAATATTTTGACCATAGTGTTGAAGCTTTATAGGTTTCACCTAATGCTGAGAAATACGCTAGTAAAATATTTTCAGACACTTTCTTCATTTTTCCTTGTATACACCAATCTTGGAATTTTTTATATTCATGCTCGTACTTCTCTCGCGATTTTGAAGGCAGTAAATTTAAAGTTGCTGCGTTAGCAGCCTCTGCAATATCAGGTGGAGTACCCGGATCTTCAAAATCACTTTCATTACTTTTTTCGTTCATAATTTTATCGATAACTTCTACTTTTTTTACACTATTACATGAAGCATCTGTCAGAAATATTATTTTTCTTGTTGTCAATAAACATTTTCAATTTTCGTCTCCTTAGAAACGATGAATTGATTTTATTTAAATTACGTCAATCAAAAACTGTATAGGTAATAATGTGTAAATTTTCTTGAGTAACACAATTTTTAAAAAAATATTGTATGCATCTTGTACAGAAAGTGCGTTTTCAGCACTCGCATGATTGCAGACCTCGGCGTTGCCTTGGGCTGCAATTATCCATGCTTGTACTGAAAAGATGCACTTTCGGTACTTGATACATAAATAACTATTATTCTTCATTGTTTAGTTATTGACTGATAGGAGATCAAGTGCTGTACCTTAAAATTAAAATTTGCTCTTTATCAAAGCTATATAAAAAAAATACACCAAAATTAAACAAATTTTCAACCAATAATAGTGATTCATTCTAATAAGCTTCAAATTTGCGTCAAACAAGTCATTGAATGAATCTCGGACAGATTTGACAACTGTACATAATAATAGTGACACCCGCGGCTAAAGTTGTAACTAAATTTTTATCTACTTTAATAAATTTTAGTTGCCATATCCCTAATGTCATATATATCTATGGGCATTGTTTCACTTGAAACAAGTAATTGAATAATTTAATCTTCCACAATCATTGAGCTTGAATTAAAGCAACTTGTGCAAACCTACGAAACAGTAGCTTTTATTTAGTACCAGTTTCAAGTCTGTAAATAGTATAGTTGTAGAGAACTCAGCGTCACGCCAGCCAGCCAGCCAGCCAGACAGCCAAAGTGAATATAATAGCGCTTTTTTAGGAAAAATGCGCTAAAAAGGCAAGTTTGCGAAAACAACTGAAAGCTTATAGTGAAAAATTTTCGATGTTATTTGATAAATTTACAAGTTAACCTGAAAATGCTTTTCTCTTGAACGCATGTAGACCGTCTGCCAATGAAGTTTCAGTCGATTTTGCAGACTTCCCTTACTTTTGAAAGAAGAGCAAACTGTAGAAAGTTGTTCAAAGAGGCTATTCTTTGTTGCTAATTCAAATCAATTTTTCAATATGCAGTAACATCTAGCGATGACTTTTGAATGCAATTATCTTAGGCTGTAAGTATCTTCCCTATAAGTATCAGCCTGTAAAATTGGGTCCCTTTTGTGTCACAAATGAAAAATCAAAGGTGCTGCAATTATACATGCAATTAGTGGTGTTCATTTTGCGAATTATATGAAATAAAAATGAAGAAACTTAAAATTTGGGAATATAGAATCTAATCTCAGGGCCCAGTTGCCAGTTCCACCCACATCAGTGAATTTGTATGCAGATTATTTTGAGTTAGTAACTAAAGTAACAATTGTATCAACATAGTGAGAGCTCGTGACTTACGTATCTGGGAGGACGCATTTAAAGTATTAAAACTAATAAAAATTGCACCAATAAATCACAAGTTCTTCAAATATCTCTGTCGCGGTGATTGCTGTATCGATCTTGGGCGAAATATGTAGAGCCCGTTTCAGCGTATCTTCATGTAATACAGTTCATAATTTAAAATAAATTGATGGCAACAGAAGTAAAGAGGTAAAGTAGTTGTTCGTTTTTGATGATTTTCTTGAAAATAATTCCTAAAGCCATATCCTGAAGAATTTGACATATCTGCTACGAATTTTACGTAATTAAATTGATATAACGGAATAAGTATGAATAAATAATTAAATTTTATATGAAATGTCACAACCATCTCGACGTCACGCGAGGTTTACGAAATAGGCAAATCAAGCTGCAGTACATCGAGGAATGGCAGATGACATGAATATAGTGTTAATCGACTGAAAGATAGAATGAACGAATCTGAGGAAAAAATGATGTTTATTTGCAAGAAAATAGCAGCTATTAGACAAAGATACATCAAGCCAGTGGTGATTTCACACCGAATCGACATTGACATAATCCCATCTTGTCTTGAGCCCTCAATCCTTGTCATCCTGATCAAGATCTTGTTTTTATATAAGAATAACCTGATTTGATCCTTGACTAGTATCAATGATAAATTTAAATCGAAAACATGTCCAGCCTCCATGGTAAATTGATTTTAATTTTCAAGTCAATGTCAATGTCAATTCAATTATAAGAGCCGAAATTGGGTAATTGCGCATCGTGAAGAAAAAAGTTATCTAAGTAACAAGGGTGTTAAATGTCTGAATGTCATAATGTTTGTTTGGGCAGGTGTTGCATACAGGATTTTTATGTTATGGTAGAACTGGGATTTCACTTGTCAGACGCTTAGTTCACGCATCTCGAACGATGTATCAATCACCAAGTTCAGAGGTGGTAATATAGAAAATGTATTTTAAATCAGATGACTTGACCACTCCATAATTGTTTTGTCGTAATTAACTCTCGGGATAACTTGACTATGAATGAAAATTCATGTTCAACGTGAAAATCAAGCCATTGGAGCCAGCTTGTGGCTCCCCTCGCTATTAGGCTTGAAATTACACAAGCAGCAAGTTACACAAGTCTGCCTGCGGAGCTACATTTGCTCAAGCTTATGATCTATTTTCCGCCCAAGTAGCGCTTTAAATCTCGACAGTGTCGTAATAAGTAAACTGAGTCACGTCAAACTGTTCGCCTAAAGGAGCGAATTTATTTCTCGCTGTGCTTCATTTACGATCTGTAGATTACCTGCCCGCAACTTCTATGATATGACTACATACGCATGACGCTGTGTCATTAGCAAATATTGTAGTTTTTGTCTGTACAGAAATATACTACAGCACAAACAAAATCTGCAAGCACAAAACATAATAGGGATGCTATAAAAAAATTACAAATAGATACATTCATAGCATTTTTAAATAGGAAGCTATCAATCGTCACCTCAGGAATACACTAAGATTTGAATTAGATAAAACCATTGCGGCATGCAATCGCATTTACGAGAGACACGAGACAACTATTAGTATAATTAATGTTGTGTTAATCCGACAGCATTTAGCTCTTCATATATCGTAAGCCACGCTTAGTCTATCAAATTTATGAACAGACATCTCTGACTATGCCCTTGTAACCCTGTAACACATTTCAGTTGTAACACAAAGATAATTGAATTTATGTACTTACACTTGGTATTACAATTGCGATTAGAATACTACAAAGACTGACCTTGAATTGCAAGGTGGAAAGATCTAGATTAGTGAAATAAGCAAATCCTGAATTATAATCACATTTGCAGCAAGTTTTAAACAAGTAATAACAAATAATTAAAATTCTTCACTGATTTTGAGATAACAATGCAGTTTTATGCTAATGAAAAGATGTGTACTGAAGCTTGGACTTTGTGAAACTGATTTTCATCGGAGTAGACGTACGTAAATTGTATTCCAAAGGAATACATCTATTTCAGTCTGAAAGAAAATTTGAGTAATCCGGAACTAAGACTTCCGGTAACAAATTAATACAATTTGTCAAGTTCTTTAATCTGGGAATACTTATTTTTCCACTCTTTGGATCTTAACTGACCGACCAATTTAGGACCACCTGTATTGATTATCTTTTTCACCGAAATTGTAGACATCAAAATTTAACTTGTGAATCGCTTGGTATATGTACGATAACGACATAACTTTCCTAACGCCTCCAGCGATAATTTCCATAATGAATTCACATACTCCGGCTTGTCATCGAACCAAGCATGCATTTAGTTAGCAGTGGTAAAATGAATGAAAAAAAAATGAAAATTCACTCGTAATTGTTGTTGAATATATTTATTTTTATTTCTTTTCAAATTGGAGTTACGAATTCCGCTAAGGCGAACAACTTAGGTTGATTAAAATCGAGTTTCTGAACAAATGTCCAATTGGCAGTCAAGTCTCGAAAATATTTTTGCAAATTTCATTGAGGATACGCTCATGTTGCCTCAATAATTGTTCCACATAATCCAGGAACCGATTGCACGTTATCTTCCCCGATTGGATGTACGGCCAAATTGTCAATTTTTTTCTTGATTAAACAATCGATAGCGAAGGTCAAGTACTTTAAGACAAAACCAGGCTGCCACCAACTGTCCTGTTCAGGACAGAAGAAAAAAACAATCGTAAGTTCTATCAGAACAGTTAAATACGTAAATGGATTACACACAGGAGTGACTGCTTCTCTACCGGACAGGTCAAGAGGTAGTACCCTGGTTTTTCCTGAAAGTACTTGACCTTCGCTATCGATTGGTACTAGTTTTAATTGAAGGTTCTATCAAGGAAGTTGACTCTGAAAAAATTGATCAGAAGTAGCCTTTTTTCGTAACTTAGGACTGAATCCTAGATTTATAAAATCTAGCACCCTATTGACAACTATATTTACGATCGTTTCATACACAATTTGGTCGTAAGTCCGATCAGGGAGCATGATGTGCATCCGGCTCCCCAACTAACAAGACGATTGCGCTCTTTGCGTTCAAGAACAATACGTCATAAATGACGTCATACATCGCGTCGTTGCGTTCATGTTTGCAGAAATCACTAAACAATTTGAGTAACCTATTCGGAAAGGTGTCTCTCTAATTTGTTTTTTTGATCCCAAGCTCAACTCCAAATTATGTCGATTGATTTAAAAAAAAATATTTGTCAAGGTGACTGATGATTTCCCGGTCTCTCACTATCAGTATTTATTATTTATCATTTATTAATCAACACAGACATATTAGATCAATTCCATTCATATATCCTTTCTACTATAGATTAGTCTATTCTTATCAATGATTTAATTTTTTGATTTCAACTACGAATTGTCAGTTTATTTGACATTCAACAGCCACTCGCATCATTTCGGTTGAAGCATCAACCACAGCAATCATATATTAGTGGAATGGCAAAAACTGCGGCCGTGAGCCAATCGCTGTGGTCGCCTACTGGAACGTACTCTAAATGTACTAAATAATCCACATAAATTTTATGAATAGTTCAATGTAATAAATACATGAGCAAATGATTCATGATACGTTCTGATTACAGAGAAAATATTCTAAAGAACTTTCATTTGTGACATTTGTAAATTTGTCGCTCCGTTGTAACCCTTCGGAATACTTATTTTCCTTAAGAAATCGAAATAAGGTTCAAAATCCACATGTTCGAATGACTGTTAATTGAAATTATAACAATGAAATTTGCAGTTTTGAACAATGGTATTCAAGTATATATGAAAACATTATATGTTAAGTCGTCATGCAGCGCATGGATCGCGTTAAAACAGCTGTGTCGATAGCGTATACTGCAGCCATTAATTTATGATAAATTTAGGACTATTGTCTTCTATTTATGAGAATTTAACATAACAGCGGTGCTCTAGCTCCATCTACTTTTGTCTTCTATTCCACAGATAGGTGGATTAACCCAGATAAAATAGACGAATAGAAGTGCTGAGTTTGCATCAATTCCCAATGAGCTGGATTTTTGTACAGATCTCGAATGCGTCATTCATTACAAATGCAATTTTGAAAGTCCCTATCGATACTGCTTGTGTGTAATTTTTTTCCCGAGATCAAAGGTTTTTTGAGTGTATCTCTGAAATAGTACGAGCTACTGGAAGAATGGATGAGAAGAAGTTTGTAGATCGTAAAATTCTCTACAAAAAATATATAAATACTTTTTTCCCTACGAAGCACTGTTCTTGAGTTATTGCGATTTCTAACCTAGAAAATACAGATATGTATCATCGGGTCATCCATTTGAAGAAACAAATATTGGAATATTTATTTTTGTGACTTATGCACTCAAATACTATACGTGGAAAATATACGATTGTAAGTGAGTCAACGGCCGTCCCTAATTCCATTAGTTGGTTGGTCAGCAACAATCCAGTCAGTTTTGAACGGTTTTTTGTAATAAATAGACGTATTTCAAACTGAGCCGTTACTAAATTTTATAAACATGTCAAAAGTTTGCTTCATTTGCAGTGAATCATTGACTAAAGGTGGAATAAATGAGTGTAGTTATCTTTTCTTTCTTCAGCATCTGTTTCTGCTTATCAGCACTTGTTTCCAGTGCAAGTTTGGCTGAGCAATGAACTGGATCCTGAAGACTGAGGCTGGAAATTGGAGACTGCTGAATACAATTGCAAGAAAGGTTGCACGAACAATTGTACTTGCAGAAAAGTTGGATTATTTTGTTTACCAGTCTGTACCAATTGTCAAAACCACTCTTGCACTAATGGAACAGATGA
The DNA here is from genome assembly GCA_963989225.1 of Dromius quadrimaculatus. Classification (NCBI taxonomy): domain Eukaryota; kingdom Metazoa; phylum Arthropoda; class Insecta; order Coleoptera; family Carabidae; genus Dromius; species Dromius quadrimaculatus. Next base: position 43,555,371 of record OZ022331.1, on the reverse strand, counting down.
AGATTCTTTCGAAATCGATGAAAATCTCACTGATTTATCTCTCTTCTTAGAGCAGTCAACACAAATTGAGCAAGAATAGGAAGGAGAAAGCGAAAAGGATGAAACGAATGATCATGTAGATTTTGATGTGGAATTTGATGATGAAAAATGTAATTTTCTTGCTGCTACAATTTTCATTATATTAATAAAACAACGTTCTATTGAATTTTCTCGACCGAAATATATCGTGGAGTATTCCTTCTGGGAAAACCACGTTAAAAAAAGGGCCGAGTACACTACCTCAGAGGTGGTACGCAAATGAGTGCATTTCTACGGTCTGAAGTCGCGA